>OY776285.1:34636912-35236912 GCA_963675345.1 Trididemnum clinides | reverse complement strand
GTAGCACCAAAAACATTTGAATTTTCTAAATAGATTATTATGTTCAACGGTGTATTGCTAGTAGCAATAATAGCAACTTGGATACTATAGATGTGTGCTTGAATCTCGGCTGGCAGAGCACTATAAGAATGGCAGTGTACACCAGAGGGGCAGACCTGGTATGTGAATGTAACAGGTATTGTACACTGGAAGGGAGTGCACAGGGTGGGAGGGTGGACACTGGGGGTGCACAATTTTTTTCATTGGTTACTAAAATTGACCAATCAAGACGACCAAAAATCACATGTTTAGTGCATCATTAAGATTGACCAATCACAAATAACTCATGGCAAAATAGCTTCTAAGGCTAAAATGTCGCTGACGACAAAATAGCTGCTGCCTAAAGCCTAAAAAAATATTTAAATAATTATTTATAGTTAAATTTGCTACAAACTACAAATTTTGTATGTGTATAATTTCTTGATAGATATGCTGGTAATTATATGTACTCAAATTTAGTAAGTGTTTTATGCTATTGTTTTTAATTATATTTTGTTATAATTTGTAAATTACTTTTTTCAAAATCTTACATACTTGGAAGCATCTTTTTCTTTTTTTTCTTTCAGAAAGCCTTGACTAAAAACTTTCAGATTAATTCAAAGTTTCCTGGTTTTTCAAAATCCATATCTAAATTCTATTTTTGATTTTCTCAGTTATTGTTTATTATCTTGTTCCAGGTGAACAATTAAATTATATAAACTATAAAAAACAATTATTTTTCATTTTATGAGTTTAGATTAAGCATTGAGTGGGTACAATGAGATTTCACATCACAAACTGCTGTGTATTTTTTGATAAAATTGAATTTGTTGTTTTGCTAATTGTACATAAATTTGAATATAGTTTTGTATGAAATTATCACAAAAAACCAAAAAGGTTGTAATCTACTGCAGTTGGTATTTGAGCTAGTTTACTGTTTTCCTTGGCCTATTGAACTATGCCAATAATATGGCTACTTTCCCTACAGACATAGCAGTACTATGCCTGCTATGTCTGTACTATGCCTATTTATAACCACTGGTTACTCATTGTTATATCACAGTGGTGCTGGGTACTTAGCAAACAAAAATAGTAGAAAATCTTATTTAAAAAAGCAAAATTTCAAAAATTTTTGCATTGACAATTAAAAATTTAAAACCTTATACTACTATTTACCCTTGATCCGTTGGGTACTGGCACAGTTCTGTTTGCACTAACCTTGTTAACTAGTATACTTTTGAGCTATACCATTTATACGTTGCACTGCTCTAAAGAAATGTTGGTCCTAACTGGTATTTTTTTCTCTGTCTCCCACGCATTAAACAGTTTTTGAAGATTTTGCTTGCAAAATTGCTAAAAATTTTTCAAACCAAAAAAGTTACAAAAACCCACCAGACTTTTTGTGCTCTGTTGATTTTTAACTGCAAATCCGCCAGACATAATTTTGCAAATTTGCACTTTTTTCACATTTAAAGAAACACTGAATGCAATAGCCATATCAGGAATTACTACATATATAAGGAGCCCACTCACCAGTCAGAATTCATGACTTGTTAAGGGTGGCTGTGGCCCCATTCCACTTAAAATAAGTTATTTTTTATGAGCATGTTTCAAAACGTGATTTATGTGATATGATTGAACTAGCTTCCTAACACTCTTGCACCAATTGACTGTGCTGTACAAGCATGCAAAAAAAATAGCTTTATCAGAAAAACTAATCTTTTTTACTCATCAACAATTCATGCTTTATATCTTTTTTGCCTATTTCATTCTTTTTCTTCATTTAAACAAAATGCTATTTAATTAGCCAATGCAAAACAATTCTGGGTGTCACATAATTTGATCTCAAAATCAACGTAAGAAAAATCTTTTACTGGGTTGTCTTTTACACTGTTTTAATAAATGCAGCTAACTGATGGTCTGCTGGCACAAGGGGGTGTGTGAGCAATCTATTTTGGCAAAAGCTGGCTATGCTGACACAAACTGACAATATTCGTTCTTTTTCTTGGGGTTATATTTTCATTGCTATTGTCACTACATTGTTAACACTTGTCTCATTTTCACTACACTGTTGACACCACAGCAACTATAGTTGTCAATGTTACTTAGCACCGTAAGACACATTATGATGTAATAGTATATCCTGACTTTCTCTAGAATGTTGTTTTGATGCATTTTTAGGTAAAAATTGAGCAATTCCAAAATCTTTTCACTTATGTTCAAAAAAAGTCAGTCTTTTAATTAATTTAAACTATACTGTATTAAATGATTTTGCATTGTAGAAAGAAAAAATTCAGCAGCTTGTATGTACAGTAAACCTCGGTTAATCTGGATTTGATTTGACAGACAAATTTATTTGAATTATGCAAAGATCCAGATTATTCGAAGACTATTGTCCCAAACCTGACATGATCCAGGTAGTAAGATGTCAATGAAAATCACTTTATTTGAATATATGTAAGAATGAATGGTACAATTCTTTGAAATAAACAAGTTTATTGATACAGTATAAACATACAATATAACATATTTGTAGCACACTTATAGAACACACCAGCTACAGCAAACTAGCGAACGCTGCCCAAGTTAAACTGATATAAATTTCAAGTAACAGGCAACATAGCAACCGCTTATAACAATAATATGGAATGATGTTTATGGCATTGACAAAAGACATCCTGCTGCAGTTGTGAAGTGGGAAAACTCAAATAATAAATATAAAAAGAACAATTTTTATCTGGAATAGGCAAAGATCTAGATTGAATGATTTAGACTGTCCAAGGCTTTCAATTACGAAAAGCGTTAAAAGTCAAAGCATTAAATGTACTTTCAATTTTATCTGGATTTGGTAAAAATCTGCTTTAACTAAGTCTAGATTAACCAAGGTTTTCTGTAGTCTAAACTAGACACATTATTGATAGTTATTCGATGAATAATAATAATAGAACATGAAATCTGATAGAACTATGAAGTGAGAGAACATGGCAGTTTATTTGAAAGTGAACTTCAACATACGGTTATCTTGAAACTGTAAACAATGAAATATGTGGTTTAAAAAGTTGTAGCTATAAAACGGCATTTTACTAGACCAATTAAACATGAAGTAACCAGCACCCAAAACAACCACATAAACGCTCTGCAGGGTAGAGCAATGTGCTTGGCAATTCAAAGATAAGTGCACATTAGTGAGGCATAAAAGGAACAAAAGCTGTACGACAATCAATTGTTTCTCATGGTATTTTGTTGAAGTCCAAACCAAATTATTGTGTCATAGAAAAGTATTACTGTCTATAGAGATCAATTAGAGATCCTACTCTAATTTTTAGTGTACGAGTAGGTTAAAGTTGACGCAAATCTCTTCATAAAAACTTGGTCAAATGTTATGCTCTTCTATTTTGTTTAAATGACTTCATGCATATTGTCTTTTGAAAGATCGCTGTTTTCGAAATTATGTGATACAATACCAAAACTATGAAAATCGATCCAGAGGGATTGAATATACTGCTTTGCAAAGTTTGAGGGTCAGGTGGTTGAGCTCTAACTTGGGCAGACCATTAAAATGACCAAGAAGAGCCATAAACCTTAAGCTTGTAGTTAATATAATTTTGGCTAAATTTTTTCTTAAAAGCTTAGTTCTTGATTTTTTCTGTTACATCTACTGTTCTACAAGTTAAGAGCCCCCCTCATGCGTACATGCTGATTTTGCAGAAGGAGCACACTTGAACGTTTTTGTGCTGCTGACATTTCTTGCATCAACAGTTAATTCACTTTTGTTTAAGTAACTGTCATAAAGCTAATAGGGAAAGAACAAAAGGGTTCGTGTCTCACCTAATTTCTTGGACCCAGTTATGCTGTTATTAACCCTAAAACGGTAACCTGCAATGGTACATGGGTCTATTAGACCCAGTAAAGTAAACTCAAATAGAACTTTTTCTAATCAATTGATGTGCATAAACCTTGAAACAGATTAATTGTTCAAACACGTGAAGCAGACAAGAAATAGAAATCAATGGACATTGTGTAATGAAGAAAATTTTTTAAAAAAGCAGATGCACTTAACATTCACAATGTTGCATTATGTAGTCAAACGCTTTTTGTGTTGGAAAGACAATTACAAGAGTAAAATAAAAGTCTCAAACTCTTCTGCGCTTGCTCGTGAGGGTTTAACACACAGATCAGCACAAGCGGTATTGTCTGGTTGTAATGCATGTAAACAACTACACTCGGTTTGCTATCCATGGTTCTGTTACACTCATCGGAATGCAAAATAACTTGCATTTCAAAGCTCAGAGGCATGAATTTTTGCCCCGTAGTAATTTATTGTAAGATGAAGCTACTGGGAAAACCAACCCAGTACAATCTCCACAACCCTCTCAAACACAAATTGTTAATTTTTCATTGGTCTGAAGCCCAGCCATGTGAAAAGTTTTTTGCCTTTGGCAAGATTTCAAATTGTGTGGTATTGTTTTCTTCTGGTTTCTTCTCTGACTAAATTTTTTTATCATCAAAGAATGAAAGTAACTATTTGTATGTATAAAATCAATTACAAGTTGCAGTCAGAGCCATTTAGTGCTACTAGAAATGCAAATTTCCGTGATAAACTGAAAGATCGGAATTAAAGTAATGATCATAAGTTTGATTAAACTTCCTCTTTTGATACATCCAAATTTTTTGAAAAAATTTGGCCCCTCCCAAGTATTTTTTGGCTACCATCTTAGCAATTGTTTAATTTTATTTCTACGTTATTGCAGCAGTCACTACCACATTACAATATTCACAGTACATTAAATTTAATTTTGCTGCAATAATTGATAAAAAAGATCAGTGTTATGGTAATTTGATTTCAGGTAAAATTTAGGTAGGGGTCTGCAAAACTGATAATTTTTTGCAGGATCTGGTTCCTGAAAAAAGGTTAAGAACCTCTGCTCCAAGGCAACAAAGGCAAACCTTTTTATTTATATGGGTCATAAGGCCTTAATTTGGAAAAACGAAGCAAGAGTTGGTCATTAGTTTAATTGTTTGTCGATACCAATATGCCAATCAGTCATAAACGCGCAATTACAGTCACAGTTGTGCCAAACTGCCACATGGCAATGTAGTTGCTGCTAGATTAAAACAAGGCTGGGCTTTATTGAAAATATTTGGTAGCCATACATCACTGATATATTTTTTCATATTTTATGAGTTTGGAAACTACAAGCGGTCACTGAAATGCCAACGATTGGTCACTTTGTGACCCGTGGGTCAGCGGTTCGCTATTCCTGCTCTAAAACACAACTCAAACCACTTTAATTTTTTACTAGTCTTCACATCATTCATTTTTGTATTTGATTGCTTTGTCTAATTCCAAACAAGCTCGCCAGTCTCGCTCTCTTTTTTTGATTTTAGAGTTTTAGTCTTCATGTAGACAAGGGTCATTAACTGTATGCCCACGGTTGCCCGGTCAACCATGAAGGCGATGTGAGTCGTTTCTCGGCCTGTTTGAATTTTCAAAAGGCAATCGTAAATCAAAGAAAAAATAGATCTCCACCCCGATTTTGCTTTGGAAAGCGAAAATTTTAGGCCCAGCAATTCTTGAAACATCAATTGGCCACGTGATCTCCAAATAAAAAGGTCTTCACCCCCTATTCAGATTGGAAAAGAGCTAATTTAGCTCCAGGAATACCTTCATTTGGTGCATGATCTCAAAAAAAGTCTTCATTGGTGCTTAAAAGAAGAACTGCGAATGGTATCAAACTAGTAGCCTGCGCCATGATCTGTATCTAAAAAGTAGCCCGTGGTTCAAAAAGGTTGGTGACCCCTGATGAAGAACCTTTATGTCATACTCTTTACAATTTTTAATGCTTGTTTTATTTAACATAAAACTCTTCCATTTTGTTTTTTGATGGAACACCAGTTGATCCATACACCTGAGTAATACTCGTATTTTGTTTGCCTTTTAGCCTTGCAAGTAGTACAGTCAGCACAATTAGATATTCCTTTACGCACATGCTTTTGTTATCATTCCAGTACCAATGTCCTACCACAGCAAATTTTAATACTTTACTTGCTCACACAATATTCACATTTTACCTTTCAAGTAATCATAACAGAGAAGCTGTTTTGGTATCTTGAGTTATTTTGTTAGAAAACTACGCACATACTGACACACGTCAAGATATTTTCTTAAATACTTGTGTAAAGCAGCGAGTACATTTTTCTGAGGTCAAAGCACTAAATTTTGGACGGTTGCAAACCCAGCAAACTTTTTGTGAAAGATGAGCTAAACCGGAAACTTTGCCACTGCACCTAATCTCTACTAGTGGAATACAGCAAAAGTTTTTTATTTTTAAAACAAACAATAACATTTTGATAGAAGCTTTGCAACCTAGAAAAAGGCCGAGGTAATATAGTTTTGGGACTCAAGTGTTCAAAAAACTACCGTATTTGCCGGTGTATAAGTCGACCTTTTTCGATCAAAAATCGACCTAAAAAAATCGACCTCGACTTATACACCGAGTCATGAAATTCAACTTTGTATATATCATAAAATCGTAAATTTCCGTCGAATTTTAGGGGGTCGACTTATACAACGAGTCGACTTATACACCGGCAAATACGGTAAATGCAAAAGTAAATATTTAGCCTACGTTTTCATAAACTTTTTTTTAGGAGGGTGTAGGGGGCAGCAGCCCTAAGGGTGCTTGCACTCTGGATCGTACTCTTTATTTGTAATTTATCATCGTAAGCAGGCTTACGATGAGTATAAAAACAAACGTGGAATTAAGGATTTAAAAGTTTGGCGTGCTTAGACACGGTGATGCCGAGGAAGAGGGGGGCGAATGGGCTGTGCCTTCTCAAAGATTTTAGGGGGCGATCAGCCGCCCACAAATTTAGTAAACTCATTTGGTTTTAAATGGAGAATAAGGCTTTATTTTTTACGGTAAGACTCAGCGATACCCTGTAGTTTTTACACGTGGTTACAAGTATACGCGTTACAGTTTTTCTGCTGGACTTGGAAGCTGCGCTTACGAAACTCAAATATTTGCGACCGCAGATTTTTTTCCTTTTGTTCAGTTTTTGTGTGCTTTTATTTTTACAAAAATGAAAAATTGCTTGTCTAACATTTGCGACCTTGCGAGCCTTCAGTAAATGATCAGTCATAACATAAGTGCGAAGAAATATTCAGCTATATCGAATCTTTGAAAGTTGAGTAAATGCAGTTTTTAATGCATCTCAAACCATCTACCATTATTTTCGTCACAATACCTAACTACATGATGGCGTTCCTCTGTTTTCTCGCTACTGGCACTAAACTTGCTTTTGTGCTTGATTTGTGAAATGGTGGACTGTAGAAATCGTTAATAGTCTTGGTTTGAGTTACGTTAAGGCTGAGATAGTCACGCAAATCTTTGCGTCACCGAAGCGTGCTTTCACAGTTTCGCCTCACGGAAATTTTGCAAACTTGGCGCCTGTGCTTAGGCCGTTCTAATTTCATGACGGTTAAGCGTTGAAGCTCAAACGTGATTGCACGTTCATTTCTGATTTGAATTTCGACTTACTGGCTCAGCCTACTACCTCTCGCAAACGCGACCCCAATGTGCTTGAACTTCTCCACCTTAAATAAGTAAAATGTCAAATATGATTTGTTGTTACAGGCAACCGATTGTTTTTTAATTAGTGGTTTAGTCTAGTTGGATGATGTTTGGTCTCTCCAAGTTTCGAAGATTGGTTAGAGCGGGAGTTTCTTTAATTACTCAGCACGCGGAGTCGAATGTGACAGTACCTGTAGTTCATAAAGTATCTCGTCAACTTCATTCGTCAAACATAAAAATGCAAGAATACGATGATTCGCAAGCAAAGGAGCAAGCAGACTTTGACGCTGAAGATTTTGTGGATTCTGATCGCACTTATTGGAACTCTGTATCAATGATTGGAGATGTGGCTGCAGAGCCGTTTCCAGTCCATCGTTCTGGTGAACTGTTTGGTTACAGACTAAAGATTCAAACGCAAAGAAAGATTCGCGGTTTTGGTACGGTACCGCTGCGTACTTTTTCGAACACTTTCGATGCAGTGTGTAATCTAAGTCGTTTGTTTTCGTTGGTTGAAAACATTCGAGTCAATGATCAAGTGCTTCTGCGTGGCCGACTAGTTAATTTCACTAACCCCGACTCAGATGTAAAGGTTTACAAAACTGTTATTGCAATTCAAAGTATTATTATTTTAAAAACGATGTAAATTATGACAGATTTTTGTAACGTTGGGCTAAATTAGTTGGCGCAAGTTAATAGTAAAATGATCAGCAATGTTTAATATAAATACATGAGCGCAACTACGAAAAATTTAGCCAAGTGTGGTTAATAGATAGATTTGGAATACACATCGGCAATTTATTTGTTGCCACTGACATCAACTGTGTTTGTTTTTGCAAAGCTAAAATTTTGGCAATTGTACAAAGTAACGTACATTCATGACAACACAATTGTAGACTCTTTCATCAACATCTTTTCAGCTGTGTTGCAGTTTCTAGGTAATTTTTGGAGAGACATTGAACCGAATATTACCGTTATAGCCCTTGATTTATTCGCCACTACGCACCTGAGGCAAAATTAGCTTTTACAAGTCAGTTTGTAGTGAACACAAAACGAAAAGAAGGAAAAGAACCTCCTTATGAATCTAAAGCAAAATAAATTTTTCCACTAACATAATCAATGAAGTGAAAGACCACTTTTTAAAATTTGGGCTTGCACGGTCCTGTGGTTGTTACTTGCATGCATTGGTACCCCGGTATTACGACCACTTCAATGCGCTTCCATATAGTTTTTAATTGTGTGGTGCAATGCAATCTGCTTTAATAATGCGACCACCACCCGTTGTGATCAATAAATACAAATTGTTAGCTTCTAAGATTGTCCACGCTTTTGTATTTTTTAAATTTGAAGATGCGATTTCTTTCATGTATAAACTGAATTTATGCTTGTATTATGCTTAGTAAGTAAAAAGAACTCCACAAAGTATTTAGAATTTATGCGTTACTTGCGAACGTCGCCTTCAAAACTCCCAGAAGGTTGTGTCAGTGGAAAAAGAATATTGTTGCAGCGGGTTTAATCAAGGAACAGTTGAGAACAGCAACGAAATTTGTCATAGATTGATGGTTTTTCTACAACTTGTTTTCGTTCCTTAACCAATTGTGCTTTCATCAGGATTGGATCAAAGACAGTCGTGTAGTTTGGGAAAGGCATGGCTCCTATTTCCCATTCCTTTAGTACGGCTATGCGACCTGTTCCCCGACTCCTTTAATTCAAAACTGGTAGCTCAAAAATAGTTGATAAGTTTTTTGTAACAAACAGTATGCTCCTTGAAGACTACCAATAGACTTACCGGGACTCGAAAAAGGGACTGACTTTGCTTCACGGACATCTTTCCAACCGCTTCTGTTAATCTCTCCCAGTCTAAGCTTTTGAGTATTTTTGTTAAAAGTGTAGAGCCCCCCTCCCTATCATTCGAACTTGCTTAAAAACAACAGCAAGGTTTGGAAAAAGTTACCCGCCGTCTCCAAAATGCTTTTTCTGGTTACGCTTTTGTTTCATAGCCTGTTTCTCCATAATTTGAGACTGATCGTTCTCATTACGTAATCAGCGATGGCTTCTTGATGAACTCTGTTTGCGCCAGCTTTTAAAATTATTTGATGTTCTCAAGACGGCATTAACTTTTCATTCCCTGTTTTCCACTAAAACCTATTTTAATGACAGAATTACTCGCGTGGTGCATTCAAAATAATCGTCGATAAGTGTAAATGTTACTGCTTTGGTTGAAATGACACCGTACGGCATTTTGTCGTTGCTATGCATGTGGAAAATACAGCTATATTTCGAGTGTTAGAAAACAAAAAAATCTTGACTTATTCAACTGAAACAAAACTTTTTGCGTAAAAAATCAGCTATTTGATATGTGACGTAAAATTTGTTAACGGCGTTTCTACGCCCCGTACTTTTTGAAAAAATAGAGCAAACAAATTCTGCAATAAAACTTCAGTGTGATTTCGTTTTACGTCATAAAAGTGTACAATTTTTGCAAGTTCAGTTGTCGGTTGCTAGCTCTCGTTTGAGCAGAAAATCGCACATCGTAATATTTTGACACTCAATCTTGGATGGAGATCAATTGTGCCGAGTTTCGTGTTTGTACGCTGTGTAGTTTTGGAGAAGTTGAACCTCATACTCGTACATACAGAAAGAATTGTGCTTTGTATGCTAAGTTTTTTTTTGTGCTAGGTAATTAATAGTGCAAGACAACGACTTAAAACAGTCCAAAAGTGGTTGGAATATCGATGTTCCCTGTACCTCGTATTTTATATACCAGTAGCTTTGCCTTCTAACTTTGCTTTCAATATTATTTACGGTTTTAGTACCGTAGTTCTACCAGTGCTCTGTAGGACTTAAAGGCAACTTGAAAAAGTGCGGTGAGCTGATCGTCGAACTTAGAGTTTGTGGGTTAAACGACCAGAACGTTGCGTTACTCGTAGCATCGTCGTTTGCTTTCAGTCCCACTCTTCGAATTTAAATAAGGTTTAGAAGCCCAACATCAATGCCCAATATATCTGGCTGTTTTCTTGGAAAACCGTAAGTTACATTAAATTCTTTGTTTTTATCTTACTCGCGTAGAAAACTTGTATTTTGCAGTGGAAAACTCGTTTTTATTTCTCAATAAATTGTCTTGTTTCGCCATTGAACGGTATATTTGAATTTATAATTAACACATTTTGTTACTTCTAAAAGACGCAATACGTTAATATTACCGTTATTGAACTAAAATTGAGTTTGCCAATATCTGTAATCCTCCGTTTTTTACTATTACTTTGCTTCTCTGCGGAGCTGTTCTTGCTTTCACGTCGTGGCTGGTTTCTCCTGGTAGTGATTGCTACCAAGTGCCCCTGCACCTTTTCAGAGTCCACATGAATATTTTAAGGATACGCCTTTAAGATTTAGTTTCATTCTTACCGGTATGTTACGGCACATAATTGTATTGGACGTTCCCAAGGTTTAAGAGAAGTGATGAGAACTTATTCAACTCATCGAACAAATGGAAAATGTTTGGAACCCAACGGAGCTGCTAATTCGAAGACCGAGTCGTTTCGTAGCCACCGCCAGTCACAGTTTGAAGCCATTATGTGCCATGCTGCAAGCCACAGTTTGTACCCGAAGCTTCGACAGATCCCGCGCCTCAATACCGCGTGCAACAAAACGCTTCGAGTGTTTAACTGGCAGCCTTTCGATGACAAATTTTACCCTTGGTCAGTTGAGCCACTTTGCGAACAATTGAAGGTGTTTCTAAAGTGGTCGTAGTGAATTGGACTTGTTTAAAAAAAAGTTGATCGTGCATGTATGCGATTGTACCAACTGTCGAAATCTAAATGAATTTTGAATGTATTTACAGATATTGTTTTAATTTGTAGCTGGTTGATAATTAGTTTTTTAAGCCATGCTTGCTCTTTCGAAAATTCGAAGATTGGCTGGAGTAGGAATTTCTTTGATTAATTGCTCCACAACATCGAGTATGAATATGGTACCGGTATCCCATAAAGTACCTCGTCACCTTCATTCATCAATTATAAAAATGCAAGAGCATGATGATGTTCAAATGCAGGAAAAAATGGACTTGGATTCTGAAGAATCTATGGGACCTAATCGTACCTATTGGAACTCTGTATCACTCCTTGGAGATGTGGTTTCGGAGCCTTATCCTATCCATCGTAATGGTGAATTGTTTGGATACAGACTAAAGATTCAAACAAAAAGAAAAATTCGTGGTTTGGCCACCGAAGAGAGTCGCATTTACACAAATGTCCATGATACTGTTTGTAATATCAGGCGTTTGTTTTCATTTATTGAAAATATTAAAGTCAACGACCAAGTGTTCGTTCGTGGCCAACTTGTTCATTACCAAACCCGCGATTTGGACGAGAAGACGTACAGGACTTACGTTGCTATTCGAAGCATTTTTACTACTAATCACCCTTGACGTGGATATTAAAGTGATAATCATAAGTTTGTAGTTCAATTGCATTTCAAACGATCTGTTTATCGCGCAATGTTGATTTTTTAGTGAACTACTAAATTATGTTTTTTTTTTGTAAATATAGTATTTGTACTTACTGCTGTACAAACAGAACCATTTGTGAACCTTTGTTTATCATAGCTTTTTTTATGAATGCTTGCGCAATGCACAGTCTAGATGACTGTGAGGTGACGGGAATCACAGACAACGAAGGTTAGCACAACGTTATTTCACCATTTTCTGCAACGTCGGTTCACTTTCGACTCTTTTGGGTTAGAATAGTGAAGCTGCTCACCCCAGTATGTCGTAAGAGGCGACTTTTGGGTACCCACCAACCGCAGTCCGCCTTGGTGGTGGGGGTACCTGTCAGTGATTTGCATTCATGACTGGTTCGAAATGGGCTGCCTCTTTTTTCTTAGCCAAACGTAATCAATTTTGCGGCATGAATCCGGAATATCGAAAGGACTTTTGCCTTTCGGAGGGTTCCAGTTACCCCGGGAACTTCATCCAATCATTTTTTCAATCTGCTGCCCTCTCAATTACCACTGCAGTACTAGTCTCTTCAAAATCGGTCGCCTGCTTCCTCTTCTCCAACCTCACTCTTGTATTGTTATTTTCCTGATGAGCGGTAACGTTCATTCTAACCTTGACTTCGTTTTTTTTGCTAGTGTGCACTGGAAATGTGACCTGGAGAGATAGGTTGGTGCACTGGTGCACCTCCTCTAAATGGGTCTATCAATTTTACTCTCTTCCAAGTTTATTGCTGTTATCAGATTTTAGTGCTGGACCTGTTCTCTTTGCCGCATCTCTGCTTCTGGGGGTTCCCAACCTTCCAACACTCATCGCCTTCAGCGTTCAATATAACCCATCCTCTGATGTTTCTGGAAGTTCTACACCACCTCTTGCTCAACGTTTCTGTAAAAACTGTTCCTTGCTCTCTTTACATTTATGCTTGTATTCTCCATCGACCGACACCAGATCCAACTCCGTACTTCCCTTCAGAAATCTCTTTATTCTGGGGGACTTCAATAGCCATCACCTCCTCTTCGACTCGAAAAGTTCTTCTGACCCCCGTGGAGAGGAAGTATTCGAATGGGCCACCTCTTCTGACCTTATCCTCATTAGCTTCGACACTCATACCCTTTTCTATAGCTCCTCCATAATATCTCCATTGCTCCTGGGAGGTGCTTTAGAATTTTGATTCTGATCACTTTGCAGTTCTACTAATTGTCCCTCTTTCTATGCCCGATAGAACAGCCTCGTTCCTTCAATTTTCAAAAAGCTCGTTAAGGCAATCTTGGCTCTTACTGTACTAGTGCAAAGGAATACTCCTCTCTTGCCTCGGCAGCTGCTCTCATGTCTCTCTGGCGTGAATCGCCAACTCCAATCCTGTAATCACTTGAAGCGGTAAAAGGAAGGCGTAAGGCTTTTGCCCCCGCTTGTAGAAGTGATTAGGATCGTCGGGCTTCAATCTCTGCCGCTCCACATGCCTTTTCCGTCATCGCAGAGGTTAAGGCATTGTGCTCTTTTCTCCTAAATCGGTGTCTCAAAAAACCTTACGATAAATTTCTAGTTCCTCATGGAGTCCTAAGAAGTCTCCGCCATGCTCCCATCCCTCGGAAGAGGTCCGGCAAACACCTCCATAGTTTTAAACGAGGGATACCAATATTTTTGGCCTTCATTTATCAACTGAACTTAGTCTGTACTTTGTTCAAAACAATTTCCACCTACTCGTTAACCAAAATTTTTTGTCTGTATTATTATTATTCCTTGTACCGTAAATCGCTTTGTCACATCCTTCAATTAATTTTGAACGTTTTCGTGAGGCAACTGTCCAATATTTCAATTGCTGTGCGACTTGAATAAATCAGCATTAGGGTTAATAGTGTCGGCAGCTTGGAACCATAGGCAGAGGGCGAGACGGGTGGTCTAATGACTTTGGTTTAAGTGCTAGGTTGTATGTGGTCTGAGCCGATCTGGTAATAGCACAGGTAGGCAATTACTTTTACTAACTGTAACCAACCTCGTACTTTTCAGCAAAAGTAGTAAATCCGCAACGGTATGGTAACTAGTTACAATTACAATCGTTACTTCTTTGTTCTGTTTTGCAGCGCAAAAGAACAAAAATTTGTTTGCTTTGGTAAACAACCGTATCTAGTTTCAGCCAGTAGGCTCTGCTGTTGCGCCCTTGTAATAGGGGGTTTCAAACGCAATTTGCCAAGTCTTTTGAAGGCGGAAAGTCTCTTCCTTTCACCCGCAATTCTCAGTGTCCTGCATGCCGTAGTTTTTTAGTGAACGATGTTAATGCAGACGATATTGCTGCTAACGTTACTTTGAGCTGCGACATAGATCATCAGTTTTCAGACCAGAAGTCGTAATTAGGTAACGAACCAGCGAGCGACGAAACAAGTCCTTAGCTAGACAGGCATAATAAAATGAGAATTGCCCAAAGTCGGAGGACCACCTGCGGTGAAGATTCTTATTTAAGCCGATTCTTGAGAACAATAATTGAAAACAAAAGAGCGTCCGTTACAGCAAAAACGAGAAAAAGTATGAGGAGAAAGCACAACTTTTTTAGTGGGAACTGAGAACTGGGTGTCAAAAATTGTGAATCAATTAGTACAGTCAACTTCGGATATAGGAAATTTTGGCTCATAAGAGACTGTGTCGAGTGGTCCCGATGATTTTCTATGTAAAGTAGTACTAAAATATAGGGATTCGGACAAATGAGATTTTCGCTTATAAGGGACTCTTTTCAAGATCGCAATGATAAATTTCAATGCAATTTGGGTCGGTTATAAGGGACTCGAGACTTGCAATAATTCTATGTCCGGCTTTTATTGGTAGCCTTCCAAATTTCACGTTTTGGCTCGCTTTGCTCTTTTTGCCTCGCTTTGACTTACGGTATGTTTTTTTGGTTATTGACTTTGTGATTTCACCATGTCAGTATCAGAGAAGAAAAAATGGAAATCTTTCTCGGTTACGAAAAAGGCGGAAATACTGAAATACATAGAGGACAATCCGTCGAAGAAGCAAACCGGAGTCGCGGAAACATTTGAATTGGGTTCAGGGCTGTTGAGAGAACAGTCCGGACCCGGTAAGAACGTTAATTCCGGGCCCTCTTTAACAAGGATCTGGTAAAGTCCAAAAGTTTTTCAGAGAAGGATGGCGGCTGAATTTACCTGCACCGCGAGGCAAAACATCCCTAGACGCAGCGATTAGAAGGCGGTAACCTTTTTTTGGAGATCACACTCCACCACTTGCAGATTTCAATCTCCATATCGATGGGAAATTTCCTGAGCAGGTCTAAAATTACTGAAATCAAGAGAAAACACGTTACAACCAAAACCAATCCGCATTGCGTTTGACAACAGCGCGGATCCCCTAAAGAAGCCCTGGCCTGGGTACTCTGTACCTCCTTGCCCCCTTTCAACGGCCCTGATTGAGTAAACAGACTCTACATAACATTGTAAATCAAAAATTGAAAATTGTCTAGTCAAAGGCGCAGGTAAATGCTCAGTCGAAAAAGATTTCTAAGTAATAACTACGAGGATGTCGATGCTGCGATGATTTTGTGGTTCAAACAACATTACTGGGAGCCCGGTTTGCAAATCGATGGAAACGTACTGTTTCGTAAAGCTATATACTTTTCAAATGAGTTCCAGTACACAACGCCCCAGGTTTTTCTTGGATAAACCGATGGGGCATTGGCAAGATCCTCAGAGTGGGTGGAGGTGACATGACGTTGTGGAAGCATGGAGAACAGGCGAGATCAAAAGAATTTTTGAAACGTACTCACTGCAGAATATTTATAATTGCGATGAAACCGGCTTGTTTTGGCAGATGTTACCAGAGAGGAGCCCTGGATCTATGGGGGAAAGCAGAGTGGTCGAAAACAATCTAAAACTAGGATTGCCTTGTTGGCTGGAAGTAATATGGACGATACGGAAATAATGCCCATACTCGCAATAGGTAAACGTGCGAAGCCTCGTGCTTTCAAGATAATAAAAAAGCTACCATTAAGACATTTGAGCAACCGCAAAGTGCGGATGCGATCGGATATTTTTTAAGATGGACGACCGAATAAAAACGGAAGGCCACAAAGTATGCATGATTGTTGACAAGTGTTCTACGCACTCTCATTTGGAGTTAGAGAACACGTAGTTGGTTTTTCTACCTC
Organism: Trididemnum clinides; assembly: GCA_963675345.1. Classification (NCBI taxonomy): domain Eukaryota; kingdom Metazoa; phylum Chordata; class Ascidiacea; order Aplousobranchia; family Didemnidae; genus Trididemnum; species Trididemnum clinides. The sequence goes on along the minus strand of OY776285.1, from coordinate 35,220,681 downwards.
CCAATACGACATCGCACATACAGCCAATGGATAGTGGAATCATTAAGAACTTACAGTTCTTTTAGCGGCGAATCTCAGCGGACCGTAGACTGCGGGGTAAACCTGCAGTGAATTGAAAAAGAAGATTTTGGACAGCCTGATAGCAGTTCAAGACAGCTGGAAACAACTGAAGCGAGAAACAATAGTATACCAGCGCGATGGCGTAGTGGTGAGAGCGTCCGCACCGCAGTCGGTAGACCTGGGGTTCATTCCCTATGTCGAGTCATACCAAAAGACTTTTGAAAATGGTATTCACAGCTTCCCTGCTTGGCGCTCAGCATAAAAAAGGGATAGTGTGGAGAACAAGCCGGCAAGCGTGCTTGTTGTGTCCTTGAGCAAGGCACTTAACGGGATGCCTCCACCTTTATGTGGCCCACCCGTGCTTTACCGGATTACAATTGTGAAGTTGCTCACCAATCATGTGGTAAAAGACGACTCTTGGGTACCCACCAGTGGCAGTCCGCCTTGTTGGTGATGGGGCTACCAGTCACTGAAGACTAGTTGGAAATGGGCTGCCATCTTTTAGTCACTGAAAACTGGTTCGAAATGGGCTGCCATCTTTCCCCTAGCCTAATTTCAATTGGGTTGACGGCATAAACCTGAATTGCCGTTCCTCCATCCCGAGGAAGAGCAGGGGTAACCACAAACAATAGTAAACTGTTGAAAGAAAGCTGGTTTTATTGCGCCGCTGCCCACCAGTGAGCTTAATCAGGTCGGTGATGAACGGATGCCCTATCAAGATAAAGATGTTGCGCCTTCTGAAATAACAAAACAAGAAGTAGTAGTCCTGAGAAATATCTAAGACAGATTAATTAAAGTACTGCAAATGGATCTTCCAGACTTCAGCAATTACGATGAGGTAGACGAGGGTGATACTATAGCAGTGGCGGAGCTAAGTGACCAGGACTTTGTGTCAGAAGTCAATAGTATAAATGAACTAGACGATCCGAAAATAGAATTTGAATCCAAGTCTGAAACTGAAGTGGCAGACGTTTCTACAGTGCAGGTGCAGCAAGCGATTGACTGTTTGAAACAGTACATCGTGAAAAACGACATTCCCGAGGATCTAAACGACGAGTTCATGACGGCTGCTGGGAAAATGAATAAGTATTTAATGTTCACAAAGATACATAAAAGTATCCAGACAAAGATAACACCCTATTTCAAGAAAAAAAGGACTATGCGCTATTACAATATGTAAAATAAAGTGATAGCATGCGACTGTACGTACATAATTATAAAGAATTTGGCATAAAACTGTTCAGCATGTTTTGTGGGTTTTAATTAGTTTAATTGGTTTCTGTACGGAGGAAAGTTGAAATTAGCTTTGAATGCGGCATTTCAACGCGTTTTAGAGATTGTACATGGGATACCGGGTCAATATTCGCGTCTGTCGGATATACCTGGTTCCGGCAGGTCACTTACATCCGAAGTTGACTATACACCTCCTGTCCCACAGATAAGCAGATGCAGTAGGTAAGAAAAGGAGGCTACAAGAGATTGCACATGGCCAAAGCAGCGCACCTCCTCTCGCCAGCTCATCGGCCGTATCATTGCCCAGGAAAAAGGAATGACCGAGGACCCATTGTAGCCTGGAAGAAAAGAGGATCGATAGTTTCCGCCACATGTCCCAAAGAGTGCAAGCAACTAAGATGAAGGAACAGAAAGTGTAGCAAGAACAGGGGGAGAATTTAAGAGAATAGAAATGGCAGACTTAGTGGTGCTGGCAATGCCTCCACAAAGCTGGCAGAATGGCGCTGGTTTTAGTAAAAAAACTTGGTACAAACCGGGTCTGCGAAAAAAAATGTGTCCACCGCCACAAAGTGAGCAGTAAGCAAGGACACCGGAGCCCCACTTGCCGAAAGAGATACAGCCATCAGTCTAAATCACAAGATGGCGAATTGGGAGGGGTCAATTTAAGCAAGAGCAACTGATTGGCAAAGAAAAGAAGGGCCGCAGCGAGAGCATGGAGTAGGAGTGAGTTGTACATTGAAAAAAGGTGGTATCCAAGGGAGAGCAAAACTTTTACGAATACTTAAATAGTAATATAGGATGTAAGACAAACCCGGTTGTAAGAACACTGGACGAATTAAGTCAGGATGACTCGTACAAGAGACAGAGAAACCTTAGAAATGAAAAATAAGATAGAAAACAACTAGTAGCTGGTGAAGGCGCGACTAGCTGTTTCAATTTACCAACGCAGAGCAAAAATCAATCCATTTAAGTCAGTGGTCGTCAACCTTTTCTTGAATGCAGGCCACCTTGGCACCATGGAGAGCTTTGGCGGGCCGCACTAATACAACTTCAGTAGGTTGACTCTATGCTTGAAAATAACGCATTTTCTACTCAGTATCCAAGGCTACATATTGCTAATATGCACAGAGCCACGGTACATATTGCTAATGTGCACCTAAAAACACTGCAGCAACAAAAATAATTCAACGTTAGCCAAATCAAGCTTCTTTAACAATACTGTTGACTTCTTTAACAATGCCATAATTTGGCATCTATAGCACGAACAAAAATTAACAGCTGGGCTGTGTCAGTAGAATCGTTGCTCTCATCTATAGCAAGAGAGCAATACTTAAAAGAACTTCGCGCTTTCTTTTAGTGTCTCGTGGAGATGTTCGCCAATGTCTTCGACTCTTCTAGTAGTCGTAGAAGCTGATAGACTAACGTCTCTAACGCAAGGCAGCTTGTCGGGACACGTTTTTTGCTCAATCTCCAAGATCCGCATACCTAATGGAGAATGTCGTTTGATCCAAAAATTAAACTGCAAAGATTATGGTATGTACGCGTCATGTTGCAAAAACTGTGATAATTACTATGCTGGTCAAGTAATTTTATCTTTCTCACAACGTTGGACTAAACATAGAGTACAATAAAACAAATTTTGCTACTCTGAAAATAATGATAATTCGGCCCTACTTGGACATTATGATAATCATAAAGAAATTTTTACTGGCAAGCCTGATGTAGCCCAATGTTTTTTTGTTATTTCATCGTAAAACCTGAATTCAAGAATTTAAACTTCTATGACGCCAAATGGTTGCGCATACTTAATGCGAAAATATTAATAAAATGATTTTACCGCGTATATAACCAAATATTTTTATTCACTGTGTTTAAAGGTTTTTACAGTCAACTTCGGATATAAGAGATCCGCCGGGACCAGCTTAATCAGTTTCTAACCGAATTCTCTTATAACCGACTTATTAGTTTATATTGAAAATCATTTGGGACCTTTTGCGTAGTCCCTTATAAGCGAAAATCCCTTATATCTGAATCTCTTATATCCGAAGTTGACTGTACTACATTGATTTATAGTAAACAATCACCTGGAGTTTTGATCTTATTATTTTTATCATAATGGTCTGCTGTCTTGTGGGTAATACTTCAATTCTATAATATGAAACTATTTGTTTTAATACACCGAATAGAGAAGTTAGTTATGTGATGGAGTGTAGAGTTGTCAGTACAGCTAATTGCTTGGTTCCTTATACAGTCAACTTCGGATATAAGAGATTCAGATATAAGGGATCTTCGCTTATAAGGGACTACGCAAAAGGTCCCAAATGATTTTCAATATAAACTAATAAGTCGGTTATAAGAGACTGATTAAGCTGGTCCCGGCGGATCTCTTATATCCGAAGTTGACTGTATTTAGTTATTTTTATTATTCTTTTACAGCACTGAAGATGCTAATTTAGCGAAATGCATTTGTTTTAGTGTAGTTCAAATTTAAGCTGATTTAGTTTTTTCAATCCTACCAAAAAAGATTTTTGCAGAAAAAGTAGAGACTCCTTGCACGGGCCCTATGAAGAAGAGGTATCACATAAGCTTTTTAACCAAGAAAAAACTTGCTCTTCAACAAAGATACAAGTTGAGAAAATAAAAGAATGTGATCGAAGGTGACCCCAAAAAGGTGGGAGTGGGATTGAAGCAGAGACAAGAGTTAAACAGGGAGAAACGGCGATGAAGAGTAGGCTGGTGTGAATCCAACAACAAAAAGCTTCACATTTGCAAGAATTGAAAGGAAGACGCTACTGCTCAAATCAAACTAGGGCACCTTGTGTGACTTCCACAGCAGCAGATACGGAGAACTGTGAGAAAGAAAAGCGGGATCTACTCACCTAACAAAAGAAAGGAGGCCAGCAAAAACAAGCTTGTGGAGAAGTGGCGCAAGACAGAGCCGAATCTTTTGGAAAAGTCCAAAGGAGCAAGAATCAAGTCTTTTTTGGAGGGAGAGACGTCAGCTTACGAGTCACATTCAAAACGTTGATCTCAAAAAAAAAGATCCTCTCTCTGCCAGCCTCGTATACAATAAACAATCTCAGGCTATATTCACTTTAGACTCTGACTGGCCAGCAAAATCTTCCCCTATCCTGAAATTGGCCCGACTACAAAAAAAGTTCACACTCCTCACTTTGACAATATCATTACTACCACTATGTGGTGTTAGTAAATACCAACTTATTTCGATCCCATAATCTGCTCCAATTCTTCCACACGTGTGCACCTAAGCTTTTGTTTAATTGATTATTCTCACCAGAAACCTTGCCTTAACGATTACGCCACCGAAGCACGCCAACCAGCGGTGTCAATCGGTATGATTTAGTTGCCTAAATGAGGAATATTAATTCAGAATCATCACTGGTAAACCTCGGCAAAAAAGTCTGCTTTTAAACCCGTGCATCATAATATCGTCGCTTTGCATGCACTTATTTAACACGGTCACTAAAGAACAGCTAGGAGAAAATGCCGGTCACATTGTGCAAAATACAATACAAATTATTTCAAACATTTGAAAATGCATCATTATACAGAATCGAATTGAGTTTCAGGCACAGCAAATTCCGATTCAAATAAATGTTCCACGCAACCTTCAAATCCTTCATTTACTTCATTGCAAACTTCAGAAACAATCTGATTAACAACCTGCTCCGATAAATCATTTACGATTTTCCAAGGATTAAATTTACCAACAGGCTTATGGAAAACTGTGTAAAGATAGTCACTGAATTTTGATTTATTTTGAAATATGGAATCAACAGTTGAATTAGAGAGAAAAAGCAATTTTGATGAAGAGGTTGAAGCTTGAGGATAAAATTTGGTTAACACCTGCTCTTTTTCGGGTTTTACAAATCTTACAGCTTCTTTCTTGGGCGCTTTAACAGTAGTTTTGCCACCTGCTATATCGACCAATGAAGCTTCAACTGGCAATGCAGACAAAGAAGAGGGATTATCATTGTGTAAATCATCATATCTTATTTCTTTCCACCTCATCCGTATACTTCTTTCAGCATCTTCCATATCAAGAAGGCGTTGATTTATCGTTTTACGAAGATAATCAACTTGATTGAAGTCCATCTTTGCAGTCTGGACACATTCTCGGTTTGGTTGCAATTGCGTTCTCTGCCTAGGAGTTTGAACTCTCTTCTTAGCATCGCATTCATTGCAAAATGCTTCCGTCCAAGCTTCAGAAGACTGAGAATCATCTTGAGGTTCAGGTAACTGATGTTCAAGTTTATTTGTCTCAAATGGAGCATGAAAAGTTAGCTGCCGATCTTGACGTGGTGAAGGCGGTCTTGCAAAATGCTTACCGTTTTTATTGCTTTTCTTAATTAATGACTTCTGTTTTACAGAATGCAAGCATCTTGCCGGTTTCTTTTTCAGGCTTTTCGGACATGTTCTGGTACTTTTTCTTTGAGAAAAACTTTTGTCTAATTTTTCTATTTTTACAAAGGGAGAAACTGATCTTTTTGCAATAATGTCCAATTTGCTTGGTACAGCATCAAGCAGCAAATCATTTGTAGAGGTAAAAGCATCCTTAACTGGCTTTGCATGACTATGTTGAACAGCGTTTGGCTGAGTACGGATACTAAGTGCATTTAGATTGTTTTGAATGGGGCGAAATCGATCAAAGAAAAGGTCTTTGCTGACCTTTCCTGTCTTTTTTTGGCTTTGAACTGAAGGCTTAAATTTAATACAAGCATTTGAATCAACTTGAGGCCTTAAGAATTTTTTGTTTGCTGGCTCTTCATGATGTAAAACTGTTTTCATCGTTTTGCTTTGTTTAAAAGCGCATTTGGCTGCACCAACATTTTTGACATCAATTTTTGCTAACTGTGTCGCTATTGCAAGACGCGGAGACATTGGTATGACGGGCACTCTATGAATTGCTTCGTATTTGTTGACTGTTACATTTTGAGGAAGCTTTTGCATAAAGATGATTTTAGGAGACCCCAGACTTTTGTTTGCACTTGATACAGGAGTTGAGGCATCCAAATTAAACTTTAACTGGTCCAGAAAACAAGGTACTTTGCCAACTTCAATCATTGTGCCATCAAGAAACTAAAATTGTAATGCTTAATAACCAGATTAGTTGGAAAAACCATCAAACCATAAATTCTCAATAAAATAGGCTAATCTGCAACCAAAAACGTGACAAAAATGATGAGATATAAAAGAAAACAAACTGTTTGTGCTTAAATAATCCAACAAAAGTATTAGACACAATAAAATGAGAGAAATCCAGTTTTTAAAATCTGGTTACTCCTCATCAACAGAGGTATTTATTTCCGTCAAGAACTTATTACTTACATAATCAGTCATAATTTGCTTAGCCAAACAAAAACAATTAACTGTATTTTATGAAATACAGGAAAGTTGACAGAAAAAACATAATACAGTAAACAAAAAAACACTGAAACTTTTTGTTCCCTTTCATGGACTTCATCAGGGCAATATTTAAATACAAATCTGAAATTTAAGATAAATTTTAATTTCAAAGAACTGTACACTTATAACGATAGTTTGTACCGTTTTAACACTGCACCACTCTGTGAAACACGTGCAGAAGCAATTTTGCTCCATGTGAAGAACATAATTTTATACTTAAGCATGGAATAAGGTGTTTGATTAGCAGTGCTTCCGCTAAATTGGTAACAGGATTAAATGGCACTTTTGTTTCTCTGGAAGCTTTGCACTGATCACAATGGGATTTGATGGCCAAGTTAAGAAAAACTTCAGTTAAAAGAAAGATGGTTTTCAATTCTTACAAATATACTGTATATAGATGTCTAGTCGTCAAATCGATCTATGGCATTTGTCACAAAAACATGTAAACAGGTAGTCAGTATTCAAGCAAAAAAGAGCATGTAAAGAATATTAAAGAATGAAAAACAATATCATTTTAAAAGTTTGGTAGGCTATTTTTATATCACTGCCCAGTCTGTCTCAAAACAATGTGACGATGCATTTGTCTAGTTTAATGAAAATGGTACCAATGACGAAGAGCGTTAGGTAAGGATTTAAGTTAGAAATATTGCTAGGGGAGTTGGTGGGAGATTGTTGGTCGTGATATAGCAATCTATTACTTCTAAGTCAAAGATGTCGGGTATTTCTTCTGTTTCAACAAAAAGAAAATAAAGTAGATTGCAGTTTTCAATAACGAGTCATTTGGCAAAAAAGGAATCAGCACAATTCAATGAATAAATGAGAAGGCTTTGTTTTTAGAACAAAGCTGCTATGCTGCTGAAATACAAAAGAGTACTGGTAAAAATTGGGTTGCAGTACACACTAATACCAAACTTCTTATCACAGATTGTTACTTTGACATCAAGAAATGGTAGTGAGGGCCCCAGAACCTCCTGGCATGTGAAACAAAGGTTGGAATGCTCGCTATTAAGTACAGTTAAGAACAACTGAACATCTGCAAATGAGTTCAAGACAACAAAAACAGTATCCACAAAAAATGCATTAAATGATGGATAAAACAAAAGATTTTTACCAAAATTTTTTTCAATCATTTTAAGAAACCAATTAGCTGACGTAGAGCCCAAAGATTTACTCACAGCTACACTGTCTATTTGTGAAAATTACTATTTACCTTTAAAATTTATCTACATATTTTCAAATTTGTATTTAAAAAATGCCTTGATGAAGTCTCCAAGAAGGGATGAAAATCTCTGGTGTTGTTTTGTGTTAATATTTTGTTCTGTTTACTTTCTATGTTAATAAAGTTTTGCTAATTACTTTTGTTAGGCTAAACTAATGGAGTCAGATGGTATGGACATGTGCTGAGGAGGGATGGCAGTAGTGTTTTGAGGGTTGCCCTGGATCTTGAAGTGAGTGGGAAGAGAAAGCGAGGAAGACCTAAGAAGACCTGGAAGAAGCAAGTAAAAGAGGAGACAGAGAAGATTGGTTGGAAGGAGGATTCCCTGATACAAGACAAGTGGAGAGACAGAGTGCAAGCAATTGCAGAAGAAATAGGGTAAATCTGTCCATCTCTGCTAAGAGGACTGCACCAGATAAAAACTGAATAACTGCTACTACTACTAAGCAAAATATGGAAGGCAAGTTCCCCTGTCTAAAATTTATTCAAAAATAACACAGCAAAGATTCTTTGCTGCAGTCATTTGACAAAAAGACAGTGGATTAACTGTTAATAGTAAACAAAGAAAATTTCTCCTACTCATCAAACATAATAATAATGGATAGTTAGAGACACTGCAAAAAGGGAGTTACAGTTTTTGAGTCATGAGTCAGTAAGAGTCACAGCATTTGATGCAAAAAACTAAATAATGGTATCCACAGCTTACCTGCTTGGTGCTTAGCATTTCAAGGGAGGTTGTAGAGAACAAGCTGGCAAGTTCGCTTGTTGTGTCCTTGGGCAAGGCACTTAATGGGACACCCCCACCTTTATGTGGAAGACAGGTGGCCCAGTTTTCTTTCTGAAGAGAGGGTTTGTGGCAGCAAGGATATCTGACCATAAAAACAAAATGCCATGCAATACAAAAGGCAGATCAGAAATTATCTGGTGTGGCTACCCCTAATTGGAAACAAAACCAAAAGACAACAACCCTGTTCCAACTGTAAAACCTGTAGAGTCTCTAATGATGTAAGGGAGTTTTTACAGCAAGATGGAAAAAGCTGGTCTATATTTCTTACCAAAAAACAAAAAAATGAATGTGGATGCTCACCTACGAGCTTTGCCAGGGCAAATATAGGACAAAATCAAAGACCAATAAGAATGTGTAGTTAAATTTATTGAAATGATGGAAATAGCCAAGCACTCTATCAAAAAAGCAGTGCAAGCAATCCAAGAACTCAACTTTGGAGAAGGCACTTGCCAAATTAACTGTTACCTTCAAAAAACAAAGCAAAGCAACGATATTTCTATACTAATGAACACGAAAAGAGCAGACATTTCACCAGCTGCCTAGAGTTTACTTCAACATTCTGAGAATACCTTTGCTTTTGTAGAAAGAAGTTTTTCCATGCAGTAAAAAGTGTTAGCCAAGTACAGAAACTTTAAGATTGAAAATGTAAAACAGCACATGATTTTACATTTCAATTCTTGCAACTAGTAATTGCAGAGTTGGCTGCTTATATAAGGTGTGCATATAGCAAGTTTTTTTGAGGATTTGTGCATTTTCATTAATTCAATTTTCAGTTTAACATCAAAACCCAAGACACGTTACTTTATTATGTCAAAATTTTGTTAGGTCAACAATGTAAATTTTTTTATTTCTAGGTCAAGAAAAACTTGCCCAAGTAGTCGCTCAATGCCAAAGTTGTTGAAAGATTTGCATACCAGTTGGAGTTTTTTTTAATTCAAACTGTTTGCGCAATTAAGTAAGCTTTGAAGCACCCATTGGATGCAGTTTTCCCCTTAAAAGGAGGAAAGACCTTTATTTTTGGAGATCAATACTTTCAAGATAAGATTTTTCAAGTAGATTGTGCAAATTTAACTTAAAAACCTTTTTCTTTTGTTTTGAGATTAATATTTTAAAGACTAAATTTAGAGATTGGACAGCCACTTCATGCTGCAAAATTCTTCATCAGGCCATAGAGTCTTAAGTAATTTCAATCCCAATTCCAAATTTAACTGACCATAATCTCAACTCTAACCTTGGTTCCAACTCACCCTAACTTTGATTCCAACCCTAAAGCTCTGAACCAAAATTCTTTGCGTCAGTAGTGGCCAATTCCACATGATCAGCAATACGGGCCATTTGGCTAATTTGTTAGTATACTCAAAATTTTTTGGCAATGGCCATTTTGCTGTCAATGGCATTTTACACTTGAAGGCTATTTTGCTGTCAGATATTTGTGATAGATCAATTTTGACAGCAAATCAAAAAATGCAAGTGGCTATTTTGCCATTGACTGCATTTTGCTCTTGGAGGCTACTTTTTGCCGTCAGCATTCATGTGTGTGCACATAGTTATAATTGACATAATTCTGGCAGTGATGGTGTGGTGCTTGGATAGGACAGCTACCTTGAAATGCAATGGTCACGTGTTGGGATCTTGGCTGACAAAGCACTAAAAGAAAGGCAGTACACACTGGAGGGGTGGCCTGATATGTGAATGTATGGGGTAGTGTCTGGGAGAGAGTGTAGGCTGGGGGTACAAATTTTTTAATTGGCAGTGGCTATTTTGCCGTCGACGGCAATTTGTCCTTAGAAACTATTTTGCCGTGAGTTATTTGTGATTGGTCAATATTAATGACGTGCTAAACATGTGACTTTTGGTCGTCTCTGATTGGTCAATTTTAAAAACCAATTTAAAAAATTTTGCACCCCCAGGTCTCTATCCCCCACCCTGTACACTCCCTTGCAGTGTACACTGCCCCGTACATTTACATACCGAGCCTGCCCCTTCAGTGTACACTGCCTTTCTTTTCAAGCCCTGGTCAGCTGAGATTCGAACCCGCAACCATGGTATCTCAAGACCAGCGCTCTATCCACTACACCACAGAGTCACTGGTGCGATTATAGCAAATTTGGCTATATAAACACACATAAATGATCACGGCAAAATAGATTCCAAGGGCAAATTGCCATCGACGACGAAATAGCCACTGCCTTTTTAATTTATCATTAAAATTGACCAATCAGGAACAAATCAGGTCACATGTTTATCATATCATCAAAATTGACCAATCACAAATGTCTGACAACAAAATAGCCTTCAAGGGTGAAATGCCGTTGACAACAAAATAGCCACTGCTTAAAAAAATGGCACTCTAAGTATACACTTCCCCATACATTCACACATTGGTACCCCCTGGAGTGCACACTGCCTTTGTCAAAGTACCCAGCTAGCAAAGATTAGACCTCTTAACCATCACACTCAAAGGCAGCTGCACTACACTACACTCCAGCATCACTGCCAGAATTGCAGCAAATATGGATATAAAAAACACATGATGGGGGACAGCAAAATAACCTTCAAGGATAAAATTCAGTCAGTGGCAAAATAGCCACTTTCAAATTTTTTTAATTAAAGGAGAAACCTTTAACACTGCTTTTGAATGTTGATGACATTTATATTGTTATTATTGACTCTGTTAACTAAGGACAGCTTTGATGCTTGGTATAGAAAAGTACCAGTATCACCTAGGCCAATAACAACACTTTTTTTGTTTGTTGTTTCAGGCTGCCATCTTGAATTGAATGCAACTAAAAATGCTATGGCTATTTATTTGAATTTTTGCTGGCAGGGTACTTTGGACAAAGGCAGAGTAGACTGGAGGGTAAAGTCTAGGCAGTGGCTATTTTGCCGTCGACGGCAATTTACCCTCAGAAACTATTTTTCCGTGAGTTGTTTGTGATTGGTCAATCTAAACATGTGACTTTTGGTCGTCTCTGATTGGTCAATTTCAAAAACCAAAAAAAAAATTTTGCACCCCCAGGTCTCTATCCCTCACCCTGTACACTCCCTTACAGTGTACACTGCCCCGTACATTTACATAGCAGCCCTGCCCCTTCAGTGTACACTGCCTTTCTTTTCAAGCCCTGGCCAGCTGAGATTCGAACCCGATACCATGGTATCTCAAGACCAGCGCTCTATCCACTACACCACAGAGTCACTGGTGCGATTATAGCAAATTTGGCTATATAAACACACGTAAATGATCACGGCAAAATAGATTCCAAGGGCAAATTGCCGTCGACGGCGAAATAGCCACTGCCTAAAGTCTAGTATGTGAATGCACAGTGGAATGTGCACTGAAGGTGCGACTCTGCCCTATACATCCAAGATGGTGGCCTGGGGTAACAAACGAAAAACCATCCCAAAAACTACGGTGGCTTCTATTATTATAAACAATTAATTTTGCACAATTTTGGTAGGCCTGCTACATGTACCAGTACAACTACACACTGTACAGGTACCTTGCTTAAATTGTTATAATTCACCACTGAAAAAAACCTGACTAACCACTGAGAAGTCAACTTTTAGCCAAATCAAGCTTTATTCAGCTCAGTACTTTGTTAGCTTTCAAATACATTTGAATAAGAAATTTTAATCATAGTTTCTTCCTGAACTTGAAGAAATTGGAGCTTCAAAAAAATTTTGATTGCAGCGGTTTAAAAGCAGTGTTTCCACCAATGTTGTAAAGATTACACTTTAGGATTAATTTTTAACAAAATTTTTAAACAAAATTTTTGATTATGTTATCAGTATCAGGAATGATAAATAAACAATTCGAGCAATTGTTATATGTAAAGCTGCGCATATTTAAATTGAAGATTTCTAGAATTTGAACAACGTATTGAGCAACCTAATTTTTTTGTTGCCAGTACATGAAAGAAACTATTTTACAGTTGGTTTTGTGTTTTCATTGCGGAAATTTATCAAACTCCTGTTCACAATACTGGCTATCATAACATTTTTATTTAATGAAATTCAAAAGAAAATTCACATATCATATAAGCGAATAACAACCCTAAACTTTTTCACTAGAACGAAAGGTTGTGAAAACCATAATGGAGTCTTGCAGCCAACTAAAATCAAGCACTATACATTTCGTCTAGCGCCTAAATTTGATTCATATATTACATCAAATGAATCCGATGTTTTCGGTTTCTTTGGTGGGTCAAGATGGCGTGCGCTATTGTCAATCCCCTGTCTGTCAATTAATCTGATCGGCGGCAACACGGTGTTGGGAGGTAGTTGTTTGAAGCAGAGTGTAGGGAAGCTTCATGCTTTTTGGAGCGGAAAATGGAATAAAAATAGGTTCGTTTTCAAGAAATACGGAGCAAGAGTAGCACTTCTTTTTTTGAAAAAAAGCGGTAGAGGAACGTCTCTCCTTTAGTAAATTGTCTTGTCGCCCCAGCTCTTTTGGTCTTGTTTTATCCATTTTTTCCATGTTAATTTGACTGGCTTGCTGGACAGTTTGAATTTGCATTGGCAATTAACTGTAGTGTGACAAAGTTAGGCTATCTATTGTAAATATCATTTTTCTCAAAATACCTACAAAAAACTTCTTGCCAATGAATATTTTTCAGAAGAGCGTTTGTCATGTATCTGTAGCATACCTAAGCGGAAGAAGTTTGTTAAAAAATAAAGGAGCGCAAGCGAGATCGTCGGTCCTTTTTCAAGCAAAAGCGGGAACGCTTTGAAGAAAAGAAAGCAGAAGCGCCCGTGAATTTTTTTGAGCTGTGGCCCATCTTTGGGAATCGAGTCACAAAATGTCGGTCAAGTTTCAAGTCAAGCCATTTTGTACATACGACTCAGTTCAAATCGAGTTCTTTTGCCATTACTCAAGCCGAGTGAAGTTATTGACTAAGATCTTTGCAATATTGCTGCAAGGATAACTCAAATTTTCGGACTGGTCTATTACATATGCCCAAATGTAGAGCAACAACGTAAGAACAAAAAATTTTGTGTTTTTGAAAATTTTGAACATATCATTTTAGCCAAACAATTGAAAGGAAGATACAAATTTTACGCAACAACAAATTTGCATTTGTGTAGCCTAAAGAAATTTGTTTGCAAAATGCGCATTAAGAACAAAAAAGTGGTGGAATTAAGCTTTGCAAGCAATAAAATGTTTTATGATGCATTATCAGCAATATACCGACTGCAGGAGAAATCAACCTCATCAAAAAATACAGCAATGCTTTGTTTTGTGTTTCTCTCCACAAAAAGTGGTATATTTGAAAATAGGGGTGCCACTCCCCTTCGCAGTAAGTTTCATTTGCCATCGCAAGGTCTGCGCTTTTTGAATAAGGATCCAAATTAGGCAATTTTTCAACTACTGCAGAAGCTACGCAAACTGAGTCCCTGCACAAAATCGCTGACGACATTATCCCATTAAAACGATAAATAGGCGATACAAGCTTTGTTAAGTCTTAATCGATTACAGAAACGTGCTCAAAACAGACAAGCACGACAGCTCTAATTATAAAAAGAGATGAAAATAATAATGCAAGAGGCTAGCGATGCACTTGGCAAACTGCAGACAGTGACACTGTTTTGACTTATCAGGTCTCTTCAGTGTAGTTGGTGACTGGCAAGAAGTTAGAGGCTTTTGATAAAGCATAGCTCAGGCCACTACACTTGTGGGATGTATACTAGGTCCACTGTGGTGGATGGTCTGTCAGTACTCTGCGAAGCCGTATCACTCGTAAATGAGTGGCGGTTGTCGCAGATGAAAATAAAGTAGCGGAAACGATAAAAAAATTCCAAAACAGCAGCGGAGTTTTGCTACCGCTTTTTGACGAGAATAGAAGCGGCGATCTCACTCTACGCTTGTTAGGAAAAAAGGATCGGAGCTCAATCATCCTATCCTGACCATTTCTGCATGTGGGTCATATCTCAACTACAGTTCGAGAGATAGTAGTCGCGTCTAATATCTACTCGAACAACATCGTGAAAAGAACTCGATTTGAGTGATTGACTCGAGTCTTGCCAATTTCCGCAGTTTCCTCAACACAAGCTTTAGTGTCGATTTTATGAAGGCCATAGTGATTAAAGGATTTAATGAATTTATTAAGCCTCACGATAGCTGGGGTGTGGTGCTTTTGGGAAAGTCACTGAATCATATTTCTTCAGCTCTGAAGATTTTAGCAAGTAGAAGTAATTTTATTCGAGGCATGTAAGTTTAGTAAGCCTCACTTTAAATTTTTTGAGCAACTTACACGCTGTGGAGAGATAAAATCCTTTTTATAATTTTTAACAAATTACTAGATTGAGATGCGAAAATTGTATTTTTTGAGTTTACATTGAAATATTGGCGCGGACCGTTTGAGACAAAAGCTGCTACAAATTTCCAATGAAAGTTACTTTCATCCAAAATTTTATATTTTGCCCTTGATCCGAAAAAATAAGCCTACGAAGCACTTAGTAAACGAGGTTGCCATTTGGGCTGGAGAGCCGTTTTATGATAAAAAAATGAAATAGCCTCTTTCTAGTGGTGATCATACAATGTTGTTGTGCTTTTTAAAATGGCATTTTACACTAATTTTTTGCTTGGCGAATTCTTTATCAAGCAATTAACATATCAGAAGGAAAATCAAACAACTTGAAACAGAATCTTTTGAAGAATTGCTACCTTTTCATGGCAAAGAAATTGTCCTTTCCATAAATCTAAGAGCCAAACCGTGGAGATTTAAATTGTGCACGCAGGAAAGTTATCGTGACTATAAGGTTATGGTCGAAGGGGAGAAACAGATAACTGTGCAAGTCTTGTAGGCGTAACTTCAGTATTGATTCAATAAGATCTAAGCGCCCACTATTGACTGTTTAAGCGAAACAATGGCAGTCGGTCTTGTTAAAGCAAGAATATGTACCGTACGTAAATTGGCCCAGACGTGTAATCAGAACAGACGTAGAAGAGAGCAAAACATGGCTTTTTGTCATAATGACGTTGTCTTATTTTTGCAATATCGTAAGCAGGGATGTGAAAGCGGAAGCGGAAGCTGGAAGCAGAAGCGGTGGAAGCGGTCCTTTTTCTGCGGAAGCGGAAGCGCGAAATTTCTACCGCTTCCGCTTCCACATAGGAGGGAAGAATGGAGGGAGAAAAGAAATCGGTTCTGATATCTTTCGGGGAAAAGAGAATAGGGGGAGCATAAACATTAAGAAATGAGAGCGAGGAGGAGTCGTTTAGAGAGATGTTGACCTCTACATAATCAGAGTAGGGGTCAAGTGAAGAAAGAGAGGAGGTAGAAAGCTCAGAGAAGGATAAGTCCTGCCTGACGAGAATGATGACGCCGTCGCTAGCGTCTGTGACATCAGTAGAAAAATACCAGATCGGGAGTGGGCGCCATCGGATCGCAGAGCAGAGAATCCAGGGATCTGGAAAGAGGAAGATAAATTAAGGTTAGATTCCTGGATACAAATACGGCCAACGGGATAAGACGAAATAAAGCGTGGCAGTTCAGTGCTCCTTGCTTGGAGACCCCCAGCATTCCATTGAAGAACCCTGAGGGAGTTAGGGAGGTGAAGAGGAAGCAGGAGGTAAAGAGAAACAGCCAGGATCATGAGGCGGTGGTGAGAGTGCAGAGAGTGAAGATACTAAATGGGCGGAATGAGGATAAGAGGTTTGAAGGCGAGGGTGGGGTGCGAGTGCTGCATTAGCAGAAGGGAGGCCAAATGGGCCAGATTGAGCAGTGGAGGTATACCAGCTCGAGGAGTCTGGAGAGGAAGTCACGGTGCTGGTAGGTTTGGGATCTCCAAAAAAAGCAGAGACGCAGCAGGAAGGGCAGCTTTAGGAGTGAGAGCTGCCAAGAGTTCTGAATCTAGAAAAGGAGAATAGGTGATCACTTTAAATGAACCCAATTAGAGCATGTGTAGCATTGCACTGGCCTACCCCGCCAGGTCACATTTCCAGCGCACACTGAACAGGGAAAGATAAGACAAGGATTAGGATGAACGTTGCCGCTCATCAGGAGAACGAAAAGAATGAAAAGACGGGCAAGAGAAAGACAGGAGAAGAGAGAAGACAGATCGATTTTAAAGAGGCTGCGTGCTACCCTTCAGCAGTCGTTCAGGGGGCTGCACGGCAAAAAATGGTTTGTGTGAGGGGAGTGCCCGGGGTAACTGGGACCCTCGGTAAGGCCAACAGCTATTTTAACCCAATCCAAACGGGGTTAGGGACCGCACCACCACGTTGAGGCGGCTGTTGATTGGTGCAGTTTAATTTTGCTCGCTTCACATGTATATACCATATATACGACAGAAATTTTGCGCTTCACTATCCAAAAAGATCGGAGTCAATACGTGTTTTGGGGACGGACAGAAAGTCCGTAATGATGATTAGAGTTAAAGTTAACTCAAGAGTTGGTTGAGAATAGAGAGGAAAAATCAGCGTTATATGGTGTAATTTGTTGTTGTGACGATAGGTTACTGGCGAGAGCTGTAATATGTGATCATACGGTTTAGATCTGAGAAGCATTAGGTTAACTGTTACAAAAGTGGTTGTAAGTAGTGAAGAAACTTGTAATAACTGTCTGTTTGTTGAAGTGTTTAATTATCTTTGGAATTGTAGCAAGGAAATATTTGATTTTCTTGCAAGCTATTTGTAATTTCTAAATTTTTGTTAGTGGGGATTCCGTGACACACGCAAAAGTACATTAGGGGTTCCGCGATAACAAAAAAGGTTGAAGAGCACTATTCTACATTCAGCACGAGTTCTAACGTCTAAGAAAAAGAAACACAGAGTAGTTCGGAACAATAAGCTCAAGCGAAGTAGGTAAAGTAATAGCAATAACCGAAGGTTTTTGTGTTCTCAAACTGATGAAGTGTAGAAGGCAAGCTACAGACCCACAAAAGTTAAAAAAATTGTCAACAGTCGTTTTCTCGTTTTTTGTTGGTGGAAGTGGAAGCGGAAGCGGTTGAAAAATAGCCGCTTCCACATCCCTGGACTCGAAGCGCAAAATTGTGGGAAGAAAGGGCAAAGGTGACGTAGTGTTCACGTTACTTTCTCTCTTCGGTGGCACGACTAAATGAACCTACCACACAGCTACGCAAGTAGGTTATTAAAATCTGCTTTTGGAATAGAATCCACCCAGCAAAAATTGCAGTAAAATGCTGTAGAACAGTGGTGGATAAACTACGATCCGCCAGAGTATATTCTGCCCCCACCAACACTTATAGAAACTTCCATATATCTATTGTAATATGAGGAGATATTGAAAAAATTTTCTTGCGATTACTTTAGTAATCGAAATTGCAGGTAAAAAACTGCTGCGCGACACGTAAAGTTTTGTTGCCGGTTGAACGGTGCAAGTGCCTAATTTCGAGCTTTGAAAATGATGGACTACAAAAAAAGATTATCACCCTCTGTTTGGAGGGAAAATGCGCAATTCAAACTAAAAATAGCGTAGCGGCTTTATCAATGATGGCTTCTATTGTTTTTAACTCTTTAGTATGGCAAGTGTGGCCACCCCTGTTCCATAACAAGTCAGGCTTTAGGTTTCCAATTGTTGCAAGATTTTAAGCACTGGCCCTCGGCCAACTTTTCAATGGTCAATACGGCCCTCCGGCTAAAAAATTTGCCCATTCCTGCCGTAGAACCTAATTTGTTTACGATTAGTGCTAAATCACCTTGATTTGGAGCATTTTTGATATTAGAATTTAATTTGCTCACGGATCCAACAATGCTAATGCCATCACAAGAATCACTTGCAAATTTGGTAAAACAGACAAACCTAGGTGAGGAACATGCAACTCCATAGCGTCATTAAAAGAACCGCCACTGAGTATAGGTCAATCAAAGTTCAAACTATTGTTCGACATTGTCCTAGACTCCAGAACAAAATACGAAATTCATCATAAATTGACATAATTTTGGCACGAGTCGAATTATCTTCTAATAATCATCATAGACAAGTTTTCTTTCTTCTTTTCCGCAATGTCATGTTTCATTGTCCGTGACGGGCAGTGCAACTAATTTGTTAAATTAACAGCTGTTTTTTTATGTGTTTTTCGTATTTTAATCAAAAACAAATTAGCAGAAAGTTAAAACATTATGAAGACAAAAGCTCAACTGGGGTGGTTAAAAGGGTTATTATCTTATCCCTATTACTTAAACTCATGCATTCAACATCTCTTCCTGGAAAACTAGATGAAGTTTTTTCTGGAGACATTAAATAAGATCAGCTCTGGTAGAAACTTTTTTAAAAATGCAAAGAAGTTTCTGGGTTTAATGCAACAACAATTCTGTTGTGCGCCTGCATGCTATTCGAAATTTTGTTTCAGTGCTAGCAAAAGTTTTTAAATGTCTTTGAATACAGGCGAACAAGAAAGCTTCTAAATAATCATCACATTGTTTTTTAAATACTATTATTTTAAGAGTTATGGAGGCGGTTGTCAAAACTTTTTCGCTCTTGCACAGACTGCTAAATCTATGAAGCATATGTATTAGTTATTGTTCAACTACACCGTTGGCTCTAAGTAACAAATATTGGGTTATGTTGCTGTTTCACACTGAAAAATAAGCACTATTGCAAAAGTCTAAGTATATATTTTAAATAAACATTTTCATAAAAGTATAGTAAATAGACTTGTTTGTTCTAATAGCTGAACAAATTTACAAATGTCGATTTGCGAGCGTACATAGAAGTAAAATGACTGAAGCAAATGGCAACTCAACTTATTTTTGATTCATGCCATTTGTTTACCGCATTTTACTTCAACACTATCATCGGTCATTTCAACAAACTTTACTTAGTGTATCAACCTGGGTATAGAGCATCATTATTCTTGGTTTTTGTGTGTGCTTCTTTAAAGGCAGATTATTGTACTTCCATCGGGAAGGTTCACCCACAAACCAACAAAAGAAATAACAATAATGTAAAATGAACACAAACAACAAAAAGAAAATGAAAAATTGAAAAATAGTTATGTGATTAACTCTTGACATTGACGACACTTTGCTTACCAGCAAGATGGTAGGCCCGCTCTCTTTTCCATTAGCTTAGCTTACAGCATGCATAGTTGATCCAAGAATTTTTAGAAGTAGTGGTGGTGAAACTTGCTGAAAAAGGTGTTTCACCTCATAAGATTTTACCTCATTTGAGCAAGTTTTCGGGAAATTATATAAAATTATTTGCCTAAATATCTGGCGGTAGAGGCAGTCCTGATATACCAATGGCAGCACAACATTGCAAAGTTTCTGTAATACCTACCAGCGATCTGGTGAAACCGATTTTACTTCAAGGAAACGCAAACGATATGAATAATCAAGTCGATCAACTTAGAATTTGTCAAAAGGTTGTTATTTGCATGTTGACACGGAAAACATGCCAAAAAAAGTATTAGGTTTTTCTTTCAAAGTAATTTTCTTCAATACCAAAACCTTGCGACATTGAATTGTTCACAAAGCCGCATGTGTGACGCAGTAAAGAGGATTGCAGCAACGCTTCGAGGGATTCATGTTTGCATGGTCGTACCCTCAAGCCACATGATGTTTAAAAAAACGAAACGAAAACTTTCCTGCTCGTAGTAAAATGCTTTGTACAGATAACTCCAAAGCTCCTCTAAAGAGTGAGCACAAAGATACTCTAGACCAGAATATTGGTGAAAAGTTCTTCCGGAACCAGAAAATAAAACTGTAGATCTGTAGCTCAACTCAGCTTATATAAAAGTGGAAACTGATCGTGATTCATCTTTACACCAATCACAAATTTCTAGGGTTTAGGTACAGATACAAACGTTTTTTTGACAATTATATTTATAAAATTTATATGTTGCAATTGATTGTCTTGTTCATCATAATTTGTGATGTTAAAAACATAGATTGCCTTTATGTTTTTGGGCATGGCAGTATATATGTTACTCTCGTTATAACTTCTGTCTTATTCTAATGATGCTCCCCAGATACTCACAGAGCAAAAGATAAACTTTTGAGAATCCCTGTCTTTGATCCATGCCAATTTCAAGTTAGAATGCGTGAATCAGAACTTGCTGGGGAAGTATACAACTAGTCTAGATGTCAGCGCTTCTATATTTTTCCTATAATGAAGGACTACGTCTTAAAAAGTTATGTTGCCTTTAGTTTTAACAAATGTTCTTATTTTTGAGAATACGTCCTTCTTTACAATAACTCGTTTTATTTTCAGCAATTTGCCACTGTATAAGTTTATGTTAATATAAACTTTTTTTCACCACAAATTGAGATTGGCAAAAATAATTTATCCAATCGATTTGGCTGGCTGCTCTGAGAATTCATGCAGACTATTTTTGAAGCCCTTAGAAAGACAGTTCCACCTAAAGTGCACACATAAATGCTCACATTTTACAAGATAATTCTGATTGATCTAAAAAAACGGTAGAAAAAATATTTCTTTCCGTTTGCCCTTAATTTTGTTCCAGGTTGATGGAAGCCCTGCATATCAAAAATTCTGTTCCCATTTGTCAAAATCCAACTATTACTTTTTAAATGTTTTGGAGATTACCAACTTTTCTGTTTGTTGTGTATTTGCGACACAATGGTACTTAAAATCAAATGATTGCCCTCAAAATCAAACAAAATGCAGAATCATGGTAATTGCTTCATCATGCATTTACTCATCAGTTGTTCAGTTTTGCCAAATTATTTTTGAAAAATTAAAAAAACGTTTTATTTTTCCAATTGCAAACCAAGGAAGAACGCTTGCGAACGTTAAAAGCTCAAGGATCCCCTTTAACTGTTCTGCGGAGCACTAGGGTTTCACGGAACCCCGGTT
The DNA here is from genome assembly GCA_963675345.1 of Trididemnum clinides. NCBI lineage: Eukaryota > Metazoa > Chordata > Ascidiacea > Aplousobranchia > Didemnidae > Trididemnum > Trididemnum clinides. The sequence continues at coordinate 35,199,179 of OY776285.1, read as the reverse complement.
TAAGAGCACTGTCCTAAACTCGTTATTGATTGCGCAGTCTTCTTCTTCATTAGACTTAATTCTTTTCCACAGTCGCTTCTGCAGATAAGCAGCAGGCTAAGCGCTAAGGTTACGCTATCGTTAATCTGAGAGAGACTTTGAAGTGCGGTACATGCAATATCATAAATGCATGAAAATTATCGGAAAAATCAACTTAAAATCTGAGTCTTAACGTGACTGCTATAACGTCATTTCAGATTGAGTTTTTCCCACTACACCGGTTTAAAATTCTATGCGTCCAACGCCTTATACTGTAAAAGAATTTTGCCTTTGATTCTCGGGCCTGATAAAATTTGAAACTCCTGGAAACTCAGCAGGTGGTTAACCAGAAATAATGATTGGAGGACCAAATCTTTTATAACAGAGAATATTTGGTCAAAGTTAAGATATTCTAATCCAACTCTTTGAAATTTTTAGGTAATTTTCCATCCTAGGTTGCATACAATGACCTTGACCGCAACTTATAATTTGTGTGATACAAATAAATTAGGTAAATTTGGAAATGTAAAAAAGCTTGAGAGAAAATTAACATCTTAAGCTTGAAGGAAAACGAAAGAAAGCAATACCCACTTCCGTACATTCAAAGCAGAACAACTTTAAGCGATTTTACTAAAAAAACAGTTTAACAGAAATCAGATTTAAGAAACTAAGAGGGAGTAGTCACCTCTGCCTCTTGGCTACGCCTATGGAACATAAATTGATGCTGATCCTTCATGTACCCTACGAGTAATTGCTCTCACCTACTTTGACTTATAGAAAAAAGGCATCAGTAGATCTAAATTTGAACGTGTAGTCATTGTTGTAACACGTGATACTTGATGAACTCATAGTAATGAAAATAACGTAATAACTGTAAAATACCGAGTGCTCGGACTGGTACTCGTCTCTACACAATTTTTGCTAATGCAATTACAAATTCAATAGTATAAAGGCGTATAGGCAATACCGGTCAGCTCAATTTCACCGCAAACTTTAGCAAGTCATCAGCAATCTTTTTTTGTTACGCATTTATACAATATTTAAAATTCATTATGTTTCCTTTGTTAAAGCAGCATATTACCTTTGAGTGAAAGGCCTCTTCGTTAAAACGGTAGGCCTATTAAACAGCCTCTAGACTTTAGGTCGCAATAAAATCATTGTGTCAATACTTTTTCGTCAGAAATCAAGCACTGCGACCAAACATCCGCTTTCTAAAAATTTGCTACAGCAACTTTAGGGGTAGGGGTACTCGCATTGGCATGCCTTTTACTTTAAGACTATTGGGTTTGCTTTTGAGAAGCAACTCCAGGAATTCTATAAACCAGGTGAAACCAGTTTTTCAACTTGACCTTTGTTCCCGTTGCTTAGCCTGCAATGTGAAAAGTTTGACGAAACAATTTTGTTTGTGTTTGGTGTTGAGCGACAATTGATATTTCAAGACACAAGTCATTATTGGCACATTGTCGCCAAATCTGCTAACATTAGCAAATAGCAAACAAAACCATGCTGAATTCGTCTGATCAAATATAACAGTTTATCAAATTTAGTGATTTGGCCAAACGTTTGTTGGCTCGCTAACGTCTCTTTAATATCTGGAAAGTTTTTTCATTTGAATAGACTCTTTTTGAATATAGAGGATATTGAAAGTGTCGGCAACCTTTATTTTCCTGCAGTAGGTGCATATCGCTTAAAGAAACATCATCACTAGACCAAAGCTTATTTTGGGTAAGGACGTATTATACCAACTATCATCTTTCAAAATGTTTTTTTATCACGTCATATCGTTAGTGATTACCGCAGTGTTAATTGTCAGGCCAAAGGTTTTTGCTAAATTTGTATCAATCAGCGCTAACAAATGAAAGTTATAGCGAGAGTTACCTCCATGAAGGTTTCTGTACTGCTTCGTTCACAGTATATTTGCATAGCTCTACATTAAATCGTTAGATACTTACCATGTACCAACGGGATATTCCGCAGCACAATTGATACAGCATCTGGGCTCTAATCAGGACACTGCGAATTCGAATCTCACAGAAATCGTTCTTAGCTTTTGCGCTGCTCCTTGTTTAACAGACAGCTGCCCCAACCTATGTAAATGTACATGAAATAAATTGCTCATAAGGCTGATAACCAATGTGACCAACAATACATTGATTAGACTTACTTGAGACGTTTTATTTGGATTGAGCCTATTCATAAACTTACATGGCTAGTTCCAACTCAAAATCAATAATCAAAAAAAGTTTAAAATAAAATTTTTAAAAATGCCTAAAAATGCTGTTTTTCACTCAAATAATCAAATTAAAGGCATTTGTATGCAATTAGCAGTCGGATAGAGTTTTCATTTGTTCTTGCTCCGACGAGACAAACACAATAAAAGTTTTGAACCTATCGTACATAAACATTAGCATGAATCAAAAACTATTAAATTGTAAGGGAAAATTATGTTGAAGTTTTCAGCGGTTTAGAATCAATATGAAAAGTAGGTCTGCTTTAAACAAAGCTGTCCTCTGCCAAATTAGTTAAAATTCCTAAAATATTTGACAAAACTTTAGAAATGTATGTTTGATTCTTCTGTCGTGCAGCCAAATGCGAAAAAGTTCCATACACAGTTTGCTTAATTGCGTTTCAAATTCTAAAACTTTCGAATGCATATTTTTATTATTCTCATATCAATTCCTCTACAAACCAGAGTTGCTTGTGGAGGCGTTAACGTCATTTTTCTTTGTGTTTTAATATTGAACAATTTTTATTGCCTACGGCCGACCAAACGCCTTTCTTGTTGAACGCAAAGCTGACAAACGGGTGACATTTTACATCAACAAGAGTAATTATTGTGAATAAACTTGAAATGAATTTGCAGAAACTGCCTCCCGCACTCTCAGCGCTCATCACGCATAGACTTAATGAAACGCGGCTGCCTTTGCGTCAACAAATTTCATAAAAAAACTGCTGAGATTTTTAACCAGCAAAAGGAAACACACCACCTATTTATCAAACTAGGCCAACGAGATTATTTAACGTCCTTAAAGCATTTTGTTAGTGTCTGTTAGTAAGTTTAAACAAGATTTTTGACTTTTATTATCGTTTGATTTACTGCTTCCGATGGCAGCAGATTTTCACAAAAAACTTTTTTAGAAAATTATAAGGGCGACACTTCATCAATTTATAGTTTTTCTGTAACTATACTGCTGAAATGTATCCAATCATGATGAGCACATGCTTGATTGTTTCAAGGCTGTTAAAAACGTTGATTTAATTGTGAGGTACATTTATTGTAATTGAGATCAAAGCTTTCATTATGACGTAATAATGCCCTCGGTGTTTGCCAGGAGTGAGTGTTTCAAGTCGTAAAACTTCATGCGCCACTTTTTAACCTGTTTGCTTCTGTTTGGTTTACTGAAAAGTTTTGATCTATAGACTAGTTTGTCACGTTTACTACTTGTATGTACATTGAGGCTGTCTCTTTTTCTGCATAACCTCCACCCTAGCAACCGACGTAGTATTCTTCCGCTATTTTTGCCATAAGTCTTGCCGGCGACTCGTCGAAAAAAGTTTAGAAAATAGCTTGACAATTCCAATAAAAGTAAGAAAGATAAATTTCTTTATTAAGGGAGTTGCTATAAGCAGTCCTACCTGAGCTGCTGGCAATTGCGATTTTAAAGTACAACGAACGATTATCCCTGAGGTTTGCAAGAGACCGTGACCGCTGTTCTCAAATATTTGAACAAATTGTCTTAATTACATGACTTTGGACCTCAATTGCTTTTACAAATTTTTACAAAACATAGAATGATTGGGTGATTGTCCTTGTTATTTGTGTTTTGGAAGGGAATGCCACTCTTGCCCTGGTTACCACAGTTGTTGTTGCACTATATCAGACTTATCGCAACTTAGCGAAAATGTGGGGCTACGTATCTTTATTTGTGAATTGAAAGTGCTAAGTCACTGTTTCAAAAACGATTTTTTAAATCTGTAGTAAAATATTTGCTACGTAAATTGATGGCGTAATTGCAATTGTGACGTAGAGAAAGTCAAACTTTTGAGAAGGTTATGCTATAAAATAGCGTTAGGAGTCATAAAAGTCGCTGCAAACAAAACGGCGGTATTTGCGTGACGTTCGGTAAATTATATAAACTGACATCATCCAATCTCTTGGCCATCACAAACCGTCAGTTTCATGGGGCTTATAGGTTGTTATCTTTTCAAAATGGCGACGATAGCTGTTGCACTTTGTCAATGTGTATTGATTTTATTTGCTAATGCCGTCTACGCACATAAAATTTGTTCCATAAATTACGCTGTCAAGAACATGGACTGCGACTTGTAGTGGGCTAGTGATTTGCACATCTCCAAGGCAAGCATTCTGGCAGTTTCTTTACTAAATCGACGTTTATTAACTGTGATTTAACGCACTCCAGAAAGTAATCAGAGAGAAGAAGAAAGCTAGCGAAGTAAGGTAATGGTCTGTTTACCTGGCTGTCATTGATGATATACAACCTGTGCCTATCTTCTTTGTTGTAGGTTACAGTGTGACGTTATTAATGGTAGAAGCACACGACTCCTATGGCGCCTGCGCTTTTTCTCTTCCGAAAATACACAAGCAGCAAAGGTGAGACAGATCACTTGACGCTGCCTAAACGATGAAACGGCTTGGTGCTGACAAATTTACTGGTTATGTGCGTGTTTAATAAATTATCTTGTCCAGTGCTCGTTAATTCACGCTTGTGAACAAACCCACGAACCTGTCAACGGGATTTAGCGTTGAAAGGGCCGCAATACTGCACCAGCCTGCACGGCACATCGGTCAAGGCAGCATCGCTTTTCAAGACGATGTAACAGGCTCTTTATAAATAAGTAACGTAAAAGTTTTTATTGAAAAACTTCCTTAAATGCCATGGCTGTTCACAGACAAAGTAAGGATTTTGTGGACAATAATGGCTGTATTAATTACAGCCACATCTTTTCTTATTTATATTTCCACCAATTTTCCGGGATGATAACCGCATTGATTATTTTGTCATGTTACCTCGGGGTTTTTATCAACAGGAGATATATGCATTTTGAAAATAAACAATGTATTATAATTGTATCACAAAGAAGCATTATTACGAATCAATCAAGTTTTAAACCCAACGATGAGCAATGCATGCCTTTTGCAAATCAAATTTAATAAGTGTTAGGAGATTATTTCGAGAGTGGGAAACGACCCCATTTGGAAGTGTTGACGACCATTTTTGAAATAACTTCGTTTTATTAGTTTAAAGAACTGGCTCTGTTCTTTTAAACAAATCTCAGTTTAGTTGTACCTGTATTTCCATCCGTCTATGAAAACCAAGTGCCGGTTACTGCGTGTCAATCAAACAGCACAGCTTACGACATTAACACGACGAACAAACAGTACTATTATGTTTTATGGTTACATTTATGAGATTAGTAAAGATATTTTGCTTGTTGATTTTGTTTTGCTCAATAAAAAGTATAATCGTGGCTTGCTACTTGAACGGGTCGTTTTTAGGATGAAAGCTATTTGAATGTTGGGGTTGTTTTACACTACTCTGCTTTTAAAGTTAAATATGGTACAGGCTCCCGAGAAAAGGCGTGAGTCAACTTCATGCCAACGGTTGCAGGGAAGGCAAGAGGCAATAACATCTTGTATTGTGTTGTTTAGAGATCACGTTTGGAAATAAAAACTACGAAAACGGCTTTTTCAAAATCGCCAAAAATATTTGCAGCGGTTTTCACTTCTATACTGTGTGAAAACCCTTCCAATAAACGCCACCCACTACAGCATTAACAAACAGCTTGGCACATGAAACTCAACTTACTGGAGATCGAGCAAAATGTTTCGGGTACTCACAGCTTGAAATAGATTTACGCTAAGCGGCACGATGGGAGAAGGGACAAAGTTTAATCAACAGAACGAAATGGGTCAAACTACTTCTTATTATAAACAAGCGACAAAATATCAAATTTAACATTAGCTTAAAGGCTGATGTTCAGAACTCTACTTCGGTCATCGTCTGTGCAACAACTAAAACACTTAATATTACTGGGCGCCATGCACCAAAATAATTAGAAAACTTCAAAACATTACTGACGTGTATTTAAACTAATTAATCAATTTGCTCAGATGGCGTGGATTTTGTAGTTGTTCTTTAAATGATGATCTCCATCTATCCATCCATTCATTCATTCATGCTTATGAGTTATGACATCGTGCTCTGATTGTTTTATATTAGTCTGAGCCACAGCAAAGGGTAGATTGCTCGGCCAAACTTATGCTTTGGTGAAGTTGTTTTGCGATTTCGGACTTAATTATTGTTTTTACTTTTTTTAATTCTACGTTCTTGAAGCTAAACATATTTTTTGATAAAAGTATGATCTTGTAAAGATTCAAGGCTGTATTCTGTAAGCAGATGAAAATTATTCTTTTATTTAGTTGTAAATTGTTGAGTTAGAGCTGCAATACAACAAGCCGGAATTGATCAATCGATTTTCTCAGCAACGTATGGTTTTGTTAAGGATATCTCAAGTTTCATCTTTTTATCGTTTGGTCACAGAAAAACTTTTTGACCATTGTACCAAAACATTTTTCGAGTCCACACCCGGCTTAGAGTTACCAGCGCTGCTGGCACGGTACATTTCAACCACAACCTTTTTAATTAAGCTTGGGAAATTATTGCAAAGTGCTTTGCAAAGTACAGAACAATATAAACATCTTGAAGTCCAAACGCACTGTCATCATCAGACCGAGCCCACCACTACCATCAACGACGCTTCTGTCTCCTCGACCATGTTGCCACCAGCAAAAGGTGGGAGCTTTTAAAAATTGAATTTTTTTCGTGTCAAAACACAAAATATACAAACTGCGAGTTTTTAAGATTGATAGGCTTATATTTTCTTTGACTGAAGATGATATTTTCTTCCTCTACAGCTGCTTCCATCAAGAAGGGCAATCTCCAATTAAAGTGTCCCGGTCTTGGTTTTGCTCTGTCACATTTTTACAAATTCCTAGTTTTTTTCAATGATGTGGTTGTTTTTTAGTAGAAAGTGAGAATATTTGCAAAAAAAGTAAGAAAACGCTTGAAATCTGTTACAAAAGATATTTAGTCAACAAATTTTTAGTCAAAAGTATAGGTTAGAACATTTCTCACCACCCTCCCACCTCCCCATCCCTTTATAGAACATACTGTTAATAGAGCTCGCGTCGATAAATAAACGGTGGCTTGCTCAAAATACTCTGTTGGGAACGCAGCCATTTTATCTCGAAATTGCGGCAAGGCTGTCTACAAAAAAGAAAAAGGAGCCGGCAGTTTGTTACAAAGCACAGATCGCCAACTAGTTAGTAGGCTGCTGATATGCCGCAGTAAGAGTCAGGACAGATTGTGTTGACATTGCTATGTTAGGAAAGAAAAATTGTGGCAAATTTTTTGCAAAAGCAGTTTCTTGTGCTAATATCCTTTCAATCGACTTTTAGATATGAGCTATGCAGTATCGTAAAAGTGGAATTAAACACAACAATTAATTAAATAAAAGTTTTGATAACATTTAATTCTTTTTAATAAAATAATTTGTTGTTGATACATTTAATAAATTTAACATTTTTTCAAATTTTTTTGCGTTTTGACTACTTAAGTTATTAAAAAACAATTTAGGTATTGTTGTCAACCCATCTTTGAAAAAGTTGAAGTGAATTAACTGAATGCAATCAAATAATATAATTACAAACCATCTTTATCAAATATTTTATATTAATTCCAAATCAAGATCATTGTTGTTTGCGATATGCAAAAAATAATTGTCTAAAATATTCACGAAAAAATTATGTTTATAGCCTAATAAACTAAATGTTCACAACTGTGTGCTTCTATTTTTTGATATTTGATAAATGCGTTCCAGCATGCTAGGGAAAGCATTAGGAATTTTTCCAATAGAGGTGGGAAAGGGAAAGGAACGATGTTTCTGAAATCGATTTAAAGATGAACCCTTACAGAATCAATAAATTGCAGTTTTTATATCAAATATTAAATCTGTGAAGAAAATTGGTATCCACTAGTCGTTTTCTAAGCTAAAGTATTTTTGCGTAATGCACATCCTGAGAAAACAAAAGAGCAGCTATTTTACATTGACAGAAATCTAATAGAAATTTTAGCAAGTTAATTTGTGATTGAATAATCAAGCTTGCATGGATCTACCTCCTGCTGTTACAACGCACAGTGACAGATGCACAATTGAAAAACGAAATTCCCCAGATTCTAAGCCTCATCCTCCTTACTACGGTTTCCAGATGAGTTCGCCGGTTGACAAGTACAGTCGTAGCAATGACACTTTGTTGAGTCATAAAAAACCACTTGAAGAATTACCACAAAGTATAACTCTACAGGAAAATAACTCCACAACGAAAATTCCTAGCATTTGTAACCTGAATAATAAAGTTTACTCACCAACCATTAAAAATATTCAACACCACATACTACCTGAGTCTTTACCAAACGAAAACTACCGTACAAATCCTACCTACTCCAAACATGACTCACAAAAACATTCTGATTTTTCTTACTCAGACACCACATCGCTACCTAGTAAAGAGCAAAATGGGCCCCAGTCCTTCAGCTACAGCTCGTTTTACTCGGCACCGAAATACTTTCCTCAAGGCAGAGTTTCAAACCCGATATCTTACTCGCAAACAGAAGAGGAAGTTAGGCAAAGCTTTCCAGAAGATTTATTGCCAAGGAAAATCCCTGACAAACAATTTGACCAAGGACCTTGTAATGTATTAAATTACCACGACAATTTGAACCTGAAGCAGAATTTTTCTACAAGGGACAACAAAAACTTTGAAAGTTTAAATCCGAGTTCATCGGGAATTACACCCCCTACGCCCCAAAAAGAAAAAAACGAAGAGCAGTGCAGTACTCTAACGCGATTTCCTGTTTCTTCCATTTTATCAAACATCAAACAAAAATCTTATTCCGAAAGTAACTGGAAACTGAACGCGGAAAAAAACACAAGCGACGAAGATAGCACAGACCAAGAAGGGAAAAACTCAGAGGATAATAAAGAAAGGGAAAATAAAAGCTGCAAAGACGAAGACATAGCCATTGAAGAAGGTATATTTAGAACTTACATCAATTTATGTAGCTGTTTGCAATTTCGATTCAGTTTTTTTTCATCTGAACGGTTCATTCAAAAATTAGAATTAACCTATGTATCCCTATATTGATATCACGTTTGGGAGGCTTCTGGGGTAGTAAGGAAAAGAAACTCTGCGGGAAACGATTCACAAGTGATTTGTTGTTCTTGATAAACTATGAGCAAAACTATTAAAAAATTACACCTATCGGCAAAATTTTACCTCGTTCAGCTTATTAAATTTTTTTTTAAATCAAGAAGCTTTCTATAAGTAGAGAAGCCGCTACCTCTTTCAAATTTAAAGATCCCAATCAAACACATTATTTGCATATCTCTCCTGATTAAACGGTAAAATTAAAGTTTGGTTTTAGAATGCGCTGCTTCAAGGTTAATATTTGGAAACTTTTCTGGCTGGAAAAAGTTTTATAGGCAATGTAGCGACGAATAACTCTATTTTTCCATTCCCCGCGAAAAATTCATGATCACTAAGTGATCTTTAATTGTTGCTCTGATTAGCAATTTATAAGCAGAAATTTTTAAGATTCTTGTACCGTAGAGATGTTGCGGTAGAGTAAAAGAGCATTTGCAACAGGACTTGTTTTCTTCATTTATTTAGTCACTCGTGTCATATATTTTTATTTACGATGATGACTTTCCCATAAAAACCTCGTTAAATTTATGGACGGATGATATCATTACCCATTCCTCTTTGCTAAGTCTGTGTCACTGATCTTTGTTACGGTGATCCGCTTCAAACACAATGAAACATAACGTCGTAACAAAATGCTGGGATTGTCGATGACACATGCTGTTGGGGACTTGACTCTATGCATACATGAGAATCCTATTTGATGAGAAAAGTATTTTTAAGAGTGCATTAAGAGAGCAAAAACATGAAAAGTTTGTTTTTTTATATGCACCACGCTTCTCAAGTCTCATTACATTGGTTCGCCGCTTATCTTTCAAATTTTTGTCTTTTTAACTATTTCAAAAATTTTGAATAGTAGTCCATTTTAGGATCTCTAAGATTTGCGTACGTCGCATTTTTACATGGAAGAAACTTAAAGTAGTGCTGTATGGTAATTGCGGGGGAGCCTAAACATGTGCTATTCTATGGTTAACCATAGTGATGCTCAATAATTTGAGTACAGAGACCATTCGCTGGGTAGTGTACGTTAGGCATAACATTTGCTGGTCGCTAATTGTTACGTTTTTGTTTTTTTCGTGATTCAACATTGACCATATTTTATTGAAGCCGGCAAAGAATCATGAGCTTGCCATAAAAAAAACGTAGTTTATAAAATCGTTTGACACATCGTTTGTTTAGTTGCGCAAAACCTTATACAGTGGACGCCGCTTAATGTGATCACTTTTGTTAACACCAAAAATGATAACAATAACCGATTGATAACATTAACCGAAAAAATAAAAATTGCCATTTTATGGTTCATTAGGTGTCGCAAAAATAAAATTAAAGAAATGAAATATTTAATAAACAATAAAACTTACAATAGACACAGTACAATACATTATTTTTTTTAGGAAATCGTCCAGCTTTGTCTGCTTCATGTCTTTTCGCAACAAATCATTTATAAAGGACTCATATTCATAATGCAGTTCAAATTCAGAAGATTTATTTTGCACCCCTATTCAAAAGATTAATTTTGCACTGATATTTATAGCTTTCTCAGGCCGCTAATTATCAGAGCTGGGCATTTACGCTGGAAGTTAACAAAATTAGTCACTACGTTCGGGAAAAATTGATAACAATAACCGATGTACTGATTACAGTAAGCGGCATATTTGTAATGCATATTGTACGTTCGGGTGGTGATCAGGAATTCCGATAATATTAACCGATTGATAACATTATCCGTGATTACATTAAGCGGCGTCCACTGTACAAACCTGCTATTCACTAACGGCAGAGTTTAAGACAGAATTGCGATAAAAACTTTTAAAAAACAAGAAAAAGATTATAGAGGATTTAAACAAAAATACATGTACATACCAAAAAAGGGGTAATAATGGGTGGTTTCTTATTTGGTTACACTCCCTTTGTCATAATCAGGGAATGATGGATTAATGGTGCAACAAAGATTTAGCCTATTCTTTGTAAAAGAGTGAAAATTTGTTTTGATACCTTGCGTTTGTCTGCTTACAACACAGGCATCACATTTCAAGATGTGGATTAATTGTCATTTTTTAGGCCGGTTTTATCAAGCAGTCTTACACAAATTTTGTGGTTTGAAAAAATTGTACAGAAGAATGATATTGAAATTTTTCCTGTTTTCTTCATTGATTTGTAACTATATTTAACCTGCTATAGCCTAGATCGTGTATACAGCGTCAGAGAAAATTCAACGGCAATTAATGCTCGTACTTGAAGGGCATCGATCTGTGCCCGCCCTCTTTGAAACTTTTAAACAAATATAAAAGTCAGCTTAATATTCTTGTACTGAGACAACGTTCAGGGGAGGAGGTTGATCACCAATAAAAAAAGATTGACTACACAAAAAAAGGAACAAAGAGTTCCCACCAGAAGTTGATCCTTAAGAAAAATCATCTACGCAAAAAGAGAAACGAAAAATCTTCTACTACTAATTTATCTCCAAATCAAAAAAGGGTAATCACCATAAAAATAGACACAAAAGCGTCCCACCAAACGTTAGTCCAGAGAATTCTACTGTAACAACCGGGCGCTGCCTCCCTATATTATTTGAAAAATCCTCGGTAGGCGACGTAGCTCACATCTTGTTTGTAGCCCAATAAAGTAAGAGCGACATTTTTTTTTCGTGTGAGAGATGTTTTCAAAAAATGTTGCCGAGGAAAAAAGAGGTTGACGGCTCTGAAAATGAAGTTTTTAACTGGATGCTGAAGCGTTCTAAAAACAAAACATGAATAAAATCTCATCAGGTCTCAAAGAAATATTATTTGCTTTAATTGTAATCAAGGATCTTAGAATCTTAACATACAGGGTGGCCCAAAAGTAGGTATACAGTTATTAAAAGTAGGGTTTGGGTCCAAAAGTAGATTTGTAGTTCTTATGTAGGCACTTTTAAACCTCTAGAATGATAGTTATATCTTAAATGGAAACTGTTTAATCTTTTTAGTGCTCAAAATGTCCTTCTTTACATCTGTTCAAAACACTCTGACATACCGTGCAGCACAAATTTCAATTTGCATCAATTTCTCTGAATGCGTCATAAATGCAATCTTTTAATTCATTTGCTGTTTTGGGATTCTTCTCCTTGTTCTTTACATACTCTTTGTTCTTTACAACACCCCAAAAAAAGAAATCCATTGGTGTCAGGTCAGGTGAGCATGGTGGCCATTCAATGCTACCTGTTCTTTCGAACCAACGCTGTGTAAAGACTTTGTTAAGGTAATCTCTTACTCTTAACGCATAATGTGGAGAAGTTCCATCTTGCTGAAAGAAGAGTTCATCAAAGTTAGGTTTAGTTTGAAGTTGTGGCACTACCACTTCACAAAGAATTTCCAAATAGTTCTCTCCATTAACTGTATGCCTACTTTTGGGCCACATAAAGTGCACTGCTGGTAACTTCAAAGCACATAAAAAATAGTTTAATAACTGTATACCTACTTTTGGGCCACCCTGTATTGTTTAAATGCGTCTTCTTTTCCCGTTCTTTTTGCCTATTGTCCTGGCACTTGGCAGAGTCAGGCTAAGCCAATGGCAGTCTTTGGCAAGGAAATTTTTTCACAATCGATTTCAACGTTAAGTAGCCCTAAATTTGAATATCCTGTAAGGAAACTAAAATTTATTGACCCGTTATGCAGTTGGATCTTATGTAGAAAGTCCCCGCCCAGAAAAACACCCCCGCCACCGCTCTAATCCATTTAGAATTTTTATTCATTGATGGAATTCAGCACTAAATTCAGCGATGTCACCTAATATTTTGTCCTAACCCTAACCCTAACCCTAAAATCTGCAGTACTTAAAACGTGGCGTGGGTGTTTTCTCAAATTTCACATTTTTGCATTAGTGGCGGGGGCTTTCTACAAATATCCATGCAGTTCTTGCATGAAGAAATTGGTAGACATATGCTTTTATGTTTACTCAATTCTATTCGAGAGGTCTAAGATAACCTTATGATGTGGTGATAAAAAACTAAGACCCATAAAATGTTTTGGACGTAATGATCTTGAAGTAACAACCTTTCAACACCAAGCACGTAAAGAAACAAAAAAAGCAGTTTTTTTCGTTTAAACCTTAAGTAGATCTGCGTTTCTTCCAAAATGCATGCAAGTTCTATAAAGTTATGTTGTTTTGTTTGCTAATCCCCCTTTTGCTCTTAATTGGATCAAGGTACGGTATGCAAGCTAAAGGTAGTCTTGGATCATTTCGTAAATCAAATCAAAAGCAGACTACAGGAAAAAGAGTCCTGATGGCATGATTTATTAGCTTTTTCTGTTTAAATCTCGTAGATTTTACTTTCGGCCAGTTTGCTTAAAGCGATTTTTCCAGTCTTTTTCTCTGGCTATTTGACGATATCTACTTGAACTAAGGATTGTTGCTCAGTTACCTGCAATGACCTATGTATGATGCCCATTTTGTTTTCAAATTGTTTTATTACCCCACTTGAATTAGCTCAGCACGAGTAAGGCTACAAAGCCATAAAATGTTTTACGATAGGTTAAACGTAGTTAATTGTTTTAATGGTTTACGTAGTTCACGCATTGTTTTTCTTTTTGCAACGATGCCAATTTACTTTTTGAAACTTTCTTTGGGGAGCGTGGGAGTATTCATATTACTGTTTATATTTTGATAATGATTAGAGGGTAAACTTCCATAAAAATGCTCACAGTTTTTGTCTAGTGTAAATATAGTTCAATATTTTTATCCTTCAGTGGAAAAAACCTCAATGTGGTTATATAGCAGATTGCAGTAATACAACGCGTTTCAAAATTGAAAGTTTAAAAAAACTCTTTTTTGGATTTTATCGAAGGCAGAATCGAATGAACATGACTTTCAAACAAATAATGGAAAGCGCTTCTTCAACAAAATACAGCAAAATGATTTAATAGATTTCAACTCGGTCAGCATCTCTTTCATTCAGTAGGCAACATGGTGATGCGGGTAAAAGCTTCGTTTTTATGGCAAAGGTGGTCTAATGATCATGAGTTTAAGCATCCCAATGGTTGTGTTGTTGTGCCTTAGAGAAAAGCACTTCGCAGTTTTCTGGAAATATATCAAGCAATTAAAGTGGAATGTTGAAACTTAGAAAAATTGCCAAGACGGTCTGAAAAATGTAATTTTTCTATGCTTAGAGCCTTGGGTGTGTCGAGAAAAAATATTCCGTAAATAAAAAATAATCTATACTTCTAGCAAAGTTCTGTGCCTACGTACGTTCGCTTTAACTTCTCAGATATTAATAAGCGTAAAAACATGAAACTCTCCACAGTTGATCACTGGCTTGGAATGAGCTTCATAAAGGGTTTTTTAATGTTACAATACAGTTTTTCCTCACTGCATTTTGTAGTCGAGCAATCTTCATCGTTGTTTTAACAATGTTATGTCATCTTCAAACGAAAATGTGAACTTACAGGAAAAACATCAAAACTGCTTTAGTGCAGTTTTTGATGTTTTTCCTGTAAGTTCACATTAAGTTTCCTGTAAGTTCACATCACACACATGCTTTAGTGCAGTTTTTAGGAGCTCTTTGTGGTGCTGCAGGTGTCTCCTGTACGCTTCTCTCCTCAGCTCTACATTCTTTGAGTAATGCCTATCTAGGCACAAGGGTTATAGTGATCATCATTTCAGGACACAAGAGGTATGTTCCCCATTATTAAATTGCTCATTACTGCTGTAACATATGCTATTCGGGTAAAAACAGTCGCCTACATCAATAATTTTAAATGACCAGTAACCTAAGGGTAGGCCTGCCGGGCGACGCCCGAAGAGCTGGCTAGTAAAATCATAAAACTTACGTATCTCCATTATTATGAATTGCCTTTAATCTCTTTTCGTGCGCAGAAAAATCTAAAAATGTTGTTTATTTTTGCTTCATTGATTCTTAGAATCGGTCCTTACTGATTTCCTGCTAATTTAAATGTTGTTCCAAAATAAAAAATTTCCATGACTTAAAAGCACTATTGCCTGTTTATTCATTCTCCTATTGCTTAGCAGCCCAAGCAGCATGTTCTCTGGGACTAATTCAAAATGGCGGCCAGCCTGCACAAACCAGCACATTTTGTTTCTCTTTACCATGATTTGGCGTGAGGATAATTTGGACAAACTTCAAAACCATTTTTTTTACTCATTTTACAAAATTAATTGAATTTAGTAAGCATTTTATTTATCAGGTTTGCTTTACCGCTGTGCTTATTATGAAGATTTATTTACAATATTGTTTTGCAGTGCCATTAACATTTTTTGTTTGCTTATTTATCAAACAAAACAATTTAGAAAAAAAAGGATGAGCAAAAATTTTCAAATCAAAGCATTTCATATAAAAAGCTTTACACTTTTGGTAAAGTTGACAAGTAATTTCGATTACAGTAAAATGCGGATTTTGAAATGTGATATAGTGCGGTTTTTACTTGCTTTTTACAGAATCCAGGATATATATCAATAATTACTGAGCAATTTGGGTTTCATGTTTCCTTGTCCATCGCAAACCAATTGCTAAACATCAAGTAGGAAAATTGTAATCACCACTTTTAAAGTCTTTGGCATGACTCCACCAAGAAATTGAACCCAGGTCCAGTGCTTGCCAAGAGTACGCTTTACCACTACACCATCGTGAGGTTTGTGAGGTAATTTTACTTACTCACAGAGGTTTTTCATCTTTTTTACTCTGATAGACTTTTAATAAAAAAATTTATGGATTCGTTTTTGAAAAAACTTAATACTTGGAGCTGATTGTTACAAATTCATAATGCTTCACCAAACACCAGCAATTTTATTTTGCGAAATATTCAGATTACAGAAGATACATAGCAAATATTAATTATTCTATAGAATGCTAGCAGAAAATTTGTTTTTGATTCTAAACTCCAATATCGGCTCGGAAAGCATGTGTCCTTCACCATCCGATCTCGGATTGTTTACCTACGAAGCCCTGTGGGGTTGGGGAGTCGGGATCTACTTTGTACCGTCAGATATAATTTTTCGGGCAGTGGAAGCACAATTTCTATTATCTTAGCAACTTAAAGAGAAGAAAATTTTGCCATCTGTCAGGCCAAGCAAGAATTGCTTCTTTCTTTATCCAGTTTGGACGGGACCAAAATCTAATTTCAGACAAGCAAAAGCCGGGTTCAAGTTTAATGCTTACGCCGGTTCAAATCTTGCTTGAAAGGAAAGCTTGGAATGGGTTTAAGACCGAGTATTTTTCGTTAAACCGCAGCGTAAGCGCTGTCATCAAAATGGTTCTGTTTTTTAATTTGCAAAATATGAAGCATATGAATGAGAAGTCTTTTGCAGATTCTAAAAAAACTGTGTCAACAGGCTACTGTCGAGTTTCTGTCAAATCTCAATGTATTTGGGAGTAATTGCATCTTTATCATTGAAACAGGTTAGTCGCACCAACATGCTTTTATTTTGCAGGTGGAGATCCGACAAAGAATTGGTTAACTGCCAGCGGACGAAAAAAACGAGTTCCTTATTCCAAATTCCAACTTCTTGAATTAGAAAAAGAGTTTCATTATAACCAATATTTATCAAGAGAGAGAAGAATGGAGGTAGGCCTAAGTCTTCTAGTTAGTCATGCACGGATATTTAAATCATGAGCAAAGATGCCGCATTAAAGTGTATTGCGTGACTCCTCAAATTACAAAAGCTTCCTTCTCCACCATATAAAACACTTTGGATCTGTTCGACAGGTCGGCAGTGAATACCCAAGAACAGAAACCCAGGGAAGGTACACCAGGACATTGATCGAGTACATTCGATTTTATATATCATGCTCACTTCCATTGCTGAACTCCTACCAAGAATGTGATCTATGAATATTACTTGTAAACTTTTTGATACACAGGGAGTCCATAAATTATTGCTATAATTTCAAAAACTCAACAAAGTTTTATTTTCGAGATATTTTCATTCGATATGTTTTTTGTGACGGGAAATACTTGAAGTTTTTCAGATGTATTAGTACACATCTACGAGTGCACCCTTAATTGTGCGAAGAATACTCATTGCGTGTACAATTTCTTGCCATGTTTTTGCTTACACATCTGGAACAACTGTATTAGTTGGTTTGGTGCTACAAATTAAAAATGCATCGGACCTTGGTTCTGTAGACCATATCTAGTACGTAACTCCATAAAAATACCAACGATGTATTGTCGAGGAAAACAAGAAGGCCATGGGATGAGACCATCGCATGTAATTCATTGATCTGAAAATATTTCGCTCAGAAATTCGCGAACTAGAAAGTCCCAATGAGGTGTTGCACCGTGTTGTCTCCATAAACTTTTCATGTCATGATCAAAGGTAAAACTCGCAGGTGGCTCTCTTCCATGTTTGCGTCTGAAGTTTCCTTGGGCTTCGATGTCTGACTTTGTCTCTAGAAACCAAGAAACTCACAGAGCCTTTTGCTGCGGAATGCTCATTGTTAGAAACGCTATTTCGCTGCTAAATTCAAAAGATTCTGCTTAATCACTAAATAAATTATAATTTTAAACCTGATTACTGCAAAAAATGCCTGTCAAGAGAGGAAAAAACTTGGAAGTATTTCTCTTTGCTAAGCTCGTAAAAAAAACAAATAAACATATCTCAAAAAATAAATTTTGTTAAATTATAGTTATATCTTATGGACATCCTGAATCTCGACCTAGTGTGACTCGACAAGGATTTGAGCTTAGGCCCATAGACTCCCGAGAGAAAGTTTTAGTCTTTACACCATCTCGCCGCTGGAGATGATTAAATCTTTTGCTTTGCACGAAGCAATAGAAGCAGAGTGTAGGATGACATATGAAACCGATTTTACTCAGTTTTGTGTACAAAATGTCTTGGCGCTGAGAATTGAAACCACTGCCGAAAAAAATGCCAAAAAACTGTATAAGTTGCTTCTTTTTTGCGGAGAGCGCCTTTGCTTTGCAATTGGTGACAAGAGCGCCATATTGTAGCCGGTAGCTTTGGGATCTATTCTCTTTTCGAATCAAATCCTTTTAATTATTATTTTATAGATTACCCGTTTGTTGCAAAGCAAAGCAATTAAAATAATGCAAATCAAAATGTGCAGCAGAGCAAAAATTTACTCCGTAATGTCTTAGCGAAAAAAAGGAATATAGTTGTAAGAGACAAGAAACTGCATAATATTTCACTTCAAGCTAGCAAGTACAGCCAGAGAAGCTTGTGGTCAGAAAAGTGAAGTTGAACCATGAAGTTGGTTGTTCGGAAAAAAGAGGGAGAGACCGAAGAAGAGGTGGAAAGATTGCCCACAAGAAGATCTGGAAGAAGTGAGATTTACAGAGCAAGAAGCAAAAGACAGAGCAATTTAGAGAAGAGAAATTAGTACCTAAAATTGCAACCCCTTACCTCAAGAAAAATACAAAAAAAAGATAAAAAATGTAGTTAGAGATCGTTAGTCACAGATATCTTTTAGCTGCGCTGCCGCTGTGTTCACGACTATTCAAAAAGAAAAAACGATTTTACGCAATGACCTCGCCTTTTAAAAACAACAGAGTGAGATTTTTTCCGGTTAATGCATTACTTCAAACTTCATGTGACTGGGTTAAAGTGCATGGTTGTTATATATATGAAGCAGGCTAAAATTGTTATGCTTTTCGGCAAGAGAGCGCATTAACTTAATTTTTTCATCTCTCGCCAGCCCATTTAGTAAAAAGTACATATTATACAGTTGATGTCTCTTTCATTGCCTGTTTAATGGTTAATCAGCAGTCGTCAGATTGGGTAAACGTTGATGCAATTCATAACTATAACTTAGTTATGGTGGCTAAAGGCATGAGAGAAGTAGCTTTTCGAAACAAATACAAAACTATTCATTGAACGGTGGTGTTCTACAATTCTAGTGGTATTTCAGCTTTGTATGCTTTTCTCAAAGCTGCACATGATCACACAAATGGCCTAACAATAAAAAATGCTTAGATATTGATTTTTTCTTTCAGTCTCTAAGCCAAAGCTTTAAGTTTCAGGTTAATTTAAGATGTGTAGAGCTTTTGAGAAAATTTAACCTGAAAGAAATGAGATTTCAAATAAAAGCTTTGCGTTGCAAAGCAATTAGTAAGGTTAGTTTATAAAATATTTTTGAAGAGTTGGAAAGTTGAATCCGTAGAGATGTAACCTTTTTTAGATTAATGAACGAATTTTATTTTTGTAAAAGGTTGACACCGTAGTAGAAGTTGATTTTAGGGAAGAGAAAAGAACAAAAGTGGTTGACTTCCTGCTTCATCTATACGCAATTATGCTCTTTGGCAACCTACTAGTCCAAAGTTTTACAAGAGTAGAATTGATTATTAAGCAAACTGGTATAATGAAAATGGGCCTCACATTTTTTGGAGATCTCGCGTCTACCCTAACACTGCAAGGAAAAAACTGGGCTCATGTATGCTACCACACGACACCTTTTGAAAACACACCCTTCTGTAGAACTAAGCTTTCATAAGTTCATTACCAATATCAGTATTGTGTGAAGGCTATCACGTGGTTATTTAAGTTTTGCAGTTTTAATTACTAGGGATGCTGTCTCTGCTTTAAACACTGCTGGTTAGTCAACGGTTTACAAAAAACTAAATCAAGAAATTGCACAGTGATGGCAGTTTGGCGTGCTCATCGATTGTCTTTGCGCAGGTATCAAAAACTGTTCAACTTTCCGATCGCCAAGTAAAAATTTGGTTTCAAAACCGACGAATGAAATGGAAAAAAGAGAGAAGAGATGACAAAATGAGAGATGTCGCTCCGCATGAACAATTCCATCAAATTGCCGGTGGGATAGGAGCTATTCACGCGCCCGGTTTTTCACATCAAGGCATGCAAGCCCATTGCTCAAACACTGCGGCTGCTGCTATTGCTGCTGCAGCAGGAATCAACCCTTTAAATCATCATCATATACCTTTCAATTCGCCCTCAACAATGATGCATGAAGTGTCTTCAGGCATGCCTTACAACTACGCGTATCCTCCTTCAATTGCGGCACAAAGACATTATGGAGGAACAGTAAATCCGGCAGTTGCAGCAGCAGCGGCTGCCGATCTTTTCTCCTCTTGGCAGCATCAGCACACTTATCCAGGAGTAACCAGAGATCCAGGATCAGCTTTGTCGTTAGGAATATATAATTAGTTTTTATCTCAGTCGGAAATTATCCTATTTATTTAGTACACTTTTACTTTCGTCGAATGATTTTGACTTCTACGTGCTGTTTGTATTTTTCGGAAGCAAGCAGCAAATAAAAATAGGTATCCCTAAAGCCTATGAATATAGCGTTAATTTCTGTGTTATATGGGATTTTGTTTTCGTTTTAGTTGTTTTTTGTTTTTGTTTAAAACTAACGTAAATTTTTACAATTATACGAATCTACCGAACTATTGCCTCTCTCAGATATCTGAAACTCTTTCTATCATTGATTTTTGCCATTGTCAATGATTCAAAACTTTTCTAAAACTAGTTCCTAAATAGATGTTCGACTTAATTTTTGTGCTGTGCCACCAATTGTCACAATATTAGGCTACAACATATAAATAGGAATGTAGCTTAAAAACAATTTCCAAATCTTTGACTGTTTTGAAGAAACGAAAGCAGCAATAAATTGAATTAGACCTAAATTTATTACTTTAAACCAGAGGCCGTGAAGATGAAAAAGAAAGAACTAGACTCAAAATAAAAGTAAGTTTGCCACCGGTCTGTTTTAGCAATATGTTGAAAGGGGATGGAACAAAATTTTTGCTGATTGCACAGATTAATAAAGGTCAATGTGGGTCATGTAAGGTGTAAGCATATGAGGTTTTTATAGCCTTTTTCAGCAGCGATATGCTTGAGCGAATCTTGCTGTTTCTGTTTGAAATAAATCAAATAAACAAAGTTAGAATAAAATAATAATCTACAAGTAACCTGTTACGTAGACATAATGTGATACACAAATTCAAATGGTATTTGCTACCAAAACTATTTAAGAAATAAAAGGATTGGTTGGCACAAAATTTGAAAATAACAGACATGAGTAGCCTCCATTTATTCTCGAACCAAAAGCTTCGGCAATGAGTAAAATAAAAAGGAATGTTGAAATTAAATTCAGTGGCAATTTTTTGCAAGGTCGCTAGGAAAAAAATTAAAAGGGGCCCACTTTTTTAGCTTTATCAAAATTTCAGCTCGATATAGATTGACTCATAATAAGGACTGATAAATCTTTGACAATTGAAACAAATGAAAATTTAATCTATGAATAAACTTAAGCTTAGCCTAATTTTTTTGCTGTACAAGTACCCAAAAATAGGTCTACTTTACTAGATAATTTTTTTCTTTTCGAACGTTTCGAAACAAAACGTGTATAAACTAAGCTTCTCCAAATGACTAAACACTGTAGGAGTAGATGAAAGGCACGTCTTCACTCCATGCAGACATTAAATTTCAAATGAAAGTGTAGCGCAAAGGCAGACATCTGACTGTATTCCAAGTTAAAGTGAGTGCACTCCAAATGGCGACTAGTCACTTCTATCATGATAGCAACTAATGGTCGAAGGCGATCCATATATAACGCCAAGTGTTGTTGGTGACTTTGTGGTTTGTAGTTGAAGCTGCTACACAAGTAAGGCTAGCCTACAAAAGCAACCAATCTATAAATTTAATGTATAGTCAATCAAACAGTCACATATAATCACCGTTGGATATTGTTGGTGTGGTAATTAAAACAAGCAAAGAAAAGCAATGAGCAAAAGTCTGCATCTTTGTAAGCATTATGGCGCTACTGTAGACTACACAGCAACAATGTTCTGATTGAAAGGAAGTAAAGCACATATTGGTAAATAAAAACAGTAAATTGTGTAGTTGCTGCAAAAAGAAACATTTTGTGGGGCTTTTTAATGGCAATTTAAGTGTGGCTTATTACCACCATTGATGTAGGCAGAAACTGGCAGCCGCATACAAAAGTGTTGCAGCGCTCTCGCTCCTCACAAAAGAAGCAGCCCTCCCACAGATATGTTATTAGATTAACCGTTATAGGCTACACTGCTTTGGTCATCGCCAATTTCAGATACAACTCTAAACACAGTCCAGTGAAACAAACAAACTTAAAAAGAAAAAAAAGTGAAAACAAAGAAGTGAAAGCGACAAAACAAATTCAAAAAAATAAACTGGGTTGCCCCAACTGCTTTTTGACAAAAATAACGGCGGCTTTCCTGCTCTGCGCTTCTTGGAATAAAACAAAACTTCGCTTGGAAAAATGGAACTAGCTCTTGCCCACCTTAGCAGGTAGGTTAAGTGGTTGATAACTGAATTATAAAGAAAGTAATATTTTGTTACAATAACAAAATATGCGCAAGGATTGTGGCATGTAACGCTATCAAATCACAGATAAAATTTCAACTTAGAGAAGAACAATCATCAATAGAAAGATTTACAATAATTTCAAAAGGTTAATGTTGTGGCTCGAGTCAAATGATAAAACAGCTAATAAGTTTTAGAGCCATGTCTTTTTTCACTGTTCACAATATATTTGAGGGGTTCCTTTTGCGGAAAATTTTAGGGTAGGGAGAGGAACACTCATTCCACCGTTAAAAACTACCATTGACCAGATCCAAAAGTCACCTTCCTTAAAAAAACAGATATAAACTCCTGAAAGACCAGAATTTCATTAAATGCTATACACTCATTTGTTACCAGAGCTATTTTTTCTAACGCGTGCAGCAGCCAATGGCAAAGGCAGGAGCTTAATTACACAATCACAAAAAGCCGACAAAAATCCAAAGAGCCGACAAAGAATTTTGAGTTATAAGAAAAAGCAAATGTTTGAAAAAAGTAATTTTTTGAGGTTATTCTTGTTCCCGAGAAACTTTGCTTGAATCTAAGTATTTGACAATTCTCACGAGCCAAAATACAATCAGTCCCTTATGCCGAGGTAGAAAATGGCAGCTAGAAACATCATTGTTGGAAAAGTAAGTTTCTACGCCATGACATCGATCAAATGCCGTCAAAAGGACAACAGTTTGAACACAGCACCACCTCAAAATCCTAAAAATTAGGCTATATTGTATATTTTAATTCAGCATACACTAAGCACTGAACACCTTTTTGGCGGTCGTGCGTATTCGATCGTTTTAAGTTACTGTAGATTTGTTTTCTGATTAACTGGTTTTCTTGTTTTCTGGTTTTCTGGTTTTCTGGTTTTCTTGTTTTCTCCTCGCATCACAAATGCAATAGTCCAGGTTTTTATTGATTTAAACCACGTATTCTGTGGATCATTCCAAAAAATTGCTAAAAATGACATGTATAGCTGCTATTCTTTTTGGTGATTAACACAACAACGTAGCAAAATGGTGAAGAGGCGATAAGCTTGCTTGCTCTGCTTTAATTGGAAATGCACTCAACTCGATTCCGGCTTTTTATGCAACAGTCAGGTACTGCGGTTTACCTGTCGCAATGGCTTCTACAAATCATGAATTTATACGTGTGAATCATGAGTTTACACGTGTGAATAAAGGTATAATTTTACATGTTACCGGTAAGCAAAATTTTTTATCGGTTCACTAGCCACCTCTGCTGGCGTCGCCCGCAGAGCCCCCCATCAGTAACGTCGAGGTTAACAATATCGGTTCAGCCGGCCGGCTAATAAATAGCTGTGGAAATAGTAATACAATTTTGTGTTTTTTCACATAAACTATCGTTTTTTGAAACGCAATCAATTAAGAAAACATGTAAGGTTGCCCATAACCACTACATGTCTTCCAAGTTTCTCGAGTCTTCTTCTAAGTTTCAACGAAGACGTTGCCATCTTTTCACCATGGGCGTCCTGAAACTTAACAAATTTTATCCGTTAAATTCACAAAGTGCTTGAATTGAAAGCATATCAAAGTTGTGGGAGAGCACCAAAGTAATTGATATGTATTTTTCAGGATTAACCTATTAAATATTAGGACCACTATTTACCGCTTTTTCCCAACTGTCACAATACCATCGCGCCATTAACCCACATCAACCTGTGATTATATTAACCCATGACTATATCGCCATTTGCCCATTTCCCATTCATATAAATTTTCCCATACCCATGTTGCTCAATACCCAAGTTGCCCTATGTCCATATTGTCCCGTGGCCGTTTTTTGCCATCCCAATTACACCCCAGTTCTATTAGACCCCATTTTAGTGATTGCCCATGCCTATTATACACTATGCCCATGAGGGTGATCCCCTTCATAATAAAAATAGTTCTTATTTTTTGAGCTCCACAAGGCTTATATTTTTCCATCATGGTATTGTAGACCACACATGAAATTTTGCGGCGGTCAATCAAAGTTTAGAAATCGCTCTAGAATGCAAGTTTTAGGCGACTTTGGAAAAACAAATAGCAATAAATAATAATAGCCTTGGTTAAATAATATACTTGTATACACCAATGAACTTCTTCACGTTTGATTTTTAGATGTCAAATATCGTAAATTTATGGGTTTTGTTCAGTTTTGCTTTCAATTTTACTTTTACTGTAGAAGAGAAATGAACCAAGATAAAATTTCAATTTCAGTGGATATTGAAGTCCTCAATACCTACTGCAAATGTGCTTAGAGATTTTCAGAAGTCAAATTACTTTTGATAATTTATTAATATAACGGTAAGAACATATTTTTTTGGATGCTAAATTAATTGCGCAGGAGATACTGTTCCATTTGCCCACGTTTCAGTGTTCAACAAATTTAAGTGATCAATCGCACATTATCAAAAATAGTTTCTATAAAAAGCATGCCAGACCATAGAATGTATGACCTGTTCAAAGGATAAATATACAAATTTCATCAAAATAGGTTTTACAATTTACTCCACTCCAACTTATGCTATTGAACTACACTACAAACTCAAAATGTAACGAAAAAACATGTCATTAAAAATTAAAATTGAAAGCCGCCCCACAATTAAAATTCTGCTCGCAACTGGAAACATTTTTAATTTTTTCGGTCTCTGGTGGCGCAAAAACTCAAAATTCATGACGCAAAGTGAGTCATTGCATCCCTTTCACTTAGTCCCTGACGTACTGTATGCCTACCTCATTTAGATCAGACTTACTGCAGGGTACAGATACAAGTACAAGTAAATCTTTTGACCTAATTTGGCTTCATCAGTGGTGGTAGGGTAAAGCTCTGTGTTGTAGCCTAGATCTCAATAAGCTAGAAAATATTCTGCTAGCGGTACTACAAAAGTACCTAACCAGAAAAGCCAGGCTAGAATTCATTTACCTCTATCATTTGTTAAGATCTAGGCCAAAACCCAAACCATTACCCTTTCAACCCTGATGAGGTTGGGTTAGGTCAAACCATGTGTCTGCTGGTAAAAGCTTTGCACCTTTCTTGACATCATCATATGTAGAGAGGATTTCCTCATCCGATAAGGCAAGTTGCCACAGATAGCGAATCAAAAAACTAACTGTAGTCTCAGCTAGTTTTCACTGGTAGAGCACCATTTTGTGGTTCTCAACATGGCATTACTCAATTGATCACGCCGGGCTCTATGTTTGTAATCCTATGTCGTTTTAGACTAGTTATTAAGCTCATGGTCTACACTTGAAAATTGGATGCTTGGAAAACCACACTCGTAACTATCAAATGCTAAGTTGCCTCGTGGGGTAAATGTGCTTCCTGTTGTTCAAGTTCACCATGCTCAACTAAAAAGTTCCCACTCAGAAATTTACGAAGTTGCCTGTGAGAACGTGAAAGTAATATGAATTCGTGCTTGTATTGATGCGCAGCGCATCGACTCGTGTGCACTTAAGCCAGTGGTTCTCAAACTGTGCGTCGCGACGCCCTGGTGCGTCGTTTGAAATCTCATAGGGCGTCGCACAGTCATTCTGTTCGAAACTACACTCAAATAAGCAAAAACGGAAAATTTTAATGCAAAAACTACAGCTTTGTAACTTTAAGCAAACATACCGTTCTTAATATTGAGAGCAGAAGAGGATACTTGAATAATGTACTGTTTCCCCCGGCTCACGCTTCACGCATTCGAATTTTTTTGTTATTACGTAATAGCCATCAATTCAGTTCAAATCATTTTTATTGCTTAAACGTCATTTGATATCATCACATCCACAATTTGCAAGTAAACCATGAAATTTGTTTGTTCGAAAATTAAATAATATGAAGAGCCAAGTATCTACCATTTCGAAATTTACGCAGCTCCTATCAAAGGTTTTATTAGCATTCTATCAAGTTGCGCACAGAATTGCTAAGTTGCTGAGGAAATAATACTGCCTACTGCAATCAATCTTGCAAGTACGATAATAGTAGAAGGAGCTGCCGAAAAATTAAAGTAAGTACCGTTATCCACAATACCGTGAGTCGTCGAATTGGTGACATGGCGTTGGACATTCACGATCAACTGATCGATAGAACGAAACAGCGAGAATTCAGCCTGCAATTAGACGAAGCGACTGATGGCAGTCGAGATGCCCACCTAATTTACTACGTGCGTTTTTTTGACTTTTCTGAGCAAACTTGGTAGAAGAGGTACTATTTTGCAAGCCTATTGAACTTGGTTGCCGAGGAATTGATCTTTTCAATATAATCGACAATTCTATTTCTACAAATAACTTAGATTGGAGAAACTGCATTAGCATATGGGCAGATGGCGCCAAAGCTGTGTCTGGCAGTCGCTCTGGACTGCGAAGTCTAATTCAAGAACATGCTCCAATGGCCATGCATGATTCATGCATGCATCATGCATAATAGATGCAATGCATGATTCACCGAGAGGCATTGGTGGCTCGTGAACTGAGCCCGGACCTCGGTGCTACAGTTAAAATTGTCACCAAACTTATCAACGTCATCAAAACACGGCCATTAAAGTCAAAAGTGTTTGAAAAACTTTGTGCAGAGATGAATGCAGAGCACACAGACGGCCCGCATTTTTGACTGGAGGAGTAGTGAAAGCCCTTGGCCATAATGTTGAGGATAGTGCACTGTCCTAAGTTCTATAAGGCTTTCTTGCATGCAAGAAACCGCTGCAGCCGCCAAATCAGAAGAAGAACACTTTTCTCTAAATGTCCCACTGCTTTTACATTGGAATAGCAAGTTGTTGCCAGATATACGACGTGCATCGGTCAAAAACTAGAACAGTGGATTGCGTTGCTGTCCTTATTAGCAAAAATGGAAATTTCAGTTTGGAGAGACGAAGATGCATTTAAATTGCAATCAGGAAACACGGAAATCTATCTATTGTCCTACTCGTAATTGAAAAAGTAATCAGTAGTTTTTATCAATTTTTTTATTAATGCAATCCTCTGCCCAGTTCCTAATAATTTTCTTAGTGATCGAGCTTTCAACTATTTTTTTGAGCTTTCAACTCTTTGGAACCGAATTTCCGCTCATTTGACTGCCTTTCTTTAATCTGAGACGAAACAAATCGCCAATCCGTGAATGAACTTTCTCATTTTCCCCACCCTCACTGCATGATTGGCTATGCTCAAAAATCTTTTATACTTTTCCTGAACGACTAATCTTTGCATCGACTCATTTACAAAACAAGGAGATGCATAGATTCACCAAAGGCTACAGATTAGATGACTGGAAACTCCACTAAAAGTGCGGCCCGCGAACACTTTTTGAAACTTGCATTGATATGAGTTAAGATGACAATGGGAGGAACACTTGCCGTATTACAGAGCTAAAGACTTTAGAAGCTACCATTAAAAGAGCAACCGTTGGTTTGCACTGACGCATTTTCCGTCAAATCCAAGGGTAATGACCTTGTTTTTTAGAGACACCATCATTTTCACTACTGGAAATGCGACACTGTTAGGTGATAACGCAAAATTTCAAGTGAACGCAAGCTTTTGCTTTGCATACAGCTATTGCAAGATTTTAAGCACTGACCCTCAGCCACTTATGAATGGTGAATGCAGCCCTCGACCAACTCTTGAATCCTCAATGCGTTCGTTAAAAAGTGCAGCCCTCAGCTAGCATCCGTGACCGCGATGCGGCCCGCAAGCCAAAACAATTGCCCACCCTTGGCCTATGTCATCGGTCAACGTTCGTATATTCAAGAGTTATTTCTGGCTTCATTTGATGTAAAGTGATAAAATCTTTACCAGTTGTTTAAATTTGTAGAGTATCTTACTCGCTTTATGAGCACATTAGTCGCGAATGCTTTTCTGCACACTGTAGCCAATTCGGCAGTTCTGAGAGTTTACCCAACGACTGTTGGCAGTGCTTACTTTAGCAGTTCATGGTATTAGTCGCTGATGCTTTTCTACACATGATGGCCTGTCCCAACGGTCAGAGACGTAGCAGCCGCCCCCCAAACCCCCCAATTGGGGGGGGCCCAGGCCAACTTTGGGGGCCCAAGTAGTCTGAAATTGCTTTTTGGCTACGTGACTATTTTCAGTTTAGCAGACTTGTTTACAACCGATTTAAACTGTAGGAAGAAATTGGCTTGTGACATCATAAGTGAATGCAACGTCATTTTATCTCGCAGAATCTAGAATATTTCGATTGATTTTCTGGTAGAATCTTGAATATTCGATTGACGTAACAATGCCGTTGTTACGCAACAATCATAGAATGGTCTGGAATTCTGTTTGGCTATAAATACCGGGACAATATATATACACTGCAGAGTGCAGATAAAGTATTTTATTGACATTGTATAGAATAAAACGTTCAAAAAGTGGTGCTCAAAAGAGAAAAGAAGCAGCCACTGCTCGAGATGCTGTAGCGAAATTGCCCAAGATGACAGATTTTTTCAAGATTACTGAGCAGAGTAGACCTGGCACTAGTACCGAGAGGGATGAAGAAAACTATAGTGTACAAGAAAAAGAAGACTATGACGATTAGCATCAAAGTGATTGTGAATTTCCAGAAAATGTAAGTTGTGATTTACCTGCCAATACGCAACCTTCAATATCAAAAATAACTGAATCTGAATTTACCCCTATCCCTGATGACCCATGTAAATGGCCTGAAAGTATTTCTGATGCTCAACGATGTGATATAGTAAAGCGTGGACCACATCAACTAACAATGAATTTTCCATATAATAACACAACTCCAAGGCGACGTTTTTCCTCCAACCATTATAAACGTGTGTTACCTAATGGTGAAAGTGTTTCACGGTCGTGGCTAGTTTATTCTGGGGAATCAGATCAAGTTTTTTGCTTTTGTTGTAAGCTATTTGGAAAAACACTAAGCCCCTTTTGTAGTGGTATAAATATATGGGAGGGTTTTTCGAAAAAACTGAAAGACCATGAAAACGGCATTCCCACCAAGAATGCTGCAGTCAATGGATGTTGCTAGCTGAAGGGATAAGAAATTCATCCACTATCGACAAACGCGAGATGAATATTTTTTTCAATGAAAGACGTTTTTGGAGAAATGTTTTAGAGAGACTTATCGACATTGCCTTGTTTCTATCGGAAAGGAATCTTGCTTTTAGAGGATCTGAAGAAGTCTTAGGATCTCCTCACAATGGAAATTTTCTGGGTATATTTGAGCTTTTGGCAAGAAGAGATCCGATCCTAAAAGAGCTTCAAGACAGAATCAAGAATAAAAACACTAAAGATCACTATTTGAGTCCTACCATACAAAATCAACTAATTGAATTGCTAGCGACAGAAGTTGAAAAAGAAAATTTACAGCAATTGAAATTGGCAAAATATTTTTCTATAATTTTGGACTGCACTCCAGATATGTCACATCATGAACAAATGTCTGTCATTCTCCGTTATGTACTATGTAATGAAGAAGCTGCTGTTGTTAAAGAAACATTTTTTGGCTACTTGAGAATAAGTGACAGTACTGGGAAAGGCTTGTTGGACGCTTTCTTAGAAAAAGCGACCGAACTGCAACTCGAATTGTCTGATTGTCGAGGTCAGTCATATGATAATGGTGCTAACATGAAAGGAAAACATTCTGGGGTCCAAGCAAGAATGCTAGACATCAATCCCAAAGCTGTTTACGTGCCCTGTGCAAACCATACCCTTAAACTTAGTTGTTGTTGACAGTGCTAATTGATCGACGGAAGCATTGACATTTTTTGGAGTACTTACAAGGTTGTATGTGCTGTTTTCTTCCTCTGCTCAGCGTTGGGAAATTTTGAAGAAACATGTGGAGCTGTCCATAAAGTCACAATCTGATACTCGTTGGGAAAGCAGAATTAAATGCATCAAACCTCTTCGATACAATTTAAAAGAGGTGTTGCTGGCACTGAAAGACTTGGAAGCCATTTCCATAGAAAGAAAAGATGGAAGAGCTGCCTCAGAAACAAAATCGTTGATAGCTCATTTATCAAAATGGAGTTTTCTTTTGTCGGTGTTTATTTGGTATGATATCCTATTCCAAGTCAATAAAGCAAGCAAGATTCTTCAATCGTATGGAGTCTCCCTTCATACAATGGAAACGGAAATCCAGGCAACTGAAAAGTTTTTGCAAAACTATTGCACAACGGGTTATGACAGTGCCGCAACATCTGCTGTTGAAATAGCACAGGAATTGGATATTGATCCTTCTTTTCCTCCGTCAAGAAGTGGAAAGAAAAGAAGATTGTTTGATTACCAAGGTGAAGAGGAACAACGAGCTACTCCTGAACTGAAATTTAAAAGCAACTTTTTCTATCCATTAGTAGACCAGGCTATTATGTCAATAAAGGAGCGCTTTAATTTGTTACGTGAGGTTTCTTCCGCCTTTTCGTTTTTGTACACACGAGACAAACTTTTGCTTGTGCAACAAGAAAATGCTCTTCTTACTTGCTGTAAAGAGTTCCAAAAAAAGTTTGGTGACATTGATTCTGATGAAATGAGCGCTGAGCTACAGCGGTTTGTTTTAATTTTACAAAAAAAAACGCAATCTCAATACGGCTCAAGACTTTCTGAACTATCTTCTAAAGACTCATTTATTTGAATTGTATCCGAATGTGTACATCGCACTTCGAATCTTACTAACTTGCCCCGTGACTGTTGCCAGCGCTGAAAGAAGCTTCAGCAAATTGAAACTGATCAAAACTTTTAATAGAACGTCTATGACAGACAGTAGACTATCTTCATTAGCCATGTTGTCAATCGAAAATGACTGCGCCCGATCTCTTAATTATGACAATGTCATAACAGCATTTGCGAACAAAAAGGTTCGCTCCAGACTATTTAAATGATAGTGTGTTTTTATAACTTTTTCATGTTTTTCAGTGTCATTGCTTTCGTTTCGCAGTGTCTGCATAAATGTCCTACTGAACTCTGGCATCGGTGCCGAATTTTTTATGACTTGCACCTTCGGTATCGGCATGCTTTATTCTGACATTAGCCTGTTTACTTATGTACAAATTGTGGTGTATTTTCTTAATGCAGCTTTTCAATTTTACACCTCTAAAGTGATATGACCTGTGCGCAGGGGCTCTTGCGCTTACTTTGGGGGGGGGCCCGAAGTTGGAGTGCTACGGGACTGCCAACGGTAAGGCTACGGCAGTTAATCGAACGAGTGTGCTCCTATTTTAGCATTTCACAATGCTGTAGCATCATTACTAATATCAATTACAGATTTCGCTGTTGGAGGCGCTAATGCAAGTTATTCTTATTCGTGTGTCTATGTTTTGTTGATTGTACATTAACATTTGACCATGATAAAAAGCTATAAGCCTACTTGAACCAAGATCAGTTGATTACTGTCCGTTGAAGAGATAATTATTGGAAATTTGCTTGCAGAGCAAACCTAATCAAATCGAAACAAGGCACTAAGCATTTGTCTGAAATAAGACAGTACTGTAGCCACCAAATCAGTTCAAATTCTTTTCTTCCTGCATTTTCGCATTACTATGATATACGAGTATATTGCAAAAAAAAACGAAAAATTGCCTGCTTTGAGTACACTGCTTTAAAATTGAATTTGAGGTGATTGCTTTACTTCAGGTTAATACAAAAATATCATTGTGCCGACACTACAGATTGTAACGAAGCCTTCAAGAGCATCTGAACCATTGGTAGGTGACGTCATAGCAAAAAACTATTGTCCGTGCGACATTTCTGACGTATATCCTATTTACGCATAGTTTTATAATAAAGTTTTTTTGTCACTGGTATTGTTGGTAGTTGTATAACCAGCCTCCAAAGTGGTAAAGATGCATGATTATTCCAAAGTGACATTATTTTACAGGATGAAACTCTTGCAACTCACCTGCAAATAGTGGCCTTTTCCTCTAATAAGTATTTGCTTGAAGCCATTTTTAGTTATTTCCACTGGCTTTTAAGGGCCAACCCTCAACCTGAATTATCGTAGTCGACCAGTGTGTCTTAAAAATCCTCGACGTGACGCTGGTAGGCCCCCCAGGGTGTGTTCAACTTTAGTGATACCACTGCAGGGGAGAGACATCAAAAGGGTGGCTTCATCTCTCCCCTAGCATTTTTAATATTTATTCCTGTTGTAGTGTTCTAATATTCAGCAATCAAAAAAATACCGCCTAAAGGTTATACTTTTCTCTTTGATTCTAAAAAGCATATTTTTCTCCACACCATGACATTTTACAATGCTATTGTTTAAAAGTATACTACAGTATCGTAATATGCCACAAGTGCTGTGAAAGTTGGACGGTAGGTACAGCGGTGGATATTGGGTGAGGCAAACGAGGCAGCCGCCTCAGGCCCCCCCTTTTTGGAGTTGTCGAGGGGCCCCGCTTTTAAAAATGATGTGTCAGGTTTTAGGCTATTTTGTGGCATTTTGAAATGGACCCTTGGTCTTAACAACTGTGGAAGTGATAACTAAAAGTGGCTATTTTGCCTTTGAAGGCATTTTACCCTTGCAATCTATTTTGCCATTCAACGTTTGTGTGTCTTCAAAATTGGCTTATTTGCTGCAGTGCTCATAGTATTGCTTTGGAGTTGTGGATAGTTATGCCAACTACGAAAAAAATTGTTAGAGGTTCAAATCTTTGTAGGCAATGTACTTAAACAGAGGCAGTATAAATTAAAGAGGGGATGGTAGTTTGTGGATATAAGTGGGAGTATAAGCTAAAAGTTCCATTTTTTTCAAATCACTTTTTTGTCAATTTTAATACATTGTAAAGATTGACTAATCACAAATCACTTAAAGTCACATTTTCAATATGTTACTGCAATTGACCAATCACATACATCCAATGGAAAACAGAGTGCAAAGGTACATTGTCATTGGCGGCAAAATAGCCACTGCCTAAATAAAAACCAAAACAAAAATTTATTTTTTCTATGACTGTTTTGGGCTGAAGGCTTTCCAATTCTTTTGACAGATACTGTTGTGACAATGTGGGTGTAACATAATTTTTAGGGTGGAACCTCATTTTGCTTAAGTGATCAGAACAACTTATATTTTTAGCTGTTTGAGCAGACCAGACTTTGCCTGTGAACGGTGATAATTTATTTATGAAGTTGCTCCAGTCTTCAGTTGTATCAAAACGTGAATTAAATAATTCATTTTGCATGTGCAGTTTGTTGATGCTGGTGAGATACTGGTGAAAGCGGAAATAAATTTGCTTTGAAAGAATAATCGGTCAGTTGCGTTTGTGGTGCAAAATAGTCGTAATATTAGAGATATGCAAGCACAAAAAATTTTTGCAAGATTTAAAAACATTAAGTGTTAGTTGTTTGACATCTTTGTACTTGTTGTGTTCTGATCAAGCCAATGATTCAACGGCAAATTTGCTACATTTGTATATTAATCTTTTTAGTTTAGAGAAAGTCGTGAAGGACAATTAGTTAAGTCATTACTCATGATTGGTATTTGCCACTATCTTTGGTTATGATAGTAAAACAATAAAAGATTTTAGTGGCTTTAACACTTTATTTTTCTGGTGACTCATCCAAACATGAAGTCTACTACAATCATATTTATCAAAAAGGTTTGTTTATTCAGATTTATTTGTAAATTATCAGTTCGGTTAAGATAGATTATCAGTTTGATTTGCTGTATATCTTACCTCATACCAGACAGTTTTAAGTGCATCGATTCAATAAAGAGTATGAAAGTATTGTATCAAAACAAAGGCAAAAGGAAGAAAGTAGGAACATTGTTGATGCAAAAGTCTAATGGACAGATTTATGGTAATATACAGTCCTACTACTACAGAACTGAGAGATAAAAAGTGCATTTTCAAGCATCCAAGTTACGTGTATTAATGAAACAAAAAATGATACCAGTAGCCCTATGTGATCAAGTGTCAGTGAATTCAAAGATAATAATGTAGAGGATATTGCTATTGGTGAATTGATTGCTGACCTGTGCTCAACAAAAAACAAGGCAACGACGATTGTAACTAAACTTTCAGGGTTTTTTTCAATAGACCTAATGCAATTAACCAGCGCCAGCATTTAAAATTTCAGATAACTGCTATCTCAACGCATTACGATTAAATTCAATGGTTTTTTTACTGACTTAGCGTTTATAGGCCTGTGAAGACTCATATTTTTAGGAAGTTTAAGCTTTGTTTAGCAGTACGCTAGCTAGGCATATTGTCAGCCCTTATCTCACAGTAGGCCAAGGCATTGTTAGTTTTTGATGCGTTTATTGGCGTATTTGTTTGTCAATTTTTACCATCGCGGTGAGCTACACTCCATATGATCACTGCACAATAGACCTATGTGGTTTCAGATGTTCTAACAAAAAAAACGGCCTATGTTGCTGCATCACATCTGAATATTCTGCACAATTCTGTTTTGCGGTGTGATTCATGGCAATTAAGTCACACCAAGTTTTTAAGGCGCTTGTGTTGCTGCAAATCGTTTGAATATTCCCTACAGCTGTGCTGTTATTGTAATGCTTTCACGAGCAAATAACTTCAATTTTTTGAAGGATGATTAACTATGAAATGCGGTACCGTAACTAGTTCTTCAAAAGAGCGTTTCAACGTTTCTAACATATGATTTTGATTATAAATATATTCTAATGTATTTGCATCAACTCTTTTACAGCAATTTAGAGCCTACCCTGTAGCATTTTAGAAGGTGGCGTGTTTAATTGCAATTATTTATAGCTAGATCAATTTTTCGGGGCCCCTTATTAGAATTTTGCCTCAGGCCCCCAATTTTGAATATCCACCACTGGGTAGGTATATAACTGTCAGTCGCCCACTTTTGTATCGATGTCTCCGCCCTTGCACTGTATCTTGAGAATCCATCGAGAGGTTCACGTATGGAACCGGTATTCAAGAAGCCAGTAAAAATGAAAAGCCAGGCTAGCCCAAGCAGCTGCCTGGAAAACAATTTTTGGTAATACCCGGTACTTTTATCTTTCGGTCACCGGAAAATCTTTTGCCGGTTTTGCCAGAACATTGTTGTGCTCATATCTATTTCGAAGTTGCCGGTATTGTTGGCGCAGAGCAATGCAACCAAGCACTATCGATGTTGCCATGAACATCGCTTTAACCCACTCGACCACGTTGCCGCCTAATTAGTAGTGATGGGTCGGGTACTCGGAATCGGAATTGAAAATACCGGAACTTTTTCTGCTATCGAAATCGGAGAATTTTAATCGAATTTCCGATTCTGAAAACAATTCTTTGGAATTCGTATGTGTGCAACTTTAATTACAATCTACGAATATGAATAAATACCTTCAAGGAATTTACTTGAATATTTTTTTTCTAAACATTTACTCTTTTCACTTCATTTTATTATATAAGAATTTTTTTTTGCTATAACAACACCATTTATGTTCCTTCTGAATGCATAATAATCAATAAAAGTACTTTGTCCAAACAGTATTTGTTTCTTAAACCAGCGCCAGGGTCTGAAAATTATCATCTATTCATTTCATGTATCGAAATCGGGACTCGTATCAAAATTGGAATTTTAATGAGGTATTAAAACTCGTATCGTAACCGTTATAAAAGTTGGTATCGTCCCATCACTCCTAATTAGTCTACTCATTGAATGTGGTAAGTAAGCTATTTTCCGATTGTCGAGAGTAAAGATCTTATTACCAGATACACACTTTCATTCGAAATTTTATGGCCGAAAGTTACTTATTGCACTCCCTTGGCAACTGGGGGGCTGTTTTAAGATGTGATGATCGTTTTCAAGGTATGAGATGCCAAAGATAAAAAAAATTGTCAACTAAAAACAGCAATTTTAGGGGTAGTGAATTAATTCAATACGTTTGTAGTTTGATGTAGGCTTAACACACACTAAAATGTAGGAATCACTGGAAGCAAACAAACCAAAAATTAATTTTTCTCAACATTCTTTTTAATATCTTCGCTTAATGACGGTAAAGATCTATTTGTATGAACATAAAAGTTTTTGTTCAAACAAATGTCTTCATTTTCAGCAAGCGGGCCGACTTTTATTCAAAGCTAACATGGTTTAATACATTTTTCAAGAGCCAAAGATTGCAGATTTTATGCAATCATTATATGGGTGACAATAGCCCATGATCATGAAGTGCAAAACAACGTTACGGCCTACCATCATTTATGCCTGAAAATAATGCTGGCCTATGAAAACTAGCTAATAAAAATTCATTGAAAAAGTAATAATACTGTCATGGCTTGTTATTTTTGCACATTACTGTGTACCGTTGAGCCAAAACACGGTTATCCACAAGCTTCAAATACCGGAATGTTCATAAATATCTTAGCCAAGCATTGCTTAGCCTTAGAGATTTTGGTCAGCCACTTTTTTTCGCGCCAAATATGTGACGTCACATGTAACCTTTCTATAAGAAAGTTGCATATGACGTCACACATTTGGCACGAAAAAAAGTGGCTGACCAAAAGTTGCAATTTGTGCTGGAGAGGTATAGGGCAAACTCCAACTTTTGGGGTTATTTTAAAAAACTAATGAGAAATTAATTTCAAATTGAAATGAATTATTGCTAGTTTTTTACTCGGAAACAAATGAATTTAATCAAAAGCGATTTGGTTGAGATCAAGACTTTCAGTTGGCGAGTCTAAGCTTAGTACTGTGTGCCAATTTGCCAAAAAATCAGCTCTAAAAGAAGTGCCATTTAAATACGATTTGCTTCTCAGTTAAAAATAACTCTACGCCAATAAAATACTCGTAAGTAGGTTACATTAACAAAACAACCATTATCTGATCATTACTACCGGTACCGCAAGTTTTTTAATTAACCTTAATCCAGCAGCCTAGGCAATGATCAAAAAATTGTTTAAAGAAAGGATTAAGGCCTTGAAATCACATCTGATATATCTAGTGGCGTGCAGAGGTCTGGTGATGCCTGGGGTTAACTGCTTGATTGTATGCCCTCCTCCCAAACTGTCAAGTACTCAAGAATGTGACAAATACAGACGCTTGGACTACGTAAATGCTAGTGTTGAGAAAAAGATTTCGAAAAAATAAACTAAAATATTTCAAAGAGTATATTTTGTTTTAATGTGTTGATTAAAGCCTAAGGCATACATATATAAAAAAATTCATCTGGTGAAGGGTATGCATTGAGGAACAAGACATTGCGTTTATGCATGCAAATAATTATCAAATAGGCCTATCAAATTGATCTATTTTATATATATATTGTTTTATAAAAGTCAACGTTAATGCTATTGGGACGGATCTCTTGTACCTTGGCAAGCACTGCTGATGAGTCCAAAAGGACGAAACGCGTCCAGGGATGGCTTTGTAAATTTGAAAATTTCTTTCAATAGCATTGCTCCCTTCGGAAGCCTCACGCCTTCAGCACTCGCTTTGTTGTTTTGTTTCTCGCTTATAAGACGCTTTCTATCGACCGTAACCACCTGGAACTAGCAATATATATATAACTTTGTGAGGCATAACAGGAGATAGAGCTGTCTGTTTTTTTTTCTATTAGAAACAGTATCTGAAATTGTACAAGTGCAACCATGTAGTTTAATGCATTGCTGGCTTGCTACCCTTAATATTTTTGTGAGCTATGCAGTAAAAATGCTTTAAGAACATCGTTTAGGGAAAGCAGACAAAGAAGTAACTCTTTTTATTAAAAATAGAACATGTGATGATGTGAACAGAACAATTAGACCAGTGGTGGGAAAACTATAGCTCGCGGGCCGCATGCGGCCCACCAACATTTGTCGAAACTTCCATATATCTAATTTAATACGACAAGGGTCGGCACACTTTCCGTACTAAAGAGCCAAAAACGTTAGAAGTCATCATTGAAAGAGCGGCTACGCAATTCTTGGTTTGAATTGACGCATTTTCCTTCCAAATAGAGGGTGATTACCTTTTTTTTGGACACAATCATTTTCAAAGCTACGTAATATGACATTGAAAGAAGTTTTCGCAAGATTCTAAGCTAATGCAAGCTCTTGCATTGTATACAGCTATTGCAAGATTTTAAGCGCTGGCCCTCGGCCACTCTTATATGGTCAATGCGGCCCTCGGCCAACTCTTAAATGGTCAATGCGGCTGCCAACTCTTGAATTAGACACCTACACTTTACGATTTTTCCTTCCCATATGAGCTCTCCTATCGGAAAATATTTGAACTACCTCATTTTTCACATTTGCTGAAAGGAATTCTCTTTCGATGCTGATTAAAACCAAACTTGTTAGGCATTCCTGTAGCATAGATGATCTTATACATGTTTTTATCAATTTCAACTTTGAAAATGACCTCTCACAACTTGCAATTGAAAATCTGATGGTGAGCAGTAACCTATACGCAATACATAAAGTTGGGAAGACATCCCTCCCAAACTGCATTAGATATTCAAGAGCATGCTTAGGATTAGAGGGAACTGCATTTCCTCTAGCTCGAAGGAGCATAATAAAGTCAAAGGTAATTATATGTTTGGTTTTTGCACAGTACATAGCAAACTAATTGAAATTTTGTAAATAATAATTTCAGTACAAAAGCTGGCGCTGCAGAAGATTTTCTGCGAAACATAATCACATCATGCACCCCAAGCAAGATTCTATCAGATCCGTGCAGCATGTGTTAGTAGACTTACGACACGAAAAAGCATATATTTTTAACAATTTAATAAAATACAATTATTATAATTTCACTCTTTTGATGCTTCCTTATCTTGGATGCCCGGGGCCGTCGTACGTTTCGCCCCCTTCCCTGCACGCCACTGGATATATCAATATAACTGGTCTGCGAGCATTATTGACAAAAAATTTCAAAAAATTACTAATTTTATTCATCAATATCTAATCCAGTATATGACAAACGGTACAGAAGTCTGCCCAATCTTCCAGGCTACACTATAAGTTAAGTTTACAACTTTTCAGTATACCTACGCAACTAAATATACTGCATAAGTTGCACATTACAATTAACTTAAACTCAACATCCCCAAATAAGTTGATTAATCGAATATGATACCCTCAAGAAGCTGGCTACAAATAAGCCTGCATGTTTAGCCCATAAAATTAGCCTAACCGGTGGCAATAACTAGCAAACCTTATCACCTCTTTTGTTTTTGTTTTATTTGCCATATTTATCCTCCATTCACGAGAAAGAGAATTGTATCGCTATACTTTGGACGGTAAGTCCGCACTCGCTTGGGAGTTGCCTTTTTCGAGGTTTATGGGTCACCTGTCTTCCACATGAAGGTGGGGCGTCCCGTTAAGTGCCTTGCCCAAGGACACAACAAGCGAACTTGCCGGCTTGTTCTCCACAACCTCCCCTAAATGCCGAGCGCCAAGCAGGGAAGCTGTGAATACCATTTTTTAAAGTCTTTTGGTATGACTCGACCTAGGGAATGAACCCCAGGTCTACCGACTGCGAAGCGGACGCTCTAACCACTACGCCATCGCGTCGGATTTATCTTACTTTGTCTTCAGATTCATTCCATAGCATCACTAAAACAACATATTTAACGTTCATTTAACAACTGTCTAGTTTATTCATTAAATTTGCAAAAAACGGTATCACTCGCATTCAAATCAATACAAAAACATTAAAAGTTGTCAGCCACTACTTTCGAAAGCTAGGAAGTTTTCACGCACGTGATCAAATCTCATCAAAATGCGCTTTCGAAAGTAGTGGCTGACAACTTTCAGTGGTTTCGCATTGAATTGAATACTGTTTTTTGCAACTGCGAGTGATACCGTTTTTTGCAAATTTAATGAATAAACTAGACAGTTGTTAAATGAACGTTAAATATGTTGTTTTAGTGATGTTATGAAATGAATCTGAAGACAAAGTAAGTTAAGAGGTCATCAGGTTTGCTAGCTGTTGCCACAGGGTAGGCTAATTTTATGGGCTAAACATGCAGGCTTAATTGTAGCCAGCTTCTGTTAGGTCAGGGGTTCTTAACCGGGGGTAAATTTCACCTACCGAGGTGGTAAATTTATTGAATCATAAATTAAAGCAAACCATATTTTTAGTATTAAAAAAGTGATAGTGTTGCACTGAATTATGATCAAATATATAGTTTAAGTAAGTTCTCGTCTTTTTATTTTATCTCTACGCAAGTGTACTACTATACTGTGCTACATTTTTACTGTTCACAACCTAATTTGGACTTTGATTACAAAGTAGGTTACAACTTTGCTAAGATTGAAACTTCGTTTATTTCGCAATAAATTGCATTGTTTTCACAATGGGTAGACCGTGGTATAGCTCCATTTGTCTCCTACTTCTTCATAGCATATTAAACGGAAGACAAAGAACAGACTGCACTGTAGAGGTCTTTTGCAAATAAATTATTTTGCAATCACTAAATACAGGTTTTAAGTTAAACAATCTGCAGTTATTATGTCCAAGAAGCGAACATATTTAGAATCATATGTTGACTTTGGGTTCGACTTCATTGCGACAGATGATGTTCAAAACCCTCAGTGTATCTTTTGCTCCAAAGTGCTTGGTAATGGTTCCATGAAGCCGTCAATTTTGAAAGCTCATTTTACTTCATGCCATTCTACACATGTACATGACGACCATAAGTATTTGCTGGCCAAACGTGCTCGATTTCGTGCTGCAGGAACACTACCTAAATTAGGATTCTGTTCCGCAGACAAAGCAGGATTGGAAGCATCATATCGTGTTGTTTACAGAATAGCAAAAGAAAAGAAGCCAAATACGAGTGGTGAACGACTTATCAAACCGTGCGCAATGGAGATAGTTGAACTTGTTTGTGGAGTAGAGCTTTGTCAAACGATACAATACGATGTCGAATAAGTGACATATCACAGGATATTTTAAATCAGGTAGCAGACGAAATTCGAGCTAGTAAAGCAAGAATTAGTCTTCAACTAGATGAGTCAACTGACGTGTCGAACTGTGCATATTTGTTGGTTTACTGTCGATATGAGCATGCTGGCGAGTTGAAAGAGGAATTCTTGATGTGCGAAAGTTTGGAGACGACAAGCAAAGGGGTTGATGTTCTGGAAAAAATGGATAACTTTTTTCAACAAAGTAATATATCCTGGAATCATGTGGGTTCTCTTTGCACAGACGGTGGGTTCTCTCTCTTGCCCTTCTATGCTCGGTGCCAAGTCAGGCTTTACAACTCTGGTGAAAAAACGCGCACCGCACATTATATCTACTCATTGTGCCCTTCATAGACATGCACTGGCAAGTAAAACCCTTCCAGAATACTTGAAAGCAGTATTGAAGCATGTGATTGAAGGCGTGAATTTTATCAGGGCACGTGCTCTTAATCATCGTCTTTTCAAAGTGCTTTGTGATCAGATGGGATCAGAACACACTGTTCTCCTTTACCACACAGAAGTTCGGTGGCTCTCTAGAGGTCTCGTTTTGTCTCGAGTTTTTGAACTGTGTGGTGGAATCGAGACTTTTCTTCGAGAACGCAAATCCCCATTGAGTAAGCATTTTGACGACAACAAATTTATTGGTGCATTGGCTTACTTGGCAGACATTTTTTCAAGTTTGAACCAGCTCAATGTGCAGATGCAAGGAAAAAATGTTACCATTATAGATGTACGTGATAAAATTCAAGGCTTTCAGACAAAATTAGATCTGTGGAGTAGAAGAGTTCAAAAAGGAATTTACGCAAATTTTCCGACATTTGTTGATTGGAAAGTCAATAGAAGTAGCAAGGAGATTTTTGACCTCGAAGTCGAGATATGCCAGCACCTTGCCACCTTAAAAAACAACTTTGACGGTTACTTTGAAGGTTGCAATTACCAACAGTACTGCTCCTAGGATAACTCATCCCTTCGAAGCCAAGTTAGAAAGTATTGCTGACGATGATCTTTGCAAAGATGAGTTGATTGATCTGCAATGTTCAACGACGCTTCATTCCAAGTTTATGTCGTGCAATGGTGACTTTTCCAAGTTTTGGTGTGGATTAGTCGAAGAGTTTTCTATGCTGACTAAGCGTGCATTTGAAGTTATTATACCTTTCGCAGCGACTTATCTGTGTGAAGCAGGATTCTCTTCACTGTTGACTATTAAAACGAAACTTCGATCTCACTTAGTTCCCACAGACGACATGCGAGTAGCTCTTTCAACGACTGCTCCGAGAATCTCAGAAATTGTCCGTGGAAAACAAGCATAAAAGTCTCACTGATTAACTGTTGAAACTGTGTGTCTTAACTGTTAAAATAAACGAAAATTCTTTAACATTCTTGTGTGCTTTATCACAGCTATCTAGGACATTTGAGCGTGGCTATATTTCTTAGTATTTTCACAAGACCCCGTCAAAAACAATCGCGTCTTCGTTTACTAAAAACACTTTTTTTGATATTTGCTGTGGTAAACAAGACAAAAAAGGATGCTTTACACTTATCACAAGGGGCCACCAAGAGGGTGGGGTAAATTTTACTTTTTTCATTCGGCAAGGGGTAAACGAGACAAAAAAGGTTAAGAACCTCTGTGTTAGGTACTATATTCGATTAATTAGCGTATTTGGGATGCTGCGTTTAACTTAATATTAATGTGTAACTTATGCGCAGTATGTTTATTTGCATTAGCATACTGAAATATTGTAAATCTAATTTATATTGTAGCCTAAATAACAGCGCAGACTTCTGTACCGTTTGTCATATACTAGATTAGATATTGATGAATAAAATTAGTAATTTTTTGAAATTTTTTGTCGATAATGCTCGCAGACCAGTTATATTAATATATCAGATGTAATTTTGTCACCTTTACTATTCCTTAAACAATTTTTTGACTATTGCTTTGGCTGCTGGACCATGGGTACCGTAATTTAAAAACTTACACTACCGGTAGCAGTAATCAGATAATGGTTGTTTTTGCTAATGTACTTACGAGTATCTAATTGGCATAGATTACGTTATAATACGAGTTATAGGAGCTGGTGTTAGCCTGTTTAAGATATTATTTTTAATTAATTGATATTAAGGCATATAGGCTAACTGCAATCAGTTGAATAAAATACCACTCCCACGACCGGTTTCGTTCCTATTAGAACTCGTCAAGCGGACTCAGGTATTGAATCGATGGTCACATGCATTGCTTCATGCGTTTTATGCCACTCCGCCATCGGTCCTTTCAACTGATGCTGTTAATTTTAAGCTTGTATATGGTGCACGCTCACTACAATGAGCTTGATGCGATATATGCTTTTAATTCCCAGCCAAGCCAGTGCCTCTATTACGTAATAATTAAAAGCATATATCGCATCAAGCTCATTGTAGTGAGCGTGCACCATATATAAGCTTAAAAT
This sequence comes from Trididemnum clinides, assembly GCA_963675345.1. Lineage (NCBI taxonomy): Eukaryota > Metazoa > Chordata > Ascidiacea > Aplousobranchia > Didemnidae > Trididemnum > Trididemnum clinides. Next base: position 35,155,348 of record OY776285.1, on the reverse strand, counting down.
TAACAGCATCAGTTGAAAGGACCGATGGCGGAGTGGCATAAACCGCATGAAGCAATTCATGTGACCATCGATTCATTACCTGAGTCCGCCTGACGAGTTCTAATAGAAACGAAACCGGTCGTGGGAGTGGTATTTTATTCAACTGATTGCAGTTAGCCTACATGCCTTAATATCAATTAATTAAAAGTAATATAATTGGCATAGAGTTATTTTTAACTGAGAAGCAAATCGTATTTAAATGGCACTTTTTCTAGGATCGATTTTTTGGCAAATTGGTACACAGTGCAAGCTTAGACTCGCCAACTGAAAGTCTTGATCTCAACCAAATCGCTTTTGATTAAATTCATTTGTTTCCGAGTAAAAAACTAGCAATAATTCATTTCAATTTGAAATTAATTTCTCATTAGTTTTTTAAAATAACCCCAAAAGTTGGAGTTTGCCCTATACCTCTCCAGCACAAATTGCAACTTTTGGTCAGCCACTTTTTTTCGTGCCAAATGTGTGATGTCATATGCAACCTTCCTATTGGGCGAATATCAACTTTTGGAATTATTTTGATAACTAATGTAAGTTTAATTAAATATCAAAGCAAACTGAAGCTAGTTTGTTATTCGGAAACAAATATATTTAATCAAAAGTGATTTAGTTAAGATTGGACATTCAATTGCCGAGTCCAAGTTTGGTACAATGTGCCCATTTGCTAGAAAATTGGTCTTAAAAAAAGTCATCTAAATATTATTAATTTGTCTTCTAGAAATAAAACCGTTCTATGTAGATGCTCGTTGTTACATTAGAAAAATCAACAATTTTCTGATTATTACTACTAGTACCTTAAGCTTTTTTGATTACTCTTTGCATGGTCCAGCAGCTTAGGCAACAGCCCTAAAAAACTTGGTTGAGGAAAACTTAATGTCATAAAATTAAATCGGACCAGCCGGCAGAAGCCCTCCATCAGTAATGTCGGGGTTTAGTATTTCGGTTCAACCGGCTGCGCTGGCTTTACCCATCGGGCTCTTGTGTGAACAAGAGCGAAAATTAATGAATTTTATGCACTTTCACAATTCTTGTACACGAAATTGTGATCATCATATTCTCTTAATCATGACTGGCAATGCTCACAAAGAATCTTGCCACAAGTTATTGTTAATACTTGTGAGAGAGTAGAGATTGTACGTAAATGCAAGAGAACCGTGATTGTGAAGAAAAGTAGTCAAAATGTACCAAAGAACGAACTTTGTTTAACAACTACGAGTTTCAGTAAAAAAACCAGAGCCAGTATACTGCTGTACATATTTTAATTAGGACGTTTCGCTAAACACTGCTAGCATTGTCAACCAAAATAGTGCAACTGATTACTTTAAAATTTGATAAACTACGGTCAAGTGTAACTTTATGACGTGACAATTCAATTATGAAAAAAGAAAACAATAGCTATTACATACTTTAGGGTCAAAGTTATTTCGTGTTAAATTAGTGAGACAATGACTAGGAATAAAAATAAAACAAAATTTACACATTAAAAAGGTATAGTGGGTGTGAAGCTTCATCTGAGTTCAATTGTGGCTGCAGTTTTTGAATATATAACGTTTCCTTAATACGTAATTTTCGCCAATTAGTTTCTTGAGCCAGTATATGTGGATTGTGAAAGTCGATTGTGTGATCTGGATTTTCCCGTAAATGATCTGTAACATCGCTTTTTCCAAATGTAATCGGGTCATGTTCTTCCAATCTTGTTTTTAAATTAAACTTCAATGCTCGTGTAAAAAGACCTATATTGGACAAAGTAAACGAAATTTAAAAACAAGATTGGAAGAACATGACCCGATTACATTTGGAAAAAGCGATGTTACAGATCATTTACGGGAAAATCCAGATCACACAATCGACTTTCACAATCCACATATACTGGCTCAAGAAACTAATTGGCGAAAATTACGTATTAAGGAAACGTTATATATTCAAAAACTGCAGCCACAATTGAACTCAGATGAAGCTTCACACCCACTATACCTTTTTAATGTGTAAATTTTGTTTTATTTTTATTCCTAGTCATTGTCTCACTAATTTAACACGAAATAACTTTGACTCTAAAGTATGTAATAGCTATTGTTTTCTTTTTTCATAATTGAATTGTCACGTCATAAATGTTACACTTGACCGTAGTTTATCAAATTTTAAAGTAATCAGTTGCACTATTTTGGTTGACAATGCTAGCAGTGTTTAGCGAAACGTCCTAATTAAAATATGTACAGCAGTATACTGGCTCTGGTTTTTTTACTGAGAATCGTCAAGAGATCCCAATCGTTTGCTCCTAACTACGAGTTTGTTTGGTCAAATAGAATAATTTTTCAACTAAAAATGAAACATGATGTATGGCAACCAATTTTTGATCAGCCATGATAAACTAATGTTTAGCTTTAAGTCAGAGTGCAAAACATTTTCACTACTGCCGGCCGCAAAATTTTCTATAAATGCACTAACGGCCGCCACTAGTTAAAGTCATTTTTTACGAATTTACGCTTTAAAAGCCTTACAATTTAACTGCCGTAACTGCTGTCTTCACTACTCATACTAAACCTTAGAAAAAGTCAAATTTTCAAGTTTGGAGAATTTATTCAATTATAAATCACAAAATTGTACTTAATGACTTCCTTTATCTTGCACCTCCTCAGATAAGCTTGCGAAGTAAGGTGGCTCGCTGGATATCATGAGTCGTAATCCACATTCCAGTTTGCTGTCGGACAATCGGGTTGGGTACTTGTTTTTCAAATATTTCATTCGTGAAAATCCTGCTTCGCACAGGTAAGTGCTTCTAATAAGAACGAGAGTTTTTCTGGCCAATTCTTGTAGATTCGGATATTTAACAGCTCCTCTCCACGTATCTAGCAGATCTTCTTCGTCTTTAAATTTTTTGACAAACTGTTCGTTGTTCTTCAACTCGTGGAGTTCCATTTGAAGATTCAATGGTGCAGTTTCGGTTTCGACCAGATGTGGATCAGGGATATCTAGAACTACGGGATGCGAAGCTCAATTTTGCATGTGACAACTGTAGGGCTATTAAGCCAAAACAAATTTTTGATACAAAAATTCATTTACTGCACCAATCAAGAGCTGCATCAACGCGGTGGTGCAGTTCCCAGCCCCGTTTGGGCTGGGTCGAAATAGCTGTTGGCCTTCCCAAGGGTCCCAGTTACCCCAGGCACTCCCCTTCACTTTTTCGCTACGCTGCCCCCTGAACGACTGCAAAAGGGCAGCTCACAGCTTCTTCAAAATTGGTCGCTTGTTTTCTCTTTTTCTTTTCTCTGGCTCCTCTCTTGCCCTTCTTCGTCTCCTCATTCTCCTTCTGTTGATAAGCAGTAACGTTCATCCCAACCCTGGCCCCATTTTTCCTTGCTCTACGTGCATGGTGGCGCAAGTCAGTGCAATGCTACGCTTGTTCTTAATGGTTCCATCTAAGGTGCTCACAACTTTTCTTATCCCAATTCAGAGCTCTTGGCAGCTCTCACTCTTGGAGCTGCCCCCCTGCCGAATCACTGTGACTCCCTTCTTGGACTCCTCCGACATGTAAACCTCCACTGTGCAATCTAGCTCCGCCTCTGCTAACGCTGCTCTCTTGCCCTACCCTTGTCTCCAAACCTCTTATCCCCCATCTTCCCATTCTATATTCTCTCCCTATGCCCCTCCACCACCGTCCCTTGCTCCTTTTATTCTGCACCTCCTGCCTCCACTCTCCCCCTGACTCTCTCAGGGTTCTTCAATGGAATTCTGGAGGTCTTCGAGCCAGGAGCACTGAACTACTCCACTTTCTTTCATCCCATCCTGTCGACCTTATCTGCATTCAGAAATCCAATCTTAACTCCTCTTCCTCTTTCCGGATTCCTGGATTCTCTGCTTTGCATTCTGATTGTACCCACTCCCAGTCTGGCATTCTCTCTCCTGATACCACGCACACTAGTGGCGGCGTTGTCATTTTCGTCAGGCAGGGCCTATCTTTCTCTGAACTTTCTACCTCCTCTCTTTCTTTGCTTGATCCCTACTCTGATTATGTAGGGATCAACATCTCTCTGAACAACTCCTCCTCACTCTCTTTTTTTAATGTGTATGCCCTCCCTATTTTCTCCTCCCCAACACATGGTAGAACAGACTCCTTTTCTCCCTCCATTCTTCCCTCCTCCAGAAATCTTTTCATTCTGGGGGACTTCAATTGCTGTCACCCCCTTTTAGACTCAAGAGGTGCTTCCAACTCCCGTGGGGAAGAAGTATTCGACTGGGTCATCTTCTCTGACCTCCACCCCCTCAATGACACTGACACACCCACCCTTCTCCATCACTCCTCTCCTGACATCTCCTTTGCCCCCTCTTCTCTTGCCTTTTCCTGCTCATGGGAGGTGCTACAGGACCTTGGTTCTGACCACCTACCAATTCTACTCTCTCTCTCTCCGGTCTTTTGCCCCAATGAGCGTCCCCCTTCCTTCAATTTTCAGAAAGCTCGTTGGGATGGCTTTGCCTCCTACATTGACTCTCACTGTCCTTCTGCAGAGGAATGCTCGTGTCTTTCTCTTTCCTCTGCTGCTGCTCTCTTTACCTCTCTGGCACTGAATGCGGCCAGATCTTCCATTCCTTTCGGCTGCATCAAACGCCGTCCTAAAGCCTGGTGGTCTGCTGAGGTGGAAGAAGCAGTTAGTGAAAGACCCAAGACTTTTGCTGCCACTCACAAAAGTGATGAAGATCGCCAGGCTTACATCTCCGCTTCTCGATGCGCCTCGTCAGTCATCGCCAAGGCCAAGGCGGAGGCATTGCAGACGACTTGCTCTTCTTTTTCACCTACATCTAACCCTAAATCTGTACACTCTCTTCTTTGCTCTATCGCTGGCTCATCTTCCTCGTCTTCTTCCTCTCCTAACTTTTCCAACTGCAGCACTGGAAGAAAGTGACTGGAGGTGGTGCACTGATGGCAGAATAAAGAACTTATGCAATTTTTTGTACAAACTGGAACTAGTTAGCTGCCACAAAAATGATATTTTAATAATGTTCACTGAATATCAACAGGCTTGTTCAGAAATAATGTACAATAATTCAAGTTGGTTTATGATAAAACTCAAAAGTCGGAAATTGAATTCATCATGGTATTCCATATTTCTTTCCTCTTCAACATATTTTTCTAAAATTGCAGCAGCTATCAAAACTAAATTTGCTTGAATTTTTGCTGAAAATGTAGTACTTTTTTCAAAAATCAACGACTTGCACAAAGCAAGAACGTTTGCTAGCTGTGAAACTTTCATGAGATATTTTGATGGTAAAATATGTTTGTAGATGAAAAGTGGTAACAGATCTCTGTGTACACATGCACGCAATGCCAACTCTTTTGTAATGATGACAAAAGCAAGCAGTTGAGGAGGTGCTGATGTATCATCATTGACCATATAATAAAACTGCACACTATTACCTTTATTAAGATGAAGAAATCCTTCAAACCATGTTTCTGCACTCAACTTTTCCTTTAATGCATCAAAATTTGGAAAAATATCTCCCAATGAAATGACTTTGTTTAAACTCTGAAGTTTTGCATTTTCCAATTCCAATCGAGCAGAGCTAGAGCTGCAGAAATTAGGTCGAAAAGTAGTGGGTGTTGATGACAAGTATGCTGGTTGATTAGGAAATATCCGTGGTACAGCATTAGGTTATAAACATTGTCTTTGAAAAATTTGGCTGTCGCGTGAGTTGTGCCTACTCATTCGAGTGTCACTTGAAGTTATCAACATTAAAATGTTTTTCGCAAACTCTTTGACATCTCCTGGAAGCCAATTTTTGCAAGGAATAGCTTTTATCCACTTCTGACAAAGTTTATCATTTTTGGAAATTTAAAAACTGCTACTTTTTCAATGGCTTGACTAGAGCGATAACCAGTGTTGCACTCTGGGACTCAACATGCAAACACCATAGTATTCAAAGTAGCAATATCAATACACAAATTTATAAACTGAACTAAAACTCTGAATACAGAAATTGTAATATATTGAGCTGCCATATTTGAAATGGTTACCCTAATACCTTAATTTCAAAATTTTATTCTAAATCTATAACCGCAAACTTTGAACTAGGAATCTTAACTCCAAAGAATCAGTACCGGTAATTGATAATGAGTTTAGAAGTGACCACTGCTAATAACTACCAGTACTACTAAAGAAAGAGGTCAACAATATATTGCTGGTTACACTAGACAAGTGGCTGCTGAGCTGCTCAAATACTTTGTTTAATATATCGTGTTTAAAGCAGATAGCATTTAAAAATAAGATTACCTGATTAACGTAAACTGCTGGCACAAGTAGTTTACAGTAACCAGTCAATCTTAATTAAATATGGTACATACTGATACCGGTAATCAGTTGATCCTTAAGTCACAACTCTTTAAAACGTAACTAAAATCTGGACCTATGATCTACTAATAAATAAAAATAGTAGTGTCCCACGAATATCTTAAGAGTACATCAAGTTCTCAATTTGCCCGCAATCAAAATTCAGTCCCCAAACAAAAAGTTATTTGGTTACATGTGGTACAAAACTAAAAGCATTTCTAAACTACAGAAGTAAAGTGATGCAGTCTTCACCACATCAATTGCTGAATTTTGATCAAACAGCTGCTTTAGCATTACCACTTTTACATTCTTGCTAGCTGGCTGGCAAGAATATTTCATTTAGTAACTTCTTAAACTTTAGATACCAGTATATTATATTTAGTAACTTCTTAAACTTTAGATACCAGTATATTTTATTTAGTAACTTCTTAAACTTTAGATACCAGTAATAGTTATTTTCCAGCATTTTGACTCTCAGTTATATGATACAGTTGGCTTAAACATACAAACTGAGACAGCTAGGCTACGTTGATTAATTAAATTTTACTTTTACAGCTCTGTACGATTTCATTGGTTACACATTATATGAAACAAAACAAACTGAATTTGAATAGGCAGTCGAATACTGAAAAATATTGCTTCCAATAGACCTTTTTTGTAAGTCCATAATAAACTTAATTCAAAAAACTGGTCCAACTATCTAACGACACTTAGAGCCCAACTTAAACCACCATGGAAATTATTGAGGTTGAAATTGATCAAGGCTATCTAACAACTAAAACACAATGCCAAGTGCTATCGCTGACCAACAAACAAGTTTCTCTATCCGTAGCAGGTAGCCCTACAATCGACGGAAAAAAAAAGCGTTGATCACGTGGTTTCACATCCCGTAGTTCTAGATATCCCTGATGTGGATAAGCAACTAGCCTTGTTGTATCGGAAATTCTCTCAAAGTCTTGGAAACGATTAGAAAATTCCTGCAAAACTCCATCATAAACGCTTGAGAAAAGAATGATGGTAATATCATCCACTTGAATTTCTTTGCTGTCAATCAGAGCCTTCATCTGCGGAAAGTGGAAAAAGTTACTCTGATGCAGATGACTTTTGAGGAAACGACATTTGTCACGGAAATCTTGTATTTTTTTGTACACGAGGCTAACTGTTGTTGCCTTTTCCTGCCAACTTTGATTCAGGAAGTTAACCTGGGTAAGAAAATCCACCCAAAAACCAAGCGACATGAGAAAGTCTTTGTCGAGCAAGGGACACCACTTGTTTTTGGTTGACTAGTATTCTACTATTTCTTTTCGCAATTGCTATACACGGCGGGAAGTTTCTCCTATAGACAATCAAGGAACTGCGGAGTGATAAAATATGTCCTCAGCAGATGTTTCACTTGAGCATAAAATTTCTCAAAATTGTCGATGATGCAAAGCATTTGCGCGAATAAACAAGATAATGCGATTCACATACCTCAGAACGGTATTTGAAGCAATGGATTTGGCAGATGGTGCTTCCTGGTGGAAAATGCTGTGAAGGTTGATGAGTTCTTTATTGTCGTATTTGTTGGACACGTAATCTGAAGATCTTGTAACAAATCCCTGTTGGTAACCAGTCATGGCAGGCGCACCGTCCGTGAAAATGCCCCGAAGGTATTTCAGAGCAAATGCAGGCATTCGTAACTGCAATAAATATGTCTTCTCGATGGGGGCGAGTAGCCAGTGTTTCCATGGAGAGGAAATCCTCACACATCTCAAAGCTTGAAGAAAGACAACGAACGAAGATTAACAATTGCGCGGAGTCGTTGATATCTGTTGATTGATCAACAGCAAGGGAAAATAAACTTTCTTTCTTGTTTATCTGTGCTTGCAGAGAGAGTTTTAAAGTGCTGAGCAATACCATCTTGCCTTCGTTGCATTGTAACACGCGAGAGAGCAATTGAAGAACAATCAGCTTCCTTCCCAGAGTGAATGCACTTAGCAACATCTATCAAGCATCACTTCACGAGTTCGCCATCAGAATAAGGTTTTCTGGAAACGCCAAGATGATATGTCATTCTGTATGATGCTTCACAGCGGCTATTAGTGGACTTAGCAGAAGTTGTTATGCAAGCTGTTTGCTTTCGCACACTCTTTTTCAAATTTTAAATGCAGATTTTTCTCGAATCCCCTTTCAGTTTCGCGTAAGAGTGCGATTCGTGACGACGAAAGTGCTGCTTTGCGTTATCCCCTTTCAGAGTCTTCACAACTTGGTTACATATTAAACACATCATAGAATGTGTTGCTGTCTCAATCATAAAATAATCTTGCTCCCATTTTGAATTAAATACTCGTTTTTCTTTTGTTAGTGATCTTTTCCGTTTCAATAATATGGGAATACTTGAAAATTTTAATATAAATATGTAATTTAAGTAGTCGGTCGATTTGGCAGTAGAGAGCTCAATGATAGAATCAGAGCAATACAATAAAATGAAATTTATTCCAGTTAAAAACACCTCAACAGTCTGTTTCACCTAAGGCGGCTCGTCAGGAGATAGTTCTTATTCAAATAGAATTCAATTTAAATAGTTCTTATTCAATAGAATTCAATTCAATTCTATTTGAATAAGAACTATCTCCTGACGAGCCGCCTTAGGTGAAACAGACTGTTGAGGTGTTTTTAACTAGAATAAATTTCATTTTAAATATGTAATTTAAGTATAAATATGTAAATTTAAAATGCTACCAAATCTTAAAACTTAATTCTGAAAAAAGTATGCTACATTGAAAAAATATGCTAAAAAATGCTAGATCCGAAAGAAAAATGCTAAAAAACATATTAGAAAATGCTAGATCCAAAAGAAATATGCTAGATTTTAATTTCGAAAAAAATATGCTAAAAAACTCTGAAATATATTTTTACAATTAGATTTTACAATTTTTATTTTTTACAATTTAAATAAATTAGCATAAATATCTGCTTAAACATATTTTTATAATTTCATGGCCGCAAAAATCTTTTTACGGCCGCAGGTTGTGCACCCCCGCTTTAAGTAATTGGAGTCGCAAATTGCTGGAAAGCAAATTTCCTAAGCTTTCAAAGGACAGTAATTGTTAGTACCTTACAATAATGATTTTGTATTAAAATTACCTGCTTTTACTAAGCTTACCACTTCTTGAGGGGGTAAAAAGTTACGCCACAGGTATTAAAGATCAATTTTTTCAGTACAATAACTAATATTAATTGTAGCTTACATATTAAGCACTATCGGAATTGCTCTAAAATAATCTTTAATTTGTTGAAAAGAGTTTGAAAATCAGTTGAGAAAAAAGGTCACAAATCAATTTTTCAATAAACTGATTTTGCAAAAAGGTCGCAATTTTTGAAAACATTTTCATATTATGATTTTTGGTAGCGAAGATTTGTGTTAATCGTACGGAACCTATTATGATATCATTGAGCTAGTTTTAAGCGTGCAAGCAAAATAGAGAAGAAAAATGCTTATAGGGTTTCAGGTGCAACTCTTTCCCGCCCGCGTGCATTGCAAAAAAATTCCGCAAGGTGACAGTGCAAAAAACTGTCATAATTTGTCATAATCAAACATAGTAAACCCTGCTCTGGTACCATGGAGTCAATATGACCCCAAGCTTATTTGATAGGCTAAATATTCCAAACTTTGAAACTATAAGCTTTTATCTCGCTTTGTATTTTCTTTGCAGGTTCTTGTCAACTGTTTCTATTCATTCAATCTTAATTTCAATGTTGCCTTTTTTGTAAATTTCACATTTTGTTTGTTTGAGGTCATATTGACCCCATGAAAGAACTATTCATATCGTTGATTGTTCTTCAAGCTAAGCGCAAATTGGTGACCCCACAAACATCTCAGGTTGTGAAACAAATCATTAGCAGTGGTGGAATTTTACCAGAACCACCTCTAGCTGTTCAAAATATCACCCAGCATTGTCCATTAGGGCGCAAGAGATGCGAGATCGTTCGAGATTGAAGAACAAAAAGTACAGATTCATCTGTAGTAGATGTCATTACACCACTTGCGAAGAACACAGCAAGATGGTTTGTAACCAGTGTCAGAAGTAAAATATTTATGAATTGTGCACTCCACTACATTTTTCAAGCAATAAACACAGACTGATAACAAATTGAGTTTTTCTACTGGTGGCAAAATGTATTTTTAGTAATGGGGTCATATTGACTTCAATGTACTTCTAACATAATTTTTTTCATGGTCCCAGAGCAGGGTTAATCATCATAGAATACCCCAAGTTTGTTTGCAAATCATTACTCATCTGTTTACTTTTACATCAAGTGTTGTATATCGTTGAAATCTTTATTTCTTGAAGATTTCAAGTATAATAAAAATTTTTTTTGTTTGAATATGAAAGTTTTATGCTAACAACCTCCTAATAGGTGCTGCGTTATCTTCGAAGTTAAAGTACCCTTAACTCATAGATCACTACAGATTTTATTTTTCTACCCATTTTTTAGAAATGGTCGCTAGATGATGCTAAGGAACTAAGCTTTCAAGATATATTAGTCAAAACTTACCTACAAGCCTAGGTTTGCTATAATTTGCAACTTTCTGATGCCTATGACCTTTTTGTTGACCGGTACTAATCGGTACTAAATTTTGTTAGTTAAATTTAGTACCTAAAATATGATCAGTCATTATCTGCTAGAGATTAGCCTAAACCATAAAGCATTATATATTTTTGAACAGAGAATTTCTTCAGAATTCAGAAAATATCAAGGTTTAATAGAATATGTTGTCACTAACAATGTAACAAAAGTTTTTTACACTCCTCCCATTTGTTGAGAAACAAGGAGAATACAGCAAACTTTGATTTAGAGAAACCAAACTTCTGCTAGCATTTAAACTTGTATTTTAGCTTCTATCTCCTTGGAAACTTGATACAAAACGACGACTTCAATGATAAAATGTTTGCAATTTATTTCATGTTTTTGAAAGATGTAGTTTTTTTGAAAGTTATAATTTAGTGAAGATAGGTTAAAATTCTAAGGGAGTTTTGAACTGACATGATGTACAGTACCCATTTTTGATCAGTAAATATCATCTACCGCTTAGCCTAAACTAGTTAAAATTATATATTGCTGAAAAACATATTACCTAAGCTTTCAAATAAGATTAGTATTTAGCAACATATCATATTTTTTATGGACCAAATTTACTTTTTTTTACTTACCATACAAATTTGTTTAGGGAATTTTTAGACCCCTAAAACATTAAAAAATTTTAATAGGTAAAATCTTATGTTATTGCTTAAAATTTTGTCAAATGATGTCACAAAAGAGTAGTTTTTAGACTGTGTTGATGATAAAGAGTTTGCTTTCCTGGAACACCTAATATCTCAATTTGATTTCAAGGTAGTTGGCTCTTGCTGAGACTTTGGCAATTTTTGTCGTCTGCAATTAGGCGCTTGGTCTTCTTAACTTTTTTGGGTGAGAAAATCCGAGAGTTGGAGCACAAATTTTACATCATCCGATGCGTGAGGAAGTAGGCGTGATTTGACAGTTTTATGAAAATGGATAAGAAATAAAGTCACAAATCCATTTTTAGTAAACTGATTGTGGAACTTTAAAGGAAAAAAGTTTAAGGTAAACACTGAAAACTCAAGATTATCAAATGATGATGGCGGGAGCAAAAAAGTTAAATAAAGAACTGCTTGTAGCATTGTCAAATAAGCAATAATTTTTTGTAAAGTTGTTTTTATCAAAAGCACTTTATTAATATTTTCTGAAAGATCGTTTAATCGCGTTTGTGCAATCAGTACTTTATGAGAAAGAACAAAAAACAAATTGTACAATAAATCGTTGATTGTGACGTTCTTTTAGACTCCAAACAAATAGAAGTTTTTGTAAAGAGGTAAGTCGGAAGCTGGTTTTTGTTGGAGTAAAAAGCAGATGTCCTCTGTCAGGTAATTCAAATTTAAAAACTGATTACGACGTCATAATGACGTCACGAACACTCTTATGACACTCACCACGGGGTGGTGATCAATTGTGCCTAGTTGGATGTTTGTACCTCTAGCAGTTTCAGAGGAGTTAAAACAGACAGACAGAATTGCGTTTTATGTATTAACGTAACTGGCCAGCAAGCATTTTTGACAAATAATTTCAAAATAGCCTACTATGCTATTGATTTTACTCATCAACATCAAATGCAACATATGATAAACTGTACAAAGGTGTCCCTGTCATCCAGGTTACAGTATCATCTAGGTTTAAAATTCTTCAATATGTTTTTTCAACTTGATATTCTGTATAAGTTGAAAATAACAATTAACTCAAACTCATTATTCGCAAACATGCTAATTATTTGAACGTGAGCCCCTACTGGAAGCTGCCTACCAATAAGGCTATCGGTACATACTATGCACATAAAAATGGGCTAACTATAGCAATAGCAAGTCAACATTAACACTTTTTACATTACTTTGACTTCAGAATCATTCTGTAGCATCAGTAAAAAACATACTTCACGTTTGTTAAAAGCTGTCTATTTTGTACATCTTAATCGCATAAAACGATATCACATGTATGAAGTTAAATGCAAAAAATTCTAGAAGTGGTCTTGCACGCATCTGTGGGGGATACTTTGGGGTCATCGAATCATGGAGAATGCTTTGTCGGATTTCTGTGTGTTGGTGATGTTGTCGTTGAGTGGTTCACACATCACGTCCCCAGAGAAACGAATATATTTCCAAATCATAAAACACAGCATTGAATGCATGAATGATGACTTTGAACAAAATGTATTTTGAAACAATTATCATGGTCTTTTTTACGCTTATTTACTAGGTCACTTTGCCATGCCTCTGACAAAACTACGCCTGACCTAGGGATTGTATAACTTCCCTGGCCATATGGCTTAGTCACCCAGTATCATTTCATTATAACAAGAGAGCGAACGTTTTTTATGATGTGTAGATATGTCTATTCTTTGATGAGAAGTTTTAGGCCAACAAATGATTCAAGTTTAGGTCAACGAATGATTGTAGTACTGAAGTCAACAAATGATTTTATACAATAAGCAGCGCGCAAACAGAGCTAGAATGTTTATGAGTTTCCAACAATGTTTGATTTCAGCAAAACATCGATGATCAGAAGTTCGTATCTCGTAGAGTCACCATACATCTAATCTATTACTGAGACGTTGCAAAAATAGTTTTTGGGAACACCGCAAGTGAAAAATTGCTGACGTATTGCAAAGTTTCTTGGTGGAACCGCCACAAACCGCTTATCAAAATAAACTCAAAGTCGCGTGATAATGAATACTCATGCGATTTTGTATAGTTATTCTGATGAGCGGTTTTTGGCAGTCCCACTATGAAACTTTTCAATATGTTAGCAAATGCATATTGTTGTCAAATGTCAAATTTATATTGAAATCTCTTAATGGGAAAGGTGTTTAATTTGGCTAAACCTGACGCAAGTTCTTCATGGTTGGTTGCCATGCTGTTTAGCGAGCATTAACCCCCTCTTTTCACCCCGGCCATTATCATACGTCTTTGTAGTTACGTCGATGAGCGGTTTTTGGCGGTCCTACCATGAAACTTTGCAATACGTTAACAATTTTTCTCTTGCAGTGTTGCAAAAACTACTTTTTCAAGGCCTCAGTTATAGGTTAAATGCGTTTAAGCGAGAGAGTTCTTTTCTTCTGTTTGTTGTCGCTCAATTTTTATCGCGATTTGTAAAAGCGGATCTTTTTTTTCTGGCACAATGACAGTGGTTTTAGTATCCGTATTTAGCGTTTCCTTCTTGATTTGTTGCGTCATTTACTGCAGTTGTGTAGTTTAATAGCCTACTAATCCCAGTGCTGATGCATTTCGTTATTTATTTTTGTATCCGTCTAAAGTGGGTGTGTAAGAGTAATCAAAATTGTTTTCAGATGAAGTTCATGCCGAATTGACGTTGGTAGCATATCTTTTAAAATTGTAGCAAAACCTAACAACAATATGATCGGAAATTACAACTTAATCATTTTATTTTGATTGCTTACATCAAAAACAAAGTTTATTTTATATCGAATATTTACTTCGTAGTCAAATGATGCTCTCTGCAACAAATAATTTAAGTTTGCAAGTAAGCGATTTATATAATTGATTTTTCAGGTGGTATTAGGATCAATCAGAAATAAACCACTGACATTGTTTGTAAAGTTATAGCTGAACTGTTTTATATGTGCGAATTAATTACCATACTCTTAGGGCTTATAAAGTTAAAGCCATTATTGCTGCTACTACACTCCACGGTTTTTTGCTTCCTCTACAGATGATTTCAGTCTTAGTACGGTTATAAACTAAATTTTTGATCCAATTGCATAATGAATTGCATTTAGTTTTGCTCTGGTGCAGTGGAAGTGTTTGGTGCTTTAGAGCTCAAAGTCAAGTGTTAAGACCTGTGAGCACTTTTGCTGTTACAATAGACTGCTGGCATAAATTAAAACTTAGTAAGACAAAGCTAATGGTCAGTACGATTTCTGCTGTGACATAGCATTTAAGCTTGTGATTAGTTTTGTAGTCATGCACCACAACAGCAACTCCTCACCTTGTAACGTGCTGAGAAAGTGTTGACTGATATTCTATTGCAATAAATTTGACATTGCAGAATGGGTTTATGGGATGTGTTGTTATTATATTTATTTTGATTAGATATGTCTTTTGTGTAGTTTCTATCTCCTGCATGGAACAGTAGAATAAATATTGTTGGTCAGCACAAATCAGCCTATGTAAGAAATGATCGCACTTCTAACAAGGCAAAGGTATATGTTTTAACTATCTCTAAAACAGTTATTCTTCTGTCCAATTAAATTGCATCTATTTTATGGTTATTTTCCAGTTAAGCACCAAAATAAATATGAAGTAACCTAAAAAAAGAAAAACCATTTTGGTTATTTTGACGAAAGACATGTTATAAGGAAATTTATTTCACCATCTTTTTGTGCAATCTTCCTTTATCTTTGCAATGGGTATCTAATTGGCCTTTTTTTAATTCATGACTTCATTGTCTCATGGTAAATGCTTTTGTGTGTAACTGATTTCCTTTTCACGTTTAATATCCCATGCTATTGCTGCTGGTCTAATTGCATACTCTTGATTGTTTTTATAGCAAGCAGCTCTGGCAAAAACAAGCAAAGTGCAAAATTTTTGCTGTGAAACCAAAGAGCAAAATACAGATCTTTCATATTACAATATGTGTTGCTGTTGACAAGAGCAAAAAAGTATGAATATACAAAAAAATGGCAGATTTGCATTAAAAATTTAGCAGTGTAGCAGTTTATATTTTGTATTTTTTCTAGCAAAACCTCAAACGCCTGTTTTTTGAATGCATGGGAAATAGTGAAAAGGGGCCTAAATTTTTACAAACTACCTTTAGGCATGGTAAGTTAGGGACTAACCTCCATCTACTCATCACCAAAAGAAGCCAAATAGAATATTGCTACAAAAGTGCAGAGCCAAACTACTATGCAGTTTATTTCAAAATAAAGTTTTGTTTTATATACCTACAACATGTTGGATGTAGTCAATTTTTTTTTACATTAGGTTAGATATTAGATGTGGCCCATCAAAACATTAGCAAAGATAGTCTGTACATTTCGGAAGCCTTGTTTAGACTATTTTCACAATGTTTTAATTTTGCCAATTTTTTTTGTTTAAATTAGCAGGTAAAAGAAAAAATTAAAACAATCTCTTTTCTTTATGCCAAGATTTGAATTATAATTCAATGGGAATCATGTGTTACATTTTGAGGTGAAGCCATCTCTACTGAATGAGCAAATTTTACCTACACATTGCCTTCTTATTTTGTTATCAGCAAATTTTCCAATTTGGTCAATGACATCACAGCAGATAAAATGGAAGTGTAGGCAATTTTGCATGGTTGGTACACAGCTCCAGCTTAACACAAGATTATAATGTAATCATTCCCTTTTAAAAATATAAAAAAGTAATTGAATTTTAAATGTAGTGTCAAGACATGTGAGTACCCATTAACTGAATTGGAATAAACAACATTAAATCATTTAATTAGTTTAATCTATGTACTGAATAAATAGTGATATCAAAATTATTCCTATATACAACTTCTAAAAAAATGGTTGGATGGCATAATGCTTTATTCAGTAATATCCCAAAATTATGCCAATTTGTTTTCATAAGCATTAATTAGTTTAACCTATGTACTGAATAAACAGTGATATCAAAATTATTTCTATCCACAATTCCTAAAAAAATGGTTGAAATGGCATGATGATTTATTTAGTAATATTCCAAAATTATGCCAATTTGTGTTAATATGCATTTAAACAGCAGTTTTGGACAATTATGACTGACAGTTTTTGCTCATTTATTAGCGATCTTGCACTAGCTCAAGTGGTTACCAACTTTCTAAAATGTTTTTTACTCTGCTTACTTTTGCTTCCGACTGGAGTTTAACTTATGCAGTCACAGCTTAGCTCCATAATGGCAATGAGATTCTGATAAAGCTATTGCTGATAAAGCTGTGAATCGCCAATTGCAAGCTTTAGTCACTTGCACATCTGGACATACTCATCAGTGGGAATTTGTATTTTTTGATTTATTTGTGAATTTTATACTGTTGGCAGCCCTGTGCACAATTGTATCAATATGAGCAAAAAATAAAAATACCTAAATTCTCATGTTAAATTTTGGTCATTTGTCCAAACTAATACAGGTTGACGATCACTAATCCAGCAATCAGTTATCCAGCACTAATTTGACCTAGAAAACAGTACCTGTACCCTGTACAATAATTTCAAACTGTGTAAGTAAACTGAGTTAATTTTGTACTGTACTGTACCTGTACCAATTATTTTACCTGTATTTCATTAACATTTCACTTGTCTTTTCTTTATTAACCAACTTTACTGATTTAGAGGATATTTTAATTTTAAGATGAGATGGTTAGCAACTGGGTTTGTGTATTCTAAGATAATAAATGGCTAATCCGGCACCCCCCCAGGTCCCAATGATTCCAAACTAGTAATGGTCAACCCATACTTTGAAAAGACCATGTTGGTGTCTTTAGCTGGTGAATCTCTACCTTTTGAAGTTTGGGTGTAATAATTGGGTGTGCTCTGGTAAAGAATAATGTAGCAGTGATTATATTGCAGTATCTCTTACCATTCCAGGATCCACCTTGTTTTTGATGAATTAATAAGACTATATTTTACTCTGCAGGTTCCTTTTCTTCCATCATACTGGAATCGCTTAAAAACTTCCTTTGCTGTTTTAGCTTCAGACCCGAAACGGGATAGTCATTTATTGGAACACAGTAAAAATGTTAATCAAAGTTTTTTTTTCACATCATCGCAGCAGAGAATATTAAGTGAGTGTTTCTTGTTTCACGACTTTGCAATGCTTACAGCTCTATGATCACTCAAGTTTAATCTGTTTGCTTTTTTTCTGGTTTCATTTCATCTTACCTTGTGCTATTTACTTCTATCAGGTAATAATGACTTTCAGTGTATTTTTCTCTTCCTAATGATAGTAATGGTAGTGATTTCATATCCTGATATATTGCCAATAACAAAAGTGAAGCTACTTTTAGTTTTGAGTGTAACTGCATATAGTGCACGCTGTTTTGACCTATCAGGCCACTGTTTCATGCTATTTCGCTATTTTGACTTACCTACCTGACATCAAAATTGGTCTCTGTGTATGAATTTACCTTTTTTTACACAAAATTACCCTGAAAGTGAAGCGCTGGCCTTTGTATAAACTTACTTTTTAGTTGTTAAATATTTTGAAGGTTATAAGAACATTAATGTCCGGCTATAGTCGCAAATCTGAGAGTGGCATATGTTAATCTGATGTAAATTAGTGTATTTGCGACATGATGGAGTGATGTAAAATTCATTTTTATCATTGATCAAACGATTCTGCCCGCAATGTCCTTGACGACTACTTTGTGGTCGTAAAGGCACTTGAAGATAATTATTTCCTTTACTGGATAGCTTCTAATTCAAATCCTAAGTAATTCATGCAGAATTTTGAAGCATGCACACTTTAAAGTCGGCATGTGTAATTATTATTCATTATTTAGTGCTACTGTCAAAGACTCTCCAAGTCTGGAAGATAAACATGTGATAGCAGATTTATTCCCCACTAACTAGACTTAGCTGCAAGCTAGAATACAATTAACGTGATTTATGTAAGCTTGCCTTAAAAAGGACAGTTTTTGATTATGCATAGGTTATTTTATTTATGTTGTGTTATAAGTTGAATTTTGTCATATTTTTGGGGTATAAGTGAAGTCATTGCACTATATCATGCCAATTACAAGTTTGCTCTATGGTTGGTTTTGGCATTCATGTCCGGCTATGCCAGCATTACATTAGGTTTTTATCTCGCACTGGGACTACTAGAGTAAGTTCCATTAGTGTGTTACTGGAGCAATAGCCAATACGCTGTGCTATACTGTTCAATATTTTCATTAGAGAAGTTTTCAGAAGAAGCATTTCAAACGAGTTTTTTACCCCTGCATCTTCAGATTGCAAATGCATGTTTATCGAGTATTTACCTGTAAAATAGCTTTGTGGATGACCCATGGAATAGCAAAGCCTGCACCAGAGTAATTTTTGGTCTTGTTTAGCTTAACTTGCTTTCTTAATAGTAAAGAAAGTGGTAAATTGTTGTGTTATAAAGTTGATCTATTTAGGATTACCTTTGTCCATTACACCAATTCGTTCATTCAAAACTAAGTCATCTCAACAGGAGGCATCTGAGGAGAACAAGGTACGTACTTGGATGTAATGCAAAAATATTTTTCCAGATATGTGGTCACGTCCCTACAAACTTCAATATTTGAAGACTAGATTTAATTCACTTTGGTCTTACAAAAATACCTTTTCCAAACTTTTTTGCTTAAAGAAGCAATGAGAGGCTAAGCTTTTACCAAATCGGATCAGACTTTCGCACCTCTGTTGCAGCTGCTACTGTGTTGTGTGTGCTTATATATTATTTAGCTTACTTGTGCTTGCATATTGGCGTTTATCTATCTCACTCAATATTGTAGAAACCTGGAAAAAATGAATCAAATGAAGAAATCAGTGGCCTATTGAAGGTTCTGGTAAAAAATTCTGAAAAAACTCAAGATCAAAGTGAGCAGTATTGTTTGCACTGTTTTTTTTCAAGTATTTGAATTAAGATTGAAACTTGCTTATGCAGTGCATGTATGCCACTGTTCATTGACAGACTTCCATTGGCAACAAGCTTTGCCTTTGGTAACACATGTTGATTTAGCTGATGAGGTTTGATATGTGTGGGATAGATTTACTCTCCAGATCAAATGCTTTGAAATCCTAAATGCTTTTTGCAGCACCACGTTCAAGTGAATTGCTGTGAAAGACTGAAATTTTCTGTGGTATTAACACCTTTTTTTGATCAGATCAATTTAACCTTGCTAAGGGATTGACGTGGTCCACTATTGTTGCTGCTGTCTTGATTGGTTCAATTGTATATGCGGCTTACAAAAATCTTATGAAAGGTATTATTTTTTAATTTGATCTGCTGCATCAATTAGTTAAAGGTTGCAAATGTGGTAGTGTGCGTGTTTGCCATAGTAGTGATTCAGTTTTTATCCGGTTTAGAGATGGCCAGATTTACCCCATTCCTTCTGCAATTGCTCACACTCCGTCCCTCCACTTGTCTCGTCTCAGGGCATCCTCCTTCTTCAAACCAATCTTTTCTGTCTCCTCTTCCACTTGCTTCTTCCAGGTCTTCTTCAGTCGTCCTTGCTTTCTCTTGCCACTCACTTCAAGATTCAGAGTAACCCTCAAAACACTATCGTCATCCCTCCTCAGCACATGTCCATACCATCTAACTCCATTTGCTGTTGCTAACCGGTCTATAGTTTTCTTCAACCCCAACATGTCCATCTGTTCTTCAGTCGTCTTCCTGTCTACCACTTTCTGACGGCACATGGCTCTCACCATAGCTCTCTCCGTTCTTCTCAAAATTGCTTTTTCATTTTCTTTTAGACACCATGTCTCACTTCCATACTGTATTGCTGATTGTACACAACAACTATAGACTTTACCTTTCATCTTTAGAGGAAACCTATTTCCAAGCAACAATTCTCCACATTCTCTGAATCTTACCCAACCAATTTTTACTCTTGCTGTAACTGCCGCTTCACAACCACCACTAGCATTTAGTCTGTCTCTCAAATAACAAAATCCATTCACTGTCTCCACTTCATCGCACAACTTCTCGATTGAGTCCATTGTCCCTTTCATTATTCCTTTACATTTTGAACAAACAAAATGCTTTGCCAACCTAGCGGTAGCTTTCTTTATTTTTGCACATTTGCCATGAACCCAGCTTCCACATTTTGTGCACAACACTGAATTCGCCATGACTCTCTTCCCACAAACTCCACATGGATCTATCTTGCTTTTGTATAGTTTGCCTTCTGACCCGCTTACCATCAATTTTGCTTTTCTGGTGTTGACCTTCAAACCTTTACTTTCCAGTGCATTCTTCCAATTCCAAAACCTTTCCTTCAAGTCTTCCATGTCTTCGCTCATGATAACAAGGTCATCTGCATATAGCAATTCATTAACCACACCCCTTCTTGCATTTTCTGTAATTACGTCCACCACTATTGCAAACAATAGTGGTGACAGCACAGATCCTTGATGTACACCAACTTTTACTTCAAATTCCTCTGAATATGCAGATCCCACCTTCAATCTTGTCTTTGCACCATCATACAGGCTCATAACTGCCCAAACTATTACTTCTGATAAACCCTTCTTTCTCATGGCCCACTCCATCACTTTTCTTGGCACTCTATCAAAAGCCTTTTCCATGTCAACAAAACACATATACAACTTCTTGTCCTTTTGATATTCCTCCTGCATTCTTCTCACAATGAATATTGCATCCACTGTTCCTTTTCCTGGCATAAATCCAAACTGCATCTCATTCAAATTGACTAGTGTTCGTATTCGCTTATCTAGTACCCTTTCAACAATTTTCATGGCATGCTCTAGCAGTTTCACTCCTCTGTATGATCCACAGCTCATCACATCACCCTTTCCTTTAAAGATAGGTACAATCACACTTGTTTTCCACTCATCAGGCATTCCTCTACCATTCAATACACGCTGGCATAGTTCCATCATCACTTTAACCCCGATTTCACCACTTGCAACTATCATCTCCGCACTTACTTCAGATGTTCCAGTTGCCTTTCCTGATTTCATACTTTGCATTGCTTTCACAATTTCATCACGAACCACTTTTTCCACTGGTCCTTCTACTAAATCAGTTTTCACCATGCGGTCCCATTTGTTCTCTTCATTCATGATCATTTCCATGTGTTCCTTCCAAATTTTTGCCCTATCTTCTTCACTAAAACCCAACCGTCCATCTCCTCCTCTCAAGCACCTTCCACATCCTTCCCTTCCCTTTTCATTCTTCGAGGAAAGTAGAAAACACTATTAGAATTCTGATATAAATTATTCAATTCCTGATTAGCTTCCATTCTCATAGCTCTTGCCACAATTTTTCTTGTTTGATTTCTTATACGTTTGTATTGAGTTTTATTTTGTTCTGATGGGAATCTGCACAGCTCTTTAAATGCCGCCTTCTTTCTTGTTATGGTATCCTTGACCTCTTCATTCCACCACCACATGTCTCCTTAATCTCTCCTAGACTTCTTCTTCCCACACAGTTCGTCACATGCCTTAAAAACACCATCCCTAAAAGTTTTCCACAAATCAGGCGCATCTGTGCTCACAAGTTTTTTTACTCTTTTTTCAAATCTCACTCTTGTTTAATTTTCATTCAACTTCCTTACAACTTCCTTCAACTTCGTGTAGTCAAAAAATTATATTGGCCTGCCTGCATAGTGCATTATTCTGTGAAACCATTGTTTTCTTTCAAGCTCACATTCTTCATTTATCGTAAAAAGTTTTCCCGTTACCCTCTTACAAGATACAACATTCATCAAAGGTTTTGTTTCTTTTTTGCAAAATAATCAAGCTTGTTTTGAATTGTGTTTTCAATGACACAAATCAAATATTATTTCGATGCACAGTTGTAAGAAAGTGTAAATGTTTACTTCATCTACTACTTGCAATGGCGTATAAGAATGAGTCTTGGCTTAATCCACCAGTTACAGTAGATTTGCAACATCTACTTTCCATACACCCTGGTGTTTCACAAGTTAATTTGTGTAGTTCTCACATCAGTAAGTTGTAAACTAGCAAACCTTGGTGGTACAATGAATGGGTAATTCATTCAAATTTCATCGTTATTAGATTTGTTTATCTGTATATAGACTTTTTTTAGAAACGTGCCAGCTTATTTCATTTATTAAATGAAAAAATAAATTAAAGGTTTTATTTTATCCACGTAGTACTTCTCACATTGAGTTTAACACTTAGACAGTGTTCCCTCTAAGATTTTAGTAAGTACGTAACCACCAGCGCAAGCGCAAAATTGCTTGCAAATATACAAAAATCGCTGGTCGCACATTGCTGAACAAATCACTGAACCAGCCTAAGTAACGTATTTTAAAGTAAAAAGATGGTTTTGGTAACCTATTGGTGTTCAGTGTACACGCTAAGCTAAAAAAAGATGTTGTTGTTGTTACCCAACCCCTTCCGAGGAATGGGGGCATGGCAGAAGACCATGGAGCCCCAGAAACTGGGAAACTCCATAAGGCCTGGACCAGAGGTCATAAAGAGACGGAGAGTCGCCAAAGAGCAAGCGGCACAGAGAGTCTGTAGCTGGACAGTGCAGAATGAGATGGGAGGTGTCCTAGGATGAGGGTCTGCAAGCGCTGCAAGAAGGATTCTCAATTCTGCCAATTCTGAAGAGATAAGAACCTAAAAGAAGGCTGTGTCCATTGCAGCGTAGACGAGAGAGAACACAGCAAGTGTGGCGAGGGAGCTCAAGTTCTTTAGTGGAAATCAAGGGGACCTGTGTGTCAAAAAATTTAGATGAGACACTACACCTCCAGTTCGTGCAAGTAGCACTTCATGTATGGCCAGCTCATCAGTTGCGTCATTCCCTGGGAGAAACGAGGGTCTGGGGACCCATTGTAGCCTGATAGAACAGGTGGAGAAAGAAGACAGTTCCTGCCAGAGAAATTAAGGTAAAAAGAAAGATGGAGGAGAGAATAGGGTGGTGAGGACAGAGCAAGAGTCAGATAAGAGGAGAAGAAAAGAGAAATGGCAGACCTGTTGGTGCTGCCGAGACCAGCAAAGAGCTTGCAGAATGGTGCAGGCTTCAACAGAGAAACTTGAGCATACTGAGCCTGCTGAAAAGGAAAAAGTGGCCCCATAGAGCAGTTGGCAAGGACGTCAGAAGTGCCTTTTCCAAAAAGAAAAGGAACAGAGCCGTCAGTCCAGACCAACAGATCTGAGATCATCTAAAACTTTAGAGGGGCCCATGAGGAAGCAATGATACAGCGCAAGGCCTTGAGATGAGGGAAGAACTTGGATTTCAGCTAACATACATGTTTAGAAAAAGAAAGAGTGCAGTCAAAAGTGACCCCAAGAAAGGTTGGAGTGGTATTGAAATGGAGGTGGGAGTTGAGTAAGAGAAGGTTGGGTTGGAGGTTAGCTTAGTGAGGATCCACAAAGGAGGAGGCCTCATATTTTTTCAGATTGAGAGGAAGACACCAGCACTCTGACCAGTGCCCCGATCGAAACAGAGCTCCTTGTGTGGCCTCCACTGCAGTAGGGACCAAGGAGGGAAGAGGACCAAATATGCAGATCATCAGCATAAAGAGAGGAGCAGGAAGATCAGTGATAAAGAGAGAGAAAAGTACGGGGACAAAAACGGATCCTTGCAGAACACTTCAACAGACTCAAAAGGAGCAGCTTTTGTGATTTTGATAAACCACGCAAGTGCGCCTATCAGAAAGGAAAAATTGAGTCCAACAAATAAAGCAAGGAGGGAGGCCAGCTGCAATGAGTTTGTGGAAAAGGGCAGGGTGCCAGACAGAGTCAAAAGCTTTCAAGAAATCAATAGTAGAGAGAATTGTTCGAGAGTCTGGCCTGGGTTTGTTAAACCCATCCAAGATGGACTAAGAACGAAACAGAATTTGATCGAGAGTAGAATGTCCAGTGCAGAAACTGGCCTGGTGAGGGAGAGAATGGAATTAGACTCTAGAAAGAAGAGTAGACAAGATAGTATGATGCTTTCAAAAAGCTTTGAGACGCAGGAGGTGAGAGAGATAGGCCGGAAGGAAGCAGGAGAGTCAAGAGGCTTTCCCATCTTGTGGATAGGAATAGTAGAAGATGTTTTCCAGATGGAAGGAAAGGAATGCAAAGTCCAGGAGAGATTGAAAATATGAAGAAGAAAATCCATGCCAGAGCGAGGGAGATGCTTTAGCATGGGATAGACAACTTTGTCTGGGCCAGTGGCAGTGGAGGAGGAGAGGTTGGAGACAGCTGCAACAAATTCAGTGAGAAGAAGGGTGAGCTGAAGGACAGTTGAGACTTCTCCGACTTATGGATCGACAGAGCTCAGAAAGGTAGCCTCTGGCTATGCTTTGCAGAGCTTTTGGCTGAGAGACAGAAAAGTAAGATCTCAGGTAATCAATGAAGACTGAAGCCGATTCCCTGGGAGAAGAACAGTTTGGGAAATTAGGAGAGGAGGAAGAAGAGCCAGCAACAAGCGAAGAAGAGATTATACAGATATAGGGTAAGATTTTGGCAAGAGAGAGGAGCAAGTCGACTGCCATGCCTCACCGTGGCCTTGGCGATGACAGACGCAATGCGTCGGGAAGCAGAAATGTAAGCCTGACGATCTTCATCACTTCTGCAGGCAACAGCGAAAGCCTTATGTCTTTCACAAAGCGCTTCTCCCACTTCAGCAAATCACCAGGTTTGTGGATGATGTTTGATGTTGTCGAAAGGAATGGAAAATTTGGCCGCCTTCAGTGTCAGAGAAGTGATGAGAGTAACAGCGGAGGAAAGAGAAAGAGACGTGTATTCTTCTGCGGAAAGACAGTGAGAGTCAAAGTAAAAAGCAAAGCCATCCCAGCAAGCTTTCTGAAAGTTGAAGAAAGGGGGATGCTCATTGGGGCAAAAGACCAGAGAGAGTGGGACAGATAGAAGAATTGGTAGGTAATCAGAACCTAGGTTCTGAAGCACCTCCCATAAGCAAGAAAGGGCGAGGGAGGAGGAAGCCAAGGAAATGTCAGGGGAGGAGCGACTGCCAGAGGAGCAATAAAGATGAGTAGGAATGTCACGGTTATTGAGGGGGAGGAGGTCAGAAGAGATGACCCAATCGAATACTTCCTCCCCACGAGGGTCAGAAGTACCTTTTGAGTGCCAGAGAGGGTGATGGCAATTGAAGTCTCCCACAATGAAGAAATTTCAGGAGGAGTGAAGAATGGAGGGAGAAAAGGAGTCAGTTTTGCCATCCGACAGAGAAGAGCGAATAGGAGGAGCATAAACATTAAGAAAAGAGAGAGAGGAGGAGTTGTTTTAGAGATGTTGACCCCTACATAATCAGAGTAGGGGTCTAATGAAGAAAGAGAGGAGGTAGAAAGTTGAGAGAAGGATAAGCCCTGCCTGACAAAAATGATGATGCCGTCGCTAGTGTGCGTAGCATTACGAGAGAACATGCTAGACCGAGAGTTGGTGCGATCAGATCACAGAGTAGAGAATCCATGGATCCGGAAAGACAAAGATGAGTTAAGATTAGATTCATGGATACAGATAAGGTCAACGGGATGGGCCAAAAGAAAATGTAGCAGTTCAAAAAGTAGATGTCGTTTACCGCAATTCAAATCTCGGATCCTTCGTCCAAAATTTTTTTGAACGCCGCTAAGCGTCTGAAGTAAACATCACGTGACAATAAGACAACAGCAATTTGCAAGCTACCCACGAACTATTTCCACGCATTTATTGTACAGTACAGTAGAATTAGTCAAACGGCTTCATTGATGACGTGAGCTTGCCTACTATATAATACCGCAACGCTTTCCTTAGTCCCTGTAGAATTCCACTATTTCAGATACTTTAAAATTTGCCTAAGGCATTGTTTTGCATATATCCACACCCTTTGTTTTTCCCTCCGATATATTTTTTCCATTATGGCATTTTTAACGTAGTTCAGTGCTTTTCAACCGATGTGATCCATTTTCGAAACGCACAGTTGCCCAGTTGTATATTTTTCTTAATTTCATGGGCGACTTCAAAAAAGTTATCAAAGTACATTTCAGGGTTGTCCAAATAAAATAAAAAAGCGAGTCAAAAAAGTTTTCCAATTTCACTCTATGTGAAGGGTAAATAAAGTATTGGCCCTGTGAAGACCTTTGTCCGCCGATTAAAAATCTCTGATCTTGACCATCATCATCCTTCACGAATGATTTTTTAATTCGGTTTAGATGTCAGCTTGCCAGTTGTAGCTTGTTTGCTCTGCTACGTCTTTCGCAGCAGGAACTGGTGCCAAAGATGGCCTAAAAACAAGCCCGAACAACAATAGTATGTGCGTAAGCGGAGTTTTCTAAATTTCCGGGGATTTGGGGGGAGAAGTGGCAAAACTGTGACGTTGCGATTCGGTGACGTAATAATTTGCTTGATTATGTCAGCCCCAAAAAAGCTTCACAAACAAGTAGCCTGTCGGTTACTATTGGACCGCGGTGAAATACCTGGTTATTTTTGTTTAATAAGCTAAATGTGGTCCTTGAAACTGTGCGACCTGTGCAACAGGAATCCGTAAACGTTTCAGCATGCCAGGCTGACAGTGCATGTAAATAAAATTAGTCTAATTCTGTGCCGACGCCCAACACGAGCATGAAAAAAATGGCTTTTTGAACTTATGGGATGTTTGGTAGGTTACCATGACTATGACACTGGAACAAAAATTACTGGCGAACTTCAATTGTTGCTTGATTATTGTAAAATAATTAAACTAGTTACATTTGTCAATCGTAATCAATTAAACAGCAGGGTTTTGCAATTGCAAGTAAATTTTCCATCTAAAATTGCAAGAATTTGATGACCAAAGCCGCGTAACTTACAGTAGAAGGAGAAAATTAAGATTTTTGTACAATGTAGTAGTCATATTATATGTGTCTTGCTTTCTTCCTTAAACGTATCTCAGAAAACAATATTATTGATAAGCGATAACAAACTTCACCAAAGTCTTGTCTAGAGATGTACCGATACTTTGGTATCGGTATCGATTAATTATAGCCGATATCTACTTATACTTTTTAAGCACAAAAAAATATATAAATTTTTTGTTATATTTTTTCATAGTATAAATATAAAGAATTTTTGTTCCCCTCCTGGAATTGGATTGAATTTGCAACATAATTATCGATTTATAGTATCAATAATGACCTGGGGGAGGGGTTTACATCGTGTAGCACTCAATATTGTGCTTATATAAATGTACATATTAAAAGTATTCTATAAATTTCAGTTTCTCTTTCAGCTTCAGAGGCAGTGGTTAATAAAAATGACTTCTAATAAAAGTATTGTGTGGAAATTTTTTAACATTAAAGCTGTTGATGCCAAAGAAGTTATCTGCAATTTATGTAGCAATGAATTTTTGAAAGAAGGAAGTAATGAGAAAGTTTTTAGTTTTGACTTGAATATAAGGGCAGTTTGTCTGATAAAAAGAGTGTGTAGTTAGTGAATGGTTTTGATTCAAATATGGTATACACATTTTTCAGTTTTGACTCACCAATCTGTTTTTTTTTGCAAGAAAAGCTGCAGTTTGGTAGTATTTTTTTTTTGTTTTAACATTTGAGTGCTGTTTGTTTGATAATAGCTGGAACTGGCTAATACTTTATTATTAATACGTCTATAAGAAATTTTTCTTGCCGAGGTGTTTTCATTATGTTGTCAAGCTTATTTTTTTCTTCGATTTCGGCATTGTTACTTTCTCATTTTATTTTTTTAATCTTTTGTGTTTGTAAGATAAGCCTATTTTCTTTGAATAATGGTATTCAATCCATTGCTTTAGTATTTTGCTATAAAAAAGTAATGCTTGATTTGTTCAAACTTTCTTTTACAGATTTGCAATAATGTTGTAATAAATAATGATCGATAAATACCTAGAAAAATTCAAAATGCAGTAGAAAGCTAGATTTACTAAATACATTCTTTGGCACTGCTTACAAAAGCTTTTCTTGTTGATGCTCAATAGATAAAAAAGTATGTATCGACGGTATCGGCTCCAAATGCTGGTATGGGTAGTAGTATCGGTATTGGCTTAAAATGTGGTATTGGTACATCTCTAGTCTTGTCTACTGAATTTCACGAATCAAGCATGAAAACAAACGAGTTTAGGAAGTTTTTTCCCAAATTCAAAAAATCGCGAAAAGTTATCTGGCTAGGTATTGTAACGAAAGTAAGTATAGTTTTAAGACACTGCCAAAGCTTTTTTACGGTGCCCTCGATAATCGCGGTAGCCTAGCCAGCTAAATATTTTTTCGCTCTTAATAAGTTTTAATTAACCATTGACCGAATGCGTGAAAAGAATTCTACCTTTGTGAAAAGCATTCGAAACTTTACCCAAAGTAAAGGAAACAGGGAAATTCAAGGACGCGGATATGCGCAAGTTTGGTAAACGCAGCTTTTAAATTGAACAAAAAATTGAAAAGCTGATATTTGTAACTACGCATACAACTACAGGGTCTCACTTAGAGGCGTTTTCTGCAAAAAAAGTAAAGTCCATTATTTTTTAAGACACATAGTTTTACAACATTTGCGAGGGGGTATACTCTTGCCGGAAAAATTTTGTGGGACCCCCCCCCCTTTTTACCCGGCGTCACTGGCTACAGGTGGATGTAAAAGACTGCAATAGCCGCGCACGCAATTACGCTTTAAAGGAAGGTTTCTTTGAGCAGTGCACAACTTCGTGTGATTTTTCCTTATGCTGGTAAACGTGATTAGATGACACACCTTAATGTTGAATCAAAAGACAGTTTTGGAATGGTCACTGGTTAACGGTAATCTTTTACAATACCCTGAAGTTGAAGCCAAATTTTGCTGCATTACAACCTACCTTTCAAGCATTTATCATAAAAAAAGGCTACACTTTAATGTATAACGTTTTCAAAGAGATCGAAACTAGAATCCACACTTCTTGACGTTTCGGGGTTTATTTCAATCATGACATGGTAAGCTATCACAGCTACATTTTGGGGGTGTTTAAAACTAAAATTGGTTAAAAGTATACTTTTTTACTTTTAGTTTTCATAACTGGCAAATGTATTTGTAATTAACAAAAATTGAACCACTTCTTCAAAAAATGTTGTTTTTTGTGCTAACCTGAAGCCGAGAGGATTGTGTTTTTTATCTTATCAAGCATTATTGAAATTGGCGTTGAAGCGTGGGAAAACATACATTTTAACCACTTCCAGTTTCGAACTTCCCTCGAAAAGTTATGTCTTATGTTAAACTGAAGTTTAAGTGCTCTTTGGTGGTAGTGCTTTTTAGCTACGATTGAAATTCGCCGGAAAAGTAAAGGGAAAAAAATGATTTGCTTTATGTTGATTGCTTGAGAGACAGTTTGTTATACAAAAGATATTTAAGTGGCCCTCATTCGCTGTTGCGTCACAACCACGCGATGTTTACGCGAGACGTTGCACTGCCCTAAAAAAGCTTCAGTCCAACCTCGCATCATTCCTATTCACTGTCTCCCAAACATTAAATACAGACGAATCCGGATGATTGCATATCGGATGATCGTATAATATGTTTTATTGCATGAAAATTGCAAATCCCAAACCACAGCCTATCTTTTTCTAAGAAACTAGTCCGGTTAATCGCGTATCGGCTTATTGCATAATCCGTTTAATCGCATAGAAACAAAAGCTTTATTAGATTAAGCAAAGTGTTGGTTGCAAAATCAAGTGACAAAAATCGGTTTTCGGCAAAACGTTTTGACATTCCTGAAAAACTGACGCCAATCACGAGTCCAGTGGGAGCACGTAGTGCACTGTAAAAAAGGCCGCAAGATTTCTTTGATCAATTTCAGGCTGCATCTTTCATATTTGCAAAAATTTGATCTTGCAGCAGATTTTTTACAGTGTTGAGAGCAAAAATTCGCGCGTGTACTTCGCAAGTGTCGGTCTTTAATGTGAGTGAAAAAATGCCATTTGGAAGCAATGACATCGAGGAAGAAAGCAGTGCCAATTTAATTCTCATTGCCCCACCAAAAAATAAACAAGTGTTAAACGCTCTTGATAAAAATTGGCGACGTTTGCAACATGAAGGCGCAGACATGGACCCATCTTTCGTTTAAAAAAGCAATTACAAGAGAGCATGCAAAACAACATTAAACAAACTAATATAATATTGCGCAGTATTTTACGTAATTGAAACAATATTGTCTATGATTTAACAATCTTTTGTCTCTGCAGTGCTTTACTTTTGTGTTGATACTAATTTTGGATAAACGCATAATCTGCTTAATCGCATAAAACAGCTTAGAAAATTGACTATGCAATTAACAGGATTCGTCTGTAATGGGTTGAAAATTTTGCTAGCAAAATTGCAAAAATTTTAACAAACTGAAAAAAATTACTAAATACCGCTAGACTTTTTCACGCATCGTCAAATTTAAACTGCGAATCCGCCGGACATGTTTTCGCAAATTTGCATTTTTTTCGCGTTTGTAGGGAGCACTGCACAGGAAATTTCCAGATAAGTATGTTAACGCTACTTATATTACTTTACTGGCATCTGAAAGTCTTGGCTGGTGTGCAACGATTGGAAATATTTCATAGAAAAATACATCCAAAAAATAAACACTAATCATTTAAACTTCAGCTAATTTTGGAAAATCTATTGAAGATACCGGAGTTACTACTAATGTCACGTTTGATGATATACGTGGTGCAGATGAAGTAAAAGCGGAACTTGTGGATGTCGTGGAGTATCTCAAGGATCCCAAAAAATTTACGGATATGGGTGCTAAGCTTCCAAAAGGTAGTTGGTTTTAAAACAACTGGTACAGTTTTGTTTATCATTATTTTTGTTATTATCAATAGTGATTCTGCAGCTTAGACACAAATGCACATAGGTGATGTAGGTTTCTCGATGTGCTTAGTGGCTGTTTTGATATGTCAGTTTCAAATAAGACTTTCCTTCAGGAATACTACTGGTTGGACCTCCCGGTACGGGAAAAACATTATTAGCCAAGGCTGTTGCTGGCGAAGCTGGAGTGTCATTCTTTTATGCATCTGGATCTGAATTTGATGAAATGCTCGTTGGCATGGGCGCATTGAGAGTACGACAATTGTTTGGTAAGTGGCTGCGCTTGTGAAGGATAAGTACAGGGTGTTTCAAAAAATTTACATCATTTCGTAACTTTATAATTTTGCCAGTTCCTGTTCAAATGACTTAAAATTTGCACAGCTTGCGTAGAAACAGACTTAAATTTCGTTTTTAATGTGTAATATCTTAATCTTTTCCAGTGTAAAAATCTTTAACATAAATTATTCTTACTGTGTTCAAACCTGGGTGTTTACATGGTCTTCACTAGCAAAGAAAAGGCGTTTTGTGTGTTGGAGTATGCTAGAACAAACTCAAGCAAGACTGTGCAGCATGTATTTGTGAGAAAGTTTTCTTAAAAAGTCACCAATAGCCAAGCAAATTTGGAGCTGACAAAACAAATTCAAAGACGAAGGCTGTCTGTGCAGAGAAAAAGGATCTGGACGACCAGAACTCGACGTGTGCCTTGTAGCATGTGTAAAATCTTTCATAGACATCACATGCCTTTAAACTTCTTTTCAAATTTACAGGAATAAATCTTATTTTGGTCAACATAAAGTCTGTTTAGTTTCATATGATTTGACTATATACTTACTGTGATATTTACATGTCAAATTTTTTGTAACACCCTGTATAATGTATAGTTCAGAAGCATAAAAGCAAAATTAGAGTCATTGAGAATTATTTTTGTACTATTTGATTGATCAGAAGTTGCTGATCCAGTGTTGGTCTTTGATTAGCCATCTGCTTTTGCATCAGATAGTTATAAAGACTAGGATGCTTCAAACAGCATACAATTGAATCTTCAGAACAATTTGGCTGTGCGTGTTTGTTTCAGTTCCATTGCGATTTTTTTGCAGATAAAGCTAGGAAGAAAGCGCCTGCCATTATATTTTTGGACGAAATTGATGCTTGTGGGGGAAAGCGTGCTAACACAACGATACAACCGTATGCAAGACAAACTATAAACCAACTGCTTCAAGAGATGGACGGGTAAGATAGAGTAATTTCACTTGCATAGTTGTTTTATGGAACAAAATTTGAAAATTGTTCTGACTGACGAAAAATTCTTGGTACTTGTGAACTAGTAGCATGGTTAGAGGATGTACGCCCATTCAAACAGAGAAGAGAATTCTCTTGAAAATGTTAAGTTCTGAAACTTAAACGTGTACAAAAATTTGTTCTAATTCGAAGCTATTTTGAAACTTAATTTCTTGATACCCGCCAATTTGTATCTACGACTCGACCCAAATGTTGGTAGTAATTCAGCTTTTCGAGATTCTACAATTGTCTGCCTTGCTATATTTTGAAGCTAACCTGTGACCTAAACGTGTTTTTCTTGCTTTAGGTTTACTGAGAACGATACAGTGGTGGTATTGGCTGCTACCAATGATGCAAAAGTATTGGACAAAGCGTTAGTTCGGCCTGGCCGCTTTGATACTCAAGTACAAGTTTTGCTTCCTGATATTCATGGAAGAAAAGAAATATTAAAATTATATTTGGACAAACTTAGTTCGGGTAATTACTTGGTTATAATTTTGATGCAATATTCGGCTGTTACAGGATCGCATCATCGTAGTTCAACGTTTTGCTTAAATTTTAACAGTACCATTCAAACTATATGAACTTGCGGCATTATACGGGCAATTTCAAAGCACAATAATCTTGACCTTGTCCGTAAAGATTTTGTGTTCACGGGAAAGAAGCGTGTTGCACTTCTGATTCAATAATCTTTTTAAGTATGCTTGGAGTTGGTGTTCCACTCATACGTCGCACCATTGATAGGTCAGAACGCGCAGTAATGCAAGCTTACTTAATAACGTAATTGCTTCAAACAAAGCATTAAGCAGGCTTCTGGTTCTATATTTCATGTACCTGCCGTAGTGTAGTGGCAGTCGTTCAGGACGTCGGAAAAACAGGTCTTGAGTTCAAAACTCCACAAATCACCTTTGGTATTTGTCATTATAGACATTCGGAATTAGAGATGCTGCGTTGTTTCAGCAAAAAGTCAGGTTCGAAAGCGAATGTGTAGTGGTAGCCATACACTGAATCAGCACATCTGAGCCAACGAAAACTTGGAAAAATCCTGTACCGAGAGGTCAAAATCCGGCTTCTCATTGTGTAATTCTTTCATGTAGATAAGGTGGTACAGATGCAAGCTACAGTTATTCACGGCTACGTTCAACTCCCTACCTAGGAAGCACTTAAGTGCTTTTCTGTCACTACCTCTCTTTCGCTTCGATGGGCAAGCTGTTAAATACCCGACAATGTCAACTGTAGGCTTTAAAGTTTCGAGCACCCGTCTATATGCTCTGAAGCCTAGCTCATTGCTACTCCACTACGATCACTGCTGAGTAGGTGCCATCATTGCTTCATGAATTGCATTTTAGTTTCGATTGAGACTGTTGATTTGGACAAGTTAGCTTCACTCACTATTGAAATGACTGGAGCTGATTTGAGCAATCTTGTCAACCAAGCTGCCCTTCGTTCAATTAAGCTAAAGAAATCAAAAGTAGACCAAGAGGATTTGGAATTTGCCCTTGACAAAGTACGCATGGGTCCAGAGCTTAAGACTCGAGTGAGAACGGAAAATGAACTGCGTGCGACTGCCTACCATGAAGCCGGTCACGCGCTCATCGCGTATTACACTCCAGCTGCTATGAATATTTATAAAGCTACCATCGTACAACGTGGCCCAGCGTTGGGCCATGTATCACTCGTGCCATCAAAAGACGACGAAGTGTCGAAGTCCAAAATAAAGCTTCTTGCCAGCATCGACGTGTGCATGGGAGGTGAGGAGACGTATTTTGCTTCAGATTGGTTAGGTTAAACTTGTACTTTAAAATCCATTTGTAGTTCTACATTTTTAAAGCAGCGCATCCCGGCGAATTTATCGTCAAACTTGCAGTTTATGATCTGGTGGGGGAGCACTCAGGGCGTTAACGTCTCGTGTGGCATTGCATGGCCGATCCGAAGTGCCTTTTACTTTCAAGCTTACGTTTTTGGCTCAGAAAAATGCTGGTAGGGACCTCAGTAGTGTCTGTGGGGGTGGGGCGCCTGTCATTTCACTGTCTCCCAACCTCTTAGTTCAAGTATTGTTCAATGAGTTGATTGAGTTTAATATTTGTAAGCCTTCGCCGCTGTTTGTTTCATTATTTTTCCCAAAGTCTTGCCTTGTGAGTTAAACTTATCTTTTCAACAGGCAGAGTTGCAGAGGAGTTGATGTTTGGTAAAGACAATGTTTCAACTGGAGCAAGCTCGGACATTTCAATGGCAACTCAAACAGCTTACAGCATCGTTTGCAATTATGGCATGTCTGATAAGGTGAATATATTAATGTTTTGCATTCTCCGGTTCCAAGAAAGTAATTCCAGAAATAAGTTGTGCTCCAACTCGCTATCAGCTGTCAGTGTTGCTAGAAGTTTAGTTTACATCGATAGCAAAGCTTGTACCAAACAAGAGACACTCCTGTGAAGCACTTTTCTCAAGGCAAAACTATTTCCAGCAATCGCTATGAACGAGTTGGCTGCCACCACTAATTTTTTCTTTTGTTTAGCTGGGTCCAATGACTTACGTTTTGGAGAATCTGAGCGAAATCACAAAGCAGACGGTGGAAAACGAAGTAAAATTAATATTGCACGTAAGTATGTTAATTTAACAAAGTGATTAAGCAACCTGTCCGCATTGCGTGCTGGTTGTAGAATATCTTTTGTGAGTCTCATTAAGGCTCATTAAGAGAGGCATGCCAAACTCAAAAATTTGCTTGCCAATGAAAGCTTGATAAGAGAATAAACAATGGTCAGTTATAATCAACACTACATCAACCTCTGCTCTTGTTTGACCTGAAATAATGACTTTGGACTAAATCGTTAGTCTTGATTGGAAGAGCCGTTTTGTAGTTTTTGTGGAATGATATGTGATGTAGTTGTGGATTGAAAGATTAAAGATTGAAAAGCTGATTAAATAAGATTATTGAAAGATCGGTGCAGGGAGGTAGATTGATTCGAAAGGATACTGCGATTGGATGGGCATGAAAGAAGTCGCTATGAAGTGTGCGAGCAAACATTTGTTCCCGCCCTTCACTGGATGAGAGGAGTGTAGCTGCTCACCTTACATGTAGGAAGTAACTATTGGGTATTCGCAAATGACAGCTCGTCTTGTCGGTGTCGAAGCTAGCGACCTGGAATTTGTATTGACTGGTTCAAAATGGCCTGCCGCTTTTCCCTAGCTTGATCTCGATTAGGTTTGCGGTGTGGGTCTGTGTTGCGGTTTTACGCCGGGCCTCCACCCCGAGGAAGAGAAGGGGTAAACAACAATTTCTTTGTCTTTCGGCTATTCCCGATTAGGGTTCGCCACAGCAGTTAATCTGCATTTTTACAACATGGCATTTGTTTTACGGTTGGATGCCCTTCCTGCCATTAAAACACAACAACAGCAGCAGCAGCAAATATTTTCAGCTGTTATCGGTGAAACCTGTCGTGTGTTTTTCAGAATTCTTACGAGAAGGCCAAGAAAATTCTGACTGAAAAACCAGCTGAGCACCGGCTTCTCGCTGAGGGCTTGCTAAAATACGAGAGTTTGTCATATGATGAAATTAAGCTTCTGCTGCAGTCGAAAAACATGAACTCAATAAAAGTAAAACGACAAAAAGAAGAAGAGGAAAAAATACTGAAGAAGTTGAAGGAGGCTTCAAGCAGTAACATTGACGTTGGTCTGCAAGCGCCAGTGATTGATTACATACCAAAGAGAAGTGATGCAGATTTATAAAGTTGTACAAAACTGGAAATTATAATTTTTTTACTTCTTGGAACTTGGCATTTCAACCAGTGCAATTGCTTCTCAGTAGAAATCGCTCAATTGGTGTTTGATTTAATATTCGTCACATGCTAACGACGATAAGATTATGTGGTTCTTCGTAATTGTCTGGTCTACCGGCACTTGATTGGCGCACGAGTCGCTGTTTTTTTTTGAGAAATTTTATACCTGCTTTCATCAATCGCGGAAACACGTTAGACCCAATGTTGAGGCAGTGTGAAGTTAATGAATGGGCCTTACATTATAGTTTGCTAGGCACATTTTGTAAATTCTTCGTACCACAGTAAC
This sequence comes from Trididemnum clinides, assembly GCA_963675345.1. Classification (NCBI taxonomy): domain Eukaryota; kingdom Metazoa; phylum Chordata; class Ascidiacea; order Aplousobranchia; family Didemnidae; genus Trididemnum; species Trididemnum clinides. The sequence continues at coordinate 35,118,655 of OY776285.1, read as the reverse complement.
GCACATAATGTTTACAAAGCAAAGGACGAATAAGTTTTTTTACATGTAGACGAATAATTCTTCCATCATAATGAAACACGACTCTTGATTTGATTTTGCGCACATAAGTAGATGTATTCTATAAAGTGCTTTCTTATTTTTGTTGTTGTGTACTGACTTCTATGAATGGAGGCAAGGCAGAAGACTAAATAACCCCAGAAGCCGGGAAACTATCTCTTCACGAACTGGGCCAGAGATTGTAGTAGAAGAAAAAGTCGCCAAAGAGCGTGTGGCGTGAAGAATCCGTTGCAGGAGAGTGAGTTGGGTCACCAGAAATGCTGCTCGAATGCTGCTGCCGCAAGAATTCTCAATTCTGCCGATTCTGGAGAGACCTCAAAACAATTTTTACTTTAGCGCGCACGTACGAGTAGCTCAACTGCTCTCAGTGAACTTACTCGTTGCGGTGCTTAAAAAGGCTACAAGTAGATTATACGCTTGGTTTATTTTCCATTAAATGCAGCTCGCTTTTTTAGCATTGTACCTACATTTTTGTGCTAAGGGGTTGTACGAGTAATTTGAATTTGTAAGGTGGTGATTGGATGGTCTTAGCGAAAATCTGATCACTTTGATTTTTATATGACTAACGGTATTTAAAATCATGTTCACTCAATACGCCGTAATAAAACAAAGAAAGCCCAAAAGATTTTTCATTGTGTAAAGGTTTTGCGTTGTGCACTCTTGCTCGCGGTTCTATTCGGTTGAGGGAGTTTCTCCCACTTGCGCAAAAGGTTGCATCCTCTGCCATGAGGCGTGGGCCATTCTATTGAGAGATTGCGAGTTCCATGCCCGCATGGCGTACGCTTGTGATAAAAAAAAATTTTTTTTGGCTTTGTTGCAGCTGTGCCGGCAATACTGGCAATCCCAAAGCGAACATGGTTACTATGTAAACAGCATAATCGAGTCGCTGGTTTTGATATTTCAACTGTGTAATTGCATATGTTTGTTAATTACAGCCGCTGGTTTTTTGTTTCTTATAACCGGCGCGGTGGTCAAGGGTTAGAGCGTCCGCTTTGCACTCGGTAGACGTAGGATTATTCCCATATGGAGTCATACTAAAGGGCTTTAAAAATGGTATTCACAGCTTTCCTGCCTTGCGCTCAGCACGAAAGGGACCGTGGGAGAAAAAGCTAGCCTGTTGTGTCTTTGGAAAAGGTAAGCAGGTGTTAGGGTCGTGCAGCCTACTCATCCTAGTCGCTTAGGCTGAGTGAAAATCTAAAAACAGCGTGAGCTCACGCATGAATGAACAGCCATTATTGGGTAATTGCTATAAAAGAATACCGTTTGTCGCTTGAAAATGTGTCGTCGGATAATTGGAAGAGTATTCCACAAAGAATGTGAGGGTCTTTTTTTTTAATTTAATGTGGTTTTCTGTGTAAAACTTAATTTAGATTCTATTTTTGGCTCACTTCAATGTACAAACCTATAAGAGTTCTTTCAGTTTGCAAAGTTTGCAATTACGAAGGAATTCGACAACCGGTGTTAAGTCTACAGGCATATCTTAAACGAGTCCGTGAGGTTGTGTTTGGAGGTCAGTGCAAAATAGATTTGTTTTCAAGATCTTTTTCAACCGATTTCATTTTTGTTTTATCGTAATAAACTCAATTTTCTGTGTTGTTTGAACTGGTGCGGTTGATGCATATAGCAGTGATATTGTTAAACGTGTTTTCAGCTGGTATCGTAATTATAATCAGTAAAAACGGGGTGTTGCTTCTTAGTTGAAATTTTCGTGTCTCTCATGCCGGTGGGTGGCAAAACAACTTAATATCTGCAGTGTTTTGTTTTGGTGTGAGAAGACAACAACATAAGAAGCCTCTACGCGATTTCAAGCGAAGTGGCGATGGAGGGTGGCTACAAAGCACGCGGTGTAATGAGCATAAAGTTAAAATTTTGAGGTGGAAGAAAAAAGCAACAGTTTTTACTTTTCTCCATTTTTTAGAGACTTCAGGGTGTTACCAATGATCAGAAGTGTTCAAAAAGAAATTGCCAAGGTTAAACTTGTGTTATGTGTATTTATTTAAAAGGCGCTTAATTACGAATTTAATCTAAAGCAGAACTTCAGTATTCTTTCAGGAAGATGGTCTTTATCCTGTCTTCCAACTTCTTGTTCGCCTACTACTTCCGAAGGATGGGGGCATGGCGGAAGACTATGGAACCTCAAAAGCTGGGCAACTCCCCAGGGCCTAAACCACGAAGACGCCAATGAGCGAGCGGCGTAAAAAGTCCGCAGGCTCTGCATGAAGAATTCTTGATTCTGTCAATCTTCGTATGATAAGAGATTACAGAAGGCTCTATCCATTGCAGCGGAGACGGGGAGGGCACAGCGTGGGAGCGGTGCAAACCGAGGGAATCTGTATGTCAAAGAATTTAGATGAGAGAGTACGCTTTCCGTTCGAGAAAAACGAAGGGTGGATAAGAGGAGAGAGACTACAAGGGATTGCAAAGGGCAAGAGTAGCGCTCCCTGTTTGGCAGCTCAACAGCCGCGTCGTTTCCCGGGAGAAACGAGTGTCCGGAAACCCATTGTAGCCTGATAGTACAAAAAGAGAACAATTCCTGCGAGAAAGATTGAGACAAAAGACGAAGCAGAGGACAGAGTTGAAGAAGAGGGAAAGACGAGAGGTAGGCGGGGATGGTGCGACTAGCCGCTCGGCGGAGGCATTCCAATTTGGTAATATTGGTAACGCTTAGAAAAAGGAACCATCCGGGTGAAGCATAAGTAAGAAGCGCCCAAACAAAAGCTTTATAGCCTACAGAGAGAGGGGCTTCTTAGAGGAACGCCCCAAGAGGTAGCAGAGATACAGCGTAAGGCCTTGAGACAAGAAAAAACTTGGCTTCCAGCAAAAATACATGTGCAGAAAAGAATAAAATGCAGTCGAAGGTGACCCCAAGAAAAGTTGAAATGGGATTGAAACGGAGGGGAAAGTTGAACAAGAAAAGGTGGGCCGGCTTGGTGGGGATCCACTGGTAAGAAAGAGACCTTACATTTGCTCGGATTGAAAGGAAGACACCAGTACTCAGACCAGCGTTCCAGTCGAATCAGAGCTCCTTGTTTCGCCTCCACCGCAGCGGGAACCGAGAGGGAGGAGGACCAAATGGTCAGATCGTTAGCATAAAGAGAACAGCCGATGGAAGAAGGCAGAGGAACAGAAAGATTATTGATGAAAAGAGAGAAAAGTACAGGGACAATAAAGGATCCTTGCGGAGCGCCTCGTAAAACCCGAAACGAGTGACTTGTGATTTTAATAAACCACGCTAGCGAGCCTATCAGAAAGGAAAGATTGAGCCCAACGAACAAAGCAAAAAGGAAGGCCAGCTGAGATATGTTTGTGGAAAAGAAACGAGAGGAAGAGTCGAGAGGCTTTTCGATCTTGTGCATGGGAATAAATGCTTTAGCAAGGAAGGTGCTTTAGCACGAAAGAGGCAACTTTGACTGGGCCAGTGGCAGCGGACAAGGAGAGGTATGTGTGGCAGCCACGATAAAATCAGTGAAAAAGAAGGGAGAGCGGAACGATGAATAAGACTCCTCAGAGCATGTGGTCTGGCAGAGCTTGGACAGGCAGCCTCTGGCTCTGCTACGCATGGCTTTTGGCTCGGAAATGGAAAAGTGAAATCTCAGAGAGTCGGCGAAGACCGAAGCCGACTCTTTGGGAAAAAAACAGTTGAGAAACTTAGGAGAGAAGGAAGATGAAAAAGTGCCAGCGACAGAACGGAGTAAAGAATAGAGAGAGAGAGAGAGAGAATTTATTTGATTTGCTTTGCGTACCGACACAATAATCAAATTAATAAATTTCGGATAGGGGGGAACTTTTCTTCCAGGTTTTAAGGAACCAAACAAAAATCCAAAATAATGCTTTATTAAACATAATCAAATTAACATAACAATAATTAACATAAACAAATCCACCGAAGCTTTTCGTCCCCTCACGGGGACTTCATCAGGGCTAAATAAAAGAAAAGAGAACAAACTTTTACTCTTAAATTAAATTTAATATGGTATTAAGATACTAGTCATTGATAATTCAGTTAGTAACGTTTTAGCACTGTACCGCTCAACAGGTGTTCCATTGAGCGGTACAGTGCTAAAACGTTACTAACTGAATTATCAATGACTAGTATCTTAATACCATATTAAATTTAATTTAAGAGTAAAAGTTTGTTCTCTTTTCTTTTATTTAGCCCTGATGAAGTCCCCGTGAGGGGACGAAAAGCTTCGGTGGATTTGTTTATGTTAATTATTGTTATGTTAATTTGATTATGTTTAATAAAGCATTATTTTGGATTTTTGTTTGGTTCCTTAAAACCTGAATAATCAAATTAATAATACACAAAAAAATCACTAGTAGCAAAAGCCAGGGAGCATCGAGGAACCTTTCGGTTATCGAGTCGAGATACTCCCTGATCTCAGCAGATTGAGATATAAGCGAAATCTATTAAGTGACACTTATAATTTGAGTAGCGGTACATTATGTAAAAAAGAGTTGAGTTCAAGTTTTTATCAAATGATAAAAAGAAATAAAAATAAAAAAAGGAAACGGAATAAACAATAACAATAAATGTTTTTTACACAATCAAAAGCTTTTGCAAGCATTAATATTTATTTAATAATTTTAGTTTATACGCTTTTTTAAAAGAAACCCAGTGCATGCTCTTTAATTCGGATTCGAGGTTACCCCACAGCTTTGAATCTCTGTGAGAAAATAGTTTTTGGCTAAATAATTTATTTATTCGGGGCGGTAGTAAGCAGTCGAATTAATTAATGTCGTTTTATGTTGATAAATAGTATTTAACTTACGAAAAGAATGATAAAAGTTTTTAGGCAATTAATTAAGAATAGAGTGATTCAGAATCAGATTTAAAAGAGAGAGACGAGCATGTCGCCTGCCATGCCTCAGTCTTGGCCTTGTCAATGACAGACGAGGCACGTCGGGAAGCAGAGATGTAAGCCTGACGATCTTCATCACTTCTATGCGTGGCAGCAAAAGCCTTATGTCTTTCACAAATCGCTTCTTCCACTTCAGCGTACCACCAGGTTTGAGGACGGGGTTTGACGAGGCCGAAAAGAATAGAAAGTTGCCCGCATTCAGTGTCAGAGAAGTAAAGAGAGTAACAGCAGAGGAAAGACAAAGATACAAGCATTCCTTTGCAGAAGGACAGTGGAAGTCGAAGTAAAAAGCAAAGTCATTCCAATGAGCTTTCTAAAAATTGAAGGACGGGAAATGTTTGTTTGGGGGAAAGACCGGTGAGAAAGGGACAGTTAGTGGAATTGGTAGGTAATCAGAACCCAAGTCGTGAAGCACCTCCCAGGAGCAAGCGAGAGAGGAGGGAACAAGGAGATGTCAGGGGAAGATCGTTGGAGAAGAGTAGGTATATCAGGATCATTGCGAGGAAGGAGGTCATAGGACATGACCCAATCAAATACTTCCCCCCCACGGGGGTCAGAAGTACCTTTCAATTCCCAGAGATAGTGATCGCAGTTGAAGTTCTCCCAGAATGAAGAGATTTCAGGAGGAGGGAAAAATGGAGAGAGAGAAAAAGTCGGTTCTGCTATATGTCAAAAAAGAGCGAATAGGGGTAACATAAACATTAAGGAATAAAGCGAGGAGGAGTTGTTTAGTGAGACGTTGACCCCTTCATAATCAGAGTGAAGGTCAAGCGAAGAAAGAGAGAAGGTAGAAAGTTCAGAGAAGGACAAGTCTTACCTGACGAAAATGATGACGCCGCCGCTAGCGTGTGTGATATCAGTAGAAAAATACCAGACTGGGAGTGGCTGCGATCAGATCGCAGAGTAGAGAATCCATGGATCCGGAAAGAGGAAAATGAATTAAGGTTGGATTCCTGGATACAAAAAGTTCAACCGGATAAGACGAGATAAAGTGGATTGTTTCAGTGGTCTCGGCACGGAGACCTCCAGAATTCCATGGAAGAACCCTAAGCGAGTCAGGAGGGAAGAGGAAGCAGGAGGTATAGAAAAACAGCCAGGAAAAAGAGGGGTTCGAGAGGGTGCAGAGGAAGAAGATAAGCAGTGGGCGAGGGAGAATGAGAGATTTGAAGGCGAAAGTGAGGCGGTAGTGTTGCATTAGAGGGGGGCCAGGTTGAATAGTGAAAAGATACAAACTGGAGGAGTCTGAAAAGGAAGACAGAGTGTTGGTAGGTGTGGGATCTCCAAAAGCAAGAACGCATCCGGGAGGACAACTCCAGATAAGAGAGCTGCCTAGAATTTTGAATCTAGAGAAGGAGAGTAGTGAGCACCCTAAACAGACCCATTTGGAGGAGATGCAGCATTCCCTGATTTACCCGGCCAGGTCACATTTCCAGCGCACACTGAGCAGGGAAAGATGGGGCCAGGGTTAGCATGAACGTTGCCGATCATCAAGAGAAGGAGAAGAATGAGAGGACGGGCAAGAGAGAAGCAGGAGAAGAGAGAAAACAGGCTAACGATTTCAAAAAGGATGTGTGTTGCCCTTTTGCGGTCGTTCAGGGGCAGCACGGCAAAAAAATGGTTTGTAAGAGAAGAGTGCTCGGGGTAACTGAAAACCTTCGGGAAGACCAACGACCATTTCGATCCAACCCAAACGGTTCAGGGACCGCACCACCATGTTGAGGCGGCTGTTGATTGGTACAGTTCCCGCTGCTTTACTCTTGACGAGGCATGAGTCTTAGGTGTGTTAAAAGAGCTATTTGCTGATTCCTTTACATAATTTTGAACGACTAATGTCCACAACAAATGGAAATTATAAATAATGATGTCAGTTGGTTTAAGCTATCCCCTAATTAGCTAGAAAATAATTTGGCAAAGTAGTGTGGGGACGCTTGATATGTGTTACACTTTCCCATAATGCGCTGATGTTTTGGTGGTAAGAAAAAGCACGGCTGGTAGTTCGTAGCACGTCATCGAGTGGGTTGAAATTCCATTTGTTACGACAGCAATTGTGTTTTCGAACCTCAGCGCGGCTTTGTTGTGATCTTGAAAAAGCCATTTTGCAGCAATTTCAATAGCTTGAAACACAAAGTCACCAGTACCACCAACTCCAAGGGGGCCTCTAGATAACAGCTTAAGGGTGTGAAACATTTCGGCTACAATAACCGAAATCAGATTTTCACGAGAGGAAAAAATAAAACTTATTTCAAAAAATGCACCCAACTTTAATGACGCCAGCTCTTGTAGGATATCGTAGCGTTATGACATTGACATTATTTTTTCTAATGCGCGGTTGGTGTGTAAGGGAGAGATCAACGGTAATCCCAAGAGGAGAACTTGGAGGTAAACAGTTGCTGATCCTTGCATGAGATGTTAAGTGGTGTAGTGGCATGCCAGTCTTTAAGATAGAAAACCACACACTTTAAGACAAAAACCACAGGGGTTTTTGTTGGGTTAGCTCTTAGGGGTAGTTTATTTTGTAGCCCAATGTATATCAAACTGCTTATATGCGTCCATTAGCGTCTTCTCAATCATTTGGTTGCGAGCAGCCTGCCATTTTGGAATCTTTGGTGTTTAGAGCTGGTCTATTGCAATGTTGTTTAAAACCCCTTTTTGTAATCTATTTTGAATAGGGGGAAACTTTTCTTCCAAGTTTTGAGGAACCAAACAAAAATCCAAAATAATACTTTATTGAGCATAATTGAATTAACATACGAATAATTAACATAACAAAATTCTCCGAAACTTTTCGTCCCCTTTCGGGGACTTCATCAGGGCTAAACAATAATGAAGTCCCCGAGAGGGGATGAAAAGCTTCGGAGAATTTTGTTACGTTAATTATTCGTATGTTAATTCAATTATGCTCAATAAAGTATTATTTTGGATTTTTGTTTGGTTCCCCAAAACTTTTTGTAATCTGCAGATTACATATCATACTAGAGGGGCACTCTTGATGTGATCAAAATTCAAATCTTAACTAAAGAATGAAAATCAATTTGAAAACCATGTTGACATACAATACAATTATTACTGGCTTGTTTATAATTGTAGTTTTTTTTTTATTAATCCAAAAAAACAAATTTCAATATCAATTACTACGTTTATTTAACATATAATACTAGCTTATTATTTCCGTTGCTTACAACAACTTGTCAAAAAGCATAATTAACTTCTTCAAAAATGAAAACCTTAAAATGAGAGTAGCATAAACAAAAGATGTTGGCTAAGTCAGGCAACTTAGTTGTCAGTGGTTGAACTCTTCTAATCTGGGAATACTGTTTTCTAGGTCATTTGGTATTTACAATAAGTATATGGTGGGTCGACAAAGGTGGAAAAAGCAGACCTATAAAAGGTTCGCAAATTTAATTACGTCATCAACGTAGTAAAAGATAAAGCAAAAGAATCTTACGAAGAGCCCCACAAAATTTTTCCAATATCACTTATTTCTTTTACTACGAAGTCCATGTCGGCGAAAGTGACGTAATCGGTGATGACAATCATCCTAAAGAAATTTGGCAGCTTGCCAAGTGGTTGGTAGCCAATCAGCGTCGTTCCTCGCTCGGCCATTTTTTGCTTGATCAAAGGTGCAACAGCGGAAAGTTTTTGACAAAATTCGTGATCGTTCAAATCCCACTTCAACTTTCGCATGTTTTCGGGAATGAACCAGAAACAAACGTTCGTTGCTTCGGGCTGAAATATAAAGATTTCAATGACAAAAATACCGATAAGCATCTCTATAAGAGGAGTGCAAACTTCCACTTCTCCCAAAAAAATATAAAAAATGTCAATGATTTGGGAGTTGCACTTGGCCGCCAACTAAACATTTATGGTAGGTTTTACGCTTTAACATTTTCCTACTTATAACTTTATTGGTTTCGTGATTTGAATGTACGCTTTCCCTGTTCTTAGCTTTTAAGTAGATAAATGAGATCTTGCGAATGACATAGGTAACAAACTTTTTTCCCTCACTCGGGTCCCACATTTTTCATTCAGTTTTTGGTAAATGTGATTCTCATCCAAAATAGTTCCACTTTATGACCGGCCGGTTGATTGAGTCGTCATTCAAGAATTGTCGGCAGCGTTGCTCAGTACGGTAAAACACTGGCTTATAATCGTGAAATTACCAGTTCAACGCCCGCATTGGCTTTGCATTGTTGTGCTCCAGGAAAAAAAACTCCTTAAGGAAATTTTCCCTGTTTGGTAGCACTGCAACGTGCCGGCAGTATCAGCAGCTCCAAAGCGAGTTTGAACACAGCATAACCGCAAAGGTTATTCTACGACCATAGATAGTAAAAAATACAGTTTATAGTTTGTTACATTCATTCCTACGAATCGGACTAACTACTACAGAGCTTAATAATCGGTGGGTTGCGACCCAAGGGGGGCGCTAAATTCTTTCAGATGGGCTACGAAGCATCACAAAATCATTTTCACAAAGTCAATTACCAAAAAAAAAGTCATTGGTGGCTACAATCGGCAAAATAATTGCTCTCGTTAAATTAAAAAAGACCTTTTAAGATCAACATAGGTAAAAATAGAATCTCTAAAAAATAAGTCCTTCGCAAGAAAACCAGGCATGTTTATCGCAGTAAAGTTGATTTCTATACAAAAAGACTTCAAGTTGACAGTGGTTTGCCAAAGACAACGTTTATATAAAGTGGCCTGCAAGCTGAAAAACTTGACTAACAAACTAAACTCGCTTTACCTCTTTGATAAGTTTGAAGCCTTCAGTTTTTTTTACAAGGTCAGCCAAGTAGCGCGAGTTTTCATAAGCTTTGTCGATTCGTTCGTTCAGTCCTTTGTTGCCAAGAGCTTTCCACATTAACCACAGTTTCAATGAATCAACCTGGAGTCATTATCATTAGCCAGTCATCAAACAAAACACCAGAATCAAGCTAAGTTTTAGGCTATTCAAAAGCCAAAAGAGGTCAGCTCTCTAAGAAAAGAGAAAACAACTAACTTTTTTCCGAGACTTTTCTGTCACTTTTTCTGCCAGCAGAAAAAATTTCCCCACTTTAGCAAAGCAAAAGGAAGCCAGACTATTGTAGAAAGTTACTTTCTGTGGAAGAACCTGAACAGTCTGAAAGCACACGCAATAATTTTCGGAAATTGGATTGTTTCTAAGGGCGTGACCTGTCGAAGACAACCACTGCCTGTTTGGAAAGGTAGGAAGTTTCTCAATTTAATCGATGTGCCGTAAAGTATTGTGTCAACTTGCCTTTCTGCCGCATTGAACAATTTTAGAACCAACGTCGTACGAAGGATCGTATGCTTTCTTATCTTGTTGAAAGAGATAAGGCACGACAGCAGTGTGGCAAGAACTCAAAATGTTCTGAAAAAATTATTGTCCACATCATAAGCTATAAAATATCAAGCATAATTTTTGGCTCATTCGAAGTTTTTCTGCAAAATCAGTAAATTGCGGTCCTCAGAAAAATAGATGAAGCCAGGGGCACAAAAAACCATGGCAAGAAATAGTTTATGAACTAATTTTAAGTAAATTAGCGAAGACCATTGCATCTTTGGTGCGATTGCACAAAAAGTTTTTCTCGATTTCGGAGTCTATAAACTTTATTTCAGTATGCACGCTGTTGTTATAGCAAGCCACTTTAATTTATCAAAAGTTATTTTAATTAGCGAAACATTTTAAATTTCAAAGGCTTTCGACTTTCATAAAGCCGTTTTGAAGAATGAACGTGTGTCAATGTAACGTAATAAATTCAAACAATCAAACGTAAGTGCAAATGATACACATAATGAAGATGTAATATTTCTAAAGGCTGTAAAAGCGTAGCCAACTTTAAGATAAATACGCTTTTACAGCCTTTAGAAATATTACGTCTTCATTATGCATATTATTTGTACTTATGTTTGATTGTTTGAATTTATTGCGTTACATTGACTTACGTTCATTCTTCAAAACGGCTTTATGAAAGTCAAAAACCTTTGAAATTTAAAATGTTTCGCTAATTAAAATAACTTCCAATTTATTAAATTGGAAGCTTAAAATAACTTCCAATTTATTAAAGTGGCTTACTATAACAACAATGTGGATATTGAAATAAAGTTTATAGACTCCGAAATCGAGAAAAACATTTAATGCAATCGTGCCAAAGATGCCAGTCTTTGCTAATTAACTTGAAATTACGTTGTTAACTATTTCTTGCCGTGGTTTTTCGTGCCCCTGGCTACATCTATTTCTCTGGGAATTTCGTATAGTGTTTTTGAATAGTTTTTGTATTTTGTTGCGCATTTTGTTTACTTTCAATGGCAACAATTTCATTTCAGTTACTGTGGCGTCACAAATACACAACAAAACAAAATGTTGAATTTTTAAAAGTACCGGTAGTTAGATTTCGCCAAATGACGACACTACACGATACGCAGGACTTCCATCAACCTGGAACCAAAATTAAGGACAACCGAAAAATTTTTGCTACTGCTTTTTTTAAGGTCGCCCAGAAAGTTTGTCAAATATGAGCGTTTGTGTGCGCATATTGAGTTAAATATTATTTTTTCAGGGGTTTCAAAATGGCTTGCCGAAAATCTCTGAGCAGCCAACCATACTAGTTGGGTAAATTCTAGTCGTAAATCTTAGATTAGTATGAAATGATAAAAGTTTCCATTAAAATGAATCAAATAGCTGTGTATTGTTAAAAGCAAAATAAAATAAGGACTTATTCCGTAAAAGGAGGACATCCCTCAGAAATAAGGACAACATTACTTCCTAAAATGTATTGCTTCAAAACAAGGGCAGTATGAAAACCCTGACAACACGACTAGCTATTCACTTGAGCCGCAAGTTGTGATGCAGGTCTCATAACTAGGGCTTATTTTCAATACAGTCAAGTTTTGGTAGCAAGTTTGTGGGGCGTGGTTTTCTGTGATTTTGTTGTTTGGTAGCAAGTTTGAGAGCGTGGTTTTGTGTGATTTTGTTTTTTTGTTAGCAAGTTTGAGAGCAGCGTGGTTTTCTGTGACTTTGTTTTTTGGTAGCAAGTTTGAGCAGCGTGGTTTTCTATATTTTGTTTTTTTTTTGGTGGCAAGTTTTGAGCGGCGTGGTTTTGTGTGATTTTGTTGTTTGGTAGCAAGTTTGAGAGCGGCGTGGTTTTGTGTGATTTTGTGTTTCGTTGGCAAATTTGAGCGGCGTGGTTTTCTGTGCTTTTGTTTTTTGGTAGCAAGTTTGAGCAGCGTGGTTTTCTATATTTTGTTTTTTTGTTAGCAAGTTTGAGCGGCGTGGTTTTGTGTGATTTTGTTGTTTGGTAACAAGTTTGAGCGGCGTGGTTTTGTGTGATTTTGTTGTTTGGTAGCAAGTTTGAGCGGCGTGGTTTTGTGTGATTTTGATTTCTGGTAGCAAGTTTGAGCGGCGTGGTTTTGTGTGATCTTGTTTTTGGTAGCAAGTTTGAGAGCGGCGGGGTTTTGTGTGATTTTGTGTTTTGGTAGCAAGTTTGAGAGCGGCGTGGTTTTGTGTGATTTTGATTTTTGTTAGCAAGTTTGAGTAGCGTGGTTTTCTGTGATATTGTTTTTTAGTAGTGAGCTAGAATTGTGGATATGAAGAGTAAGTTTTATATTCCTATTTTGACAGGTCAACAAAAAATCAAGTTTTAGCCGTTAGGTCAATTTTTGTAAGGTAACAAAGTCAATTTTTCATAATTAACACTGTTAGTCAAAACATTTCTTTCGTATTGATGAGAAAAACTGACAACTTTGAAAAGTGTGATAAAGTTTACTAGATGTTTTGTTTTGACTTGCAATGTTTGTCGATTTTTTTCTGTATTACAAGCTGATACCATTTTTGTTGCAATGGAATAGTTGCGACAGTTAGGAGGAACAACAGTGTACATTTGTGGGGTAAAAATGTTTGCAGTACAAGGTGCAGTGTATAACAAAGGTGCACCGTCGATGCTAGTGTCGACTATTATTTTCATTGTTTTGAGGTGAATCAAGAAAAAGTGAATAGCTTATTTATGCAGGTGCAGTGTGCAAGCTGAATAACAGATGGTATTTTACCACTTTACAGTGAAATCAACTGTCAAAAGGGTGACGTATTTATGCAGGTGCAGAGTGTATGCTCACTAACAGATGGTAGTTTATTATTCTACTGTGAAATCAACTGTCAAAAGGGTGACGTGACATATTTCTATAGATTTGGCTTTTGCTTGTGATTTAGATCTTTAAATGATGCCAAAAGTTAAAGCAACTAAAACATCTAAAATTTAATCCGTACTTCAAGATTTCCCTGAAGAATTCATGAAAAGTCCCAACAACAAATTATAATGCAATTTGTGCAGCTGTATCGTTTCTTGTAACAAACCGCTTTCATGTTAAAAGTCATCGAAATATGTCCAAACACCAAAAAGCATTAGGCACCAGATCTGATGTAATTATTCCGCACACTTCGCAAACGTTTTTGAAGAGCAGTTACACCGATTTTGTAGAAAAGGCATTTTTGTCTGTTGATATTCGTTTGTACAAGCTAAACAATAAGCATAACAAAAACCTATGTTAGGGCGTTGGTCATAGCTGGCCATCTGAAACTACTTGTAGAAAAGCAGTGGTGCAATTAGGCGCACATGAGTTGCAGCGGATAAAAAATGTTGTACCTGACAAACAAATTTTTGTGGTAAATGAGAGCACACTATCTGGCATACAATAATTAAATATTCTAGTTGGAAGTCTTGAAACACCTCACGTGTGCCAAAGTGCAAGTGCGCTGCTCAAGCGGTTGACGATGCTGTTAGATCTCTTGGAAACAGCAGCAACTCTTTCTTTTATTGTCTAATGATGCAAAACATAAGGTGGCTGCAAGTGCAATACTAAAATTTTTGTATCCTAAGCTGTTTCATGCGAGATGTGTAGCAGATTTATTGCACAATTGTGCTATGAAAGTCAAATCTTACTTTGAAGATGTTGACCAGCTCATTGCAAAAGTCAAATCAGCAACAATTAAAAACAAAACCAGTCAAACCAAATTCTCCACCATTGGTTGCCCAAGGAAAGCCGGTTAAATGCTACCTTATGTTAGGCAAAGAATTCATCCGAAGTGTAGTAACTCAAACAAAAGTTAGCTTGCAGACGACTGGGTTTAGCTACCCAAGCTCTCAAAATCAAAGACGAAGGTAAATGACTAGTTAAACTTACAGAAACGATACAGAGTGCCAAGTACTCCATCAAAAAAGCGGGGCAAGCAATCAAAGAACATGACTTCGGAGAAGACATTTAGAGCATTAACCGTTACATTCAAAAAAGAAAGCAGAACAATGGCATTTCCAAAATAATAAACATGGAAAGTCAGATATTTCACCAGCTGTTTACAGGTTAATTCAACATTCTCAGGCCACAGCTGTTTCTGAAAAAAGAAGTTCTTTCATGGTGCGAAAACTGTGAACCAAGAACAGAAACTGTATGGTCAAAAATGTAAAACAGTATATGATTTTACATTTCAATTCTCGCAACTGGTGATTGCAACGTTGGCTGCCTATACAAGGCGTGCGTATTTTGTTGAAGATTAGTGTGTTTTCGTTAATTAAATGTTTGTTTTAATATCAAAACCCAAGAAGCAGTAATATATTCAGTCAATATTTTGTTAGGTCAACAAAGCAAACTTTTTAAACTTTAAGTCACTTTTTTTTTATTTTTAGATCAATAAAAACTTGTCGCAACCACAACTTAAAATCGGTAAAAGCTAAAGAACAAGCACCGAGGCTATCAAAATTTGTTTAATTACGTACTTGTGAGCTGAACCTAAACGTGAGCCCTATCCTTAAAATAATATAGCATAAATCTGAGCAAAATTCGATTTTACAAAGTTGATTCCCGGAAAAAAGAGGTCGTCATGTTGAGAAAAAGACCAAGCAACGAAATATTAGAAAATATGTAGTTTGTGTGGACAATTATAAACAAAATAATCGCTTTCTTAAAGTTTGTTTCAAAAAAAAAACAAAACAAACAAAAAGGTCTTCAATTGGATAATAAGCGGAATCAATTAAGAAGCATATGCTGTTTTTAAGTATCTTTCACGTGCTTGTGCGAAAAACTTGCTCAAGTACCCCCAAAATATCTGTGGCGTACTTCAGTTAGAGGACCCCTAAACCAACGTTTCTATGCAAGAAGCCAGATCCAATGCAGCTCTAGTGAATATTTAGTGATGGGGCTTCGTGACATTTGCAAAAGTATAGCAGGAGTCCAACGACGCCAAAAAGGTCGAAGGGTACAGCTCTAAATCATAACATACAGGATGACCATAATATCTTGAACTGATTATAAACGTTTAAAGCACTTAGGGTGAACAAGGTAGAAGAATAGTTTTTTTTTTTGCATATTATTTGCATGTCACAAAAAGTTTTTAATAGGATTTCTCATTCGGTATTCAGTAAATAATTATTATTAACATGTTTTGAACTTACAATATATATACTATGAGGATAATTATGACTAAATTACGGCAGCAATGAAACAAAACGCGCGATGTACTTTGAGACTTCACGAAACAAAATCAGCATTTACAGTTCAAAGCAATTTTAGTAAAGGATATTGGTGAACCCTTCCGGGTGTTAAATATATCAAAAACTGGTATGAGAAATTTAAAGAGACTGGCAGCATTGGTGAAAGTATAAAAGCGGGCTCAAGCTCATTGATGCTGTGTGTACCGCGTTTAAATGGACCCTAGGAAATCAACTTGCAAAGCTTCGAGAGAATTATTAGTACCAAAGATTACCGTTGTCAAGATTGTGTGCAAAATGCCTCTTGCAAGTATACCAAGTGCTAATTGTTCCGGCTATGTAACCAAATGATCTTCCCTAGCGAGCTGCCTGTGCTGCTGAAATTCTTCACAGAATTAATTCAGATAATGACTATCTACTGCGGATTTCATTTTCTGGTGAAGCTAGTTTCCACACATCATGACGAGTTAACAGACATAATATCAGCATTTGGGGATCAGAAAATTCACACATTGTGGTAAAAGAAGTAAACGCATGTTGCGGTCTGTCTTATGGATGACAGAGTCATTGGAGCTTTCTTTTATTTTTTCTCAATCTACCATTACAGCAAACGTATACCTAGACATGCTACAACTTTATGTTGCACTCCAACAGAAGGATTTTCAGCCACCCGTAGTCTTCCCACAAAATAGGCTGCTCCACACTAGAGTTTGTATATCCACCAGTTCTAAATAATATCTTTGCAATTACCCCCTCATGACTTTTTGCTCTTGGGTTAATGTCAAAGACAAAGTGAACTGTACACCGGTTGACGATTTACACTAACAGCAAGTATTGCCGAAGCAATCGAATATGTAAGGATGGAGATGCTTCAAAGCACGTGGCGTGAAATTGAATATCGTTTGGATGTTTGTCGAGCGACAGAAAAGACCTATATCGAGACTTACTGGACTGCAAATGCTTGTGAGTAAATTGTTCACCCTAAGTGCTATGAAAGTATATAATCAGTTCAAGACTTTACACTGATCCCATACATACATCTTTACTATATTTTCCTCAGAGGATGGTCGCCAGTAGAGCAGCACTAGGACTCTCTTGTTAACTTAATTTCCTCTAGCAGTATTTTTCTACTCAACTGATTGAATTGCATGCTGTGATAAAGCCAAGTTGCCTACGCAACTCATCAAACTACTTCAGCGCTCATCACCCTTTTTGGCGTCGTTGGACTCTTGCTATACTTTTGCAAATCTCATGGAACCCCATCACTAAATTAATTAATTTATTAGAATATTAATATTCATTAGAGCTGCATTGGATCTGGCTTCTTGCATAGAAACGTTGGTTTAGGGGTTCTCTAACTGAAGTACGCCACAGATATTTTGGGGGTACTTGAGCAAGTTTTTCGCACAAGCACGTGAAAGATACTTAAAAACAGCATATGCTTCTTAATTGATTCCGCTTATTATCCAATTGAAGACCTTTTTGTTTGTTTTGTTTTTTTTTTGAAACAAACTTTAAGAAAGCGATTATTTTGTTTATAATTGTCGATAAAAACAACACATTTTCTAATATTTCGTTGCTTGGTCTTTTTCTCAACATGACGACCTCTTTTTTCTGGAAATCAACTTTGTAAAATCGAATTTTGCTCAAGATTTATGCTATATTATTTTAAGGATAGGGCTCACGTTTGGGTTCAGCTCACAAGTGCAGTTCTGACCAAAGTCTAAGGCCAGAGTTGATTTACGACCTTATTCTTTGTTGCGGTATAATACTGGATCAGATATTATGATCCAGTGTTATCAGATATATCTGATCCAGTATTATGCCGCAACATCATCTTTTATCCGGGGCAAAATCTAATTTATCAGTCGTTATGTAGCAGATATCAATTTTTCGTTAGCAAGTGGAAATTACTTTTCCGTATTTTGCATCTGCCTGAAATGGGTAAAAACCGCTCTCTTTTGGAAGTTCAGCGAGGTCATATTGTTGTTTTTCACAAGGACGGCGACAAAGAATGTCGATTTGGTCTTCTTCGTCGTATGAGCTATTTGTTGTGAGCATTATGCAGGAAGATGTGTATGGGTTACACTGCGTTAGCGCTCACGCTCGGCTTGCCAGTCTTCACTCTTAGACTGGGGCCACCACGACGGGTAGACTGCTTGGCCCCACCACCTGTCTGCCACATAAAGATGGAGACATCCCGTTGAGTGTCTTGCCCAAGGACACAACAAGGGAGCTTGCCGGCTTGTTCTCCACACTATCCCTATTTGCTGAGCGCCAAGCAGGGAAGCTGTGAATACCAAGTTTAAAAGTCTTTTAGTATGACTCGACTTGGGAAATGAACCCCAGGTCTACCGACTGCGAAGCGGACACTCTAACCACTACGCCATCGCGTCGGTAGACAAAAAATTTGTTCCATATTTGTTTGTTCCATATGTCGTTGGACCCAAAAATTGAACTGCAAAGTATTCATATTTACGCGTCATGTCGCAAAAACTGTGATAATTACTATGTTGATCAAACAATGACATTTTCATCACAACGTTGGACTAAACATCGAGTACTATGCAATAAATTTTGCTACTCTGAAAATAATGATAATTCGGCCCTACTTAGACATTATGATATACATCATAGAAAAATCTTTACTAGCAAGCCTGATATAGCGCAATGTTTTCTGTTTTCTTTCTCGTAATACCTGAATTCGAAATTTTAAACTTCTAGTTGCGCATACTGAATGCCAAAATAAATATAAATAAAATGGTTTTATACATGAGTTGCTAGTTGCTAGCCAGCAATTTTCAAGGCAATCTCCTATCAAGAGGGATCTGCCTCCAGCATCAACGTATAATAGAAAAATTTGCTAAAAAATGATCACCAGCATCATACAGTACCATAAAGCAATCTATTACATCACGTCAATAACCCGCAACCGGTTTCGACCTTATTGGGTCTCATCAGGCGGGTGTAAAAAACACTCAATAATAAACATGCTAAAAAAAACAAATTTGCCATTGGGTGCAAAAATTTTTTTTAGCATGTTTATTATTGAGTGTTTTTTACACCCGCCTGATGAGACCCAATAAGGTCGAAACCGGTTGCGGGTTATTGACGTGATGTAATAGATTGCTTTATGGTACGGTATGATGCTGGTGACCATTTTTTAGCAAATTTTTCTATTATACGTTGATGCTGGAGGCAGATCCCTTTTGATAGGAGATTGCCTTGAAAATTGCTGGCTAGCAACTAGCAACTCATGTATTAATGATAAGTCTTGAAAATGATCCTGCACCCCTATTAGGGCTTACCGATGTGACTTGTTGTCCATGTCATGTGTGTGTGTCCTTTAATATGACCCCCATGATATAGGTATTGCTGTATCATATTGTTTTGTATTGCATTTTTTTTTGCACCCAAAGGCAAATTTTTTTTTTAGCATGTTTATTATTCAGTGTTTTTTACACCCGCCTGATGAGCCCCAATAAGGTCGAAACCGCACGCGGGTTATTGACATGATGTAATAGATTTCTTTATGGTACCGTATGATGCTGGTGATCATTTTTGAGCAAATTTTTCTATTGTAAAATGGTTTTACCACGTATATAACCTAGTATCATTACTCACGGTGTTTAAATGTCTTTACTACATTAATCATAATCTGCAATCAGCCTGCGTTTTGATCTTATTTTTTTCGTCATAATGGTTTGCTGTCTTTTGGGCATTACTTGAATACTATAATATGAAATTATTTGCTTGGATACGTTGGATAGATAATTACTTGTGTGATGGAGTGTAGAGTTGTCAGTACAGCTAATTGCTTGGTTTCTTATATTTAGTTGTTTTTATCGTTCTTTTGCAGCACTGATAGTGTTTGATAGCAAAATGTATTTGTTTTAGTGTAATTAAGTTTGGTGCCAGTCTAGTATGTGTCCTACCTTTTTTCTTCTGGTCTAGTATGTGGCCTACCCAGTTTGAATGGGAAGGCAGTGTACACTGTAGGGGCAGGCCCGGTATGTAAATGTACGGGGCAGTGTACACTCCAAAGGAAATAGCAAAAATGTGAACAAATACTTACTAAACAACCAACATGGTAGGCCACGCTCAGAAGGTAGGACACATACTAGACTGGTACCTTAAGTTTTAATAAAGTTTTGAGCTGATCTAGTTTTTTCAATCATACCTTTTGCAGAATAAGTCCTTATTTTATTTCGCTTTTAACAATACACAGCTATTTGATTCATTTTAATGGAAACTTTTATCATTTCATACTAATCTAAGATTTACGACTAGAATTTACCCAACTAGTATGGTTGGCTGCTCAGAGATTTTCGGCAAGCCATTTTGAAACCCCTGAAAAAATAATATTTAACTCAATATGCGCACACAAACGCTCATATTTGACAAACTTTCTGGGCGACCTTAAAAAAAAGCAGTAGCAAAAATTTTTCAGTTGTCCTTAATTTTGGTTCCAGGTTGATGGAAGTCCTGCGTATCGTGTAGTGTCGTCATTTGGCGAAATCTAACTACCGGTACTTTTAAAAATTCAACATTTTGTTTTGTTGTGTATTTGTGACGCCACAGTAACTGAAATGAAATTGTTGCTTTTAATAGTAAGCAAAATGCCATTTACTTCTAGAAAAACCTGTACTGGACACAGACTCCGCATTAGTCACGTGACTGCACATTAGTGGCCCGATCGCAGAAAGCTAATTTCGCTCAGTCAGAACGACTGGTAGGCGCGTTGGTGTTGCAGCTAAAAGGTTTTGTGCAAGCTCAGCTTTTTTCAGTTAATGGCAGATGGCGTATAAATTAAATGATATGTTAAAGCTATAAGTTAAGAAACTGAAGAACTGAAAGAATAAATTCGCAATTGTTCCTGCGTACCCTATTACAATACAAGAAAATGAGCAATTTAGAGCAGCTCTTTGTGGATGCACATTTAGGCTACAGTCCAACTAGCTGATTACCGGTGGTTACATCAATAAAAAGATCTTAGAATGTCGGATTCGATTTATTTTATTATAATTTAAAACTTTGACTCTCCTTTAGAATGAGCTGCCATTTTTCATAGAACATGTTTTGAGGTTAGTTTTAGGGAAAGGGCAGGAATTAGAATAGGGCTTAGTTGGGTGTTGTTTACAATACTACCTAAGGGTGTTTTGCAGTTCTCTCCCATTGATTGTTGGAAAAGCACTGGGCAGTTGCCCACTTTGCTCACTGGATAAGCCAGTCGTGTGTACACTACACACTAGGACCTGAAGACACTTGTGTTTCGATTGCAGGTTAGGACTCATAGGCTATGTAGTATGCCTCTGTCAATTTTCAACCTTGTGCAATGTGCATTGTACAACTTTAGGGTTGGGGATTTGGTTTGGGAGTAGGGTTAAGGCAAGATAGTTTGCAGAGTTAATAACCCTAACCCCAGGCTCCAACCCTAAACTAAATTAATAAGGGCATATTTCACATGAGACCCGGAAAATATACAGATGAAGATATGCATGAATGTATGTCATGATTAGTAGCAGGGTTGTGGAGTTGAAACCGGCGCGGTGGTGTAGTGGTTAGAGCATCTGCTTTGCAGTCAGTAGACTTGGGGTTCATTCCCCTTGTTGAGTCACACCAAAAGACTTTAAAAAATGGTATCCACAGCTTCCCTGCTTGGCACTCGGCATTTATGGGAGGTTGTAGAGAACAAGCCGGCAAGTTCGTTTGTTGTGTCCTTGGGCAAGGCACTTAACGGGATGCCTCCGCCTTTATGTGGAAGACAGGTGGCCAAGACACCTCAAAAATGGCAACTCCCAAGCAAGTGCGGACGTCTTGTCCAAAATATAGTGATACAATTCGCTTTCTCGTGAATAGAGGATAAATATGAACAAATGCAAACCTAAATAGCATGACTCTAACTCTTCCCTATGAACGATTTTTAACTCAGCCCCAGCATTTTTTTGTGTATTTTCCTTAATTTATGCCTAAAAATGGCTTTTGGCAAAACTTTTCAAAAAGTCTACTCTCACTCAAAGCTAAAAAAAATTTCAACTCCAGCCCTTGGCTCTCAAATATTTTTGACTGTTGACTTGTGGTTCTGGCAAATTGCCTACCCTACCCTCTCTGATTCCACAATCCTGATATGAAGAGACATCTTACTGGAAGCCATAATGTTCAAATTTCCTCTTTTGAAGAAAGCACACTGATACCAATAAAAATAAATTTGGATTTTAGAAAACTTTCACTGAGCAAAAGCATTTGTTCAGATTTTATAGTTTCTACTGTTATTTGTTAATACATCTTTATATGATATTGCTGATACTACATATATGGGTCGCTGTTCTGCATATGGATGTAAAAGGATATGATGGACATGAAACACCAGAAAATGTATCAATGCACCAATTTCCATTACAAGATCGACCACTTTTGCAAAAGTGGTTGCGCAAAATTTCACGTCCGGATTTTGTTCCAAGCAAAAATTCTAAATTATGTTCACTACACTTTACGGATGATTGCTTTATAACAACATCAGAAGATTCCAACTCATGACGAAAAAAGAAAAAAGACACATCAGAACTCAAAAGAAGGTGAACTATTGTGTATTGTGATCATAGTTTCATATATTAGTTGATTTAAAAATCTAAAATTAAAAGACCCCTCACTGATTTTAGTATGTTTTGGTGTATATCAAGTGTACCCCAGAAAAAGAGCCATGCTTTGACAGGTAATATCTTCATAAGCAGCAATTCAATTTCAGTGACATTTTACCCAATTTGCCTTACGGGCATTTTAAATAACTGTGCCAAATTTCAAAAAAGAAATCAGTTGAGCAACAAGAGAGCATTGCCTATTTCAATAGAGTATGTCAAAAACTTAATATCAGAGAAGTCCTTTTCATTAGGATGTTTCAAAACATCTTTTCGTTCTTCAACAGTTCAATGTCTTCGCATGAGATAACCAAATCTAATGAAATTTTTTCACAGATAGCCTTTCAAACATTATAAATAAGTGTGCCAGATTTAAAAGAAATTGATTAAGGAACAAGGAAGCAATGCTAATTTCAATATACCATGTCAAGAAATTCAGTATCAGAACTTATCAATGTTATCCTGACAGGATTCTTATGGATACTGTAACCGCAGACTACAACATTATCTTATGTCAATATATTATGACATCATCTTTATCTTTATTTTTACACCAGTTAATTCGAAATGAGCTTAGTAAAAATCTTTCAGTTCGAAAACTACAATGTGAGTAACAAGTGAACTTGCACTGTAATAGAAATAAGAATTACAAGGTGTCATTGTTGAGGTGAAGAAAGTAACAGATTTGCCATTGATCTAAGGATGTTGAGGTTTGAGAGAGATCGAAGAAACTCCCGTAAACAACAAGAAGAGGCGTTGTGCTTTTATCAAGTTATTAGTAACTAGTAAACTACAAATGCCTATTGCCTTTCCATGATAAATTTAGTAAAGCTGCACATTAGGAAGCTAGCAAACTGCACTTTAAAAATTTGGCTTTAAAAATCCTCAGTGAGTTAAACGAATTTCTTATTCTCAGCTATTAAATTTTTTGACATGCTCTATAGACATATATATGTAGTACTCGCTTGTTGCTCAACCGACTTCTTTGAAATGTGGCACTGCTGCGTTGTACAACTTTAGGGTTGGGGTATATTACAATTGTATTTAATTTTCACACTAAATTACAACTCAACACTTTATCTTTTTTGTTCAGAAAACTGAAGAGTGATGCAGTACCAACTTTATTTCACAACTGTCCCAGCTATATGTCAAGTGATCCACCAAATAAAAGGTCAAAAACCAGTTCTGCAAGTGCCAGACGTCAGCAAAGTGCTGAAGATGCCGAGAAAATGAGTCAACTTTTTTTTGAAAAGGATAAAGTGTCATCCATTCATGATATCTATCAGCGGATTCAATCTGACCCAGCAATACCTTCTGACATCACTGCAATATTAAAAGGTGACACCCTCTTTTTATGCATAATTGACATACATGCTGAAACTCCACATCTAAGCATTATTTTACGAATTCGTGATGATTTGTCTTATGATTCTTTTGTAGATGGCAAAAAGTTGAATAAGAATGATGATATAGTTGATGGTGCGGAACTGACTCTTTTCAGCCAAGTTTTGAACTTAATTGCCAATCTTAAATCCAAGGTTGGTCGCCCTGATCAACCTATTTTTGAGGATGCTTTGATTGAACTTAAAAATTGACTTCAAGATGACTCATTTAAATCAGTTGATTTCTTGATTGAACAACTGCAACTGATTAGACTTCCCCCAAATAGACGGCGATATTCTAAATAAAGTACTGTTTTTGCTTATTTGATTTGGACTGCAGGTAGCAGCGCATATCGAGCATTGTTGGAAAATGAAATTTTAATTTTGCCATCAGAAAGAACACTGCCACGTATTACGTACAAGTTTGGTTCGCCAACTCAAAATACTTCTGTCAATTACTTAAAGGCTAGAAGGACTGGTTTGACTTCTTCTCAGTCGTACATCAATCTCATGCTGGATGAAATTTATACTGCTAAAAGAATTGAATATTCTTTTGCATCTGGCAAAGTAATGGGTCTGACTCAGGCTGGAGAAGTTGCTTCCACGATTCTATGCTTTATGGCTTCATCAGTATGTGATAAGTACCAAGATGTAGTAGCCTTGATTCCGATTTCTCATTTGAATGCAGATAAGCTCAAGGAAGCGACATGGAATGTTCTGCAGTTATTGGCCAAATCTGGCTTCAATGTTGTGTTACTTTGTTGCGACAATCACACTGCAAACCGTTCATTCTTCAAAAATGTTTTGTGTGGTGGTGTTCTTAGTTTCATGGTCTATAACCCTATTACAAAGAGGCCGTTATTTTTACTGTTTGACTCTGTGCACAATCTGAAAAACATATACAACAATTTTTGTAAACGAGGAATACTTTCTTTTCCTAGCATTGATGATCCTACTTCGATAAAAACTGCTTCATTTATTGATATCCGTAACTTATATGATGAAGAATCGAAACAGCCTCTTAAGCTTGCACACAAGCTAACACAAAAATCACTAGCTCCAAAGAACATTGAGAAGACTTCAGTAAAATTGTCAAATGCCATTTTCCATGAAAGCACTCTGCATGCATTGCAGTATTTCAACGAAAATCAAGGCAAACCGTGGACTGGAACAGCTGATTTTGTAGAGATTGTCCTTAAGATGTGGAAAATCGTCAATGTTAAGACTCCGTCTATTGGTCAACACAAAAAAGATCTGTTTCGAGAGCCCATCAGTAGTTGCGATGATTTCAAACAGCATTATCTTGAAAAATTTGCTCAGTTTATTGAAACCTGGTATTGTAGCGGATTGCCTTGCCTTTCCAAAGAAACATGTTTAGCTGTCAAGCACACCTCTCGCCCTGTGTGATATTGCTAAATACCTGCTTTCTGATTTGGGATTTAGTTATGTGCTTCTTGGTAAATTTCAATCTGATGTTTTAGAGTCTAGATTTGGCTGGTATCGTCAAATGTGTGGCGGCAATTACTTCATATCTGTGCAACAGGTTCTGCAAAATGAGCGAAAAATTAAAGCCATTTCGCTTATAAAGTTCTCAGGATTTTCTCTCCGCGATGATTTTGATGACAGTTCTCCACCACCAAATGGATTTGTTGAAGACGTAGAGCTCTTCCTTGAGCAAATTTCTCAGTCGCCCAGACCATCTTCTTCCGAACTGAATAGCATTTATTATGTCACAGGGGCAATGGTCCGTTCTCAACTTCGTGCCAAATCTTGTGATTTTTGTTCGGACATTCTTCTGTCGAGTTCTACAGATGTTGCGTTAATTAACCCCAATGTGTATGATGAGCAATGTGATGAAGCCTGCAAATTTATGAATGAAATCAATCGAGGAGGGTTTATTTCCCCTAATGATATATCATTTTCTCTCTGTCAGCAATGCTACTGCATATTCAATGCCATCCGTATTGATCCTTTACTAGAGCAAAAATTTTTAGCAATTGAAGAAAAAAAGCATTTTTTTGTTTGTCTTGTATCTACTTCATTGGTTGATATTTGGTCAAATTACACAACTTTGTTAAAATGTTCAGTAGGCCATGATATTATTAAAAGCATGTTCTGTAAATTTTTTAACTGCTTTATGTCCAATTATGTTCGTGATTTAACACAAAGTAACAGACCTTCATCGTCAAGTCGTAAAATTAAGAAGCTTTGTTGTACATTTTGATTGCATTGCATTGCATTGGCTTATAATGGACGTTTTTGTTTATTTATCACTCTACAACTGACTGTGTACCGTTCTGTATCATTTTTGTGAGTGTGCTATCTTTAGTCATTGGTAATGTAGTAGTGTCATGTCAAAAAACAACACACTGGGTGTAGTTTTGTTCAGTACAATATCTGTAAATGTCATGAATATTCCAGCCAGTACCATGGACACCGGCGTCCACAGAAAAAAAACAGGTGTTGAGGGGATTCAGCGCAGATGTTCATGACAGTTGATTCTTGATCTTCATATACTGAGTTGTAATGTGCAAGTCTGGCTGATTTGTCTAGGTATTATACGGTAGTATTGCCCTATTTGTCTTTGTATTATAATGCAGTATTACCCGATATTTGTAGATTTTCGATGCACTCAATGTCTGCATGTCCTAGAAAACTAAATAAAACGTGAATTTTTAACAAAAGCATTTTTTGCTTCAATTTTCTGTGATAGTGACGTCATTATGATGTCATCAGTGTCCGTAGCAACATACATGACGTCATTATGTGTTTGTATAAATCATATGACAAAGTAACTTTTCGTTTTTGCGCAACAAAGCTTTGAATGTGTGGATTGGCCATTTCAGCATATCGGGCCACTAGTGTACACCAGGAAATCCTGTGTAGAGTACAGGTTTTTCTAGAAGTACATGCAAAATGCGCAATTATGGTAGTTGTTGCATCCTGCGTTTACGCTAAAGTAGTCAAGTTTTGCCAAAATTATTTCGTAAACATTAAGTTTTCTCAAGTGTAAACAAAGAAGGAGAAGAGCCCTTGTGTAACCCCCAAAGCTCACGGAGCACCTCTAGATGTTTCGAAAAAAGCTAGAGTTCTGCGGCACCCCGGTAGAGGAGAGCACTGGTTTGGAGTAAACAAATTGGCAAAACCGTTGGCCTACTTCGCGTTTTTCCGACTCTCCTAAACTCTTCATAATAGCGAGAGTTTGTTTGGATAACTTTTCTGTTTCTTAGCATTGATTGAGAAGAGGGAATCATAAACTCAAAACAGCAGGTTTAATAATTGTACGTGCAATTATTTGATTGTAGACGCTAAAAAACGAGCCCTTCTACTCAGTTACGTTGCCAACAATTATGGGCGACCAAAAGAGCTTTCTGGCTACCTGTGGCCTTCGAAAAACAAATAGCCATTTCGACGCAATTCACTCGTTGTAACTCCATCTCTACAAATATTTGTCCATGCAGCAAGATTTACCTGGCCGCTAGAACTCCACGACCTCTAATCTTGCCCTCATCCCCATAAAGTGGGGGCATGGCTGGAGGTCATAGAGTTCCATGAGTCTCTATTATGACACAACCAAGGTATTGAAACCAAGTCTGCCGGCTGCAAAGCGTGCGCTCCAACGACTGCGCCGACTGAGTTCAAGGTTGATCGTCTATCAGCAGCCGCACAGTTTATCTCTTTAATTGGATCGGCGCAGTGGTTGGAGCGCTCGCTTTGCAGTCGGTAGACCTGGTTTCAATTCCCTGGTGAAATCATATTAAAGAAGCTAAAAACAGCATTCACCACTTTACGCTCAGCAGGAAAATGGTTTTGTGGAGAAAAAGTCGGCAAGCTAGCTTGTTGTGTTCTTTGGCATGACACTAAATTGGATACCACCATCTTTTTGTAGCAGACAGGTGCGAGGGTCGAGTAGTCTACCCACCTCGATAGTCCAGACTAACTAAAGACTAGCAAACATAGTATGACGTCATACCTATGAGCGAAAAAGGATCTGCCTGAAGCAAAGACAAATCTTTCAATGATAGTTGCAAATATGCTAACTATTTCAACGTAGTCTACAATCGGTTCATAATAAATTACCAAGATATTACTTACAAGATGTTTAGTGACAAATACACAACATTGTATTGGTGCCATAGCCATCTTGTGTGGATTCCAAGCAACAGAGTCGCTTCTAAAAAAAAGCGGTATAAAGCATAAGTTCTGGCTTGTAGAGACTTATAATGATCTTGTGGGCAAAATATAAAGCAATGACTAAAATGATTAACTGACCGTGATCGAACGGTCGTTCAATTTATCTTTCTGCGCGACAGGTAAAAACAATAATGCCAGACTCGTATCTAATGTTGAAGGGTTGCTGTCATGCTTTTGCGATGCTATTATTCAATTTCACTTCAATTTAACATCATTTAAAGATGAAACGATAGTTACATGCAAGAGCACAACCAAGGAGATCCCTGACGGGTGGTAAACTCAAATCCTCTCAATTGTGCCAGCTATGCTCGGAAATGTCATTCTCTTGAAATGGAGGTCAGTGCGACAAAAAAATTAACACTATTGAGGGTATAATGAATCCCGAAAGAACAAACAACATCAATAATTCATACGCTGACCTCTCAATTCCTTCGCATAAATACTTGTGTTTCTTCGACAGTAGAGCTCCACCACCCCAGGCTGCCTGTCAATACATCCAAAATGACACATTGTCGTCCATTCTTTGATTTAGAAATTACAATGGACATCACAAAGCTGGGCAAGGCCTCCGTGAAAGAAGCCAGTGATATTATAGTGAGAAAAAGGAAAGAGAGAATGTGTACACTCCCGTAATAAATCGCGAGCAAATTTAACGAGCCACTACAATCAGTGTTAACTCCTGAGATAATACAAACTTGATGAGATGACTTGTATTTTGAGGTCGTTCAGATATTCTACTAAAAGTTTGCAAACGAAGGGTATTGTAGTAGTTTTTGGGCAAAACATGAGTTGGGGATTTCTTTTTTGAGGTAGCAACGTGATTTAGCTAAAAGTGTGTTTGAAAAAGATATCAAAGTGTGCTTGAAAAGAAAGTCTACAGTGCCAAAAACATGGGATTTAATTACATTGTTAAAATTTGGGAAAAATTTGAATTGGGATTATTTTTGGAAGCCGTAACATAATTTGGAAGCAGTAACAACAAAAAAGTAAAAGTCACGACAAGCTTTGCCGTGAGTTTTGATGGTGACTTTATTTTGAATCAGAACACGGCGCTTCTAATCATAAAAAATTTTGAGCTTGGTCTTGGAGCCGTATATACCGTTGTTACCCTTTCTCAATGGCGTTGATACTTCAACGGAAGTCTATAAAACTGTCTTAAAAAATAGTGTGTCAGGCCCAACTTACATCTACATGAAGCCAAAGTCCATATTTCTTGCAGATATCGGAGATCGGAATAAGAGGATCATATGCACCAAATACAGTTGTTCCTGAAGTCGCTACTACCATAAAAGGAACGCCGTTCTGAAATAAAAGGAAACTCATTGTTGAAAAATATAGCAAGTTCGATCGAGTACCTGCTGATTGGAAGATTGCAAAGTCATTTCTCAAACTCTCCGCTTCTCTTATGTCAGAAGAGTTAAAAAGTTTTCATCATCTGGTCTTTCGAATACCAGGTAATCTCAACCTTGGGCTGTGTTTTATATAGCAGGACAAATAAAATGAAAATTATTGCAATCACTGCTTTATGTGATGCATGTAAAGTACGATCAGTGACATCTCGCGGCAATTTTCTTGAAAAAAGAAAGAAGCAAAATGCTCTTAAGAATACTTTTGGATATTGAGTAATGCATTTAAATACTCAATTACTGTTTACTGGTCTTTCATAATTATTCGTTCACAAGTTGTTGTTAGTGGCAGAGGTGTACAACCTACGGCCTGCTACGAGAAATTTTGAGACCCGCGGATGGATTGGGCGGCACAAAGTGAATGTTGAACCTAAAAACAAGGTTCTTCAACGTCAAATTTGGAAATATTGGCGTAAAATTTTGCTTTAAAAAAGTTGATCTCAGGGAAAAAAAGGTCTTTACTTTCTTTTTAGGTAAAAAATGCTACCAGCTATTGCTTCGAAGTTTACTTGTGCGTAAAAACAGTATGGATTACAAACATCGACTGGACCGCAGAATTTTCAAGTAGTTTAAAATTAGCCCGCCAACAAAAAAGATTGTAGCCCCTGCTTTGCGGCCTTATAGAGATTGCATCAATATTATACTTAGTATTGTATTTTATTTACTATATGGTTTCTCCTGCTTTAATATGTGATTTCTATAATTTTCCATTGAGATTAGTTAAGAGTAGCACAGAACTTAAAACACCGTAACGTCATTTTAAGTGTTTCCTAGCTGCACTATACCGCACCAAACATTTTCACGCATGAGTGATTGCTACTGTAGCTTATGATGGTTTTGCACTGATGGGTCAATTGATTACTGGTAGCTCAAAAGTCAGTTCTTTTGTAAACGTGTTAACGATTTTTTGAAACAATTAATTTGAAGCCGTTTTAAAAACGATGGCGTGCAATTACCTTTTATTTTTCTAAACAGTCTGCCATGTAATTTATGTTTTCTAAACATGTCGCGCATGACAACATAAATTACTGTGAACATAAGCATGACTTGAAATAATCTCTGCCATGTAATTTAAATAATGTCAAGTATTGTCAATAATTTTAATGCATTACCAACCTGCTTTATCGTCTCATTTATTTGAAGTTCAAGATCATCTAATTTCATCTTTCCTTTGTCGTCGCACTCAATAGCAACAATATTGTTGGATCCTAATCCTATCAAGGAACCATTTTTCTTTAAAGAGTAATGGCTGTCGGCACTCACAAACGCCACCAAGCGTGGAAGCCCATGTAGACCATTTGTTTTTACTTCAGGAAACTTGTGAAACCGTGCAAGATTCATTCCCAACATGTTACTGTATGAGCCGCCTGCATGTAGATAAAAATATTCATTTTCAACACGAGGTTTTAAATTCGAAATAGTAAATGGTAGCATGCCGATACAGTTATTAGCTATTTTTGAGTAGAAAACCAATCCTGCTTTTAATGTGTATGTTTCCGAAAACACTTTATTTCACATGTGAAACAAAAACAGAATTTGATTTAGATTAAAATTAAAATTGAGCGCATGCAGAAAGCTCTCGAATGCTTTAGGACAGATAGTTTAAATAGAGATGCCAAAAATATTTTTCAACATTAACCTTGAAGGTGTTTATAGCATTTTATGAATCGGGTGGCACATAATTCACTTCACCATTTTAAAATAAAATATCATTCGTGTAAATAAATATACTTAAATAATCTTTTTTTTATTATATAGTTTAAAGATTGAAATTTTATTTTGATCGGGTAGCGCATAAATAATTTTACCATTTAAAAATGAAATATCCTTACAAGACTTGAACATGTATCCTTACAAGGTGCAATTAGTGCAATCTCCATAACCATTAGACATGCAACAACGGCTAACTTACGCTGTCAGATTTCAGGAAATTGCAAGGAATGACATCAACTTTATTCATGGGGTATGAAGCTCACTTTCATTTGCATGGGCATGTGAATAAACAGAATATGAGATTTTGGGGAGCGAAAAATCCACGAATTGCTCATGCGAGCGAATTACACCCACGTAAAATCACAGTATGGTGTGGAATAACCTCAGGAATTATTATTGGGCCTTATTTCTTTGAGGATCCAGATGAAAATGCGGTTAGTGTAACTGGTGAGCGATATAACCAAATGCTAGAAAATTTTGTTCAGCCTGAGATAGCAAATATGGCAGGGTATTAGTGCCAGCAAGATGGTGCAATTGCACATAGAGCTAGAGCCACTATGCAGATGTTAACTGGGATGTTTCAAGATCGAATAATTTCTCGCAATTCCGACTTTCCATGGCCTCCAAGATCACCAGATTTGACAACACCAGACTTTTTTCTATGGGGACATCTTAAAGAAAAGGAGTACGTAAATAACCTCCAACTATCTAACAACTTAAAGCAAACATCCAGACAGAAATTCATTTCATACAACCTCAGATGCTAAGAACTGAGTGAAAAATACTTTAAAAAGAGCTCGTGTTTGCGAAGCTGAAAATGGAGGTTATTTATGCAACATTTTTTTCTATACGTAGATCAAAATAAATTTCCAATCTTTAAACTATGTAATAAAAAAAAAATTATTAAAGTACATTTATTTACAGAAATGATATTTCAGTTTAAAATGGTAAAGTGAATTATGTGCCACCCTGTATTTAAAAATTTAAAAGATATGGAGATGAACACCGACCTCCAAAATACGATGAGGATTTCTATGAAATAAAATAGCAAACCTGGTGCCAAGGTTCCGTCTCCTTTTCCGTAACCGATAATCTTGCAAAAATAATCCAATATCTCCTGTTCCATCAAAGTGAACACAGGTGCAACCTCGTAGGTAAACCTGAAATCAACAATGAAAAACGAAGTGTTTAGAAACTGGTTTCTGGAGGAAGTTTTCCTGACTTAAAATGTGCTATCCTAAAATGATTCTCGCGCGCTGAATGTACACTTTTGCAGATTTGTAGGCGACAGGGTACCAGACTTTGGCTCGTGTGTTTAGTTGGTTTTCCCAAAAAAATGAGCATACCTGTTTTCCACTTCTAATACGGCCACAATGCTGAGCAATGTTTGTTTTTTTTTAACAATAATCTGATTGACAATTATCGCTTTCGTAAACATTTGAATCGAACTCTTAATCGATCGAAATTTGAAGAGATGAAGGTAAAAATTGATTAACATGTGGCACAAAGAACTTGACAGAGCGCTGCTCTCACAAGTGAGAAATTGCGAGTTCAAAATCGGAATAAGATTCCAGCAGTGGGTTTTTCGCAAAACTTTTTTCACCAGTTTTCAGTGCGCGGTTTACTTCATGATTTGCAGTATTTTTGACAGGGATAATACTTTCAACTCTTAAAGGGGTCTGAAGATGCACCAGCTGCTTCAGACATAAATGTGACGTTATTTCTGCCTTGCGACATAAAGGAATTATTAGTCCGTCCCATTTATTACTATTCTGCACTTACATGGACGTGTTCAAGACATCAGTGATTATTTGACCAGCAAATCCATAGGGATCAAGTCCGGCATAAAGCTGGTTGAAGAAGTGAGGGTGGCCTAAAAATAAAGAAAAAACTTACAATGGTCATGTGGAAGCAATGTTAAAAGCTGGGTGTGCACTGTTTGCAAACCTATTTAAATTCAAAGATCAAATCCAGAAGCTACTCAAAGTGTTTCTGTATTTTTGTTTCAACGTTTTTCAGGGATAAGACCAGTTTCTTACTCAA
This sequence comes from Trididemnum clinides, assembly GCA_963675345.1. Taxonomy (NCBI): domain Eukaryota; kingdom Metazoa; phylum Chordata; class Ascidiacea; order Aplousobranchia; family Didemnidae; genus Trididemnum; species Trididemnum clinides. Next base: position 35,085,888 of record OY776285.1, on the reverse strand, counting down.
AACATAACTCAAGAATACTGCAATGTTCTTGAAATTTCACTCCATGATAGTGCTTACCGTTTTCTATTTAATAAGTTATGATTTCAATGATTTTAAAAATAAAGGAATAATGCTCCTTCCCCCTAAATTCTTAGACCCAGTATTGCAGTATTATGCTATTTTGAAATTAAAAGGCAAAAATGATTTTCATCGTTGGCGAGATTGCCCAGGAAAATTGCTTTTTTCCAATTCCGGCTCCAACTATATATTAACTTGTTGTGATTCAAGAGCAGATAAACAATTTATTTGCATGAAATCAATTACTATCAGTGGCAGTTGTAGTAATTTTTTCTAATAGGAAGCAAAGTTTATCTAAAAAATCTAAAAATTCGAATCGGTAGGTTAAGTTTTCACAAGTTTGGTCAACTCTGTTCTTTTAAAATAAAAAGTACCAGAAAAAATTTGCCTCCAGCTCCCAAGTACTTTTTCAGCTTACACATTTGACCAAAAATAGGATAATCTACAGTTTAGCTTCTTAAAACAAAGTTTAATGCAATGAAGCTACAAGATACAAGAAAACAAGACGTAGTTTTTCCTACATTGGTACTGCACAGCCTTAAGGATCAAACATTGGCTATCACATATTACCGAATTGTTGAGCAACTTGTACCTTCTGACATGCTTAAGTTTGGGAGAAATTTCTGCAATATTTTACTGGAAAGTAAAACTCCTCAAAAGCATCTAAATATCGACAATGTATAATATTAAGTTTGAAGGCTTTTCATAGAAATGGGAAATGCTTGTAGCAGCATACCCCTAAATGTGCTACAGAATACTGTTTATGTTAATACGCATAAAAGAGACATACCCATGCAATTTCTCACTCATACACTTTTTAGTACACCCATATATTACTGTTTAAGATCGGCAATAACCTGTTTTGACGCTGTACTTCACCACATCAACGCAATACTTTAAGAGAGTTTCATGATTTTGAGGTTCATCTTCTAATTCCAAACTTAAGATTTTCTTTAATTCTTCAGGTGTCTTAAACCTAATTACTGGTTCTTCTCTTTCTTTTCCCTTCTTCATCACTTCATTTAAAGAAAGATTAAAAACTGCCGTTAGAAATTCGTCAATAGGCTGATCCGACGGAGAAGTGGTGGCTTTGTTAGAGTGCGACATCTTGATATCAACTTTAACTTTCACAAACAAACAAACAAACAATCAATTAACAAATAAAGTTTACTCTAACACTTATATCTGCAAACATGCATGTTGTTATCTTTTGAAAAAAAATTGACTCAAATTTTTATCAAAAACAGAGCAGAAATTTTACTCTAGTTATCAACTAAACGGATGAATCTACGAATGTTGTGGCAGCGTTGAGTATAGTTGCTAAACTGAAATGAGCAAAAATCCCAAAACAAGCTTCAAATAGATTCAAAAATTGGAATTATTGTTTAAAGCATCCCAAGATTCTAAAAATACTAGAGGCATCAAAATTTTTTGAATCATTTCCATACAAAAAATGTCCGCATCTTAAAATTTTTAATAAATTCTATGATTCTATATTTTCAAAAATCTCAAGATTTTTCCCAATACATTTTACAAAAAAATTCCCAAGAAAATCTCAAGTAATCTTGAAAATTCTCAAGATTGGCAACTATGGTGGTGAATTTGAAAAATGATGCTGCAAAAGTCAACTTGGGGCAATTTTGAAAAAGCTTCATGGAAAATCAACTAAAAATAATTGGAAAGTAAGCCAAATTTTTTAGATAACGTTGTAACTCGAGGGGTGCTCATCACCAACGTCTCTTGGGCCTGCTAATGAAGTTCCAACGTAGAAATAAATTTTTTACGAGTTAAACATAGCGCTCTGTATTAACGGACACTGGTTATCCATATGCATCCTCTGTCGCATATGGTCTAATAATGTCTGCAAACCAAAGCACACCCCACAGTCACTTTTCCGCACTTAATGGTTAAAACTGATGCAACTACGGTTGATTTTGGGCCCAAAGTCGCATAATCTACTTGTTCACGTGACCACTAAGATGGAAATTTTTTTCGTCACTGAAAAAGCTCAAGTCTCGAAAATTGGGATAATGCTCAATGCTTTGGCTAATTGCATTTTAAAAGACAGGTCTCTCAGGCTTGTTTCCATCAATTTGACTTTGCTAAAGTTGCATCTCTTTGGGGAACATTTGCAGATCTTATTGCGTTATGCGCAAAACGTAACCTCTCGAAACATCTGTCTTTTTTAATTAACGTCTTGTTGATTTCTTGCTGATTCCTCCAAACGCCGTCTTGCAAGCTCAAGTTGATTTTCTGTTCTAGCACATTTTGGTCAGCCGCTATGACCAAAGCAGGGATGTGGAAGCAGTTATTTTTCAAACGCTTCCGCTTCCACCAACAAAAAACGACCGTAGACAATTTTTTTAACTTTTGTAGGTCTGTAGCCTGCCTTCTTCTACACTTCATCATTTTGAGAACACAAAAACCTTTATTTATTGCTATTACTTTACCTACTTCGCTTATTCTTATTGTTTCGAACTACTCTGTGTTTGTTTTTCTTAAATATTAGAACTCGTGTTGAATGTAGAACAGTGCTTTTCAATCTTTCTGTCATCGCGGGGCCCCTAATGTACTTTTGCGTTTGTCACGGAACTCCCACTAACAAAAATTTAGAAATCACGAATTGCTTGCAAGAAAATCAAATATTTCGTTACTACAATTCCAAAAATAATTAAACACTTCAACAAATAGACAATTATTACAAGTTCGTTCACTACTTACAACTACTTTTACAACAGTTAACTTAATGCTTCTCAGATGTAAGCCGTATGATTACATATTACAGCTCTCGACAACAGCGGCGGCTCGTGATTGAATTTGCTGGTGGGGCTGCAAGTCACTTTTTAATTTTTTTGCACTCTTTGTAGGCAGTTTATTTGCTGTTGTTTAGCTATAAATGTGCAAATTTTCCGAAACTCTGTGCTGTTTTAGTTGTATAATTGTATTCAATTAGGCATTGCTTTGGCTGAATATTACGGATTGCGGTAGGCTAATTTAGTGTACAGAGTAGTAATTCTAATTTGTTTTAATATTTTGTAATCTACAAAGAAAATAGAACAAATACAAAGTCTCGCACATATCATCAAGCTAAGGACTAGCCTGAAGAGTGAAGCACATGAGCAAGTGCAAGTCGTACGAATTTATCGCATTTGAACTTACAACCGGTTAATTCGACGACTTGCAAAATTTCTTTCAGCATCCTTGGACATTAGCAATATATGTATATATATTTTTTAGTTTTTACAAAGAGTCACGATTAAAACAACATTAGTATAGCAAAATAGGCGGAGCCATCCCTAAAATACGGGTAATGAAGATGCATTATCATCACTAGGGCTCTTGCCAATGTGAGATACTTTTCGTGGCTCCTGGCTAGCCCGATATCCAACATTGGACTGTATACGCAACAAACCCAAACAATCCAACACAAAGCACAAGACTTACGTACCGTTTACTTTTGAACCAGGATTTCCTTTGACGTTACTGCTAACCGTGCAAGTATGAACTAAAACTGGTATCCTTACATGAAATTGATCACACAAAAGCTAATTAGGCATAGAAAAACCTTCCAATCATTATATACTAAATGTGGTTTTTAAGGCATTCATGGCAGTAGGTGATTACACGATAGCATGTCTCGGCATGCGCGGAAAAGCAGCTCGAAAAACCCGGATTCGAAGCCCACAGAAACCAGACACGACGCAACATACCCCCGGGCAAAAATTAGTTTTACGAAGAGTCACGATCCGAACAAAGTTAGTATAGCGAAATAGGCGGGACCATCCCTGGACTCAGATATTGGCCTTTTGGCCTCATCAACAAGGATTCGTTCCACCCAGCGCAGAGCCCCCAGAGGGGGCGTTGTGCGCCTAAAATTACAGATTAACGTTGTCCCCTGCACTGCAGGTGGATGCGAAGCGTGAGTAAGCAATGAATAGTTGCGGTTTCGGGGTTGAGCGATGAGGTATCACGAACCATAACAACACATTGACCAGCGCTAAAAGTGCGAGCAGTGGCGCTGGTGGAATCAAACCATCGACGCCTCCAATCCAAGTCGTCAGAATCTACGTAGCCCGGGACTGTCATAAAGCGGGCAGTCGGGCGTGTGGTGTTTAAATGAAATTTTTGTAAACTACACGAAATAAATTTTGGCGGCTTGACGAAACCAATGCTTTTGCCCCACTCGAAAACAAGGTAGGATGCCTCGCCCCCCATCCCTCGTTTTTACCGGTTATGCGGGTTCAATCTAAGGGGAGTTGTAAGAGTTCAGCCACTCTTGGTTAGTCGCGTGCAGCAGCAATATTCCCCCACGGAATTGCGGTAGTCTGATATCCAAATGACAAAGCGAAAATTTTACGACTTTTTGACCGGTAGAAGAGAAAAAAGGTTTTGCTAAGTGCATCGCTAGCCTTTTGCATTAAGTTAAACAACTTTCTCGCCTTTAGATAAGTTTTCTTACTTCCAATTTATTTGCCTAATTCATTAAATGATACAACTGTATAGCAACATTTGAATTTGCTTACCTACAAACAATCTAACGAATTACAGCAACTAGCCCTGCTTTAGAGCTACAACATCAGCAAGCTTAGCGAAAATTGCTACGTCGCAAGAAAAGTGACAAGAACAAAGTGACCGTGAAAGCAACGCATATACTGTACGTTATGCGTCTGGGCGCTACTGATTTTGCCCTTCCTGCTGCTATCGTTTGCAGCTTAACGAGCAGTGTTCAAAAATTAGAAATATTCAGTTATACAAAATATTTGGTTTAGTAATGCTGACAATACTTGCAGGGGAAAAAATTTTGCTATGTCACACAGAAACCAAAACTTTAAACCATTTATGAAGCAACTAAATCGATTTACAAAATTACAGTCTCGGGCGCTGCAGCTGCAGCCCGTCCTACGCACCATACGATGTCACATAGAATCCCTATGTCACACGTTCACTTAGTTTAGTGCTAGCAATATAGGAAAATTAGTCTTTTCAGCGACATAAACTGGTGCAATGGTAAGTAAGGTATGAACTATGACATTATGAGAAATATTAACATTATCAAAAATTCGAAAAAAACAGATCACAAAAACGCGTGGGGGGCTGCAGCCTCTGCAGCCCATAGGCACGAGCCGCCACTGCTCGACAATAACCTGTCGTCACAACAACAAATTACACCATATAGCGTTGGTTTTCCCTCTCTATCCTCAACTAACTCTGACTTTAAGTTAACGTTAACTCTAATCATCATTACGGATCTTCTGTCCGTCCTCAAAACACGCATTGACTCCGATCTTTTTGGATAGTGAAGTGCAAAATTTCTGTCGTATATATAGTAAGTACATGTAAAGCGAGCAAAATTGAACTGCACCAATCAACAGCCGCCTCAACGTGGTGGTGCGGTCCCCGACCCGTTTGGGTTGGGTCAAAATGATTGTTGGCCTTCCCGAGTGTCCCAGATACACCGGGCACTCCCCTCACACAAACCATTTTTTCGCCATGCAGCCCTTTGAACGACCGCAGAAGGGTAGCACGCAGCCTCTTTAAAATTGGCCTGTCTTCTCTCTACTCCTGCCTTTCTCTTGCCCGTCTTCTCATTATTCTCCTTCTCCTAATGAGTGGCAACGTTTATCCTAACCCTTGCCTTGTCTTTCCCTATTTAGTGTGCGCTGGAAATGTGACCTGGCGGGGTAGGTTAGTGCAATGCTGCACATGCTCTAATTAAGTTCATTTAAAGTGCTCACTACTCTCCTTTTCTAGATTCAGAACTCTTGGCAGCTCTCACTCCTGGAGCTGCCCTCCCTGCTTTTTTGGAGATTCTACACCTACCAGCACTGTGACTTCCTCCTCCAGCTGGTATACCTTCACTGCTCAATCTGGCCCCCTTCTGCTAATGCAGCACTCGCACTCAACCCTCACCTTCAAACCTCTTATCCTTTTTCCGCCCACTTTGTATCTTCTCCCACTGCACCCTCACCACTGCCTCATACTCCTGGGTGTTTCTATTTACCCCCAGCTTTCTCTTCCCTCCCTAACTCCCTCAGGGTTCTTCAATGGAATGCTGGGGGTCTCTGCGCCAGGAGCACTAAACTACTACACTTTAATTCGTCTCATCCCGTTGATCTTATTTATATCCAGGAATCTAACCTTGATTCAGCTTCCTCTTTTCGGATCCCTGGATTCTCTGCTCTGCGATACCATGGCACTCACTCCCGATCTGGTATTTTTTCTACTGATGTCGCAGACGCTAGCGGCGGCGTCATCATTTTTGTCAAGCAGAGCCTATTCTTCTCTGAGTTTTCTACCTCCTCTCTTTCTTTGCTTGGCCCCTACTCTAATTATGTAGAGGTCAACATCTCTCTAAACGACTCCTCCTCGTTCTCATTTCTTAAAGTGTATGCTCCCCCTATTTGTTCTTCTACGAAGGTTAGCAGAACCAAATTTTTTCTCTTTATTCTTCCTTCCACAGAAAAAGGACTGCTTCCACCGCTTCCAGCTTCCGCTTCCGCTTCCACATCCCTGGATCAAAGTGATTATTTTGAACACTTTTTGTATCTCTATATTTATCAAGAAGACGGTAAATTGTCAGTCTGACTGGAGCTGTTCTCTCTGGAAACTCTCTACGAAACTGTCTTTACGTACGGACAATCGATTTAGTGGTAGAATAAACTTACACAATCTTGTTTCTCTCTTTGCTGTGATGTCTCACTTGTGAATTCATTTAGGATATCTTACTAAATTTTAGATCTAGAGCTACAATACACCTTAACATAAAAAAAAACATTCAAATGTTGTGAGGAATCTCCAACCAAACAACTGCAAAACGTTTACCTCCCCCAAAAAAAAATTTTGTTTCCCCACCCTCAAAATTACTACAGCATGTACTTCTATGATGTCAAATCAAAAACTATGATGCGACAATTCCCTTAGTCAGCCAGAAAGCACACTAAAGAGTAGCCTAACACAGGACTTTTGTTCATTGTATTTTGTAAAAAAAATCGCGTGTAAATTGTTTTCTATACCAGAGGTCTCCTGAGTTTTCCAACGAAGGGCCACATCGCCGAATTTTTGATGGTTTTGGGGCCAAGATTCTAAATCATTTATTTCACCCACAGGTAATTTCATCCCTTTAAAATAGTAGTAACTTCCAAAAATATTAAAACAAAAAAGTCATCACCCCGATTTGGAGTAAAGGTTTATGATTATGAAGAGAGCTCTGCGAGCTGGATTAAAAGCTTTGGCGACCCGCATTCGACCCGCGGGTCAAAATTTGGAGACCCCTTAAGAGTCGTATTTTGGAAACTTTCTTTGCTTCAAAGTATCAACTTTTTCTAAACAGTTATTTTCGTTTAAAAAAGCGAAAGAAGGCCTGTTCGAAGACCATCTTTTTCAGTAACGCTATTTTTGCACATGCAATACAGAATATATTAAACCGCAGAGCTGCAGATTACCGATTTTTGTTCTATACGTAGAGCAACATATGAATACGCACTACAAGAATGAAAACTGCTCGCTACAGTTGGCAATTCAGAAAAAAACAGTTGGGCCTATATCATAAAATTAAAAAATCATTCTTATTTGAAGTCCTATCAAAGAACTTGAAAACAACATTCACAGCTTCTCTGCTAAGCCTTCAGCACGAAAAGGACTGTGAGAAAACGCATTCATGCTGGCTTGTTCTGTCCTGTTTGAGGCGAAACTGGTAGCTTCCATTTTTATGTGGCAGATAGGTGGTGGGATCTTCCTTAGCACTAACTTTTTCCTAAAAAATATTTTTGTCTCGACATTGAACGTTAGATCTCCCTCTTATTACGAACGTTTCTCTCACATTTTAGCTCCTTCCTTACAAAAATCACGATTGCGCGCCTGATATATCAAGCTTTTAACAAACTACGGGAACTAGGAAATGTAACCAAATAAGTTAAACGTAATACTGAGCTCACCTAGTCAGCACGACAGTTATTCTCTAAAATTCAACAACTATTCTTTTTGCTGAGATTCAGCCTGCCTTGACATCTTTTTTAAAAAGCAATTTCTTGTGTTGGATCGATCTTTTTCTCTTTTTTTCCCAAACCAACTCCAAACAGAGATGTTGGCCATCACCATGAGCAGCACTGGATTTAAACGACGGTAAGCGTCTGCACTACCAGTAGATCACACAGCAAATTTAAAATATCAGTGTGCATTGTAAACAGTATTGTTTTAGAAAGATGGTTTGAAGCGCTATCTCCACAAGTCTTCTAAGCATAATTTTGCTGAGTTAAGTAAAGTCTTTGAAATATTAATCACCTGGCTTTTACAAGAAGTCTTTCCACAAATAAGCACTTATAAATCCTACAGTTCTTTGCTTGTTTCTGCTGCAATCCCCTTTTTCTACTGCAAATTCCGACAGGAAACGTTGGTCCAAATCAAACTGTACCCAATACATTTGATACTATATTTAAAAATGACCAGAACTGTTAGTTTTCTTTTTTCATACTTTTGTTGCGTCACAAAAGCACTATAAATCGATGCAAAAACAACCGCATTTCATCATGTATGGAAGTTCTTGCATTATCGAACTCCAAGCAATCAATCAGCGTTGTGGCAGCGAATGAAAAATGTACTTCGATAAATTTAAATTACCGTTGCCAATCTCCTAATCAAACAAAATAAAGATTTATAAGTAACGATTATGGAAAGTGCGACGGTAGTGTAAATTGACCAAAATATATTTTCCATTACAACAATTTTGATTGATTACTTGAGGTTTGCTTTTTCTGGTTACCTTGTAGACCTTAATTTCAATAGTGCTTTCTATCCACTGATGGAAGTGCTGTTATAGATGTGAGATCTATCTTAACGTAGCACTTAGGTATATATCAATGCATATGACAAAGCTGTTTACGGCAACTGCAGCAGCAGCAGCAGCTTGACAGCAGCATCAACACCAGGAAATCATAGCAGCTCATATTACATTTTGTGATCGATTTTTCTTCCTTTTTTGCCACATCTTTCTGCAGGCTCAGACGAGCTGTTTCAATGCATGATCACCACTGAGCACTGGTTTTCAAAGTGAAATTTTGCTGGAGCAACGGTGCACTTTTAATTTCTGAACTCCTTTCTGACAAATAACAATGGTACTTTTATGCAGTTCCAAACTCCAGACCTTTCTTTCTGTAAACAATTACCACTACACCACGGCGATTGTGTCACATCGTTTGATAACAAGACAAAATAATTAGAAGAAGCACATGGTAAGGCCATTTCAATTTCTGCAGCCAGTGCCAGATCCGCCTTAAAACTCACAAAATTATCAAACCATCTTCCACGTGCACGCTTTGTACCGAGCAAGCTTAAATGAGTTTTCTTTTTCCAAAATTTTATTGAAAAGCTTGAATTGTGGTAAGCTTAATTGGAATAAAACAGAAATAATTTTGAGTGTGCTCGTGGTCACTAGCGTTATTTAAGGGGTTGTTACCAGAGGGGTCCATCACTAAAGGGGGCGTTATTAAAAAGGATTCATTAAAAAAGAACTTACTAAAAGGGGCCTTACTAAAGACTTGTTACTATAAGGATGTCACAGGAGTGGACGTTTCTAAAAGCACCGTTGCTAGAGGGTACGTTGGTGGAGGAGGCGTTGCTAGCTGAGGTTTTACTTGAGGGGCGTCGCCAGAGGAGACTTTGAAAGAAAAGACGCTGCTGAAAGTGGAAATTTTCAAATGAGCCCCACTTTTTCTAACCGTCCCATGTGGCACTATTGATTATCAACTTGACACTTTTTGAAGCAGCTATAAGTATCATTGATTTTAGAGACGTCATTGCTCTTCTTGAAGACTAGTTGCAAAGCTGCTAGTAGTACTACAACGTTACGTAACAAAATCTCTTCACACTAGAAACAGCTTTTTGCGACTCAACGGAGATTTTCAAAAAAATTTAACCACAGAAAAAATGCTTTCAAAATTCTACGAGTATGTTTTCCCTACCATATTCTGTTGGTGCTTGGTGGTTTACAAACAACTACTTTTCACCACAACGCCTCCAACCAAGTTCGATTTTTACAGTTAAATGCCATTTAAAGTTGCTCCGCAAAGAAACTGACATCATGCGTCGGTTTGATTCGTCTGCTTGCAAGTAAAAGATGGAAAGCAAAAGCCTTGCGTGCAACAACTCCAGCTCCAATTCATTTCACCGCTGAATACTATAAACCAGTATTGTGTGTTACCGTGCCTAATTGCCCGAAGCCATCTAACTGACATGCTCATCAACAATGGAGCAACAGTCTTGGCTATTGTCACAATACTGCATCAGCACAAAGCGGACTGCTGCAAAAACATGAGGTATTTACGTGAAATTATGACTAGACAAAACAATATTAACTTATAGGGACCATTACCGAAGCAAAATATTTAGGCTGGTCATGTAACCGAAAGGTACAACATATTGAACTCGCTAAAATTAACTAATATAACCTATATATTTGAGAAATGGCAAAATTTATGTATAGATTGGTGAAAAACACACTTCCAATTACTTATCAATCCAAATTCACTAAAATTGGTGAAATTCGTGATTGCCCTCAACCCCAGACAACTCAATAAATCTATTTATTTTTGGCGATAAATTTCCCAATGTCTCAAAATCAATTAATCATTTGCGGCTTTAGCATATGGCAGGAAATGCATAGAGAGTTAAGAAACATGCATTGGGTTTCTTCCAATAAGAATATCAAAAAACGTTGATAAATGCATCACTAGACTCGCACATGTTTTTGCACCTTGAAAATTAGACTTACGTGTTATTTCATTTTTTTTATCGTTAGTCCTACATTAAATTGAATTGAATTTTTTAGTCCGGTTTCGCTTAATCATGTGGCACTTTTGCACTAAATCACTGTAAAACTATTATCAGGAAGCAACTTGACAGAAACTTTCCGGTTTTTTGTTTCCCTGGATTTTATACTGATGCATTTTCATTGGCATTTTATCGGATGCTGTATCGATTTTTTTGACTACGCTTGAATATACTTGCAAGTAATCTCTTGTCTTTCTTTGGGCTATGCCATATGTCATGGGCGACCGACTTGCTTTATCTTAAAGCCGCATTCAAAATATTTCAAAAGTTAAAGAGTCGCAAAGCAAAAACTTACTGCACATTTTCTCTGAAATCACCGTGAAGAGTACTCGAGACCAGTGACACGAGCTCAAAGAGCTACACGAGAAGACCACAAGAGCCGCAGTTTGGCCACCCCTGCCACATGTCCTCTAGTTGGAGGATATTTTCAAGAAAAATATTTGTCTTTTGAAATCACAAAAAATGTCCAATGCCCTCCAATTTGAAATTAATTGTATTTTTTGTGATGAAAGCCCATAGAATAGGGAAAACGGTTATAAAATCAAGGGAATTGAAGAAAGATGGAAAAATATTGCTTTGAAATAGTTGATCCCTGAAAAAAGATCAACAAGTTAGAAAAACAGCAAAACATAGGTTTGCGTGACGACATTCCAAAACATGTTCGAAATGTTCCGCAAAAAAAGTTCTTATACTTGAGAACAAATGTGGAAGCGCCCGAATTACGATTTAAAAATAGTTTTCTCTTCTGCAGAATGAAAATACGTTAGCCGTGATCAACATCTATAGCATTGCCACTGGATGCTTGAAAGCAACATTTGTGAAATATCTCTCAGTTTTGTCGCACTTTCTATAAGCAAAGCTTCGTCGCAGACCTACTACATTTTCCTTGGGAGTAAGGGTGTTTCCAAAGAGGTGGGCTGGAGCAAAAGTGAAGCGGGGAGTCATGAAGCAATGAAAGATCCAATTTTTTGAATTATATGTAGAACAGCGCAATTAATGCACTCCTTGTTATAACGACTGGTCGACAGTTTGATCAAACGAAATTTGATTAACAAATAACCCTAAAGCAAAACCTAGTTTTACAGCTGCCAACAAAAATTAAAATCTAAAAAACACAATAATTGCATAGGTTATTTACTCTCTTGTCAATTTCATCAAACGAAGTCATGTCTTTACTCAACAGCTCAAATGGGATAAAAATCAGACGATCAATGGATAAAGAATTGGTTTTATGCCACATGGGCATTAAATTCCATAATTAAAGTAGTAGAGAAGCAAGCAATCAATAAATTTTGTATACAATCACACATGGTCAAATATTCAATATTGTTGAATAACGCCTGATGTAATGACTATGGCTCGACGATTTCTCGTTCATGCTAAACACTCATAGTATATTTGCGAGTCTTTGGTCTTATAGGGCCACAACAACAAAGAGGCTACTTTACGCTTTCGTGTCTCTGCCCCGTAACGATGCAGGAAGTCTATTAGAGTGCAATTTATAAGAGTACGCGAAAGGAAGTCAACGGTTTGTTCTTTACACAATTGGCGCTGAGACCCAATAGAGAAGAATAAGCCGTGAAGTTAGGAAAGTGCTCTAATTTGGACCACTTTTACAAAAAATGCCCCAAGCATTAGATACAGATGTTTTAAATTCAAGGAATAGGTTGCAAAAAATCACTCTCTCAATAGAGGTTATCAAATAAATACTAGGAGCAGATTCGACAAAATTGGGGTAAGAAAACTCGATTTGACTTTGACTTTGACAGATGTGCTTTGAGGCCTTGCGCAAAAAAAACATTTTCAAATATGCAAAAACTACCACATATCTAGCTCCTTATTTCACAAAATCTCAGTTACGTTTAAATCTATCCTTTCCTCTGTAGCCCAAAGCGAATCGAAACCCAGTTGCAATTTCGCAGGGCATAGATAGAGTGCCTGCAGGCCTGTTGATTTTAATTAGTTTCGGTTGATAGAAAACTTAAAAAAACTTTCCACAAATTTGATATTTTACATTAAAAAAATTTAAAACGGCGCTTGCCATGGCGTACCTCGCAGCTGCATAATGGCAATGCAGGGCATGAAGATATTTGGTAACGCCTATAAGCTAAATTTAAGCAAAATCGTCAGTCTTTGCCAGTTGTTGCTTCATCTTTGTTTTCCGTTCATGAAGAAATGACTAAGGCGTAATGCCTCGGACCATTGATCCAAACCCACGTGGGAGGTTCATGCATTCATTTGCACAAGTCAACCTCTGTCTGCGAATCTTTAGTCGGAAGCGGCTACCATGACGAGTAGACTGGTAGCCACTTCTAACTAAAGGCTCGGTCCCGCCACCTGACGCCACATAAAGATGGAGGGATCTTGTAGTGTTTTTACCCTTGACACAACAAGCAAACTTGCTGTCGCTCTCTACACACTATCTCTGTGGTGGTGTTCAAGGTATAGTTGTTTGGTTTGCAAGTTGTTGTAGTTGTTGTGGTCGTCTTCATTTTTGCTTTCAATCTGTAGCAAAGCTTTGCTATGAGGTAACTAATGAGAATGCCATAACACAATGTCTATTCGATCAGTTCGTGATAGCACAGCTGATGTCTCGTTTACGACTTTTCAATCCACAGTATTTTACAGCAAATACATTAATACTCGAATCAACAGCAAAAAACAGAACTAGTACACGAATCAAGAAAACTGTTAATGACGCGACTTTCCCTTGCAATTTACCACTACACCACCGGCGCGGTGGTGTAGTGGTTAGAGCGTCCGCTTCAAAGTCGGTAGACCAGGGGTTCATTCCCCTTGTTGAGTCATACCAAAAGACTTTAAAAAATGGTATCCACAGCTTCCCTGCTTGGCGCTCGGCATTTATGGGAGGTTGTAGAGAACAAGCCGGAAAGTTCGCTTGTTGTGTCCTTGGGCAAGGCACTTAACGGGACGCCTCCGCCTTCATGTGGAAGACAGGTGGTCCAGGCACCTCAAAAAATTGCAATTCCCAAGCGAGTGCGGACGTCCCGTCCAAAATATAGCGATACAATATGCTTTCTCGTGAATGGAGGATAAATATGAACAAATACAAATACAAAAAAAATTTTTACAAATCTTCAGGTGCAGTAGGTTCAAAGGTAAAAAAAAGGGTTAGTTTTTAACAAGAAAAAGAACAAATGAGCACAATTAAGTTTTCTGGCATGTGATCATTGGAGATGTCATCAATATTTGTTAAAAGTGTTCGAAAACTTGTTAGCTAAGTCATTGTCAGTTGGATAACATGATGAAAATTTGCCGTGCTATCAATACCACACAGTAGCTTCACAATGCTGAACAAGGCTCGCCTGTGATCACAGACAGTCTCTTTTTTATTTCTAGGGCAAGAAACTTTTTGCTTGGGCGTGATTATACATTGATTTATTATTATTAGTTCATGAAGTAGTTTTTTGTCAACTGAAAATGCGAATATATTGATGAGTCGGCTATTCTACCTTTTTTTCAATTCATTGTGTTTTTGATTAAACCAAGAGGCACATTAAACATCATTTATTTTCTCAAATTTAATAGGGCTAGTTCATCCATAGCATTATTTTAAGCAGACGAGTTCCAATGGGTAATTGTTGAACTGGCGCTTAAGAGGTCAAACGCTGAAAATTGGGAAAAAAGTTTGTCCTTCGGATCTTCTTTTTTTATTTCTTTGCGATCATGAAATGCATTTGCTTGTAACGATAAATCAAATGCTAAATTTAGTTAAAGCAAGAACATTGAGTTCAATGAAATAATGACCACTAGAATGACGAATTTTACAATTCCTATATCGAAAACTTTTGTTGCCTACTGTTATTGCCCAAATGTACATCTAGTAGCTAAAGTTTATTCACAAGTGAATTCTTATTTTCCACGATACATCTAACCGGGTCTGCCGGCATCGTTCGCAGGTCCCTATCAGTAATGTCGAGATTAACAATATCGGTTTTGCCAGCCTAGCTGGCTTAAATCGATGGATAGTAGCGAAAACACTGATCAAAAGTTTTGGATTTTTGGCATAGTTAAATCTCGTTCGGAAGCAAAACTACCGTTTTTTTGAAAGGGAATCGATTAAAAACATTATGCGCATAGCCGCTACATATCTCCCAAGTTTATCGAGTCCCTGACAACGTCTTATTTGCCCTGTTTTTAGCATGGACGTCCTTAAATTTAACAAATTTTTATCCCTTAAATTGAGCAAGTGCTTGAAAGCGTATCTAAGTTGTAGGAGGGCGCCAAGGAAATTGATCAATATGTTCATGATTAAGATAATGAATATTGGGCCCACTATTTACAATCTCTTTTGTAACTGTAGGCAAACTTGTATGAGCAAAGCCTCTCGCTGCTGGTGTAATGATTCGTCTTGCCATTAACGTAGCTAGGGAAGAGGATATTAACCCGAAGGGAAGCACTCACAGTTGTTGCAATTGCAGGACCCCCGTAAATAATGTCGAGGTTAAAAATATCGGATCAGGCAGGTGGTCCGGCTTCACCCAAATGATAGTTGTGAGAACAGTAATAAAAAGTTTATTTTTTTGACAGAGCCAATTCTCTTTAAAAAATCAAAAGTACCTGTTTTTAATGGGAATTGAGTAGAAAAACATCATCGGTGGCAGTGCGTAGCCGCTATATTTTTCCCAAAGTTATTAAAGTCCCTAGCAACGCTTTATTTGCCCTGCATCCAACATGTACTAAAGAAGTGGACTGGCTCACAATTGAAACAGGCAATAGATTCACAAACGTTTATTTTACCAACTGTATGGAAACATAAACGTAAAGTTTTTGGGGGAGAGGGCGCCAAACGCTTTTAACTAAACTGTTCAATATTTGGCGTACTGCTTACGACTTTTCGTAATTATATGCCTATTTGTGTGACCTCGCATCTCCAGCTGCGCGTATATTACTAGGTCCTGGAAAAATCGCAGCTAGGGAAATTGCAATTAAGCACATACAGTTAACTTATTACAATAGGTTGGTTTACAGTTTAAGAGTACAATCCAAGGACCAGATTTTTGTGCTAAAGACGCTGATATTCGCAGTTGCGACAAAAAGCTGGTCGATAGGTTTTTCACTTAAGCAATAACCTAATGTAGAACTGATCTGTAGATGCTGGACTCTGGGTTTTGAGTCAGTTCGCCCTCCGCTGACTACATGCATGCCGGGAGCCAGAAACATATCCGCAGCCAGAGGCTTTACGTTTCACAACCAGACATAAATCATAAAAAAGTTGTGAATAGTCGGCCAATTATCTTATAACTCAATTCCTGTAAATACATTATTCACTTCAGCGTTCTTCGACAACTTTGAATTCATGCCCCTATGCACTTAATCAATAATCAAGTGAAGGCATGAAAGTTTGTAAAATTGTTTTCTGTTTGTAAGTCACCACAGCGATAATTTGTAAGTAGGGAGGTCGGTATTATGGACACAGCTCATGAAATTCAAAGTTCAAGGAAAAATCAGTAGAAAAAATAAAGTCGCCGGTTCTACACCACGATGTGAAATCATAGTCGCTAAACGTACAATCGCACCCGTAGAGGAGGATTTTTCTTGAAAATGGGTTGTAAGACCAACTGGTCGATTGGATGCAAAAGGTATAGCAGCAGCAGATCCAGAAACGTTTGCGAAGAGAATAAGAAGTGAAAATCGACACATTATCATCGAAGGTAAAGACCTTTTCCAAATTTAATTTTAAAAACATAGTTTTTTGAAACAGACACAAGCAATAAGTTCACGAAACCAAAGGAGCAGCCTACGAGCTCGGTGACGCAAATCTCATTACGAAGGGTGTTGCTTGAAGCGGCAAAATAAGTGCATCACCAAGTAACTTATTTCTGTAACCTTAAAACAAAAACAATAACGGCGCCAATCTCCAACTTTGACTTTTGCGGCCCTGTACTTCTTGTGAAGAAGCGATAGAATCTGTGAAATAATAGAGAATTTTGGAGAAAGACTAGCCTTTATCAGAAATACCGGTAGGGCGATCGGGATTAGAGGCATAGGACCGATGCTTTCATTAGTACTACCTTATCGTTGGTGCTCTCAGACAGGCCGGTCGAGTGAAGCCAGCAGAGCCGCCTGAAGCAATATTTCCAACGCAACATGATTGGCTGATAGCCCTGAGGGGCGACGCCAACAGAGCAGGTTAGTTCGTTTATAACAAAAAAGTATAAACATGCTACCAAATACTCCCAAATTTTGTATAAAATTTATATTCTTGGTTTTATATCTTGCGACTACTTTTACTGTGCATGCCCAGATCAATTACATTCTTAACTTCCGACTGCTCTAGATCATTTGAGTTGAATCAAATAAATCAATTTAAAAATAAGTGATCGTCAATTTTCCATTTGTGCGCCAAAGCTTTGGAACCAATTACCTGTCACTTTACGACGTGAAATTAGTTTATGCAAATTCAAACGTGACTTGAAAACGTATTTATTTCTCTTTGCATATCCCTTTTTACATTATTCAAGTTAAAGTTTGAAACCCGTTGAAAAGTTAACATTTGCACCACGACGTTAGTGTTTTCTCTTATGGTGTTAACTTAATAGCCTAATTGTCCTTAGGTGTTATCTTATGCCGCCGTTTCCCACACAACTGCACATCAAAGGGCAATTACACTGCCAAGTAGCAGTCATTCTGTGTTCAATTATTATAACTATTCGAGTTAAATTACAGCTGTTAGCTTTAAGGCAGAGCTCTGCACCCCGTGAGTCGAGAGACTATGCTAGTATGCCGCAGTATAACTGAGACCTCAAAAAATAAACATACTTCCTTTTTCCCAAACCAAAGTTTTTCTATCCGTTTCAAATTTGAACGAATAATAACCTATAGTTGGCACCGGTAAAAGCATTACGAGCAATTTGTTTTTTGCCTATAGTAGCTCAGGCTTAATAAGAAACAAAATCAAAAACAGCAGACGAAAAAAAGGTGGCAAAACAATATACGCTAAAAGCATGCACACCGTGATTAAAATTTACAGGAGTAAACCAATTAAAATTGAATTGGAAGCATGGCTATCGCACTAAAAGACAATCAGATGGACTGCGAATTCAAACTTCAGACTTTTTATTTCGGTTTGGCGCCATTGTAAGTAATGGCGTACGTAGAAGTGATAAAGAGCAATGCCCCTTCCCAAGATATGGTAAGACAGTTGCAATTGGAGACCAAAAGGCGAAATCTTGGGTTTCAAAAGATTGGTTTTTAAAAAGAAAAGTTTTTACATTTATTTAGAGACCAAAACTGTTCAAAAAGTTGTTTTCGAAAAAAGGGTCCTGACATCTGTTAGAGACTAAAATGGGCGAAATTCTCGATTTTAAAAAGTCGGTCTCGAAAGAAAAAGTCTTCACTCGTTGAAAATTAACCCCTGCCTCAAAGTTGTCTCTATATACACTAGTAATAACAAGCGCGTTTTAGCGGCAGATCCGGGGAGGTTACGGTGGCGATTGCCCTCTCTAAAACCTGAGAAATTACGCACACTGTGGATTTGCTCAATGTAGAAAACAACATATTAAGACCAATCCTGAGTAAAATCTTAATTAAATTCGCCCTTCGACACGTTAAAATTGATTTATTGTACATGATAATGGCCTATTCTGTCTGCTTTGGTTTATCTTCGTCATAGCACGAATGTGACGTTAATAGTATTTTTCTTACTGCAAAAAAGCCGTCGAGACTAGGCTACTGCAGCAAGCCTAGCGGTAGCCACCAGCGTATAAAAAATTTTTCGAAAAAATTGGATCATAACGAGAAATTAACCTAAATATTTCGGTTTGCAGTCAAGGTTTATAGGGAAGGCAAGGCACAGTGCCCTCTAAATACACTGGTGCAGGTAGCTTACGTGCAGTAGGTTATTCTTGCATTGAGGGCTTGTCAGCAAAATAAAAACGACGCAGGATGGCGCAAAAATTTGGATTTTTAAGTAAAAAAGTGACAGCATTCGTATTAAAGCATCGTTTGTCATTTTTTAATTTATTTTGAAAATTTTAGTCTATTGCAGGTGAAAAATAAAAACTCAAAAGGCTAGACTTCAGCTAAAAATTTACGAAATTGCTCCCCCTTTTCACATCACTATCTGCATTGGACTATGATACGTTTTGTTTTCATTTTCGAAAGGCGTCTAGGTGACAATACTTGTTAGTTGGAGCGTTGTTAGTCTGCAGTCCTTGATCAATAAGCCTCTATTTTGTTTTCTGGTTCTTTTTTTTAACTTCGTTTGTTTTAAGAGCTAATTATTGCAGTAAGTACAACCAAGAAAGTAGGAGAAATGCGGGACCGATGATAGAAAAATTTATTTTCATTTTCCGTCAAATATTTACGAATTTTCAAACATTGGTATGCTCGGTTGAAATAGTGTCTGCGGCCTTGGTTTATTTTCTATGCACTTTTTTAGCAAATTAATTTAAATAATATTTTTGTCTTTTTGCTCCACCGCTTCTAAGACTTTTGAAGCAAACCATGGGGTTTATGAAACATACCAGAAAACTGCAATTTTTCTAGTTTATTTGAATAAAGAAATGAGAAGGAATGTAATATAAGTTCAGTAAACGTCAAATAAAAATCAGCTCATACATATAAGTTTAAACAAGTGTTTTAATAGCCTAAAGCGATGGCGCAGACTAAACTCAGTCGTTTGGCCAGTGCCATAGCTTTAGGCTATGAAAACACTAGTCGATGTTTTATTCTGATGCAGAAACAATATCTCAGGGGCATTACGAGGCTGACCCAGGAGGGAGAAGGGTCAATACCAAACTTGAGAGGCTTGTTGTAACAAATTTGCACCAAATTTTGAGAGTACCAAATTTGAGAAACTTGTTGTGCACTTTTTCTTTTTCTTTTGAAACATTCTTCCAAAACTAGACAAATTTAGCAGTTAAAAACTTTTTCATGACGATTAACTTTTTGTCTGCAAATTTTCTTTACATTAAGCAAAATTTTTGTTCAAACAGATGTTTCTTACTACTTTTCGAAAATATTGACCTTGGCCTGAAGATGACAGTAAAATCAAATTAGTGCATTTTTCTGTTAAAAGGAAAGCACACCAGCAAATCAGGACCCTCCTGCGTCAATACCCGGCGAAAAATTCTGGGTTTGAGTGATTGATTACCCTCTGGATCCCTCTGTCAACGCCACTGAAATGTCCTCAATCTCAGAAAAAACAAAATTGTTTTTAATTTTTTGAACCGCTTAAAAATCTTAATCTCATACTTATTATCATCATCTGGCCCAGAAGTAATGTTATACTCCGTAATAGAAAACATTGGCTTCAGAAAACCCTTGCTAAAGTGCGGTTTCTTTAATGCAAGAAGTCTCTTTTTCCTGCAGCCCGGGTCAGATAGGTTTATGACATAGCGGCATCATATAGTAGATTTATGTCCGCATTTAACGCATGCTTTTTTTTATCAATAGCTTGTACTGCAGCACATTTCGCACGGCGTTGCTGAGACTCGTTTCACTAAATAAGTCTCGCAAAGTTTTCTTTTTTAAATTTAGCATTGCTGGCCTCAGCTAAAATCAATGTGTTATCTAAAAACATTTCCATTTGTGACATCCCGAAGTTTGTGGTGCTGTCCAAAAATCATATAGGTAGCAGACATGCCCTAAAAGAAAATTGTAAAATTGGAATATCTTCATGAAATTAATATGACCAATGAATTTACGGAACCAAGAGAGTAATATCTCATTGACACCATTTGTCTTTATTTTTTTAAATGTCCACCACCTACAGCTTAAGCTAAAGCCAATATTTTGTTAAATCCTTAATACATTTGTCTGAGCTCAACTTTTTAAATGTCAAAATACAGTAGCCTAATCTTCGGCTAATCTTACAACATGTTCCTAGTAATTGACCTCAACATTTCGACTTTAGACGGCTAAAATTACATCTTTCTTCATAACTTTTTAAGCAATACTCAACTGCTAAAGTAATTGGTCAAAAAGAAGCTTATCGCGTTCAACACTTTCCAACCTCAGAGCAGCACATTTATTTCTATTGTATTTTAAGCAACATTGATGTCTTTTTGGCCCCAGATTTCTAGAAATTTTGTACCTAGTAAAAATAACAAAAACTTCATTCATTTATTTTTTATTTCAGTACCTCCACTTCAAAAAGTAATTTAAACAGCCATACAACCGATAAATGCTAGGATGCTGCAAGAAACGGAGGGCTAACGTTAACGGGACATTTATCATATTTTCAAACGGACATTTTTTACTTCATAGTCTTCCCAAAATTTATTGCACTGTACTGGTAATTTTCCATTTCTGTTTCAAACGTCATAGCAATCACGTGTGCACGTGTAAACTTTTGGCTGCAAAGAGACATGTTCGAGTTGGCGTAAGGTGAAAAGCATCAGAAGTTGCGTTGCTGTCTCGTGCTGTAGAGAAGACATTTAAACTTCCTTGCAAACCCAAATCTAAATCATTAGAATCAGAGCAATCTTCCACCAGCACTAACACTCTTTTCTGCTTCAGCTCGATGGCTAAGTTTTTTTCAATTGAAATGTATACTGTAGGATGGTTTCTTCTGCTTCACAAATTTCAACAAAATGTATTAAAAGTAATACGGTGCTATGCAGTTGAAGCGGACTGTTGAAAGATGTCAAATCTTAAGCAGGTCTGCACATTTAATTGCTCTATAGGCCTACAACTGCGGCTGTCCTGCAAACCTCTGGAATACAAAAACACAAACAAAATAAATTTTAGCTAGCAGATCCTGTGTAGCCAGTAAAGTTATTGTTTACAAGATGTAATTTGATTTATTCTCGCTCATGTGTGTACCCCTATCTGACCCAGGGTTTATGTGTTTTTCAGAACCGGAGAGGGGTCGAATCAACGCCAAGGCTTTGGCAGTTAATTACTTTGGAACCCTTTGCACCAGCGTTTCCATTTTTCTTTGAACAGAAGTAGAATTTGTAACAATTCAACAACTCATTTTTGTTAAAATCGGATCAATAGCCTTCCAGTTATTGCAAATCGATTACACACCATCGATTTTCAAAATTTTGGCTCCCATATAAAATAAACAAAGAGCTTGCGTCTTCTCATTTTTCGTGGAAAAGTAAATCAACGCTGCGGTTTTTGCGTTTGCCTGGAAGCGATTCACCAAGTCTATAATTATTAGAAAGCAATACTTCAAAATTTCTTCACAACAGGCTGTTCTCCACTTTTACGATCAGTTTTACTGACAGGTCAGCAATTCACTTATACTTGAAACTGCCGAAGTGTCGTTTTCTACTCCGGTAATCTAATAGCTGGTACTTCTAAGATATTACTTGATGCTTTCCAATATTTTGCTTGCATAACAACAAACGGCACACTTCTTCAACTGCAAATTTGCCGAATGTTGAAAGTCGTCATGACGTCTGGTGGACGCATTCAGTAAATGCGTAAATTGATGAAACTATTACAAAAATTACATATTTACGATCAGCAGGATGTTTGACCACAAACTGCAGCTTGTTCAAACAACACACATAGCTATACTTTTCTCCTTTGCCTTTTTAGCTCAGGTTGGTTTGCTACATACCTTACGTGTGACTACAGTGGCGTTGGTGCATTTCTTGCCACGGCACTTCTTCCACTTGTTGGAAAGTGATTTTTGGATGTCTTCGAAAACTGGTGGTAGTGCTACCAGCGTTAGATTTCGAGCCTGAGCGTGCTACGATTTTAATTTCTCCACCAAATCCAGTACGAACTTCTACAGAAGCAGTGGTTTCTTGGGCAAAAGTTTGCTGTTGGCGCGAACTGTTCCAACTATTGACGTTCCTTACTTTCTTCTGAACTGGGACATTTTCTGCTAAAGGACTTTTCCCAGATCGTTTTCTTGGGTTTTCAAGTGTGGTACATGTTCACGACGTATTTTGAATCGAATTTTAGCCAAACTTAATTGCTTGTTTGGCATAGACACAATGGATAAAGAGCGACTCTTTATGGACAAATGCTATTCGTCAATGGTCAGGCTGAGATGGTGAGTACGCTTTTCTGCTGTTCATAGCAAATCGGTCAAAAATGTCTCGGATGTGGGGAAACTTGTATTCCTAAATGCGATTGTTTTGTGTGCTATTGATATTGAATCGCAGAAACTTTCTAATTTCTTTGTAAGCGAATTTAGACATTGCCTCTTTGAAAATGGTTGGACAGTATATCTTACTCCAAAAAAAGTCCGTACTCTATTCTTTTCCATATATTCTCCCAGCATATTCTAAAGCAAAGTATGCTTCTAGCGTTACCACAGAGATGGACCAACGTGCTTTGTGGGTTTGGCCTTCAGTAATGGTGCAGTTTCGAGTGTTTTCAAGCATAGTCTTATCTACAAGCATCTTCCATACTCCATGTGGAGAATCTGAAACCCTATTTTCACAGCATGGGTAAGACCTGTAGACGCTTTGAAAATTGCAGCTTGTGATGACTGCCCGACTCTTGTGCTTGTCAGCGTCTTCGAGATTACCCCAGATCTCCTAGCAATATCTAAAAACACCTGAAAACCAATCAGTTGAATCGAAATTCTGCAGCATCATTGTTACAGAATCGGCTTCGGAGAAAAAAATTTTGATTTCCGTGGCTGAACTGAAATAGCGCCGTTTGTTCTCGCACGCCTTTATTTTTTCTCTACTTGGCATTTGGTAGCTTGAAGTTGAAATGCAACTCTCGTGTGTCTTTTGCCTAAAACCGGGCGAGATTTGCATTTTGATTAGCTGGCCTCTCGCTCCAAACGGTAAATAGTAACGTTCTTGCATTTTATTGTAGTTGTTTATCAGTTGTTGCTGCACGAAGGTTGAATTTGTTATTCTGCATTCAATTTATCTTATGAAGAAGCCCTCGGTAAATTTTCGCTCTTTCTTTCTATTTGATATTTGGAATTTATTTTAACTGAGTTTCCGCCATAAAGAAGTTTTTACTTAATTGTTTTGGTGAAGGAGCGAAGGCCTGGAGTTACTCCCGGGCACTTGTGGACAAATTTTCGTTGACTGAAGATTTGTAACAACCATACATACATTGATGGGTGCAATGCTCAAAAATTTTGGCTCCACTCTAATATATTTTTGGCTCCACTTTGTGCTCCAACAAGGCTCAGATATCCAGTTTGCCATCTAGGGTTGGATTAACGGTAGGTAAGACTCGAGCATATTCTAGCTGCAGGGCTTTTTCAGCGCAATGAATGTCTCGGATCGCATGAAAAGTGAGAAAACACACGAATCATGATATTACATCACACGAATCATGATATTACATCACTCGAATCATGATCGTACAGACTACTTCTACATTATACAAATTTTAAGTTTTTATCCTCTTTTCTATTCAAACCAGGGGTATGCAAACTGCGGTTAGAGAGATGAAAATGAGGGCCCGCGTAAGGATGTGAGTTGTCACCCAGGTTTGCAGGTTGATGACGCATTATAAAGGAAACGGCATTCAATTTAAGTCTTTCCTTATTGAAGTTAATTTCCAAAAAAATAAGGATCATAGAAAGGGTCTGCTCCTGACCCACGGTATCATCCGGTTGACCAAAATTGGCTTGCCTGCAAAAACTTTGCACATCCTTAATCGAAACAATTTAAGCCTAGTGTTAGTTTCCTGGTTTAATTTGAAAGCGATTTGAAGAAATTGCAAAGCCATTTTTCAAATCGTTTTCAAAATTAATTACAAAAATACGAGCTAAATCAAAGCCTCAATAACTGAGGCAACTAAAAACAGTACCAACAAGATTTGAACTAGTACTCTGTTTCAACAATGACGACACAAGCTAGCTTTTGTTGCAGAGCTCACCATATCGGGACAAACGTAAACCGACGCGATGATGTAGTGGTTAGAGCGTCCGCTTCGAAGTCGGTAGACCTGGGTTCATTCCTCTTGTCGAGTCATACCAAAAGACTTTAAAAAATGGTATTCACAGCTTCCCTGCTTGGGACTCGGCACTTAGGGGAGGTTGTGGAGAACAAGCCGGCAAGTTCGCTTGTGTCCTTGGGCAAGGCACCAAACGGGACGCCCCCATCTTTCCACTTTTATGTGGAAGACTGGTGGCCCAGACACCTTAGAAATGGCAACTCCCAAGCGAGTGCGGACATTCCGTCCAAAATATAGCGATACAATTCGCTTTCTCGTGAATGGAGGATAAACATGATCAAAAAACGCCTTAGAGTTAGACCACTCTGGCCTACAAAGACCGATCACAGCAACCAAATGTTCACATACAAATTCAAGCTTATATTGAAAACCAACTGCTAGGAGCTTAAAACAACGGTTTATAATACATATTGTTATCAGTTGTTTTATCTCTCAACAATCAATGCTACTAACGCTAACTAACTCAATCCTGCATGGCCTTCAAACAGCTTTGCCCAAAAAGGTATCTGAACTACCTACTCCATTTGCACAGTACAAGTTACTACTGTTATAAGTCGCTAGCGTAAACAGAAGCAAATTTTGGGCAGGTAAAATGAAATTTTTCGGTTTTTCGATTATGTTAAATGAATTTTTTGAAGTTGAGTTTTTAAAATTTACATTAGAGATCAATTTGTTATCTCCCAAATTTATCAATCTGCACCTCAAAATTGTTTGATTCCTTTTTTGCAGATCGATGTTTTGTGATCGTAAAACTTGAAGATACTTTCATTTCTTAATTGGTTTAAGAAAATTAATGGGGTCTAAGGCCGCTACTTCTCCCTAGCTGTGCCTATGTAGAGAGTTAGTACCTTCCAATTGACTAATCGTTGGGCTGTCTTTAAAATAAATTTTGGATTTGCTTCCGGGCGACCACAAATTATCAAGAGACTTGGTGAGAAAAAATAAAAACATTTTGAGGATAATCAGGCAATCTTGCCCACGCAAATTTTGGATATTTTGTTTTTCTTCGAATTTTGGTCATGTTTGCCACACTACCTGTATCTCAAAACGATTTAAATGCGATTGTTTATCGTTATTCTACAAAATGGCAGTTGTTGATGACATATTCGAGCGTTTTACAAGGATTTACTTCAGTGAGAATAGAGATGGCATTGGCATTCAGCAACAAAAGATCACACAATCCAATGCATGTTTGATGTGCATTTATTTTTCTGTGAAGCGAGATATGAACTTGCTGACAAGTCATTGAAGTGGAATCGTCCACTCTACTACTTGGGCATACTTTTCGACAAGTCCATTGGCATCACGCACCAAGGCTTAACCATTGCTACGTTCACCACATCTTTAACAGCGCACTTCGTCGAACTAAATCATTCTTTCACTATTATATCATTTATTCTTGTTTCGTTTCTTTTGTATTACCCACTTAGTTATGTTGTGAAATATAAAATACATTTTGCTGATCCATATGTCTAAAAAAGCCTTGGGGGTTTTAGTAAAGCAGGGATAAAAAAAACTGCAGGCTTTTGACATTTGCATCTGCATGTTTAAAAAAGTGTTTATTCGTCCAGGCTTTTACATTTTTGAACCAAAATGAGAAAACAGTACTTGTTTTATGACAAGCAAAGGTGTTCAAAAAAGAGCCGTTTTTATTGCTTTACCTACTCGTTTTGCAACAACCTTATATATTATGTATTAACATTACAACAAATAATTGCGATTTGCTACACTATGGCAAATGTAATAATCTATTGTATAAAGCGCAATTCTGTCTGTCTGTTTTAACTCCTCTAAAACTGCTACAGGTACAAGCATTAAACTTGGCACAATTGATTACCGTCCTGTGGTAAGTGTCATAAGGGCATTTGTGACGTCATTATGACGTCATAATCAAAATCGATTTTTTATTTTTAGAATTTGCATTGCTTGACAGTGGACAACCGCTTTTTGCTCAAACGAAAACCAGCTTCCGACTTACCACATTTCAAACACTTTCATTTGTTTTTGGTCTAAAATGACGTCACAATCAATGATTCATTGAACAATCTGTTTTTTGTTCTATCTCAAAAAGTACTCATCGCAGAAACGCCATTAAACGTTCTTTTAGGAGATATTAATAAGCTACTTTTGATAAAACAACTTAGAACAATTAATGTTTATTTAAATATGCTACGAACACTTCAAGCACTTTAAGCACATTTTCTTCTCTATTTCGCTTGCACGCTTTAACTGGCTCTGTGACGTTATATGTCTGGTACGATTAACACAAATGCTTGCTACCGCAGATCATAATATCAAGATGTTTTCAAAAATTGCAACCTTTTTGCAAAATCAGTTTATAAAAAACTGATTTGTGACATCATTTCTCAATTGATTTTCAAACTTTTTTCAACAAATTAAAGGTTATTTCAGAGCGATTCCGATAGTGTATAATATGTACAATTAATATTAGTTTTTACACTGAAAACACTGAACTTTAAAACCTGTGGTGTAGCTTTCTACCCTTCCCAAAAAGTAATGAGTTCAGTAAAAACAGGTGACTCTAACACAAAAACGTTGTAATAAAGTACTAACAATTACTGTCCTTTGAAAGCTTAGGAAATTTCCTTTCCAGCAATATGTGACTCCAATTACTTGAGGCTAAGGATTAGTTTATAACGGCTGATCAAAACTTGGTTGCCATACATGATGTTTCACTTTTATTAGAACCATTATCCTACTAGAGCAGTGGTTTTCAACCTCGGGGTCGCGACCCCCAGGGGGGTCATCAGGCATTTTTCTAGGGGTCGCGAGAGCTTTTGGGGTTTTAACTATGTATCAGCATTGCTGTTTTGATTATGCGTCTGGTTTTATTACGCGATAATGCTCATTGTATACGCTCAGCAGTAGCAATCTAGCAGTAATCTTTCTTACCAAGCAGGGTATTTTTGTAAAGCTGAAGAATATTAAGCAAAAATAATCATAATAATAATGCTACAAAAAACTGCTGCGCTGGAGAGTATGCCCAAGTGTTTTTTAGGTTCATAGTTAGTTGTACGACGCTAAATTTTCTGTGATGAGTCGTTTTTTGCGAAGAAAATTGCAAGAAGTTGTTGGCGATGAAGGAAATTATATAAATGAATGATTTTTTACTTTTATACAAATAAAAATATATACTTCTTTTTATCTTAAAAATATGACATTACTCAGTTATAGACCTAATAAATCGAGCTGAGCCCGAGTGCTAGAGTCGCCTCTGCTTATTAGCAATTTTGAGCAGAACTTGAACAATGTTATTTGATTCAATGTTATCATTTTAGGTTACCCGTATTAAAAATTTAGCAAGTGAGGTTTTCTTTAAGATATTATGGCAAAAAAGCGCAGATTCATTTCTCAAGTATGGATTTGTCAGTATCGTCGATCAAGGGATTGAAAAACCGCAGTGTGTACTGTGCATGAAGGTTCTTTCGCCTGAATCCATGAAACCATCAAAACTCAAATATGCGATTAATATCTTTCGCGCATGGCAGTATCAACTGCCCAGCAATTGTATGTGGCTTCTTGGCCTTAGCAATTCGCAATGATACTACAAAGGTTGCTTCAACAGCAGCTCTATTTTGTTGCTGGAAAACTCCAGAGTTATCCATTCGAGATCGCTTTACACAATTTGCCTTTCGCTCAAAAAATGATAAGTCTTTGTCTTTGCAGTCAGTGTGTTTCGCTTCTAAGTGCCTTTTTGAGTTTTGATGGTTTCATGGATTCAGGCGAAAGAACTTTCATGCACAGTACACACTGCGGTTTTTCAATCCCTTGATCGACGATACTGACAAATCCATACTTGAGAAATGAATCTGCGCTTTTTTGCCATAATATCTTAAAGAAAACCTCACTTGCTAAATTTTTAATACGGGTAACCTAAAATGATAACATTGAATCAAATAACATTGTTCAAGTTCTGCTCAAAATTGCTAATAAGCAGAGGCGACTCTAGCGCTCGGGCTCAGCTCAATTTATTAGGTCTATAACTGAGTAATGTCATATTTTTAAGATAAAAAGAAGTATATATTTTTATTTGTATAAAAGTAAAAAATCATTCATTTATATAATTTCCTTCATCGCCAACAACTTCTTGCAATTTTCTTCGCAAAAAACGACTCATCACAGAAAATTTAGCGTCGTACAACTAACTATGAACCTAAAAAACACTTGGGCATACTCTCCAGCGCAGCAGTTTTTTGTAGCATTATTATTATGATTATTTTTGCTTAATATTCTTCAGCTTTACAAAAATACCCTGCTTGGTAAGAAAGATTACTGCTA
The DNA here is from genome assembly GCA_963675345.1 of Trididemnum clinides. Lineage (NCBI taxonomy): Eukaryota > Metazoa > Chordata > Ascidiacea > Aplousobranchia > Didemnidae > Trididemnum > Trididemnum clinides. Next base: position 35,056,848 of record OY776285.1, on the reverse strand, counting down.
GATTGCTACTGCTGAGCGTATACAATGAGCATTATCGCGTAATAAAACCAGACGCATAATCAAAACAGCAATGCTGATACATAGTTAAAACCCCAAAAGCTCTCGCGACCCCTAGAAAAATGCCTGATGACCCCCCTGGGGGTCGCGACCCCGAGGTTGAAAACCACTGCTCTAGTAGGATAATGGTTCTAATAAAAGTGAAACATCATGTATGGCAACCAAGTTTTGATCAGCCGTTATAAACTAATCCTTAGCCTCAAGTAATTGGAGTCACATATTGCTGGAAAGGAAATTTCCTAAGCTTTCAAAGGACAGTGATTGTTAGTACTTTATTATAACGTTTTTGTATTAGAGTCACCTGTTTTTACTGAACTCATTACTTTTTGGGAAGGGTAGAAAGCTACACCACAGGTTTTAAAGTTCAGTGTTTTCAGTGTAAAAACTAATATTAATTGTACATATTATACACTATCGGAATCGCTCTGAAATAACCTTTAATTTGTTGAAAAAAGTTTGAAAATCAATTGAGAAATGATGTCACAAATCAGTTTTTTATAAACTGATTTTGCAAAAAGGTTGCAATTTTTGAAAACATCTTGATATTATGATCTGCGGTAGCAAGCATTTGTGTTAATCGTACCAGACATATAACGTCACAGAGCCAGTTAAAGCGTGCAAGCGAAATAGAGAAGAAAATGTGCTTAAAGTGCTTGAAGTGTTCGTAGCATATTTAAATAAACATTAATTGTTCTAAGTTGTTTTATCAAAAGTAGCTTATTAATATCTCCTAAAAGAACGTTTAATGGCGTTTCTGCGATGAGTACTTTTTGAGATAGAACAAAAAACAGATTGTTCAATGAATCATTGATTGTGACGTCATTTTAGACCAAAAACAAATGAAAGTGTTTGAAATGTGGTAAGTCGGAAGCTGGTTTTCGTTTGAGCAAAAAGCGGTTGTCCACTGTCAAGCAATGCAAATTCTAAAAATAAAAAATCGATTTTGATTATGACGTCACAAATACCCTTATGACACTTACCACAGGACGGTAATCAATTGTGCCAAGTTTGATGCTTGTACCTGTAGCAGTTTTAGAGGAGTTAAAACAGACAGACAGAATTGTGCTTTATATAATAGATGATTACATTTGCCATAGTGTAGCAAATCGCAATTATTTGTTGTAATGTTAATACGTAATATATAAGGTTGTTGCAAAACGAGTAGGTAAAGCAATAAAAACGGCTCTTTTTTGAACACCTTTGCTTGTCATAAAACAAGTACCGTAAAATGGGTTGAATAGGGACACTTTTGATGGTTTTTAATCTATAAAATTTTTTTCCGAATAAATTTTACAATCTGCGTTAGTTGATTTTGTGGCGACATTACTAGACTCTCTGCAAAAAAATTTAGTTTGTCTCTAATACTTATCCATCTCGTCACAGGTTATAAAAACTGCTGTCCCTATTCACCCCTCATTTGGGGGTGATTAGGGACATAATGCAAATGTCACATGTAATCCCTATTTAGTCTTACTATGAGGTGAATAGACACATTGATAGAAGCACATATAATGTGTTTCTTGATAAAATGATACTGTGAGTGAAGCTAACGCTTCATCAAGAACGAATCAGTGAAATAAAACAAAAGATTGAGGCCAGCAATGCACTTTGCTAACTGAAGACAGTGACACTGTTTCGACCTATCAACTCTCTTCAGTGCAGAGTGGGACGGCAAAAAACAAAAAGCAATTTGATTTTCCTCGCATTTTTGTAGGATTTCTGCAGAAAGATGCGAACTCAAATTGTCCCCCACCAACACCTTTTTGCCTCGGAGTGGTTTCAAATAAGGGAAAGCAACGCTCATAAACCAATCCTCAAAACATCGCAAATCAAACAACCCAGATTTGCTGCGATTATACCTCGCGCCTATGGGTCTCCAAGAGTGCTCGTATCGCACATGTTTGTGGCTTTATACACAACATACGGCAGTAGTAACGATCCACCAACACATCCAGCATACACTATTGAAGTTGCTGATTTAGTGGAGTTCATTACACGCTCCTGGTGTTTTAAGCCTCGTTTTGCAATGACTTTTTTTCTTCCTTGATTATCGCAAAGATTGGTTTCATCCTAATTTATGATGTTACCAGGTGGAACATCTTTCAAAGTATCCCTGAGGTTATCAAAAAAGTCATTAACGACTTTCGGGGAAATCGTAGCTCTTGATCTTTTAATATTTTGGCACATTCTACGAGCCAGAAGATGCTTGTTTCGGTTTAGAAAGAAATGAACTCAATCCCTTCCTGGCGTATTATTTTTAAAACATTTGTGCTGAATGCCTCTCCTGTCTAAGTGAGCTTTAACGATGCAGCGCGAATCAAATTTGTCCGTAGGATAGCCATATAGCGCACAAAGTACAAGATGCTCAACAAGGTGTTTTCAAGACGCTTCCAAGGCAAGCTGCCCTTCTTGTCGCTTGATATCTTTCTTCTTATAATGTCTTTCCAGCACAATTAGTGGAATTTTAAACATGTTTTCTGCCTTCCTGTAGGGAAGTCCTATTTCTATAGCCTTTGCCATAACTTCCTTATCGTATTTTCTGTACCGCCTTGCTCCCGGTTTTGGTTTATAATTTCTTGGCATAGCGTCCCGATTCACCCCCAAAAACTTTCAAAAACAGCTCGAAAAAATAAAATAAATATTTTTCAGAGAGTAGATTTCAAATATGTTTTTGTGTGGCTTTAAGACGTGTGCAATAAACAACTTGAAAAAGTGCAAGGGTCAAGAGAGCTAGCTTAACTATAATTAGATTTACAGAAACAAAGTTTTGACCACCAAAAAAATTTATCAAAAAACACACCAAATTTTATCCTCTGCACCTGCAGTTATGAAAATCTATTCAAAATGACAAATATCAATAATTACTTATTACAACTAGATGCACCTGCAAGTAAATTATCAGTTTAAAAAAAAAATTATAACATAGATTTTTTCAAGACACAAACAAATTTTTATGTTTTGTCCCTATTCACCCCTTAGTCCCTATTCACTCCATTTTACGGTACTGTTTTCTCATTTTGGTTCAAAAATGTAAAAGCCTGGACGAATAAACACTTTTTTAAACATGCAGATGCAAATGTCAAAAGCCTGCAGTTTTTTTTATCCCTGCTTTACTAAAACCCCCAAGGCTTTTTTAGACATATGGATCAGCAAAATGTATTTTATATTTCACAACATAACTAAGTGGGTAATACAAAAGAAACGAAACAAGAATAAATGATATAATAGTGAAAGAATGATTTAGTTCGACGAAGTGCGCTGTTAAAGATGTGGTGAACGTAGCAATGGTTAAGCCTTGGTGCGTGATGCCAATGGACTTGTCGAAAAGTATGCCCAAGTAGTAGAGTGGACGATTCCACTTCAATGACTTGTCAGCAAGTTCATATCTCGCTTCACAGAAAAATAAATGCACATCAAACATGCATTGGATTTTGTGATCTTTTGGTTTCGTTCACTTTAGTTACGGCCACCTTGGCCCGTTTCACTATGGTTTCCCATTTCTAATTTGAGGAATCACTTCCTCTATCTTCCCAAGCTTGTACCTTCCACGTTTGGATATGTCCTCTAAGGAGCCCATAACCACCGGTTGTCCAGGTTTCAAATTTTCAGATACCTTCAACCACTTTTTCCGCCCCTGCAGCCAAGGTAAATAGAAGGCTATTCACTTTTCCCAGAATTGCTGGGAGAGAGATAAATTAAAGCGTTAATATCTTCTAAGCATGTCTCGGTTATGCGGTTGTCCAACTGCTACATGTGGGTCCAAGTAAGGGGTTAAAAGTGAAGCTAAAGTAATAGCAGTAAAATCCCTAGGATCGTCACTTAGTGGTACCAAGGACCTTTCATTTACAATCCTAACTGCACTCCCAACGTACGCCACCAATTCAACAAACTTTGGCTAATGCACCGCGGTATCCAAAATGTGAGAAAGAACAATCTTGAACTGTTTCACCATTGCCTCCCAAGCGCCATCTTGCGCCGGAGCATGAATTCCCAATTTATACCTTTTCTTCTAAGGGAAATGTGAAAGTCCTTAGTTTCAATCAAGTCAGGAAGCTTTTTTGACCCAGCCTGGAACGTGCTTGCATTATCTGAATAGATCGTATTGACCTGTCCACGCAGGTATGTAAATCGAGTAAAGGCAAGTAAAAAATCATCCAGCGACAAAGATGTTACCAACTCAACATGAATAGCCCAAGATGCCATGCATGTAAGCAGGAGCCCCCATGCCTTCTTGTTGCTTCTTCCCTATGCATAATTTAGAGGACCAAGGTAATCCACCCCGGAATGGAAAAAGGGCTTTTTGTGTGCTGCAAGGCGTGCCAGCGGTAAGTCAGACATGAGTTGTCTAATGGGCGTTGCCCTTTCGATAGCACACACACCACAATCACGCACATATCGTCTCACAGCAGCATTACCATTCGCAATCCAAAACTTCCGCCGTGTAAACATCAGCGTGTGTTGCATACCACAATGGCAGTCTCGGTAGTGATAGAACAATACCACTAACCTAGTCAGGGAGTGTTTAGACGGAAGGAGGAGGGGGAGCTTCCCTTTCCATGGTATATCTGGGGATTTGCTTAAGCGTCCTTCTGTACGTAGCCTTCCCCCCTCGTCTACACAAGGCCTATACTTCTTTAGCGATCGCAAATCTTTCAAGCGATCTTTCTGGGTTGGCGACGCGGTAACATTACATTGTTTGATCACTTCGTCAAGTGCATCAGCAGATTTTCCCTGCATCGAACAAATCACATTGCCATACACCTTGTTCTGAACCAACTTCACTATGATCAGTAGAGCCTTTTCTAAGTAAGCAGCATTAAGCACCGGCGTTATAAATCATTTTTTCTTACTTTACAGCATTGGAACCAATCGACAAAGGCAATCAAATAAGCTACTCTTTTTTACAAAGTGTATGAATTAGGTGCTTTCTCAATCAGTTTATCAATGCCGTCGATATCACTACGCCCTGACAAATTTATTCTATGTGCCCCGACTTGAACTTCATTCTCTACCAATGGCACTGCTACATATTGTTGCAACAGTGACGGGCCATTTATCCACAAATCACGTGCTTCTGCTTTACGCATGAGATCCGGTCGCGAACCCACGTCAGTCGCATTCAACTTGCTAGGACAAAAGCGCCATTCAGTCTCACTAGACAACATCAAGATGTGGTTAACTCTTCGCGTAATAAACTTATTCAAACGTAAGTCAGGTTCTTAAGCCATTGTAACACCGTACGGGAATCGCACCAAAAAAATTACTGCAATTAGCCTCAGAGGCTTACTTTAATAGCTTCGCTGTGTTCAAAGCTGCGACGAGCTCCTTCCTAGCAATGGGCCACGAAGACTGATTAACCAAGACAATGTTACATTTACCAAAAACAAACGAAACGGCTGGTATACCATTCACTAATCTGCGTAAGCAGATGACATAAGAAAATTCTAGATTCGAAGCATCACTGAACTGGAACTCAACGTTGTCATCAGGGCTGCTCAAATCAGCATTCAAAAAATATCATCTTGGCAGCGAAAAATCTTTTAACATTTCTAACGAGTGAAGCCACGCTTTCCACTCTTTCATGACACTTTCGGGCACCTCTTCGTCTCAGTCAAACTTCTCTATAGCTAACTGTTGCAAGATCAGACGCGCTTTCAGAAAAAGCGGAGAGCCAAATCCTAAAGGATCAAAGCTTTGTCCAAGTTGGCTAAGCATGCTTGTACGAGTATACTTTGTCAGAGGTTTTAGCGAGCACTGGATGCGCAGTTCGTCACACTCCGTTACCTACACCCAGCCTAAAGTTTTAGCTGACGGCATAGCGACACTATTCGTCACCAAATTTACTTCGCGAATGGATGGCGCCAGTAATTTATGGGGCGCCATTTGTTCACCGCTGATTACACATGTTTTAGGACAACATTTATGACTAAATCAAATGCATTTGTTTAAATGCACAAATACATTTAACATTTGTTTAAATGCACAAATACATTTAACATTTGTTTAAATGCACAAATACATATGTCACTCAACCGTCATTCACATATGTCACTCAACCGTATCGTATCGTTCTTTAAAGGGAATGTACTGCGAATAACACTTTTCCGATAGATTTGGTCATTGGACCATCACGTGATAGGTTTGCGACAGACTCGTTTGAAATGGGCGACAGGCGCGACATAGTTAAAATTCTTGAAACATGTGGTCTGCAGCAAATTAAACCACCAACCGCAAAAGTCCGAGTCTCTTACTACAAGATGTCTGCTGGATAGGATATAGGGTGACTGCTGGAAGCAAAAGTGCAACATAGGCTGTATAGATTTATGCTGTTAGTCAATGAACTCAGTCTGCCAGTTTCTTGCAGAAAATAATGATACTTATGAAAGACTATATATGTATATATATACATCATAGGTAGGCTGGCCATTTTTCGAAATGCAAAACCGGGACGCTTATTGCAGACTGCTATTATGACTGGGTAGGGTGGCCATACGTTCCGATTTAGGCGGGACAGACCTCCAATTGAGCGTCCCGTTTTTGCATGAGCAAATAACGGGACAGTGGATGGCCGCCTTTCACGAAGCCAAATAGTTGGGCTTACTATAGACTCTAGATCAAAATCGGGACGCTCAAGACCGCGGTCTCGCCTACGGTGGGGTGGATCTCCAAAAAAAAAGGTTACCCCCTATTTCGCTGCCCGTTTGTTGTCATTTTCGGCCGGAATCATCATTCAGGTAGGGTTCGCTGTCAACATGCCCTAGTTTATCACGGCTAACTTTGGCATACCCTAGGTCAAGCTGTGCTGCATGACTGAGCGAAAACACCAGACATTCGATAATTTAACTGGGACAGGCCTGAAAAAGCGGGACTGTCCCGCCTAAAACGGGACGTATGGCCACCCTAATCATAGGATAAAACATTAAAAAACCTTATTAATTTTATATCCTATGATGTATATTTTCTTTATTATCTTGTTTAATCAATTTCCTGTAAATGCCGACTCGTTTCGGCCATGCTACATGCAATGTAACTATAAGTGCTAAACTCGCAGTCTTTTTATGAATATAAGTTACAACATCTTTGAGCGATTTATCATTTGCCAAACTTTTCCTCGCCTATTTCAAGAATTTTAACTATGTCGCGCCTGTCGCCCATTTCAAACGAGTCTGTCGCAAACCTATCACGTGATGGTCCAATGACCAAATCTATCGGAAAAGCGTTATTCGCAGTACATTCCCTTTAAAGAACGATACGATACGGTTGAGTGACATATGTGAATGATACGGTTGAGTGACATATGTATTTGTGCATTTAAACAAATGTTAAATGTATTTGTGCATTTAAACAAATGCATTTGATTTAGTCATAAATGTTGTCCTAAAACATGTGTAATTAGCGGTGAACAAATGGCGCCCCATAGTAATTCGCTATCCATTTCTACCCAACACATTCACAGATTCTTTGTTTGCACTCCATTTTACCAATTCGAACTCGCGACTACGAAACAAAGCAATCGCCTCATTGGCAATCAGTTGCGCATCATCAAAGCCATCCGCAGAAAATAAAATCCTCAACATACAGTACATGTTTTTTGGCACAGTACCGAGCGTCAAATCACTGGCTTTGCTAGGGTTTTGCTCCACCATCCTTTTAATGGCTAAGCAAGCAATATATGGGCTACTTTTTATACCCAAGGATGCACGCAAAAACGAAAAGGAACTAAATTACCCTTATGGACATCATCGTTTTCAAACCGCAATAAATGACATAAATCCTTTTGTGCCACAGGCAATTTAATTTCTAAAAAGCATTTTGTGATGTCAGCCATCAAAGCGTATTTACCTTTGCGGAACTTAGCCAACATCTGAACAAGCGGGTTTAACAAGTCATGGCCGGTCATAATGACGTCATTAACGCAAACCCCTTTGTATTCGGGCTTTCCGTCATAAACAATACGTTTCTTGGCCTGCGACGTTACAAAATATGGCAATTACCACTCATGCCTACTATCATAAACAGACTCATTAGCCTTTTCAATGTAGCCTTTAGATTTCAAATTTTGCATAGTTTCCACAAGAAATTCGCAGAGATCATGTTGCTTTAAAGCAGGGGTTCTCAACGTTTATTCTCTCATTTACCCTTTGGCAAATTTCAAAAGTATAATTTACCCCCCAAATTTTTTTACATTTTCACTTCTACAAATGCCTATTGTGATAATTAAAAGTGGGAATTTTTTGCAAACAAAATTTACCCCCGGTTAAGAATCCCTGCTTTAAAGCCTTTTTTCTCAAAGCGATAGCTCTGTCTCTAGCAAGCGCTAAATTATTGGGCAGTTCAATATCAGCTTTCAATAGCAGCGGAATTTCAAAATAATCATCGCACAGCTTAACATTTGGCTCTACCAAACTATTGGCAATTTCGTCAGTACGAGATAAATCCAAAGCTTCGTTCTGCACAGCCAAGTCCTTAAGTTGACCTTTTAATGCAGCAATTTCCCTATAATGGACTTCCAGGTCAAGCTTACACTGCGACAGATCGTCATTAGCCACACAAGTTTGCACTCTAAGAACCTTAGTGGCTCTGTCATATAAGGGAGATCTTCCTCTAGAAGCCATCCAACCGAGGGGGTAAATATAGCATGAGGCTCACCTCGACTTTCTCCCATGCGCTCTTCCATCGTACACATTAAAAATGCATTGTCATTGCCAATAATAATGTCCACAGTATCACAATTGTTGAGAGTAACAAGTTTTACACCGTCAAAATGTTGCAAATTGCTCAAATCCTGCTTATGCGGCAAGGTTTCAACGACATCTACCCAAGGGGGATAACGGCCGCAGTCACGTCACCAAACAACTCTTCAGTATCTATAGACTGAATATTGAACTTAACCAAATTAGCAGAAGTATTTTTGTCGCCAACCAGAGTATCCAACTTAAAGTATGCGGTGTCAAACGGCTCTAGTCCTAGATCCTCTACCAAGCTACTGGCGATAAATGTCAGCTGAGACCCCGGATCATGTTGGCAGTACACCAACTTTGAGTGGTCAGTCGCGGGGTTTATCGCGCTTGCGGCAGTCACACGACTATACGCCGCTTTCACGCTCTCAATTTTGACGCTGCGCATAGTTACTGCGAGTTCAGCATTTGTTTCAGGCGGCGTATGACCGGTATCAACAAAGTAATCGTGTAGGAGAAAAAAGTGCTTTTTATCACAAGCATTACCACACCTGCGGCAATTATTACCAAACGTGCAATCTTTCACAAAATGATCGCGCAAGCAATTCAAGCACTTCCCAGATTTCATCACGACATCCTTGCGGTCTTTGGGATTTAACTACAAAAAGTCTTTACAGCTTGACAACCAGTGGTGTTGATCCTTACCACTTGAAAAACAACAAATGCACAACGGCGCATTTCTAGCACCAGCACCTCTCGGGCTCCGGCTGTCACCTGCGCGGTAAACAGCAGCACTATCCGATGATTTTGTCAAGGGGTGCGACTCGTTTGATTTCGTCGTGGTCTGCCTTACTCTATAGGTGGTTTTATTTTTATTAAACTTTTTATTTTCATGATAGCTCTGTGCTTCACCCAAAAACATTATTCCAAAATCAGTCGATTTACACAGTTCTTCACGTTTTACAAAATCGACCAAACTTTGATAAGTGGGCTCACTTGTGCTAACGCATTTATCGAGAAGAAATTCTAAATACCTTTGCTTAGCTTCAAAGGGAAGCCTTTTAGCCAAATCCAAAACAAAACTACCTTCTAATTTTTCACGCTGGTTAGACGCTCTAGCATGCAAAAGACATTGATCTAATTGATCTTTAAATTCTTTCATAATATTCGCAGACGAACAGACCAATTTATTACCGCAGCGATACTTCCTAATTTTAGGTTCCGAGAGAAACTCGCCACGGACACCAAATCGCTGCGACAACCTTTCTAAAGACATTTCTATTCTGTCTTTTTCCGCTAAGCCAGGCGTGTCAGATATCAAATTAGCGATCGTTTGTGCAGCTGTTCTAGCACAAGCTGCTTGGAGCAAAGTGAGACGAGCCCCCTCAAAGGGACCACTATCCATTAACCCATAAATACGATTTCTAAAGAATATGAAGGGCATGTTAGCGCCATCATAACCAATCAACGCCGCTTTATCCATAAAGGTTTTACAATTCTGATACTCAAAAAAGCAGTTTTGCTGCTTTGCGCTCGAATTACCAGATGAAGGCGAGAAGCCGATATTTCTGCCATTGCTAGCATCCCTAGCCAATTCGTTTTGATAGCCGTCATTTAATTCTTCCGAGGTTTGATGATTTTTCTCCGGTGGTGGATATCGGCTTAAAACGCACTCTCTGACGTCACCACGCTGTGGGAACTGACTCACAACAACATCATTCACATCCCGCACACGTTCAGATAAATGGCAATCCGCCCGACGTTGTGGTAATACTTTACTCGGCCTTGAATCCTGAACGAAGCCACACTCGAATCCTGGTGGCACCTTCGCTCGGGGCGGCCCCGAACATTTACCGGCTCCACTAGCAGATAAACCATCTCGTATAAGAACAGGAAGGTGTTTTTGTGCAAAAGAGTTAGTCGCAGCAGTAAACAATTTTCTGTTTGAACAGCTGGGTTAGAAATATCATTCAAAACGGCATTAGAGCCCCAAGGTTCAGACAACGCGATTTCCTCACAGGCAACCCCACGCAAGGGCTCAACCGAGTGCGACGCGTCACCAGCGGCCCCGAGACCCACATCAGTCTCTCCAGTTCGAGGGGCTACAACCTTATTGTCCACCTTCTTGCTACGTCCAAAAATGGCGGCCACATCCGGTCCCGTGTCTGAGTAGGACTTCCTGCCGGAAAATCTACCTTTGTAGTTGATCCGGGAGCCCTCTCTAAAACTGCTCCTAGCCAAAATTTCTTGCCTGCTCTGTTCCGCCCTCAGTTTAGCATCCCTCAGTTCATATTCGGCTTGCTTGGCTTGCATTTTCGCTTGAGCCTTTTTAGCCTCGATTTGAAGTTCCTCTCGCTGGAGTTCCAAATCAATTTTGGTCAAGGCACTAGCAGAACTTGTAGAAAGAGCCGTGCCTACATTGGACACGCTATCCTCTGGCTGCACCTGGGAATGGGGCTGCTCTATTATGTGGTTTATCTTATCCCGACATTTTAGTCTCAAACTTTCAAAGGTGAGCCCCACCTTGTCCCGCACATCAGCAGACGCAGCAGCGTCTCCATTATCATTTAACAATTGATGAAATTTGCTCCGCAGCAGCGTCTCCATTATCATTTAACAATTGATGAAATTTGCTCACGTCTTCGCCCAAATTTTCGAGCTTATCCCAGCAAAGCAAAACTTCTCGCCTATTGGTACACAATGAGAGCTTTTGACCAAGTTCCTCAATGCGGGCAATAAGATACCTTTTTTTGACAACGCATCACGTTCAAATTTACCTCCCTCAGTGGAAGCGACGCTACCACCGGGTAACGGATGCTTTTCCCCAGATACCCTAGTCGAGTCCGGGAGAACCAATCCCTCGGTCACACACCCCGACGCACCCCCAACCGCTGTGGCATGGTTTAGCTCGCCACTTACTAGCGACATCATTCACAAAGAAATTCACTTCAAAACACGTAATATATCTAACAGACGATGAAATAAACAGAAAGGGGCCAGCAAAGAAACAATTTAACTTTCTCGGCTAAACACGCGTTAAGCCGTCTCGAGCCGTCTGAGATTATACAAATACAACAAATATCAATACCTTCATTGTAGGGGTGTAGCTTCGCCTCTTCTGGCGTCTTCTAGCGTACGTTCACTTAACAGATTTCAAAAATGTAAAACATGCCTTTGATCTTTTGCTGGTTGATACAACTTCAATCTTCGATCGAGCAGTTTAAGTTTCGATTTTATGGTGCGGCAGCACCAGGTTTTAACTCTTTGATTCCCGCGCCAAGCGTACTGTCGTTGATTAGCACTGAACCAGTAGAGTTGCTTTGTAGAGCTAGTAATATTAGCTCTACGGATCCTTTCTGCTTCGTCAAACAAAAAACAGGAAGCGGTTGAAGCTTTCTATCAGTGCTTTACTTACAAATATGCGCAGCTCAGCCCAGCGTGCGCAGAACGAAAATTTTCGGCGACAAAGGCTACCACACAACCTTAATAACAATCAAGCAGGGGGAACAACAAACACTCAAGCTCAAACAGAAATCCGAAACATAATCAGATCGAAACAAAAATTTACTAGTCGTTTCGCCACGTTGACATTTTGACAAGAATAGCGGAAATACACGTGGTCAGTATATATATACGAGCAGATGCATCTGTTATATATATGAGTCAAACATGTGGCCTTATTTAACCAGAAGTCAAAGACCAAAGAAAGACAATACAACAATGGAAGGTTTTTAGAAGTAGTCTGTAGAAGGCCCGGTTATAACGTCTACTACTTCTCAGTAGGGGCTAATTGTTCGGCTCGCTGTAGGAGTCTAATTTGAAGCTATATTCACTTAAACTCCTAACAAAACGAAACGAGATTACTTAATTTACCACAATATCAATCAATTTTGTGGGAAATTGCTTATGAAGTCTTCGCGTCACATTCTCAAGAGATTAGGCTGTATGAGGTCAAATCGCAGTGAAAAACTACATGGCGATTGGCGGAACAATTATAGAACCAGTTTAAGCGTGCAAGCGAAATAGAGAAAAAATATGCTTAGAGGGCTTGAAGTGCTTAAATAAAGAAGTGTTTGTAGCATAATCAAATAAACATTAACTGTTGTATAAAGTTGTTTCTATCGCAAGCAGCTTATTAATATCTCCTAAAAAAGCATTTAATCGCGTTTCTGCGATGAGTACTTTTCGAGATAGAACAAAAAACAAATTCAAGTTGCTATTATTGCTACTAGCAATACACCGTTGAACATAATAATACAATATGTTTAGTAAATTCAAACGTTTTCGGCCCTACATATTGCCCTCATCAAGATCTATGCACAAATATTTACAGCATTAAAACTTTCGTTGAAGGAAAACACAAAAATACAAAATAACTTGAAAATAGTTCTGATAAAAAACAGTAAAGCTTCATTCTGCGGTCTCCGTAATTGTCTGGGTGCTGCTAACAAAGAATCTAATAATAGAAACAATTGCCTGCTAGGAGTTGATCGGATTTAAGGTTTTGTAAATAATTGTTTCAAATGAATTAAAATTACAGTAAAGTTCAGCGCAAAATTGTTTGGTTAAATGATTAAACAAATATCTTTGATTAAAACAGGTTTAGTAAAAATGACTCTCCGTTTGCATACAGTTGTTTGTTTAGCACAGGGTTACTTCTGTTGATCACCAAAGCTTCATGGATTTTGGCTTCGTAGGATGTTTGGCATTTTCTAATTATTTCAAATTGCTTCATGTTATTCGGCTGAGTTTTGCACGAACTGCATTTTTTTATATGTTCTTTGATGGCACTTTTGCCTGACCTTGAAACATTTAAGTGTTCCCCTGCTATTATACTCAAATGTCTTGCGAACGTACCGATGTACGTGACGTTCACATCACGTGAACAGGTAAACTTATAAACGACATTTGAGTTTAAGATCAGAGGAGTTTTGCTTTTCAAAGAGAAATATTCCTGCACTTTTGTTATTTTGTAGACGATTGCAATTTTAGTGTCAAGCCGTTTCTTTATCAGTGATTGAATTTGTAGACCGAATTCTTTAGAGATTTTTCCGAGGTAGGGAATGATAAAAAGATTAATAAATTCTTTCTCGGTTTTGCTGTCTGTTTTTTCGTTTTGAAATTCGCATAAATTTTTATTTAAAAAAAGTGATTGGATAACCGTTGCGGTAAAAAAGATTTTTCAAATAAGCAACTTCTTTTTGGAAGAGATAGTCCGTTGAACAGGTAATTTCTGCTCTATTGAGAAGACACAAAATAAGACCTTTTTTCCAAATTTTGGGACAAAAAGCATTGAAATTTAACAACAATCCGGTGTTAGAAGGTTTTCTCCATGTCCAGGTATTAAATTTATCCACGTTAATTTTTATTTCCACTTCCAAAAATGGTATTGTGTTTTTAGCCTGTTCCAAAGTAAACTTAATATTGGGGTGCTGGGTGTTAAGCTTTTCCAGAAATTTGGTGCATGATTGGTCACTATCAAATATTTCGAATATGTCATCGATATATCTGACATACAACTTGGGAAATACTTCCGGGTCATTGCATAAAAGTTGATTTTCCCAAATTGTATCTCAGATATATCGATGACATTTTCGAAATATCAAGCATCACTCTCTTTCAAGGTTGGCGGGAAAGGCATGTTGCGACCTCAGCAATCTCCTCCGTTCCTTCGCACGTCTCCGCTAGCTGCGCATGCTTGAGGAGGGGAATTGTGTAGCAACTTCAACCACAAACCACAAACAGAAAGTCAACACCAACACTTGACTTTATATACGGAACACCATCTACACCAGTAGTTATCATGATAGAAATGACTAGTCGCCATACGGAGTGCACTCATTTTAACCTGTATTACAGTCGCATGCCCGCCGTCAGGGGACAATGGTGACCCTGCGAAGAAGTTAAGTCTTCCCCGATGTAATTGGACGGCAGCGTTTTCAGTCAAACAGCACCAACCATCGTCGAGTCGCCGAGCCCTAACGTCAAGACCGCCTTCCAATTGATGTCTTGGCGGGAATCTTACTTACTTCGGCCGGCAAGCCTCACTCTCTCTGAACGTTGGCGGGGAAGGCATGTTGCGACCTCAGCAACTTCCTCCCTCCTTACCCAATCTTACGCACGTCTCCGCTAGCTGCGCATGCTTGAGGAGGGGAGTTGTGTAGCAACCTCAGCGAACAGAAAGTCAACAACAACACTTGGCTTTATCAGGGGCGTATCCAGAAATTTCAAAGGGGGGGGGAGCGCAACCCAAAAACCTAGACTGTTGAAACTTATTGATGGGACAAGCTCTTTCGCTTGCGTCAGGTTATGCATGGCTTCGCCTCCCTACCTGCGCGTTTCGTTACATTCCAGCATTTAATACTTTGGTTTTCTTAATATTGGTGTAGCTAGGCGTTCGGTAGTTTTCTTCGTCTACCCAATGCTGCTGTTTAAATTAACGCTACAGTTTATTTATTTTGGACTCCATAGTCCATGTCATAAAACACGTCAAAACAAAACACACACAAGCAATCAAGTTACCCCCATATAGTTCCCCTCCCGCTGAAAAAAATCAACTAGTGCAACCAGTATTAGCTTTATAAATCTGTACAGTATAATGATCTCAAAGGAAGTCCTATTTACAAGGTAA
The DNA here is from genome assembly GCA_963675345.1 of Trididemnum clinides. Lineage (NCBI taxonomy): Eukaryota > Metazoa > Chordata > Ascidiacea > Aplousobranchia > Didemnidae > Trididemnum > Trididemnum clinides. The sequence continues at coordinate 35,041,482 of OY776285.1, read as the reverse complement.
CTCACAAAACCAGCAACTGTTTCCTCCTTTTCGCTATTCTGTAGGCTACTCTGTAGTTGTTTGCTTGTATTGTATGATTGTAGCAGATTACTTCTTGAATTTTCTCTTTTTCTTTGCACAATTTCAGCATCAAAATATTTACCAACAACTTACTGTAAGCTTAATTATCAAAGTTCAAATCTGAGCATATTAAAAAGCTTATGTACATCCCATTTTATAACAATATAACAACGCTACATTCTTCCCCCATCTAGTTTAAAAAATCTAGGTAATCAATTGATATTCAGACACAAAACAGCAATTACAGGCATGTCACTCTTTCCTCCACGCAGCAAAATAAGAAAAAAGTTGCAAACAAACACATGACAGATGCACATTCAGAAGCAATGTATACAGGACTTTGGAGGACCTGGTCAAGATCATTACAACCAGGTTCAAAAATTACAAACAAGTAGGCCTATGTACAAAAATATGTGCAGTAGCAGTACAAAAACAACCTTTGAGAACCTGATCGCCTGGCCCCAAGTGTGTTTCCCTCTGTCTTGTGGTGAGTTTGTGATCAATGTAATGTGGTAAAGATGCTGTAAAAGTGGGGGTGCGGCTGTTAGCCCCTACTGTATGAGTGCGCTGGAATGAAAAAGCTGAGAAACAAAGTTGACATCATAAAAGTGAAATCATGCCAGTCAAACCTCCTTCCCTGTGCTAGGAGATTGAGTGTGTGTGTGTGTGTGTGTGTGTGTGTGTAGGCTAGAAGCGTGTGCATGTGGCGCTGTACTTGCCGTGCAGTGCGTATGACCAGACCGAGTACCCATGCAGCCTATCTTCCGATTTGGTTTGCAAATATAATGTCACATATTTTGAAACATAGACAAATCTGCTAATGACAGCTAAATTTCTTATCAAGAAATCTGGTAGCTAGGCCAGAGACGTAGCAGCCGCCCCCCAATTGGGGGGGGCCAGGCCAACTTTGGGGGCCCAAGTTAGTCTGAAATTGCTTTTTGGCTACGTGACTATTTTCAGTTCAGCAGACTTGTTTACAACCGATTTAAACTGTAGGAAGAAATTGGCTTGTGACATCATAAGTGAATGAAACGTCATTTTATCTCGCAGAATCTAGAATATTTCGATTGATTTTCTGGTAGAATCTTGAATATTCGATTGACGTAACAATGCCGTTGTTACGCAACAATCAAAGGATAGTCTGGAATTCTGTTTGGCTATAAATACCGGGACAATATATATACACTGCAGAGTGCAGATAAAGTATTTTATTGACATTGTATAGAATGAAACCTTCAAAAAGTGGTGCTCAAAAGAGAAAAGAAGCAGCCACTGCTCGAGATGCTGTAGCGAAATTGCCCAAGATGACAGATTTTTTCAAGATTACTGAGCAGAGTAGACCTGGCACTAGTACCGAGAGGGATGAAGAAAACTATAGTGTACAAGAAAAAGAAGACTATGACGATCAGCATCAAAGTGATTGTGAATTTCCAGAAAATGTAAGTTGTGATTTACCTGCCAATACGCAACCTTCAATATCAAAAATAACTGAATCTCAATTTACCCCTATCCCTGATGACCCATGTAAATGGCCTGAAAGTAGTTCTGATGCTCAACGATGTGATATAGTAAAGCGTGGACCACATCAACTAATAATGAATTTTCCATATAATAACACAACTCCAAGGCGACGTTTTTCCTCCAACCATTATAAACGTGTGTTACCTAATGGTGAAAGTGTTTCACGGTCGTGGCTAGTTTATTCTGGGGAATCAGATCAAGTTTTTTGCTTTTGTTGTAAGCTATTTGGAAAAACACTAAGCCCCTTTTGTAGTGGTATAAATACATGGGAGGGTTTTTCGAAAAAACTGAAAGACCATGAAAACGGCATTTCCCACCAAGAATGCTGCAGTCAATGGATGTTGCTAGCTGAAGGGATAAGAAATTCATCCACTATCGACAAACGCGAGATGAATATTTTTTTCAATGAAAGACGTTTTTGGAGAAATGTTTTAGAGAGACTTATCGACATTGCCTTGTTTCTATCGGAAAGGAATCTTGCTTTTAGAGGATCTGAAGAAGTCTTAGGATCTCCTCACAATGGAAATTTTCTGGGTATATTTGAGCTTTTGGCAAGAAGAGATCCGATCCTAAAAGAGCTTCAAGACAGAATCAAGAATAAAAACACTAAAGATCACTATTTGAGTCCTACCATACAAAATGAACTAATTGAATTGCTAGCAACAGAAGTTGAAAAAGAAAATTTACAGCAATTGAAATTGGCAAAATATTTTTCTATAATTTTGGACTGCACTCCAGATATGTGACATCATGAACAAATGTCTGTCATTCTCCGTTATGTACTATGTAATGAAGAAGCTGCTGTTGTTAAAGAAACATTTTTGGCTACTTGAGAATAAGTGACAGTACTGGGAAAGGCTTGTTGGACGCTCTCTTAGAAAAAACGACCGAACTGCAACTCGAATTGTCTGATTGTCGAGGTCAGTCATATGATAATGGTGCTAACATGAAAGGAAAACATTCTGGGGTCCAAGCAAGAATGCTAGACATCAATCCCAAAGCTGTTTACGTGCCCTGTGCAAACCATACCCTTAACTTAGTTGTTGTTGACAGTGCTAATTCATCGACGGAAGCATTGACATTTTTTGGAGTACTTACAAGGTTGTATGTGCTGTTTTCTTCCTCTGCTCAGCGTTGGGAAATTTTGAAGAAACATGTGGAGCTGTCCATAAAGTCACAATCTGATACTCGTTGGGAAAGCAGAATTAAATGCATCAAACCTCTTCGATACAATTTAAAAGAGGTGTTGCTGGCACTGAAAGACTTGGAAGCCATTTCCATAGAAAGAAAAGATGGAAGAGCTGCCTCAGAAACAAAATCGTTGATAGCTCATTTATCAAAATGGAGTTTTCTTTTGTCGGTGTTTATTTGGTATGATATCCTATTCCAAGTCAATAAAGCAAGCAAGATTCTTCAATCGTATGGAGTCTCCCTTCATACAATGGAAACGGAAATCCAGGCAACTGAAAAGTTTTTGCAAAACTATCGCACAACGGGTTATGACAGTGCCGCAACATCTGCTGTTGAAATAGCACAGGAATTGGATATTGATCCTTCTTTTCCTCCGTCAAGAAGTGGAAAGAAAAGAAGATTGTTTGATTACCAAGGTGAAGAGGAACAACGAGCTACTCCTGAACTGAAATTTAAAAGCAACTTTTTCTATCCATTAGTAGACTAGGTTATTATGTCAATAAAGGAGCGCTTTAATTTGTTACGTGAGGTTTCTTCCGCCTTTTCGTTTTTGTACACACGAGACAAACTTTTGCTTGTGCAACAAGAAAATGCTCTTCTTACTTGCTGTAAAGAGTTCCAAAAAAAGTTCGGTGACATTGATTCTGATGAAATGAGCGCTGAGCTACAGCGGTTTGTTTTAATTTTACAAAAAAACCGCAATCTCAATACGGCTCAAGACTTTCTGAACTATCTTCTAAAGACTCATTTATTTGAATTGTATCCGAATGTGTACATCGCACTTCGAATCTTACTAACTTGCCCCGTGACTGTTGCCAGCGCTGAAAGAAGCTTCAGCAAATTGAAACTGATCAAAACTTTTAATAGAACGTCTATGACAGACAGTAGACTATCTTCATTAGCCATGTTGTCAATCGAAAATGACTGCGCCCGATCTCTTGATTATGACAATGTCATAACAGGATTTGCGAACAAAAAGGTTCGCTCCAGACTATTTAAATGATACTGTGTTTTTATAACTTTTTCATGTTTTTCAGTGTCATTGCTTTCGTTTCGCAGTGTCTGCATAAATGTCCTACTGAACTCTGGCATCAGTGCCGAATTTTTTATGACTTGCACCTTCGGTATCGGCATGCTTTATTCTGACATTAGCCTGTTTACTTATGTACAAATTGTGGTGTATTTTCTTAATGCAGCTTTTCAATTTTACACCTCTAAAGTGATATGACGTGTGCGCAGGGGCTCTTGCGCTTACTTTGGGGGGGCCCGAAGTTGGAGTGCTACGGGACTGAGCTAGGCCTGCCGTTAATGCACGAAATGATGCTTAAATTTTTGTTGCTGGTTTTATGCTGTCTTCCAATCGATAAGGCTACCACATTACACTGAGAATAGCCTACTGATTATTAGCATTTTTTAGTAAATTAACACGTAATATTTTCCAATTGCAATCGTCTTCTATGCTTTCTCGAAAATTCAGATATCACTTCATCTACTGAAATATCAATGTCTCGATGAATTGACATAAGCATCAAGCCAGTGAGTCTCCTATCGGACATAGTGGATCTGAGTCGTGTCTTCGTCATCTTCAATGTGCTATTACTTCGCTCAGAAAAGTAGCTCGTCACAGGCAAAATGCAAAGAATCGTTAGCAGCGTTTTTATATTAGGAAAAAGTTGTTCGCTGGCATGAACAAGTGCTGTGGAGAAAGACTTCGGCAACGAGTTAAAAGTGCTTGTCGAACGAAGCTCTGTCTGCCATTTGACGTACCAGCAGTGAAGTTCGCTCCAAACGCTCTCTGGATAAGGCAAGTCAGCCTTGTATAGATTTACCACAGATGTAAGTTTTTTCAATGCCTCTGCTTGCTCCATGAGAGCCATTGTAGGAGGGACGAAGCACAGGTCATATGTCGCACTTTGCTGATGGATCGAAAATCTATTTCATTTTCGTTAAGACATGATCCAACAACGGAATAGAAAGATTTCGTTTGTAATATTCATCTGGTGTTCCAGCTGGAACGTTGTCACCATGTTGCTGTCTACCGCAATGCCTGGGAATGCAGAGTTTAACTCCAATATCTTCGCACATCTTTTTAGTTTCATCTATCCAGCGGAAGTGGTGAGTGTCTACATCGTCTCCCACACTCTGCAGGGTATCACACAAAACATCGATGCCTGAAATAGCTTCCATTATGTCGCTAGACTGACTCTGCAAACTGCGAGTGATGTTGGCAGTGTAACTAAAAATGCGATTGGTGATGATCAAAGCTGCCAAAAACTCGGGCGAAGTTATAGCAGAAAGCAATGACTTTGAATCAGCCACACTTTCTGCATACCATGAAGCAGAGTTATCAAGAATTATCTCCATGCACTCAAGAGCAGCTGGGTGAAGATAACAGAGTATTCAAAGTTTCAAGGCGTGCGATTCATCTGGTGCAAAAAAGGTCCTTTATTTTTTTGTTTACACTGAGGTAAGCATTTATCTATCGCATCCTCCAATTTTTGCTGGCGTATAGGATGTACATAAAAAAAATCATGTAGTTTTTTGCAGGTGCCCATCAAGTTTTGACGCTAATTAACTCCGCTGATTTCATTACAGCTAAATTGAGCTGGTGAGAAGCGCAATGAAAGTAGAGAGCAAGTGGATGTTTAGAGGTGATAATAGCTACTGCTCTTTTGACTTTTCCAGCCATGTTACTACCACCGTCGTATCCTTGACCACGCAACAGCTTAGGATCAAGATGGTTTTTCCGAAGAAGGTTTAATATCGTCTCTGCAATTGCATGGCCAGTGACGCCCAAATGACACGCAGTAAAATCCAGTAGCCTCTCTGCTGCCGTTTTCGATTCAGGATCAAAGTAGCGAATTACCAAACTTAGTTGTTCTCTATTGGCCGCATCGGTCACTTTGTCAGCAATTACACTATAAAATCGACACTTCTTCACACGTTCTACAATGTTATAACAATAGTAATCTCTGGAATATTCATGTTATCATCTCGTGTTGACGTAGTTTTCTGTTTTGTTCATTATTTCCGATATTTCCCCGTTTACAAACCGTCGCTTGTTTATTTTATTCTTAAAGCAATCTTATTGGTAGTTATTTCCTGTACTCCCCCCGTAGACAGAACTTTTCTGATTTGTTTGTATGCGTTTTTATCGGTTGTTTTTTGGGTAGCAGTTTCCGGTATTCCCCCGTTTTCAAACCTTTTCTTGTTAATTTTCAGTTTTTAGTAATTTTGATTGGTTAAAATATTTAGAAACTTTATTTCGGTTACGTACAAACGGAAAGTATATATACGGGTGGGTTATTTGGAAAAGACAGAGACAAAAGCAAACAGACAACAGAACAGAGAAGAAAGAAAAGAAGGGAGGTGAAGAGACAAGCCAGAAGGGAGGGCTAAACACTACTGTAAGGAAGGGGGACTATCGGCTGCTATAAGTGTGATGTCGGTGATTGTCTACGTGCGAAAGCTTGTATATTAATAAAGTTGTGGTGTAAAAGAGTGGGCTGGCAACCTAGCATCTCAAGGGTAAGTCCTTAGGCCGAAGGATAAGGCATAGAAGGTAGCCGTTGAACTCTACCGAGCTAATCTTCTAGTCGTCGAATCGTCATCTGCCGGTCACTAAGGTGCAGGGCTGGTGACTTAACCGTATTCGGCGACAAATATGTTTACGTATAAGTGTGCAATTTACGTCGATAATCTCATTTTGGATTGTTGCGGAACTGTAAGTTGCGTTTTTTGAAGCAGTTTTCATATGAAGCTCCAGGTGCTTGTCACCAGCATCAACTCTAAACTGCAACAAAGCTTTAAAGTTTCCAGGATTGCTTGTCGGTTGAGCTTCTATGGTTTTGGTGGTATCGTCGTGCCCTCTGAGAGCAAAAGTTTGCCTCCCACCAAGCAGAACAGTTTTAACTATAGGAATCAATCGTTTTTTATTTGCTGCCACATGATTAGCAAGAGCAATGTTGGTTTGTTGATGAACAGGCGGTTGTTTACCGCTCAAAACCTTGAGAAACAGATCAGCACTGGTTACAGCATTAAGGTGGTTAGCTTTCTTGACGTGTGCTTTAAGTTCATCGGTAGCCTTTTTGAAATTCATCAGTGGTCTGCTTACCAAAACACCCAAATCTATGTTATCGGAACTAATACCAAACAGCATGCATGGCACACAAAATCCTCCATTTGCCATAACACTATACTCTAACCAGCTATAATGCTGTGACCATTTCGCTTGACAGAAAAAGTCGTTGACAGCCACATTTTTCTAGTCGACCAGGAAATTGAAAATTATGCGGTAGAGTGTTACGATTGGTTAAAATTTGAAATTTTTGTTCAGCAAAAAGTTTACTCCTTTCACTGTAGGAAGCAATTTTACACATATCAATTTGCCATTGCTACCGGTATTCTCATCGCTCTGTATCGCAGGAATAGCATCCTCTAAAACATCTTCGCCGCTGGCCGAGATGCCATCGCTAGTAAAAAAATTTTTTCAGTCACAGCGTATTGAGTGGCACTTGCTCTGTCAGCTTTTTTGAAAAATATTTGCATTGTAGACTGTCGTTTTGCCATAGCCCGGTAGCGACAGCAATCACAGTGTCACGAATAACTAAATTTGGGTTAAAAGAATAGTTTTTATGTATGTACAGTTATTGTAATCTATTGTTTTATTTTGCAGTCATCTCTTTTTAATTGTAAAACTGAATTGTTTGTAGCCCTAACTTACCAAACTGTTTTCAAAAAAAGACCTTTTATCCTTTTGGATTTATAAATAGATTTGTAACTCACACGCCTTTCTGACGTCACAATGACTGTTTACGTGACCTGGTTTTCTAGGGTATTCTAGTGATTTTTGCTTCTTCTCGAAGATTTCTAGTTTACTTTTATTATTATCGATTACGTAATTGATTAACAGTGTTTTTGTGTCACGTGATGTTCTAGCAATTTCTGGATATTTTTCGTAGTACAGTATATATAACGCGGGTGAGATTTTATTCATTCAGAGAGAGAGAGAGGGATTCAGAGTGTAGTTCAGAGCGAGATACTAAAGTGTAGTAAAAAGGTGTTGTTCTGTGATGATTGTTGTGACAGGAATCAAGCGATTATTTTGGTGGTTTTTAGTTTAGTGAGTCTCTGATATCTATTTATTGAAGTGCTTTAGTTCTGTGTTTTGGCAAGCGAAGGAATTCGAAATTGTAAAGTGATTTTTGAATATATTGTTCTGTTCTTGATTGAAAAGTGCGTGGGTTAAAGTATCTCAGTGGAAGCCAATCTTTTCCTAGCTATTAAGTTGCAACCAAACTTAATTATTCAATCGATACTGCAAGTCGCGTCAATTTTAAGAAGTAAATTAAGATTGAGATAGATTCAAAACTCTATTGAAACGCGACACACACAACAATGGTTAACTAAACAGCCTATAACAGTATAACTTTATTATTAAGCTATGTCTATTTACTCAAAAACGAAAATATATTTCGTATGCTGATTTGGTTTTAAATATGCCTCAAAGCTTCTTTTAAAATTTCTGCAGCCCCCTAAAAGCATGTAAACAACCTTTTTCTTGCACTTACAACTGGCTAAGAAAAATATTTTTGAAGGTATGTAGGGAACTTATTTCAGTTTGCTACGCCACCAATCTGATACCGGTAGCCTATGCTAAATACTGGTCTGGTTGCCTAGCAAATTGGCTTGCCATATGTATTATTGCTAGCAGCTAGGCTATAGCTTCTAGCCTAGGCTAACGCCCGGTTATACAGTAGCTTAGGCCTTTTGTACCTTCCACTAAAGATCCTGCAATAAACTTCTTGTCTGAAGTCCTTTTTTGAACAACTCGCTTGAACTATTACTGTAATCTTCGATCCCTCCAAGCGCCTTGAAAAACCGAAGTGATGCTATCTCAATAGGTTCGGATACGAATTTTAACTTCATTGTCTCGTTTCCCGGTAATCGATGGCCCAAACAATAATCAAGCAATGCATTTATTTATCGCAGATTTGAAATATAACAGACGTTTCATGGGCCATAAGAACAATTAGAGGGGAGCGTTATGCGCGAGATAGTGAATATGATGTTTAATTCGGCTTCTCTTACTTCTACAAATGCAAAGAATCATATTACTATTTCTATATCTACTCATTCGTACAGAGCAGCATTCAATAAGCGTACAGTACTTAATGCTTTATCAAACCTGATGTATACTGCAGCATGGCTTTGTAACCAATGCTTTCTTTAATCTGCCGCTGTAGAACTCGGGGCCGTTATTTATAATGATCTTGGGGTAATTTCTCCGAATTGGGAAAAGTGGTATGAATGATTTGTTTTCGAGTACTAACCGAAAGCAGTTATAGGAGAAAGCAGCCCCCATGACTTGTTTTCCAGTTATAATTCGATCTTGGTCATGATAAATAAACTAAAAGCGATATGTTTGTTTTCCATTAGAACTGCGGACTCACTAAAATCACTCATAGCATTACAGCCACAAAAACACACGAATGTCAATTACGCGTTTAGATCTACAGGGTGTCCCAAAAGTCTTGGGCACATTTCAAGTCCTCATTTCTGCTGATCTATGAATGGTAGTTGAATGAAACTGTTGTCATTTTAATGCTAAATTCATTGAGTTTTTTTGTCATGCTGATAATTTTTTCATATCGTTTCATGTAGCTTAAATACCTAAAATAACCTAGATCCACCAATGGCTTTCACTCAACCAGAAAAAGCGTTTTGTGTCCTTGAACTTTCAAAAACTGAATCAGCGACACTTGATGATCGCGTTCTCTTGCCCTGATATCCTAGGTCTCCAGATGTCACACCCTGCGACTTCTTTTTGTGGGTTTCGTGAAAGTACTGGTCTATGCGCCTCTCTCTTCCAAAAGATGTAGCTGATCTCAAGGCCGAATAACGGAAGTTGTTGCAACTAGCAACCATCGACAACACAATGCTGGAACGCATTTTAGCAGGAATTTGACTATCGGCTTGATGAGTGGCGTATGACTAACGGTGTTCACATTGAACATCTTTGAACATTCTATAAAAAACTTGAGACTGCAAGCTCTCAGAATATATCAGATGCATTGTTATTTTCTTAATAGTTTTTGACATATTCAACGTCAAAATGTGCCCAAGATTTTTGGGACACCCTGTATATCAACTATAAATGGATTGTAAACTGGCCTTATTCGCTTGTTCATAATTTAGGATTTTCTCCTTTCTATGATGTTATTTGTCAGTTCACGTAACAATTACCTAATTATTCCATCTTATCGCTGCTCGACCTGTACGCTAAGTTTTTATTTCAACTTCGGTAAAGCTGTACGAACACTGTAGAACTTGCAATCGTGACAAGTTTGTCCATTTATTTCTCTCCTAGCATGTTTGTTTTCGTTTGCTCCGTCATAGTAATAAATTTGATTAAACGAATCTCACAAAATATTCCAGTTAACGGCAAATCGTGAGCGATGAAAAGTTAAAAAGTTTTTCACTCGACAATTTATTATACACTTAATCATCGGGGGGGGGGGCGTCCCAGCGCCCCCCCTGGATACGCCCCTGCTTTATGTATCGATCGCCATCTGCGTTAGTAGCTATCATGATAGAAGTAACTAGTCGCCTCTTGGAGTGCACTCATTTTAATTTGAATTACAGTCAGATGCCTGACGTTGCGCTGCAATGGTGACCCGCGAAGAAGTTACATCTTCTCCGATGTAGTTGGACGGCAGCGTCTTCAGTCGAACAGCACAAGTCATTGTCGAGTCGCCGAGCCCTAACGTCAAAACCGCCTTCCATTGAAATCTTGACGGAAATCTCACTTACTTCGGCTGGCGAGCCTTACTCTCTCTCAGCGTTGGCAGAGAAGGCATGTTGCATTCTTACGCACGTCTCCGCTAGCTTTGCGTGCTTGAGGAGGGAAATTATGTATAAACATCAGCAACTTCAACTACAAACCACAAACAGAAAGTCAACAACAACACTTGACTTTATATATGGAACGCCGTCTGAGTTCAGTAGCTATCATAATAAAAAGGCAGTGACTATTTCGCCGTCCACGGCAATTTGCCCTTGGAATCTATTTGGCCCGTGATCATTCATGTGTGTTTATATAGCCAAATTTGCTAAACTAACACTAGTGACATTGTGGTGTAGTGGATAGAGTGCTGGTCTTGAGATACCACGGTTGCGGGTTCAAATTTCAGCTGGCCAGGGTTTTAAAAGAAAGGCAGTGTACACTGAAGGGACAGGCCTGGTATGCAGGGTAGAAAATAGAGAACTGGGAGATCAACATTTTTTTAATTGGTTTTTAAAATTGACCAATCAGAGACGACCAAAAGTCACATGTTTAGTACGTCATTAATATTGACCAATCACAAATAACTCACGGCAAAATAGTCTCTGAGGGTAAATTGCCGTCGACAGCAAAATAGCCATTTTTTTAATTGGTTTTTAAAATTGACCAATCAGAGACGACCAAAAGTCACATGTTTAGTACGTCATTAATATTGACCAATCACAAATAACTCACGGCAAAATAGTCTCTGAGGGTAAATTGCCGTCGACAGCAAAATAGCCACTGCCTAATAAAAACGACAAGTCGCTACATGGAGTGCACTCATTTTAACTTGGACTACAGTCGGATGCCTGCCGTTGCGCCACAAAAGCATTTGGAGTGATTTGAGGTTAAGGTAGGGTTCAACTTTTTTTAGTCCGTCAAGGCGTATCCGTAGTTTGTTTAGCAGCAACTCCATATGAGGCTTCCAAGTTAGACGTTGGTAAATAATGACCCTTATAAATCTAATTGACATTACTCTTTCTATTACAGAGTCCATTATGCTGATTTTGAGTTTGGATGGGGAGGCTTACTATTGGGGGAGTTAAATGTTATTTATTTAATCTTTTTGGTGTTTAAAGCTAATCTATTCGCAGTGAGCCAAGAATTGACTTTTGTGATTGTTCGTTCACCTGTTCATACAGCTTACTGTACCAATTAAAATTGAAAAACAAATTTGTGTCATCCGCAAACATTATGGTTTGTCTCGTATTTATGCAATTAGGAAGGTCATTAACATAAATTAATAGTATCAACGAGCCTTGAGGAACACCCAAATTAACTAGCAGAAAACATGAAAGTTTTCCATTTGCTTCTGTTTGGCTAAAACGATTACCGGTACCGGTACTTAAATAACTGCTGAACTAATCGTAAGGTAATCCTTCAATTGCATGATGATGTAATTTAAAGAGTATGATGCTGTGATCAATGGTATCAATAGTTTTAGAGATATTAAAAAAAAGGCAGTGGCTATTTCGCCGTCGATGGCAATTTGCCCTTGGAATCTATTTTGCCGTGATCATTCACGTGTGTTTATATAGCCAAATTTGCTATAATCGCAACAGTGACACTGTGGTGTAGTGGATAGAGCGCTGGTCTTGAGATGCCAAGGTATCGGGTTCGAATCTCAGCTGGCCAGGGCTTTAAAAGAAAGGCAGTGTACACTGAAGGGGCAGGCCTGGTATGTAAATGTACGGGGCAGTGTACACTGCAAGGGAGTGTGCAGGATGGGGGATAGAGACCTGAAAGATTGACCAATCACAAACCTGGGGGTGCAAAATTTTTTTTTTGGTTTTTTAAATTGACCAATCAGAGACGACCAAAAGTCACATGTTTAGTACGTCATTAAGATTGACCAATCACAAACAACTCACGGCAAAATAGTCTCTGAGGGTAAATTGCCGTCGACGGCAAAATAGCCACTGCCTAAAAAAAACGCCCATCGTAGCCTATATTCTTTATCTTCAAACGTTCTGGTAATATTTTCAATCATAATAGAAAGAGCATTGTTGGTTGAATGATTTTTTCTAACTCCAAATTGGTGTTGGTAGAAGGTTTAAAAAAGAAAATAGATTTATATACACAATTTTGTCCAAAATCGTTGACATCACAGGGAGCAAAGTGACACGTCTGTAGTTGTTTATATCGGTTTTGGGTTCTTTTTTGTGCACAGATACCACTTTTACTGTTTTAATGAGTTAATAAACCAATTGTCTTGGACTAAGAAAAGATTAAAAATGTGATCTAATACCTGCAAAATAGTCACTTTTACAATGGACATTGGGTTTTGATCCAAACCACTGCTATTTTTTGATTATAGTTCAGCTAGTGTTTTTTTAATTTCAAGAACACAAGTGGGATCAAAATACATGAAGTGCGGGCAAGGTGAATTGAGATATTGCTTAAAAGTATCATTAGTTTTGCTCGAATACTTGACCAAGTCACTGCCAGCATTAACGAAATGGTTGTTAAAGCGATTAGCAATGAGTGGTACGGTACATGAAATAGCCCATTATTCCATTGGCTCATAATTGCTTAATTTTTTCTTTACTACTTTGTGTTTGCCAGTTCACATGACAATATGCCTACCGGTTGCACTCTTTTATGGGCTTTTGCCAATCAATTTCAACTGCAACTGCTATTGCTGATCTACATCTTTAGACAGCAACTTCACATTTGCATGCTTTTCCGAATACGTCAATCATAATTTTCAGGTTTCATTTCAAAGTTGATGATGTTACATCACAACAATCACTTCCTCCATGACTTTTCAGTTTTGTTTTTTTGAAAACTTGTACCTCCTGCATAAATCAAGATTTCACTTACGTCGTCACGGTGCTTGAATTTACATACGTGACGTTTATTTAAACTAGCGGAATTGCGCATTCTATCTCGCGTTTTAGACTCTCTACGGCAAATCACGCGTTAAACGCGTGCGATAACACTGGGACAAGCCATGCGATCAATTTTCCCCATAACTCGTGTTGTAAAAAGCTGTATGAGTTTAAGAGAAATGAATAAAATGCGGTGTCGAATTAGTGAATTACACATCTAATTATGCTTTGCTGATGGTGGATTCGACTTATGCAAGGTCCATTTGTTGTGACGAAACAATTTGACATAATCCGGATCTACCGATCACACTATTGTTGAAAATTCAACCCCAATAGATGTTTAGCAACGTCACGCATTTAACGACTAACGGTGTCAGGCTGCTAGCACTTCGCAAAGTTAGGGCAGCAAGCAATTTCTCTACCTACAATCGCATAAAGATGAGTTTAGTGTATTTGTGCAATAAGCCGTTAAACACTTCATGTTAGAAAGTCATTTAAAAAAAACTTGGTCTATGTTATTATGTTGACTTAGCAGCTAGTTCATGATGCTGAGCTTAGATATCGGTACAAAATTGCAGCTGAATGTTAGAAGAAAGATGCTACTTTCGGAAACAATTTTAGATTTAATATTGCAAGAATGCCTTGATTTTAGGGGAAGCTTTGCACTGTACAGACGAAAGTTTCAGCCCAGCAATTTTAAAACCAGGAGCGTAGCTTGTGTTGGATAAAGGCCGCTGCAGCTTACAGCATTTGTAATACAGTTAGCCTAGTTTTAATAGTTATTTAGGTTAGGCTAAGCAAATAAGCATTAAAATCCTAAGTAAAACTTAGACTATTTATTATAGTTATGTTGTTGACTTTCGTATTATTTGTACAATTATAGATTTTTGCTTCTGGCTAAATATCGGAAGCCGATAGTTTTTGCCCACCTCCAGTACCCAGTGAGCTTGATTACGCTTACTATGAGTCTTTGCCCAACAGCAGAGCAGACAGTAGTACTTTGATTTGAGATGACTGTGAAAACACGCTTAGCAATAGCAAAGTATGAAGTGAGAAGGCAACAGCTTGGCAACTAAACTGTCGAAGCAGGTAATGGTAACAGTGGCAGCCTAGCCTGCACTTTCCTTTTGACTGGCAGCAAAGACATTTAATCGGTAGCGTTGAAAGGGTAGTCCAAGGAATACCTACAAACCCGGAATGGGGACCTGCGAGATCTGCTGTTACGACCCCCGCGAAAAGGGTAAAAAATTTGTTTTTAAGAAGTTGATATCTAAGGAAAGGTCTACACAAGTTGGCAAATCCGAAGAGGTTCTGCCACCCCCCGTCATATTAAGAACGAAAAAAGTTCTTAAATTTATTTTACAGACCCGCTCAAAATGGGCTGACGATCTTTTTTTTTTAATTTACCATTGCACATTTTTAAATATTTCTGGTTACACCGTTTGACTACCGGTATTATCTATTCTGGATTGGATGGAATTACAGACATGCTCAAAAATTTTTAATTCAGCATAAAAAATAATCATTTTCGGAAGAGAGGGGTGGAATTAGCTTGCTGTTTAAAGTTGGAGGGCTCTTCATCTCGAGTTTATAGTTGAGCTTATTAGGCGCCAGCCAGATCATCACAATCTTAAGGAAACACAGCCACCCCTTCCAAAGTTTTTCGTCACTTTTTTGTCGGAGACCCTTAATTATTTGCATGATGTTAGAGTGTAATCAGAAGCATGCTTTGCTTGTACTCTATTACGTCGAAATACAAATTACACACAGAAGCACTCAATACTATTTTCGACATCATGCACTCAAAGATTGTTTCAGGTTTCGGATTACGTTAGAATCTCGTTCAGATGAAAGCGCCTTGTTAAGGTGTTAGGATAGGAGGAATCACCGCTTTCCCTACCTCAGAATGCGTTTGCTGGGCCAGACCCAGGAACTTAGCCAGGCAAAAATTTCGGATGAGGGGCAGGTGGACTAATTTTTTTATTCTACACCATTTGTGGTGATGACTTCATATATTACACCCCACAGAGTTTTTCAAAAATCAGAGGTTTGAGATATTAGCTAGGGTTACACTTTAGTGACCTTACGCCTTAAAGAGTTCTTGGCAATTAAGTTAAACAGAGCATTGATCCTACACCCTAGGGCAGTGGTTCCCAACCTTTTTAGTGGCCTGCACCCCTTAATTGTTATAATATGTTCTCGCACCCCTAAAATATCTTAATATGTTCTCGCACCCCTAAAATATCTTAATATGTTCTCGCACCCCTATAGTGTTTTAACATGTAAAGAATACGGCCATGCGCTAGGCTTGCCCTGATTGGAGTCTAATTCCGCAGCTTCCAAGCAGGCAAATTCCGCAGTTTTCTCACCATTATTGCGAAGGTGACCCCCAAAAAAAAAAGTCATCACCGATCTCGCATCGTTTCGAGCTGAATTGAAGGCCGCGCATTAGGCATGCTATAATAGATTTGAAAATTATTAGCGAAGAGGGAAATTGTAAACCTTGCAACTAATTGGCAAAGCAGCATACGGGCGTAAGGGGCATTAACAATTTATTAAAATGAATATGCCAGGAAACAATAATGAGTATACCACCCAACCAATTTAGACGAGACCATCCCTGGACGCGTTTCGTCCTTTTGGATTCATCAGCAGGGCCCGTCCCGTCACAAGCAAAAGTAACCCACTCATTAACGTTATCCTTAAAAAAAATCCAACTATGCACATGCAGAAGCACTGAGACTTCAACCGACGACGTATTGCTTTGCTTAGCAGGGCGGGTTGACAAAGTGGTTGATTTTGGTTGCATATCCACTGGGAGATCAGTTACACACCGATCTGAAAAAGCAGAGTAAACGCTGCATTTATAGCCTAGCGCCTTGCCTTTGCAATGCCATCACGCTCGAGGCGAGTGCGTTGACAATTCACAAGGTGGGAGCCGGGCGACCTTTGATTTAGTCCAAAAGGACGAAACGCGTCCAGGGATGGTCTCGTCTAAATTGGTTGGGTGGTATACTCATTATTGTTTCCTGGCGTATTCATTTTAATAAATTGTTAATGCCCCTTACGCCCGTATGCTGCTTTGCCAACTAGTTGCAAGGTTTACAACATGCTATAATAAGACACTGCTTGTGCGGAACTAATAGCACATGATGAACTGAGCATGACAGGACAACAGTGCAACACCAAAATCTGAATGACCATCTCGCACCCCCTAAGATGCTGCCTCGCACCCCCAAGGGGTGCGAGCACCCCTGGTTGGGAACCCCTGCCCTAGGGGGTATCCACAATTTCAAATTCTTTTAGAAATTGCGACAACCTTGATATATTGAGAAATTTGATCATATATAAGGTTTAATGACTTGTTTCAGAGCACTTTTACTCCCATTAAATTAAAGCGCTCTCTCCCAGAAACTTTTGCCTTCATGCGGACTTGCTACTGGATGTAGGGTTGCAGCACGTTTCATTGGCAGTTTAAAGACATGAAACATTTGTTTTCAGCTATAATTGTGTTCTTATTTTCTGTAAGTTGTCAATAATGTCTCAGTGTAACCATGGGGAAACTTACTGTAGCGGCGTCAGTGCTGATTCTGTTGACGAATTTTTGTTGTCCGTATTTAACCTAACTTTAAGCGAAGTGTTAAAAAAGGGAAAAGAAAGAGAGGAGCCAGTTGTCAGGTTTAAAAAACCAGACGAATTGAAGAAGTTGTTAAGTTTGGAATTCGAAGATCGACCACAAAATCATGAAACTCTCTTGAGGCATTGTGCGGATGTTATAAAATACAGCGTTAAAACAGGTCAGTAACGTGGCTTAGAAAAAGGCGGAGGGAAGAAGAATCGAAATCTTTCTCCGAAAAATTGCGTACGACTAAAGTTTTTAAAGAACGATTTCAATCTTAAAATACACCGCAGTTTGGAACAAACGACCTCAATCACAGGAAGGGGGACGCCTGTGATGCTATGTTTGTGTTTGTTTGATGTCTATTATACAAGTTAATATTAAGTACTTACGTTAATGTCATATCGTGTTACATAGAGATTATGTTTGTTTGTTAGCATTATTAAAGCAAATACTTCAGGCTACATAGAAAAGCTTCGTGATTTTTTTTATTTTTTGCCAACAATGAATCAGCAAAAACTATTAATATCCTGGTGGTGTCGTTATAAAAAAAACAACTTTACTTTCTTGTTTTAAGTTGATCTACATTCTTTTTTGTTAGAGAACCATAATCATGAAACTGTGCCCGCCAGAAAGTATTGATTATCCACTGACAAACGCAACATAAGTGCTATAGGAGAAGGGTGCTTCCAAATGCAGCAGCACGGCTCTTCTATATAGGCTATCAATAGTAGCTTGCAGGGGCGTACGCAAAAATTTGTAGAGGGGAGGCGCGAAAATGACTTTTTGCAAATTTCACGAGACAGTTGCGGTGAACACCTTTTTTTTTGGAGATCAATGTTCTCAGTGCTGTACCAGGTGACTCATTTGTTACCGCTACAAGCATAATACCAGAAAAAGACCTGTAACGTTTTCCTGAGGAATGGGCGCGCATAGGAGCCCCCCCACGTTCGTCACTGGAAGCTCATATTAGTAACGTAATTTTTGCTTTTTAGGTCATCCTCATTTCTTTAACCAGCTTTACGCTGGCCTTGATATTTACGGCTTCGCTGGTCAAATTGTCACCGATGCTTTGAACACGTCCATGTAAGTACCAAATTGGTTTTATTAGTAAGGCGTATGTGAAGAAAGGATCTGAGATTTAATCTTAGTCAGAAGGTCTGCAGAAAGTGAAATAAATAGGGATATTATTTTTGCGTAAAATTTTGTATCAGCGGGGTATGGACTATGTTATTAAGCTTAAATGGCCAAAGTTATTTTATCGTAGCATTTTTTACCTATAATGGGCCTACGGGATTTAAGGCGACCGGGAGAGTGATGGCGGCATTTTTCCCACTACACGCTTGTGGATGTCACTGCCTCGCTCTTATAGGGTTTAAAAAACTCTTGCTCTGGGCGAATTATACCAGGAAAGTGGTTGTTGAGAGCATCGGTTGAACTCGACCGCATACCAAAGGCAAAAACTCATATATTACAAAAAGCAATGTGTTGTGTCCTTATCTTGCAATAGGTAAATCATGTAGACTTTGAAGATGTAGGAATACCTTTCTCAAGGTCTTTTGTTTCATTTATCAGTAATCGCACAGCTAGTCGGCGTGCATCTGAGACCAAATTGGGAAGACGGGGCTCGCGGTTGAAACGCTCCGTTACGAAAAGCGCGCGTAGCGTTGTCCAGGGTCGGTAAGTTAGAACGCGGGTTCGAAAGTCACGAAAATCAGTTTTTTTACATTACTTTGGGGTAGTAGCGTAAATTTTGGGCCTAATTGCGAATAGCATCATTGTTATTGAGGGTGGTTTAAATAAGTTGTTGGTTGCAAAAAAACTTTTAACTTTAACAAAACTTTTTTCAGAGTGATGTTAAGGGTTATACTTGGTCTACCCAAGTGCTTTTGTTACTCCTTATTTTTATTCATTAGCGTAGCTTGATAGCATAGTTAACTCACATGAAAGTAAGAAATGTTTGTCATTTAAGTAGGGTATTTATTTGCTGTACCATATATGCGTTATAGTAAAGTTTAAGAATTAAATAATGCTGCTTTAACGCAATCCTGCACGACATACGCCTGTGGGCCGCATGAGTCCCGCAGAAATTTTTGTTGCGGCCAGCCAGATGATTTGAAAAAAATTCTGTTGTTCAAATAATATGTTTAGACCTATTATCAGGGCTACAATTTCTTGCTCATTTTTAAGATTTGTGTTTATATTCAAATAACCATCTTAGAAAATAAAAATGTGCTATTTTTAAGAAACGTGCTTATTTTGTATGCGTGTGCCTAGTTTGTCTTGGAAACTTATTGCTCAAAATGTTGACCTCCAAACAAAAATTAAAGGTTTTTGCCTTAAATTTTTACGAAAATTTGTCATGTAGACCTTCTAAAAAATGGAATGTTTACCAAAATTTACCTCAGAAATATTGTTTTTTCACAAGGTGCTTATTATTTGGTCGGCGTAGATGGTAGCCCCAATACAAAAAATGTAGGCATGCAGCCCGCGGCCCTTATGTTGTTTTGGGTTGTGTTGGCCTGCTTTAACACTTGAATCTTAGCGAACTGCGCACACTCCGAAAAGCTTCTAACACAGTTTTTTTGCGTGATTGTAGATGCTTTTTAGCAACAGGTGGACTAAGATATACGTATTTATAGGCCTAACAGTCTATTCGATTTAAGTTTTTTCTTCCAGTTACACGTACGAAGTCGCACCTGTCTTTACTCTGATCGAACAAGAAATTCTTAACCATTTTTGCAAGATTATAGGTTATGGACAGGGTGATGGTACTTTCGCTCCAGGCAGGTTTTATTTGTAAATATACAGGTGTTATCCCCTGATATACAGTGGGTCACATTAATGCAATTATATTTTGTCTCATTTTCTTTTCATATTATTGGTTAGATATTGCTGATTAGGCGTATGTCTGCTTGCTGTTTTTGCATCAGGTTTTGATTAGCAAGCGACCTAAATTCTCAATATCATTCTTGACAAATATCGATTGCGCTTACGATAAGTTGTGAACTCCGAACCATTTGCTTTGAAACCCAGAGCGTAAGTACTTCGACATGTATGAGTGGTTGGTGCTGTGAGAATTGCATTTGTTCGTTATTCACGAGCTTGCTCTGTGTTAAACCGGGTCAATTAGCCTGCAGCGATTACATTTTTTTGCAGGCGGTTCCTACAGCAACATGTTGGGAATGAATCTAGCTCGATTTTACCAGTTTCCTGAAGTTAAAGAGAAAGGTTTGCATGGTCTTCCCCGCTTGGTGGCATTTGTGAGCGAGCACAGTCATTATTCGGCGCGAAAAAATGGCTCTCTGCTGGGAATAGGATCTGACAATGTTGTTGCTGTCGAGTGCGACGAACAAGGAAAAATGAAACCAGAAAGACTGGACTATCGAATTAATGAAGTGAAAAAGCAGGTACAAGCCGTGCTGTCTTTCGATGCCGAGGTTATGCCCTTTTTAATGCGGTGCACGTGTGTTATATCCCACCTGTAGTGCGTCAATAATATTACTTAAAGTTAAAAAATTCTAAGAGTCTTTCCCGATTACTATAGTTTGAGCTTTTGAGGTTTTGAATCCTATTGTCTTGAATTTATCCACTAAGTCTGGATAATGAATTAGAAGCATTGCGACTTTTGGTCACACGATTTACGGTTTATTTTTTTGGTTGGTTGGTTGGTTTACCCCTTTTCTTCCTTGGAATGGAGGTACGGCGCGAACGGCAGTCCAGGTTCACGCCATCAGCCAAATTGCATTGGGCCAGGGGAAAAGTGTCACACCATTTCTAATCAGTGATGAATGCAAATTACTGACTGGTAGCTCCATTATTATCAAGACGGACTGCCATTGGTGGGTGCCCAAAAGTCGCCTCTTACGACATGCTGGGTGAGCAGCTTCACTGTTCTAACCCGATGAAGCACGGGGTACAGTTTATTTTCGGAAACAACTACGAAAACCAGACATTAGATGCGCAAGAACACGCGTTAATTTGAGAGAGGCAAAAGAACAATGGAATTGCCAAATGTATTTAATATCTTTTTTGTGTATTAATCGTGGAGGGCACGAGCGTAAAAAAGATATTACTGGTAGGTTGTTATGCTTATTGATTAATTGCAGTGTTTGTGATAGTAATACGTCGTATTAAAGGCAACAGTGAAGCGGGATTAAACTAAGGTTCTGTATAACGGTAAAGATCTCGTGATTAAAAGGTTATCATAATTATATTTTTGGTCGGTCTGCGGTTAATTCTTTACTGATACAAGAGTACATGTACTAGCTACAGTTAATGTTCGATACCGCTTCGTACGTACTTGCCAGTACTGCGGGCACAGTGCATGCGTTCAAAATTTGCCACCTTGTTTGATCTCTGTAAACAGCATAAAACCTTAACGAAAAAATGTGAGAAGAGAAGATCTGGCATCTGTCTCCCAACAAAGTGTTAGTCTCGATTAGTAACCATTTAATACTTCGCCACGATAAGCTACGACCTGCACCAATCAACTGCTGTCTCAACGCGGTGATGCGGTCCCCGACCCCGTTTGTGTTGGGTCGAAATGGCTGTTGGACTTCCTGAGGGTCCCAGTTACCCCGGGCACTCCCCTTCATTTTTTCGCTATGCTGCCCCCTGAACAACCGCAGAAGGGCAGCACTCAACTTCCTTGAAATCGGTCGCCTGTTTTCTCTTTTCTCCTGCCCTTCTTTTGCGCGTCTTCATGTCCTTATTATTATTCTTCTCTTGAGCGGTAACGTTCATTCCAACCCTGGCCCCATCTTTCCCTGCTCTGTGTGCGCTGGAAATATTACCTGGCGAGGCAAGTCAGTGCAACGCTGCACCTGCTCCAAATGGGTTCATCCAAGCTGCTCACAACTCTCCCTCTCCAAATTCAGAACTCTTGACAGCTCTCACTCTTGGAGCTGCCCCCTGCTGTGTCCCCACTCGAAACACTGTGACTCTCTCCTCGGACTCCTTCGACATGTTTACCTCCACTGTACAATCTAGCCTTTCGTCTGCTAATGCTGCACTCCTGCCCCACCCTCGTCTTTAAACTTCTTATCCCTCGTCGGCCCATTCTGTATCTTCTCCCTCTGCCCCCTCACCACTGTTCCTTTCTCGTGGCTGTCCTTCTACACTTCTGCTTCCTCTCCCCCCTGACTCTCTCAGGGTTCTCCAATGGAATGCTGGAGGTCTTCGAGCCAGAAGCACTAAACTATTTCACTTTGTTTTGTTCCATCCTGTTGACCTTATCTGTATCCAGGAATCTAATCTTAACTCATCTTCCTCTGTCCTGATTCCTGGATTCTCTGCTCTGCGTTCTGATCGCACCCACTCCCTGTCTGGCATTCTCTCTCCTGATGCCACACACGCTAGCAGCGGTGTCATCATTTTCGTCAGGCAGGGCCTATCTTTTTCTGAACTTTCTACCTCCCCTCTTCTTCGCTCAATCCCTACTCTGATTATGTAGGGGTCAACATCTCTCTTAACAACTCCTCCTCGCTGTCATTTCTTAATGTGTACACCCCCCCTATTTGCTCCTCTCTGACGGATGACAAAACCAACTCTTTTTCTCCCTCCATTCTTTTCTCCTCCAGAAATCTCTTCATTCTGGGGGACTTCAATTGCCATCACCCCCTCTGGGACTGAAGTGGTACTTCCAACCCCTGCGGGGAGGAAGTATTCGACTGGGTCATTTCCTCTGACCCCCTCACCCTCAATGACCCTGTTACACCCACCCTTCTACATCGCTCCACTGGCAGTCGCTCCTCTCCTAACATCTCCCTTGCTCCCTCCTCTCTTACTCTTTCTTGCTCCTGGGAGGTGCTTCAGGACCTGGGTTCTGACCACCTACCAATTCTTCTATCTGTCCCTCTCTCCCCGGTCTTTTGCCCCAACGAGCGTCCTCCTTCCTTCAACTTTCAGAAAGCTCGCTTGGATGACTTTGCCTCGTACTTTGACTCTCACTGTCCTTCTGCAGAGGAATACTCGTCTCTTTCTCTTTCCTCTGCTGCTACTCTCTTTACTTCTCTGGCACTGAATACGGCCAAATTTTCCATTCCTTCCGGCCGCATCAAACGCCATCCTAAAGCCTGTTGGTCTGCTGAGGTGGAAGGTCCGGTTAGTGAAAGACGCAAGGCTTTCGCTGCCGCTCACAGAAGTGATGAAGATCGCCAGGCTTACATCTCCGCTTCTCGACACGCCTCGTCAGTCAAACTACTAATTTCAAACTGCTTGAAAATTCTGCGGGCCAGTCAATGTTTGTAATCCATTCTGTTTTTACGCACAAGTAAACTTCGAAGCAATAGCCGGTAGCATTTTTTACCTAAAAAGAAAGTAAAGACTTTTTTTTCCCGGAGATCAACTTTTTTAAAGCAAAATTTTACGCCAATATTTCCAAATTTGACGTTGAAGAACCTTATTTTTAGGTTCAACATTCACTTTGTGCCGCCCAATCCATCCGCGGGTCTCAGAATTTCTCGTAGCAGGCCGTAGGTTGTACACCTCTGCCACTAACAACAACTTGTGAATGAACAATTATGAAAGACCAGTAAACAGTAATTGAGTATTTAAATGCATTACTCAATATCCAAAAGTATTCTTAAGAGCATTTTGCTTCTTTCTTTTTTTCAAGAAAATTGCTGCGAGATGTCACTGATCGTACTGTACATGCATCACATAAAGCAGTGATTACAATAATTTTCATTTTATTTGTCCTGCGATATGAAAAACGGCCCAAGGTTGAGATCACCTGGTATTCGAAAGGCCAGATGATGAAAACTTTTTAACTCGTCTGACACAAGAGGAGCGGAGAGTTTGAGAAATGACTTTGTAATCTTCCAATCAGCAGGTACTCGATCGAACTTGCTGTATTTATCAATAATGCGTTTTCTTTTATTTCAGAACGGCGTTCCTTTTATGGTAGTAGCGACTTCAGGAACAACTGTATTTGGAGCATATGATCCTCTTATTCCGATCTCCGATATCTGCAAGAAATATGGACTTTGGCTTCATGTAGATGTGAGTGGTCCTAGATATTGTTTTTTTTTGCTGGTAGAATTTACAAACATACTGGTAGTGGAAAGCGATTGGTGTAGCTTTATAAGTAGCTTTGATTTTGATTTCGGGGAGGAAACATGGAAGGTGAAAAGTTGTTTAAAATAGACTTGGGGTAAGAAACATGCTTTAAAGACTGTTAGAAAAAGGGCGCTTTTGTTTTTACTCACAATACAAAATTGAACACTTAAACTCGTTATTAAAGCCTTTATTGATCGTTAAGAAATTTTTGACGCAAGCTCTAAAATGAAGTGAAATCACCAGTGTAAAAATAGAGGGCTGCAGCTTTCCAGACTTTTTCATCACCGTCAGAAATTTCAAAAACAACCAAAATACTTACTTTGTAAAAGGTGATCTCAAAAATAGAAGTCTTCATTTTTTTCAGGAGCTGAAAATAGCAATAAACTCTCTCTAAAAAAATTATCTCAAGAACGAAAGGTCTTCTCCTTTGTTTTGTTTTAAAATGTTTTCCGCTCTCCATAGAAAATGAAGTATTACGCCTATGAGTGAAACGATCAACTGATATCCATATAGCCACGATTACTTGCACTCTGCTTATCAGTGTAATGAACCTCGTACATATTCGCAATGTTACGTTGATAAGACAATTGCATAAAAACTTATTTAGAAACAACATCACGGGAAACATTTTGCCGCTCTTAACAACTTTGCGTTTTTTTTTTACTCAGAAGATTCTGGGCTCCATATTGCATTGTTTGTTGTAAACAGCATCCAAAACCTCATTCGTGTTTGACGACAAATAGTTGGATATCACACTGGCTCGCTGATGAAAGTTAGTTCAGAAGCAGGTGGTTAGTGGTCAATGCATCTGACCACTAACTTCTAATCTTGTAAAATAACGCGTTATTAAATTATGCACGTGTTTAACAGGCAGCTTGGGGCGGTGGAGTTTTATTGTCGAAGAAACATAAACATCTATGCCATGGAATTGAACGGTAAATGTGTTTTTTGCTTGATGTCGCACAGCAGTCTTACGTAAGGTTCATGTCTGTGGCAAGGGATCCCGTAGGCTCTGAGCCAAGGACAACACGCTCCGATGTGGCGGCAATTTTTGGCAGCTGGCAGAAATAACCTTGCAACAAAAAAAAAGAAAACAAAACCTTTGCTTACTTTTTTATCTAACAAATCCATAAAGCACAAATGCCGGAGTGTAAATGATGATATTGTGCTACATTGCGCATTACTTTGAAGCTTTACCGGGTAAGCAGTTTAACTGTAATTTAAATTTAAACTTGGCTGCTTATTGATTTGTGTTCGACTCAATGGTTTGACAATGTATTGCTTCTACAACGACAGCTTAGTTTATGCTGCGATTTACGCCTACAGAATGTTTTGTGAGTTTCTTTATATTACAGATAAACATTAAATAGTATTGAATTACAGTAAGTTACTCCTTTCGTTGAAATTCATCAATCAAAGCAAATTCCTCAATCAGCTTGCCAGAAAATGAAGTAACTATTGAAACAGATACGATTGAAGTAGATGCACTGAGAGTTCAAGCTACAAATAATGTACCTGTACCAACAGAATTGGTCTGCAACTTTCCCATTGACATCGCTTTTTGGCCCTAAGTCATAGATCACAGTTAGAGAGTTGAATTGGTTACAGGAGAATCAGAAAAATATCAAAATAAAGAAGGCCGGTTTGGTTCGTCGACCAGAACAACATTTCTTCCCACAACGACGTGGCTGATGAGTTGGCCAGGCAGGCTGCACTACTCCTACCTTCTGCAGTCTCTTGTAGTCTCTCCTCTGGTCTCTCATATCCTCTCTGCTTTTTTCTCAGACTGGAGGCTTGCCATTTCATCCAAATTCTTCCACACCCGGGCTCCCTCGGTGTCCACTGAGAAAATTGTACTTCCTCGCCATGTGACCTCATCTTCCTCTTGTCCTTTCTTGTCTTCACTCCAACGAACACAGCTTTCTGTTAAATTCTTATCTATAGCATTGGCAAAATTGAGAATCCTTCATGCAGCGCCGGCAGTTGTTCGACTCAGGACATATCTCTTCTCATTCTGTACTGCCGAGCTGCGGACTCTGCGCCGCTCGCAGAACACGCAGGTTTGCATCGCAGATTTAATCAAAATTAGATTTTTGGATAACGAGAGTTTATTACGAACTGGTCATGAAAGCAAATTGTAGATTGTTAGTGTCGCCACCACCAAAGCTGACTGCCACTGCTCAAAAGTGTTTTCTTAATTCATACTGAGTGAGCAGCTTCACAATGTTACTCGGTGAAGCAAGAGAGAGAGACTGCTTTTTTGATGGCGACGTTTAGTGCCCTAGACTCCGTATTTGTACAGCCATCATTGAATGATGATATGTTGATATGCCATACCTTTTCTCTTGGGTCATTTTAAAGTTATTTTTTTATGTGGCTGAGTCTTTTATGATTTGATCCATAAAACAGCGAATGAATTTGCTGTTTGATGAATTTGGCTAGTTTCGTTTGTTTCTAATAAATTTCAATATCATGTTTCAAGGCCTATTGTTATCATCACATATTTGAATTAGTTCCATTGTATTTTAAATTTTATTTTTTTAATTCGATTAAATCAATAAGTTCCTTGTTTTTTCAATAAGCGGCAATTTGCATTACAGAAGCGATTCGGTTGCATGGAATCCACATAAGATGGCGATGGCTCCGTTGCAATGCTGTATTTTTGTTACCAAGCATCTTGTGAGTACCTGCTCTTCTTTGTCACTTGCTTACATTCTAACTGGTCATGTTCGTGTCGTCGTGTGTATGGTGTTGATTTCCCGCAATTCGCTTAAATGCATTCATCGCTCTACGTGAACTTTCTGCTGGTTGAAATTGGCCAAGAAAAGAATGTGATTGCAAAAAGACTTCCCACAGCACAATTTGTCATGCGGTCATCAATTAGAATTTTTTTTAGAAGCGTTAGTTCATTTGCGGAGAGTAAAGTAAGGGTGGTCGACCCCTTAAAAATTTGTGTTTGTAGATGAAAACACGAAAAAACCTTGGGGGTTGACTTTTTTATGTACAATTTTCTCTGTGCTATTTTGCGAAGTAACTGTTCGTCCTTATTCTAGGACATTTTGAAATCTTGCCACGCCATCTCAGTTCCTTATCTCTTTCAACTAGATAAGAAATCGTACGACCCTTCCTTTGACGTTGGCTCCAAAGTGGTACAGTGTGGAAGAAAGGTGAGAACTTCGGTTGGTGTTATGACTTTTAAGTAGGTGTATTTACCCACTTTCCTAGGAATACCTTTTAACCCCCAGTTTCTCTTACGCTTACCCTTCTAAACTCAATCTATTACACATGTTTAACTAGATACAGAACAAAGCATGGTCAATTGCTGATGTTCAATCGCTTTGAGTCTACCAATGTCGCAACTTCATGGTGGCGTCATTTTTTTTTTTTTTTTTTCTTGAAAAAGCTCACACGGCAGCAGAATGGCGAACAGCTATCGTGGCGGTTTCAACACACATGGTGGATGGATTGTTATCAGAGCGCCGCTTCGACCCAGTCCACGCAGTGATATCACCCTATAAACGAGGAAATATCATCTTTACGCCAATCAACAACCACCTCAATGTGGGGTTGCGGTCCCCCACCCCGATGGGTTCGGTCAAAATGACTCCTGGCCTCCCCGAAAATTCCAGGTATCCCGGGCACTTCCTACGCCAAACATTTTTTGCAGTGTTTTCTCTGAACCACTGCCGAAGGGCAGCACGCACTTTCTCTATAATCGGTCGTTTGTCTTTCTCATTTTGCTCTCATTATTATTCTACTTCTGTTGAGCGGCAACGCTTATTCAAATCGTGGCCCTATCTTTTCCTGCTCTGCGTACGCGACAATGTGACCTGAAAGGTCAGGTCAGTGTAATGCTGTACATGCTTTAAATGGGTACATTCAAGGTGCACCTTCCTCTCTTCCTCGAAGTTTAACTCCCTTTCCACCTCTCATTCCTGGAGCTGTTCTCCCTGTTGCATATCGGGTTTTCCTGGGGATCCCTAGCCCACTAACACTGTGTCATCTTCTCCGGGATCCTCCAGTACATATAGCTCCAGTGTTCACTGCAACCCAGCCATTTTCTCTGCCAATGCAGCTCTTCTTCGTCACACTATTTATCGTTCAGAATCTCTGGATACGTTGCTCTGTGATCTGATTGCAGTCACTTCCTGTCTGGCTGTTCTTCACTTGATGACTCGTACGTTGGCAGTGCTGTCGTCATCTTTTTCAGACAGATCTTATTCTTTTTTGAACTCTCAACCTCCTCTTTCTCTTTGCTTGACCTCTGCTCTGACTACGTGGGGTCAACATTTCGCTGAACAACTCCTGTCTCTCTCAAACGTCTAAGCTCCTCCTATTCGCTCTTTGGTGGATAGTAGAACCGACTCACTTTCTCCCTCCAGAAATTTCCTTATTCTAAGGGGACTTTCACTGTTATCATCGCTTTGAGTCTCAAAGAGACACTACAAACCCTCATGGGGAGAAAATATTTGATTGGGTCATATCCTCAGATCTCCTTTTTATCGATAATCCTGACACCTTTACTCTTTTTCATCACTCCTCCGGAGTCGCTTCACTCCTGACATCACCCTCGCTTCCTGTTCTATTGCCCTGTGCTGCTCCTCGTAGGTGCTTCAAGACTTGGGCTCTGATCACCTTCCGCTTCTTTTTCTCCACGCTACCGTCGCTATGAGCATCCTCCTTCCTTCAATTTCCAGAAAGCCCACTGGAATGACTTCGCTTTCTATATCGATTCGCATCGTTCTTCTGCAGAGAAACACTCCTCTTGTTCTCTTTCCTCTGCAGCTGCGTTTGTTTTTTGGCACCGAATGCGGCCGAATTTTTCGTTTCGTTTCGTTTCCCTTTGGCTTCAAAAGCCAAGCCTTAGGCATGGCACGAGACATGCTTGTCTCTCTATCTTCTAAATCTGATTCTAAATTAGGCTTATCTATCCATCGATTCGTTGCTGGTTGTGCCTTTTCTTTTTTCTCCCATAGAGTCGGCATCAGTCTATGTCAACTAACTACCCCAGAGCTTTTCTGTGTCTCAGCCAAAGTCTATGCGTAGCAGAGCCAGAGCAAAAGGCTACTTATCTGGGCTCCGCCTGGCCTCTTGTCCTGAGGAGTCTCATCCCTCTTTGTGCTCTGCTCTCACCTCGACTGAATTTCTTGCGGCTGCCGCCAATCTGTTCTTTTTCACAGCAACCAGCCTATCGCCTAGAGTCGCCTACCTCAAGCTGAATCACCTTCTTCACTCTGGCATGGATCTTCTTCACATCTTTAATCTTTCCTTTTCTCAGCGGCTCTCGTCATGCTGACGACCTGGTGCTTTGTTCCTCCTCTCCCTCGATACCTGCTGCATCGGATACCACACAACGAGCCCTGATTCAACTGGAGCGCCGGTCTGAGCACTGGTGTCTTCCTCTCAATCCAGGCAAATGTGAGGCCTGCTTTTTTTCGATGGATCCCCACCAAGCTAATCTTTTGTCTCACTTCTCGTTGCTAAACTACCTTCTCCGCTTTAGTCCCACTTACACTTTCTTTGGAGTCACCTTTAATCGCACTCTTATTTTCTACTCCAGTATCTTGGCTAAAGGCCAAGTCCTAAGGCCGTATACGAAACACCCTGCTTCCTCTTGGGAAATCTCTAAGGAATTGCTTTTTCTTCTGTGCAAAGCTTTTTTCTCCCCGTTATCATTTATGCTTACCCGGATGGTTTCGTTTTCTTTGTTTACCAAGTTGGAACACCTTCATTGAACGGCCAGTCGCGCCATCACCGTCTGCCTTATGTACTCCCTTATTCCTCTTTTCTTTGAGGCGACCCTACCTACCATACGAGTCACCCTGACTCATTTCGTCCTGTCATCTCTTAGACGGGCCATTCGTCTTCCTACCTTCTTTTCTCGTTTCAGGTTTGGCCAGAGCAAAACCAATATTTCCAGGTCCTCCCAAAAAACCTTTTCATCCACTCACCCGCTCATGCTTTTTCATTCTTGCCCCAGGGAGGTAATTTTGGTTGTCATCCCTCCCTTTCCTCCTTGAAATCCGCCTCCCTTCAGTGTGGAGCTTACTTTTTCTTCTCCATGCTCTCGCTCCGAATCCACTCTTTCTCGCTAAGATGCGGTTCTTACCCACTTTGACTCTGTCTCTCTCTCTTCTCACGATCTCGTGATTTGGACTGATGGCTCTGCTCCTTTTGATTGAGGAGGCTCTGGTGTTCTTGGCAATCGTTTACTTTGTGGCGCTGAGACCACTCTTTCCGATTGGGCAGGCCCAATCAGTTCAAGCCTTTTGCTCTCAAATGCGCCCTTGTGCGAGCTCTCAGCTGGTCTCGGCAGCACCAACAAATGTGCCACTTCTCTTTTCTTCCTCTCAGACCCTCGCTCTGTTCTTGCTACACTTTCGTCACCTCAGTCCTTCTTCTTTTCCTTTTCTATCAGGCTACAATGGGTTTCCGGTAACTCATTTCTTCTGGGTAATGACACAACCGATGAGTTAGCTAGACGTA
This sequence comes from Trididemnum clinides, assembly GCA_963675345.1. Classification (NCBI taxonomy): domain Eukaryota; kingdom Metazoa; phylum Chordata; class Ascidiacea; order Aplousobranchia; family Didemnidae; genus Trididemnum; species Trididemnum clinides. The sequence goes on along the minus strand of OY776285.1, from coordinate 35,010,887 downwards.
GTACGCTGCTGCAGTACCATGTAGTCTCTTCTGTCGTACTGGAGGCATAGTGTTCCACCAAAATTCTTCGACAGACAGGTTCCTTCAGTATCCACTGCTTCCTCGTGTCCCTCGTTGTGTCCTTTCTCGTTTTTGCTGCAGCGGACACAGCCCTCTGTTAAACTCTTACCTTTGTAAAATTGGCAAAATTGAGAATCTTTTATTCAGCGCCTGCCGTCGTCCAACCCTGCACACTTCTCATTTCATTCCGTAGCGTCCGGCCACGGACTCTGCGCAGCTCATTTTTTGGCGACTCCTGTCTTTACCATTTGTGGTTAAGGCCTTTGGGTGTTACCTGGATTCTGAGGTCCATGGTTTTCCGCCATGCCCCCATTCCAGGAAAAGGGTCGTCGAGTAACAGCAACAACAACAGCAGGCGATATCACCTAGTTTGGCTTGTTACGCTATCTTAACGGGGATTTTGGTAGGGGAAGGGAAGGAAACATGAAACGAATTTGATGTGTTGGAGTCTCAAGCGAAAACGTGCGATTTACTGACCTGGTTGAAGGATCAAATAGAGCTTCATATCGAAACACATCTTTTCCAAAAACTTTGTGTTTTGTATCTTAAATACTTTTTTTTCCAATTAACTATCTAAAAGCATCGCTCGTCCTCGTCGTCGTTGTTTGATCAGGTACTCAAACTCAATCCGGGCCGGCACAAATCAAGGCCAGGGCCCAAGGTCTATGCTCTTACCACCCGGGCTGCTGCGCTGCAGGATCTTGTAGGCGACGCAAAGCAAGAAGATGGTACGATAGCTTTTCGGGTCCTCTACACGCTTCTTGGGTTTAGAGGTCGCCACTACCAGTGCTCTTTTCTAAACTTCTGGAGTTTAAAGCATCGCTCATTCGTATTGACATACCTTCCGTGAAAGGTATGCTAATCCCAGCATCAGTTAAATCCTTCTAGACTATTTGCAATCCCTTACCTTTTCTTTTCAGATTTCATGAGGATGTTTTGGTGATCTTTCAAGCACGTCTGCGGTTGATCAAAACTTTCGATTGGTATTTAGTAATTACTTGGCATTGTCAAGAATTTTAAAACTTACTAATTCAATGCAGCTTATATCTGAAGTCACAACCATTTTTGCTGCTCTGTTACACAGCATAAATCGAATTGAATCTCTTGGAAAAATATATTACAATATGATGCAAAACATGTAATCACTACTGGGGTAATTGGCATTGATATGCTAACGGTGCTATGAAAGCAACTACCAATAGTTTGCAGAGGAGTTACTAGTTCCTTATAAGTTTAGCATAACTAGCTATGACTGAATCCAAACTGCTACTATGCCAAGAAAGGCTACCAGCACTAAACCAAACCATGCTAAAACTATACACAATATAACCACATATTATGTCAGCCTACCTACCTTCTGCAAGGTGTATCAACTTACCTTTCCATGTAGTTTTGAAAAACATTTGGTGGTTTAAACTTGTTAAGAGGTTCTTGCAAATTCAAACCCATGTATAATAAAAAGCATATCTAGGCACTTACATCTGGCAATACTTACAGATTTGAAAATTTTGTTTTATTTCTAAGACGGCCATATTCTTAGGCTAAAACTTTTACAAAAAATACACAAAAACACAATTTCAGCTGCTAGGTCAATAAAAAGTTTTTCCTTGCCTTGAAATTTACCTGTTGTTTTTGTTGTTGTTGTTGTTACCCTACCCCTTCCAAGGGATGGGGGCATCGCGGAAGACCGTGGAGCCCCAGAAGCCGGGCAACTTTCCAGCGCTTGGACCAGAGTTGGTAGAGAGACAGAAGGTCGCCAGAGAGCAAGCGGCACAAATAGTCCGTAGCTGGACAGTGCAGAATGAGATGAGAGGTGCCTGGGACGAGTGTCTGCAGGCGCTACAAGAAGGATTCTCAATTCTGCCAATCCTAGAGAGATAAGAGCTTAACAGTAGACTGTATCCGTTGCAGCGAAGACGAGAGAGCATACAGCGAGCGTGACGAGGGATTGAGACTTACCTCATTGTGATTATCGGACTTCTTTCGTATGGTAGTGCTATTTTTTCTCACCAGTTTCTTAGGATGCGGTGATGTATCATCTCACCTTCCGTATTAACTTACCTTACCTTTCCCTATTGTAAAAAATCCGTGTTAATTAATGGTACAACGTGCTATATAGCCTACGTGGCAAACTGTTACTGAATCAGCCTGTCTAGCAATATGTTTTAGTTACACTGAAGTAATGACAATTTATCCGTATCACATAACACTGTACCTAGAAAATTAATAATTAATCAAATTTACCTTTAGATATTATAATGAGAAGGTTGCATATGACGCCACACATTTGTCGCAAAATAAACTTGCTGACCAAAAGCTGTAATTTATGCTGAAAAGATTTAGGGCGAACATGAACTCTATGGGTTATGTTGCTAACGTCAATTCGATTAAATATTTGAGTGAATTAATGTTAGTTGATTACCCGGAAACAAACTTAATTAAAAGTGATTTAATTGAGATTAGTCCTTTCAGTTGGCGCGTCCAAGCTTAATATGGTGCGCCAATTTTGCCAAAAAACTTGGCCTTAAGAGAAAAAAGCTAATATCATTTATTCTTTTAAAAATAACTACATATCATTTAAGTACCGGCAGGTACATTCGCAAAATCAACCACAATGTGATAATTGCTAGTGGTAGTAAGTGGCTTAATTACTCCTTGGTCCACCAACCAAGTCAATCCAAAAATTGTTTAAGGAGTAGTTGAGGTCATAAGATTGCATCTGATATATTAATGTAACCGACCAGCAAGAATTTTTGACAAAAATTTCAAAAGAATATTGATTTAACCCATCAACATCTCATCCGACACATGGCAAACAATACACAAGTCTGCCCAGTAATCTAGGCTACAGTATAATGTAGGTTTACGCTTTTTCAACATGCTTTTGCAACTTAGTATGCTGTGAAAGTTGCACATTACAATTAAAATGTACACTTAATATTCCTAAATATGCTAATTATTCGAATATGAAGCCATACTAGAAGCTGGCTACAAAAAAGTTTACATGTTAATCCCATAAAACTAGGCTAACAACAACAGCAAGTCAATCTTAAACATTTTTTACCTTACTTTGACTTTAGATTTATTGCATAACATCAAAGTCTTACTTAACTTTTATTTAACAACTATTAGTTTATCCATTTCATTCACAAAAATCGATATCCTTTTTCTTCATGCAAAAATACTGAAGCTGGTCAGCCACTTTTTTCAAAAGCGAATTTTGATGTGGTTTGATCATGTGAGTGAAACCTTCCCAAAACTGCCGATCACGGTGATATCTCCTAGTCATTTGAATTAATAGAGGGCCGAAGTAGTTAAAGCGCTGATTCTGGTTAAGTCATGCTCTCCACCGATAGGCTACTGACCATATTCGACTGAGGTACCGATCAATTTTGATCACTTCAATATAACTTGGTATATAGCTGGACAGGCTGATTCAAACACTGCTTGTAGCATCGCCTGAATTTGTCTGTCACATTGCACCGTCAAGTTGTTATTGATGGTTGTAAGGCTTTTTTTTGTAAAATATTCTATATTTTAAATATTCTAAATATATTCTAAAACAAAAAATATTCTATCGGTAATTGTCTACTTCTGTAGGTGGATGCCTTGAAGTTATGGTTAATGTGGAAAGCTCTTGGCAATGAAGGAATGAACTCACGAATCGACAAAGCTTATGAAAACTCGCGCTACCTAACTGACCTTGTAAGGAAAACTGAAGGCTTCAAACTTGTCAGCGAGGTAAAATGAGTTTGGTTTGTTATAAGTGAATTCAATTGGCAGAAAAATGCTATCAGTGTATTGATACAACTTATTGTTAGTACTTGCCACGAAAACTAAAGTGACTTTACCGTAATTTTTGTACATTCAGTAAATTTCTCGTCAATTGGGATTGCAACACAGTTGTGGAACCTTAGGTACTAAAACCCAGCATCCTGGCTACTCGCAAGGCTCAATTCGTCAAGTTAATATAATCTGAGGCAAGGCAGAGCAGAATGGAATGAAAGATTTTGGTGACTGGGTTCTGTTTATGTTGATATTTTCTAGATTAAAATCTTTATATTTCAGCCCGAGGCAACGAACGTTTGTTTCTGGTTCATTCCTGAAAGCATGCGAAAGTTGAAGTGGGATTTGAACAATCACGAATTTTGTCAAAAACTCTCCGTGGTTGCTCCCTTGATTAAGGAAAAAATGGCCGAGCGAGGAACGACTCTAATTGGCTACCAACCACTTGGCAAACTGCCAAATTTCTTTAGGATGATTGTCATCAGCGATGATGTCAACCGTGACGACATGAACTTCGTAGTGAAAGAAATTACTGATATTGGAAAAGATTTAAGCTTTTAAGATCGAATTTTGCTTCTTTTTCTGTCCTTGTATCAACCAATTACTGTGGCTTGTGAACATTTAAAATTCCTCAAATATCAAAACTAATTGTTCGTCGCGTAGATTTGCTATACATATGCCATGTTTCATCGAATTTGAAATTAAAGTATGTATTAAATCTGGAAATTATGCTGTTCCCAATACAGATTTAATCTGACTAGTTTTGTCTTAGTTGTTTTTTTCTTTTTGGTATGGTAGATCAAAAGTTAACCAGCTTGTTGCTTTTACCCGACCCCTTCCGTCGGATGGAGGCATAGCGGAAGACCATGGAGCGTCAGAATCCAGATATCACCTCAAGGCCTGGGCCGCGGGTTGTAAAGACAGGAGTCGCTGAAGAGATAACAACGCAGAATCCGTAGCTGCAGAGTGGTGATATAGTATGCCTCCAGTACGACAGAAGAGACTACATGGTACTGCAGCAGCGTACTACGTCTAGCTAACTCATCGGTTGTGTCATTACCCAGAAGAAATGAGTTACCGGAAACCCATTGTAGCCTGATAGAAAAGGAAAAGAAGAAGGACTGAGGTGACGAAAGTGTAGCAAGAACAGAGCGAGGGTCTGAGAGGAAGAAAAGAGAAGTGGCACATTTGTTGGTGCTGCCGAGACCAGCTGAGAGCTCGCACAAGGGCGCATTTGAGAGCAAAAGGCTTGAACTGATTGGGCCTGCCCAATCGGAAAGAGTGGTCTCAGCGCCACAAAGTAAACGATTGCCAAGAACACCAGAGCCTCCTCAATCAAAAGGAGCAGAGCCATCAGTCCAAATCACGAGATCGTGAGAAGAGAGAGACAGAGTCAAAGTGGGTAAGAACCGCATCTTAGCGAGAAAGAGTGGATTCGGAGCGAGAGCATGGAGAAGAAAAAGTAAGCTCCACACTGAAGGGAGGCGGATTTCAAGGAGGAAAGGGAGGGATGACAACCAAAATTACCTCCCTGGGGCAAGAATGAAAAAGCATGAGCGGGTGAGTGGACGAAAAGGTTTTTTGGGAGGACCTGGAAATATTGGTTTTGCTCTGGCCAAACCTGAAACGAGAAAAGAAGGTAGGAAGACGAATGGCCCGTCTATGAGATGACAGGACGAAATGAGTCAGGGTGACTCGTATGGCAAGTAGGGTCGCCTCAAAGAAAAGAGGAATAAGGGAGTACAAAAGGCAGACGGTGATGGCGCGACTGGCCGTTCAATGAAGGTGTTCCAACTTGGTAAAAAAAGAAAAGGAAACCATCCGGGTAATGCTTAAGTGTTAACGGGGCGAAAAAAGCTTTGCACAGAAGAAAAAGCAATTCCTTAGAGCAAGAATGTCAAACTCGCGGCCCGCGAGACGATTCTAAAATTCCTAAAGAATTTCGGCAGTACTCCAACGGTTCGTCATCAAACAAACGTTTGAACCCCTCACCATAGGCCACACTTGAGAGGTACAGATTTTTTTCCATTCTGAGATGACTACTTGGTGCAACCACAGAACTCGACTTGTTGCCGCAATAAGGGCGGAGATGCTGGAGAGGTGATGAGGTTTTTTTTGTTTTTTTGGAGATTGACCTTACTTCGGGCGACATAACAATGATCGTTGCCCAGAGAAGTGGTGATCTCCAATTCAGAAACTTCATGCGGCCCTCGGCACGATTGCTCATATGTGCAATGTTGCCCCCAGAAGCCCACAAGTTTGATACCCCTGCCTTAGAGATTTCCCAAGAGGAAGCAGGGTGTTTCGTATACGGCCTTAGGACTTGGCCTTTAGCCAAGATACTGGAGTAGAAAATAAGAGTGCGATTAAAGGTGACTCCAAAGAAAGTGTAAGTAGGACTAAAGCGGAGACGGTAGTTTAGCAACGAGAAGTGAGACAAAAGATTAGCTTGGTGGGGATCCATCGAAAAAAAGCAGGCCTCACATTTGCCTGGATTGAGAGGAAGACACCAGTGCTCAGACCGGCGCTCCAGTTGAATCAGGGCTCGTTGTGTGGTATCCGATGCAGCAGGTATCGAGGGAGAGGAGGAACAAAGCACCAGGTCGTCAGCATGACGAGAGCCGCTGAGAAAAGGAAAGATTAAAGATGTGAAGAAGATCCATGCCAGAGTGAAGAAGGTGATTCAGCTTGAGGTAGGCGACTCTAGGCGATAGGCTGGTTGCTGTGAAAAAGAACAGATTGGCGGCAGCCGCAAGAAATTCAGTCGAGGTGAGAGCAGAGCACAAAGAGGGATGAGACTCCTCAGGACAAGAGGCCAGGCGGAGCCCAGATAAGTAGCCTTTTGCTCTGGCTCTGCTACGCATAGACTTTGGCTGAGACACAGAAAAGCTCTGGGGTAGTTAGTTGACATAGACTGATGCCGACTCTATGGGAGAAAAAAGAAAAGGCACAACCAGCAATGAATCGATGGATAGATAAGCCTAATTTAGAATCAGATTTAGAAGATAGAGAGACAAGCATGTCTCGTGCCATGCCTAAGGCTTGGCTTTTGAAGCCAAAGGGAAACGAAACGAAACGAAAAATTCGGCCGCATTCGGTGCCAAAAAACAAACGCAGCTGCAGAGGAAAGAGAACAAGAGGAGTGTTTCTCTGCAGAAGAACGATGCGAATCGATATAGAAAGCGAAGTCATTCCAGTGGGCTTTCTGGAAATTGAAGGAAGGAGGATGCTCATAGCGACGGTAGCGTGGAGAAAAAGAAGCGGAAGGTGATCAGAGCCCAAGTCTTGAAGCACCTACGAGGAGCAGCACAGGGCAATAGAACAGGAAGCGAGGGTGATGTCAGGAGTGAAGCGACTCCGGAGGAGTGATGAAAAAGAGTAAAGGTGTCAGGATTATCGATAAAAAGGAGATCTGAGGATATGACCCAATCAAATATTTTCTCCCCATGAGGGTTTGTAGTGTCTCTTTGAGACTCAAAGCGATGATAACAGTGAAAGTCCCCTTAGAATAAGGAAATTTCTGGAGGGAGAAAGTGAGTCGGTTCTACTATCCACCAAAGAGCGAATAGGAGGAGCTTAGACGTTTGAGAGAGACAGGAGTTGTTCAGCGAAATGTTGACCCCACGTAGTCAGAGCAGAGGTCAAGCAAAGAGAAAGAGGAGGTTGAGAGTTCAAAAAAGAATAAGATCTGTCTGAAAAAGATGACGACAGCACTGCCAACGTACGAGTCATCAAGTGAAGAACAGCCAGACAGGAAGTGACTGCAATCAGATCACAGAGCAACGTATCCAGAGATTCTGAACGATAAATAGTGTGACGAAGAAGAGCTGCATTGGCAGAGAAAATGGCTGGGTTGCAGTGAACACTGGAGCTATATGTACTGGAGGATCCCGGAGAAGATGACACAGTGTTAGTGGGCTAGGGATCCCCAGGAAAACCCGATATGCAACAGGGAGAACAGCTCCAGGAATGAGAGGTGGAAAGGGAGTTAAACTTCGAGGAAGAGAGGAAGGTGCACCTTGAATGTACCCATTTAAAGCATGTACAGCATTGCACTGACCTGACCTTTCAGGCAGGGCCGGATTAAGCAATGGGCATACTGGGCAATTGTCCACTAGGGGGCTGCGCGCTTTTTAGCTCTATCAACTATTGAATTGAATTGAAATAAATTTATAGCCTTATATCCTACATTACCAACAAACTAGAACTGAAGAATCAAAATATTTACATACCAGTACAATTATTATTTGTACGAAAAAAAGTTACAAACAGAGTTTCAATGACAAAGTAACTGTGACGTCATAGTAGAGACTGGTATAATCAGTGGTGTATTGCTAAATGATAAAATAGGTGGGGAGGGTTGGAACTGATTTCCGATAACCTTATGGTCTGAGAGACATGAGCAACGGCAAACTTCGCTGTAGCGCAAGACGGGAAACATAGACAACATATAATTAAACTGTTTGCAACAAAGGGTATACTAATTAAAACAAATTTATTTTTTAAAAAAGTGTATTTGAAAACATATTTTAGAAACAATAAAATATAAAAATGTTGAATATTAATAAAATGTGCCTTCAGTCAAGCGTTTTCTAAAAATAGTGAGTGGACGGCGATCCCCCTCCAATACATCCCCGGGTATGATAGCATTCAAATTAATGGTTGCAAACGACTGTCAAATGTTAGAGCAGTTATAAGAAATCTTAGACGCCACTACAGCCCTCAAGAAAAATTTTGTTGAGTTGAGACAACTGTTACAAGATTTTACGTTGGACGACAATGAAACAAATAAAACCAAATCAGATTCATCGTATTTGAAAAAGAGTATAGATGCCTTAGAAACAGCCATATTATGTGTTTTATGGCACAAAATTCTTCAAAGATTTCACAGTTCAAGCAAAAGTCTACAGCGTGCTGACATGTCTTTAGGAAATTGCGTAGCACTTTACAATGGAATCCAGAGTCTTTGCCAGTATTTACAAGATGAATTTGATACAATTAAAATGGATGGTTTAAAACTCACAATTGGTATACAGAAAACCTATGTGTCTCTAAACAAACGAAACCGAAAAACAAAGAAGACTTTTGATTATGAAGGAGAGGACACTGGATGCATTAGAGCTTTGGAAGATGCTCGAGAATCCTTTCGTATTGGAACTTACTTTCCAATCATTGATACCTTAATTGCAGAAGTAAGAACACAAAAATCTGTGTAATGCATATTGCAACAGAATTTCAATTTTTTGCTGAATCTGAACACTTGGGCTATCAGTAATGTAGAAAACGCAGCAAGTAAGTTGTTAAAAGTATATGCAAGCAATTTGGATAGCGACTTTCCTTCAGAAGTTGTGCACTTCGCTTTTCATTTACGTTCATCTCCTGATCTTGGTTCGAAGACAAATACTGCGCAAGTACAGCTGTCATATTTGAAAAAGAACTGCTTAATTGAAACTTTTCCAAATCTGGCTATTATTCTTCGTATATATCTGACCTTGCCTGTTGCAAATACGGAAGGTGAACGTTCTTTTTCGGCATTGAAAAGAGTGAAAAACTACTTGCGCTCATCCCTGACGCAGGATCACGTCTGTGATTTCTGTATTGTGGTCGATCCTCGCGATTGCAGCAAGAATCGGATGACTCTATTTGAATTTGCTGGACAGCTATAGCTAACCTGGTCTGTCCTACGTGAGAACAGAAACAAAACCAACTCGGGCGAAGAAGCAAGAAGTCTGTATTATGCAACAATAGCTTTACAGAAAGCAATTAACAACTTGTCCTAATTGGCGTTAAAAGCCGCTAATTCAGCATCCAAAAATAAAGCAAAGAGGCAAGCAACACACAACTACGCGAAAGTCAGAAAATGATCACAAAAACCTAAAACTACAGTTTACTGCACTAAGCATAGCCCAGTGGGCCAGATAAGTAAAACTGATAAATTTAGTTTACAAACGAGATTGGCGTTGGTACCGGTAAAAATCTAACTAAGATAGGACAGTAAGAGCACTACAGTATGGCCAAGAGAAAAAATATAACTGAACTAACACGAAAAGTAAATTCCCAGTAAAACTAGCTTCTGCCTTGCCTCAACAAAAAATATAAAAACTAACAAGCAATGACCGCGCTGACCAAAACTGCGAATATTGAGACAAAGGCGATAATGCGTCCGTCGCGGTAGCGAGTATGATTCATAACACATGAAAGGAAAAGGCAATAAAAGTGACCAAGGCGTCAATGATGAATAGGTTAACTGGACACCACGAAATCTTACATATATTGTGGCAATCGAAAAGAGTTTCACAAAATCTATGAGCTTTAAGGATATTGTTGATAAATTTGCAGCAGCAAAATGCCGAAAACACCAGTTGCTTTAGCTTTTTTGTGTTGCACTCTCTGTGTTGTTTATTACTATTTCTGTGTTGTTTATATTTGCCCCGTTAATGAAACAGTGCGAAAATTTTATTCTATATTTAACCTTTTAAAATAAATTTCAAAGTAAATTTTAAACAAAATTAATAAAATTTTAAATAAAATTAATAAAATAAAATTTTGATCTAAATAAACAATATTCAAAATAAAAATTTGTTTTTAATTTAAATTTCTATCAAACAAAAACACAAATAAAGCACAAAAATCAATTTTTAGTTAAAAATAAATACTGTACAGTTGAATTAACCCATTTATACTTCACCCATTTTAAATACCAAGGATTACTTTAGGGACACCTTATTCCCGGAAGGTAAAGAGCTTATGTTTTTTATCATTAAGATCTACTAAATCAGTGGCTCTTAAACTTTTTTGGGCGCCACCCAAATCAAAAGTTAGTTGTTTTCGCGTTCCATAATTTAGGGGCCCGGCACTTAAATCTGCCCCGGGCCCCGCGATCTCTTAATCCCCCCCTGCTTTCAGGTCATATCGTCGCGTACGCAGAGCAGAAAAAGATAGGGCCACGATTTGAATAAGCGTTGCCGCTCAACAGAAGTAGAATAATAATGAGAGCAAAATGAGAAAGACAAACGACCGATTATAGAGGAAGTGCGTGCTGCCCTTTGACAGTGTTTAGAGAAAACACTGCAAAAAATGTTTGGTTTAGGGAGTTCCCGGGGTACCTGAAACTTTCGGGGAGGCCAAGAGTCGTTTCGGCCGAACCCATCGGGGCGGGGGACCGCAACCCGAAGTTGAGGAGTTGTTGATAGTGTAGTTAACAAACTTTGGAAAGAATTTTGGCAAGATTAGGCAATTGACCCTGTTCTATATTATATGTTTAACACTTCTAAGAATTGAACCCAGGACTTGAACTCAGAACCATTCCAATTCAATTGCGCAATTTTGCTGTGCCAGATCGTTCATGTAAATTGCTTAGAGGTGTTTTGTGTAATTAAGTGCTTGCATATTGCGTAATTTAAACTGTCTATTGTAAAGTAATGGAGTTGAAGTGGTAGAAGCATTGTGTTCGAAAGTCTGTCAAATAAGTCAAGGATTATTAACAATTTACGTTATTTCATTTCGATGTGCTGTGTTTTAGTTTACTAGAGCCTTACTTAAATAAAGGTTAGGCCTATATATATAGTTTTAGTCATATATGTACATGACAGACCCCAAAAGTAGATCGGATTGTGTACAATCAGCATATCCACATAATTTTTATTTAAGCAATAAATAAAATTTATTGTACAGTTTTGTTTTTACGTTTGTCAGTTTCATGACGATGTGGATTAGGCGTCGTACTTGCAGTAGAAGGGGAGTGCGTTCAGCTCTGAGTGTTGAGGTGAAGGTGGCGTGAAACTACGATATGAATGAAACTATGAAACTACACGAACGCAAGCAGAATTGTTTCGCTTGCGCCCAAATTTGTTATTTGTAGGCCTACAGTACTTCAATAAAGTGTATTTCTATTGTAATCACGCGAAAAATCTGCAAAATCTGATCTAGGTGCAGTGGCGTCACCAGAGATCGCGAGGCTCCTGTGGCGTCACAAAATGCAACCCGGCCAGTCTCTATAAGTGCCATTCATTTTTGTCAGAAGCTTTCTGTTACAAATAAAAAATGAGATGTTGTCAAAAAGTGCTGCCCTTCAAAAAGTGTATGGATAATCGAAGCTAAGCAAAATAAAATTTCAGAGAGTAATGCTTAGCATTTCATAATCTTCATATTTTTCTTTACAATAAAATTTCTCTACCTTAATTTCTTTTTAGAATTTGACATTTTGTTGCCTTTTTTAATCGTGTTATGTATATTTGGGGACCATGGCCCCTTTTTCCCCTTAACTTGTTCATTCTTTCAAAGCGTGTTTCAAGATCTTTATGTCTTCTTTGCAGCTTTATCACCAAACAACTTACTATTATTCCTCGTTTAATTCAGAGCTATAAAGCCACTTAAAAAAGTGCAAGCTTCGGCTTCTGCTCCGCAGCTTTCATGCATTCATCCATTCGCTCCCGCTGCGGAACAGCAAATTTTAAAAAAGTAGGTTAGCTTCCTGCTCCAGCTTCATTAAGAATGTTTGTAGCATTTTCCTCTGTAGAACTTGTTGCAGTGAGGAACAGCTATACTGGCCATTTCACTGCTGCTTCTATTTGGGAGATCCTGCCTCCAATTGTCTTGCTTACCAGAGATCCTCGACGCACGAGCATACACCAACTTGCAGAACATTGAAGACTGTATTAAAGGAGAACAGAAATTTGTTCACAAATTAGCGATACCACATGCACCAATTGCGACACGCTAGGCGTATCTGGCTCTAGTTGTTACAAGATATTAAAGACTACTGAGAAATCTAAATGCAATCCATGCAAATAATGATATAAGCCAGGCATGGGCAACATACGGCCCGCGGGCTGGGTCCGGCCCCTGAAGGGATTTTGACCGGCCCGCAGACTGTATCCAACCATACCCTGTAATGTGGCCCGAGGCCTCATTCCTGACAGTTTCCGATCGCTGTGCTCTCACCGAACTGTCGGTGCGAGACACGAGCCGCAACTGGCGTAAGACACTGCATTCCACTGGCACGATTTTAAATGTTAGCCCACATTTTATTTCACTGCGATTGCTGGAAATTAGGTCACAGCAGGGAGTGTTTTAAACATCTCCCACTACTGTGTGACAGCGTGACTGTTAGTGTTAGTTATTCTTTGGCTGTTATCAGTTAGTGTTAGATTTAGATTTAGAATTTACAATCTTTTACATTTTAAAGAAATTAGATTTGAAATTAAGTTTTATTAACCATGGAATTTCCCAAGAAACGTAAAGTTGACAGAGAGTGTCGAGCATTTAACAAAGATTGGATCCCAAAGTATTTTTTTTTACAAAGGTTGGCAATAAAGCTGTATGTTTGCTGTGTGGTCAAAGTGTTGCTGTGTTGAAAGAGCACAACATTAGCCGTCATTATGCGACGAAACATGGAAACTATGGCAATAATTTATCAGCAGTGGAACGGCAAACTAGAGCAACAGAACTGAACAGAAAACCTGCAAGGCAGCAGAATGTATTCGTGAAAGACAAATTAGCCCAGAAAGCTTCCACTCATGCCAGCTATAGAGTCGCATACAACATTGCTAAACACAGCAAACCATTCAGTGATGGTGAATTTTTTAAAAAGTGCATGCTCGATGGAGCTGATCAAGTCTGTCCAGAACACAGACAGAAGTTTGAAGAAGTAAGTTTATCGAGAAGAACCGTGGCTCGCCGCATTAAAGCAATTGGTAAAGACCTGACATCACAATTGAAAGGGCTTGTACCTTCATTTCAACTGTTTTCACTGGCATTGGATGAAAGCACTGACATCGATGATACTGCACAGCTGCTCATCTTTGTACGAGGCATTTCAGAAAACTTTGAATTCACCGAAGAATTGCTGTCTATGGAATCAATGAAAGACACAACTACCGGGGAAGATATTTTCGAATGTGTAAAAAATGCATTTCGTACAATGGAATTACCATGGCAGAAAATGGCCAGTGTTACTACGGATGGTTGTCCATCATTGACAGGAAAGAATGTTGGTCTACTGAAGAGACTAAGTGACCGTGTTGCAGAGGTCGATTGCACCAGGGAATTAATATTTCTACATTGCATAATACATCAGGAAGTGTTGAGTGAAAAGGTGCTTGGCATGAAACATGTTGTGGATCCAGTTTTAAAGATTGTTAATTTCATTAGGGCGAGAGGTCTAAATCACAGACAGTTTATCACGCTTCTGGAAGATTGCGACTCGGATCATAGTGATGCTCCGTATCATACAGCTGTACGCTGGTTGAGTCTGGGGAAAGTTCTGAGACGTGCCTGGGACCTAAAAACAGAAATCTTACTATTTTTGGAGATGAAAGGGAAAGATAAAGATTATCCTCAACTCAACCAATCAGAATGGCTGTCAGATTTGGCATTTGCAGTCGATCTCTTTGAACATATGAATGAACTGAACACCAAACTTCAAGGGAAGGGAACTTTTGCTCACGAAATGTACTCAACAGTGAAGGCATTCAGGATAAAGCTAAAACTGTTTTCTCGCCAGCTCAGTCAGAATATCACAACACACTTTGCAACACTTGCAACTACGGCACAACCAATGATGTTAATTGAAAAGTACACTAATATGATATCTGCACTCGATAATGAATTTGGTCGTCGTTTTTCGGATTTTCAAAAACTTGCTGCTGAATTTGATATTCTGTCATCACCGTTTACAACTGACTTTGAAAAAGCGCCGGATGCTGTACAGCTGGAACTGATTGATCTGCAGTGTGACTCTACCCTGAAAGAGAAATTCCAATCTGAAAGCATTGACAAATTTTATGCATTACTGAATGCATTCAAGTTTGCCAATCTGAGAAAGATGGCCATGAAACTACTCGTTCTGTTTGGGTCCACATACATTTGTGAACAAACATTTTCGACCATGAACATTAACAAGACCAAGCTACGTTCCAATTTAACTGATGTTCACCTGCAGTCTTTACTGAGAATTTCTACATCAAACATGCAGCCAGAGTTCAAACAACTTGTTGACAACTTTGATCGACCACAAATGTCTCATTGACTTCAGTAGCTATTGAAGTACAATTAGTACATTATGATAAAATGATAAATTCATTATGTACTTTTTGGTCTCTATTCTTTGTAAAGTTTAAACTTTACATTAAACACGATTTATTATTTTATTTCTTGCATTAGTGAATAAATATGTGATTAAGATATTGAATACTATTAATGTAATAATCCGGCCCACCAAGGACTTCATTTTCCGACATCTGGCCCGCCGACTGGAGAAGTTGCCCACCCCTGATATAAGCAAATGCGAAATAAGGGTATATTATCAAATTAAGGCTAGCATTAGCTGACAATACAAGCTGTTTATTATTTTCCGGTTGATATAAGACACAGACAAGCGCTGTTGGAAATACATAAACAACTTGCCACTAGCATTAGTTGGTGATAAAATATTAGGTTTTCTATTCGCTACCACCCCATACTAAACACTGCCAAAGTAGAGTGAGCTCATAAACAGTCAATAGGCCTATTTATAACCACAAATAAATATGAGATCAAGCAACGAAATTGTCACATAACTATTAACAAGAAACGAGAATAACAGGCGTTAAGTAAAGAGAAAGCCACTTGCCGTAATTTATAAAGATTCACTGTACCAAACTTACGGTTTTTTCCATTAATGGTCGAACATAATAGAAAGCGATTTGGGAAATATAATAACAATTCATTAGTCATCACATACTACAAATACATTCCTACTCCTCACTTATTACAAATGACAATCTATTAAATGAGGCGGCAAACACAACAGCTTAGAAGGCGAAAGCTTCCGAACAACTATGACATCAAGAACATTAATAGTCACTTTACTAAAAAGACAAAAACAACTCAACCAATGACAGGGCTCATAAATCACGTTAACAGAACTGTATAATTTATTCTGCATTGTAACGCACAATATTTTACTAAAAATATAGAGGATTACAATTCGTACATAAGCCGAACAAAAACAAGAGAAATCACTCTCTAGTTGGCTTTTTGTAATGCTTTTCTTTGTAACCGATTAAGAACAATAAAGATCACAAATCTCCACTAAATTTAAATAGCTTCCTTTCTGGCTTGGGTTCTGGTAAGTTTGATCAGATTAGCTTTGGTTCTATTCTTCTTCGTCGTTTGAGCAATTTGTCGTGAGCTTTATGCAGGAAGATGTATATAAAGGTTACACTGCGTTAGCGCTCACGTTCAATTTCCAAGTCTTCAGTTAGACTGGGGCCACCACGACGGGTAGACTGCTTGCTGCTTGGCCCCACCATCTGTCTGCCACATAAAGACGGAGGCATCCGGTTAAGTGTCTTGCCCAAGAACACAACAAACAAGCTTGCCAGCTTGTTCTCCCCACTACCCCTATTTGCTGAGCGCCAAGCAGGGAAGCACAACAAACAAGCTTGCCAGCTTGTTCTCCACACTATCCCTATTTACTGAGCGCCAAGCAGGGAAGCTGCGAATACCATTTTTTAAAGTCTTTTGGTATGACTCGACTTGGGAAATGAACCCCAGATCTACCGACTGCGAAGCGGACGCTCTAACCACTACGCCATCGCGCCGGTTTTTTTGGGTTTGTTGAATTTGACAAATTAACTCCGGCTCCTTCAAAACTTGCTGATTCCATAGATTCAGATTTGGAATCCTCACCCCTGACTTTAATTCTATCCGTGCAGCAACAGTCAAACTCAAAACACTTTTGTCAGGTCAAAGGCAGGTAACTAAATGATTATAGTGTACGGCTCCAGGTAAATGCTGCGTTCTACCTTAACAATAGATTAAAACAAGCCAACCCCAAAACGACACAATACAACAAAAAAATACGTAGCATGATTCTTTTTGCCTCTACCCCACTAGATTCGCCCGTTCTTGCAAATCGCGTCCTCCTCTTGCAAAATCCAACAGAAAGAGATAGAAGCCATATTTCTGAGTGCCAGTGGCCGCAAAGTAAACACAGCCATCTATCAATGCTTTGTATGTGGTTGTGTATATCAAACATAGATTTTGCACAACCACTTGCAAGCACATCACAAAACCATAATGAAGGTGATAAACTAAATTTTTCAACTAACGAAGTGAGAAAGGTTACCAAAATATTTTTTGTTTAAAACTTTTAAACGGCAGCTGCTGTAATTGACTTCAAACTGTGTTCTGGTATTTGTCTAGATCTAAAACGTTGCTACGCACCACCACAGTCTTGAAGTTGGGACTTTATGAATCTTGCCTCATTGGAGACCTCTGTTTTTTCATTCATTTGGAGATTTTTTCCAAGGTAAGGATTACGGAACTTGTGGTAAACTGGGATTTCGGTCCCAAAATTACTAGTGTAGCAACCTCAGCAACTTTATTTACAAACCACAAACAGAAAGTCGACAACGACACTTGGCTTTATATATGAATTGCCATCCGCGATCAGTAGCTGTCATGATAAAATTGACTAGTCGCCACATGGAGTGCACTCATTTTAACCTGGACTACAGACAGATACGTGCCGTTGCGCTACACTAGGGATGACGTTTTTTCTTTTTGGGAAATCATTTCTGTTTTGTTGGCTTTAAATACACAGTCTAGTTCAAACTTAGGATTTCGGCGCCCAGAAGATATCGGTGCACACTTTTTTTCGAAGATTAACACTATTTTGCAAAGCCAAAAAGCGGTTTTTAGAACTTGTTTGTAAGGAGGGCTTTATTCTCCATAAGGGTAGCCTGAGGAAGCTGCCTCACTTGTCTCACCCTAAATCCACCACTACGTGAAGGTGACGAGTTTGTTAAATGCTGTTCTTGTGTTGTAGATACCGTAATATAGCTCGAAGTGGAAAAAACAGTTTAACGAAACATATTGTGTTGTCTATATTTATTCTCCATTCGCGAGAAAGCGATTTGTATCGCTGTCTTTTGAACGGGACGTCTGCACTCGCTTGGGAGTTGCCATTTCTGAGGTGTCTGGGCCATTTGTCTTCCACATAAAGGCGGGGGCGTCCCTTCAAATACCTTGCCCAAGGGCACAACAAGCGAATTTGCCTTCTTGTTCTCCACAATCTCCCCTAAGTGCCGAGTGCCAAGCAGGGAAGCTATGGATACCCCTTTTTAGAGTCTTTTGGTGTGACTCGACAAGGGAAATAAACGCCAAGTCTACCGACCCCGAAGCAAACGCTCTAACCACTACACCATCATGTTATATCAGAGAATCACAGGAAGAATTGTTCAGCTGCTGTGAAACTTAGAAAATTACTAACTTTTTTCAAAATGACAAGATGAGACACATAAAGTTATTTATATAATGTTCGTGGCGGAAAACAACAAGACGTTCATTATTTGCGATGGATTTTCAAAAAGAGGCTGCAATATTTCTCTGGACAATGAACTGGTCAAGAAGCATGGGAGCTGGAAAGACCAAAACTACAGAAATCGTAAGAGATAAAGGCAATCACTTTTCGATTCTAAAGAAACCAAATGCGCGCAATGTGTATTTGAGAAAATAATTTTAGGGCGGTTGTTTACAACTTTGTTTTTGTTTCATTGTCTTAATCCTCCTGTCAAGAAAAAGTGACCGAGGCGCTATGCATATGCCAAAAGCATAAGACCCTACTGGCTTAGAAGTAACCTTTTTTCCGATTGGCTTTTCTGTTCTCTTTAATTTGCTGTTTGAAATCTACCGAGTAGATACAGCTATCGTGAAACATCTTATCCAAGGATACAAAAACGCCCCTTAGATGCGTAGATGGGAGTTGAACCAAGATTATGTAATCGGGGTCGTCGAATGGTGAGAGTGATACTCTACATTGCAAGAGCACCAGTCATGCGTAACAGCATACATTCAGGTGAAGGGAAAAAGCGCTAAACATAAACGGGGGCCTGGGGGGCTTAGCCCCAAGAGTTTGGTTTGCTCGCAATAAACACTTTCCGATCGAACAGTCTTCAATGTTGACAAGTACGTAAACATAGGGTAACATTAGAGGATAAAATTATAAGTTGCTGAAAACGTTTGCTTGACTAATATCCTTGTAATCTAATGTAATATGAAATTCAGAATTAATTCCTACTCGGTGTGTATCTAGAAAGGATTCGAGGAATTTAGATCCACACAAATTTGTTAGATGCCCAATATTTTCTACTAGTTACTGCTATAGATCCACAACACTTGAAAAACAACAAAAGATAATACATTTCCCAGAAAATTTTCAAGATTTTAGAACAAAGGTTTCCGAACGGGGGATCATACCTTTGGGGTACAAGATTAGATTTCAAGGAGTATGAAGTTCACTATTTTTGATTTGTTTAGATTAGCAGAAATTTTGCTGAATGTTGAAATGGCTACATAGAATGCGCTAAAGAAACAAAGGGATACGGCCTGCAAAAACCGTATCCTTATCCGCTGGAGGAAAAACGAGAAAAAATATTTCTTTTGAGAGTGATTTTGCAAAACTGTAACTTAGCTTATTTATGTTCGAGCGTAAGTATGAGAGGGCGGTGAACATACCACCATGTAGCACAATCTGAGTGTACAAAGCATTAAGAAGTGCACTCTGCATACATTCTACAAATACTTTTTATGCTCATTGGCAATGCCATGTTTTAAAACTTACAATTTACAATGCTGGCAAGCTTTCTGAAGTTCGTGTGATTGAATGTTGCATTTATGTTTCTACATAAGAGTTTAAAACGTCAGAAATGTTTTGAAAATGTGGCATCTTCCGAAATCCCGGAAATGCCTGAGACAAATCTCAAAGGACGTGATAAACCACGAAAATTGTAAGTAAAGATGTAGGTAAAGACATCATTACATTGCAACACCTGCCTGCCATGAAATTACTATGCGCCATGCTTTCCAATTTGATTGCGTTTATGCAAAATCAATTCCCGCCTGTTTCCAACCGTTGTTTAACCTCCTTTCAAGTTGTGTGTTGCCAACATCCATCACTCAGTGCAGCAATAGCATTGAATTTTTTCATTTTCTTGCAAAGAATATTAATTCACTTTTGGTCAACATTGAACAACAAATGTTTGTTTGTATTAACAGCAGGGTTGAAGTGAAGTGGAAAAGCCGTTTCCACATCTTTTTGGACTAAGAACATGTGTTTATATTATTTTAATAAGAGATCTTTGCAAAAATTCTTTTAGTTGGGCCATACCATCTCAATAATGCGATAGCACTTTTATCTTGTTCACCATAAGCAGTAGATTAAAGCTGAATTTCCACTAGTAAAAACGCAACAACGATAGGGAAACCCATAAGCTCTAAAATTTTGTAGAGCGCACAGACGGAGCGAGAGACGACTTAGCGATACAGCATACTCACTGTTACGACATGATTTTGTGATGAGGCGTTATCAAGAACAACAGTAACGCTGGTCGCGTCTGAGGGTATTTCCAAGTCTTTGACAACTTGTGATCTCCAAATTTTCATCGCGTTTTTGGCCGCTGGAGGTCCGGCTTAATTCATGCAGTAGGTATTAAGCCGTGTGTGGTATAAACAACACCTAATTAACTAAAGATAGACATTGCAGTCTAAATTTCAGCTTGGAAAGTTATAAGAGAATACTGCGATGTGGTGCCATTGAAATTTACTTACATGAACCCGGTTGAAAGCTAGTAAAATATTAACCCTATACAGCAGTTGAATAACAATGGACTGGAGTGAAGGACCAAATTCAAAATGCATTGAAAAATTTATTGCGAGTAGCGTTTCCACACTAAATGCTATGCACCACAGCAATTTTGATTAACAGCAATACCAATTGCCTTCTTTATGATGTAAAAGTCGATGTTTATGCAATAGTTGATCAGTTTATAAAGGTCCATCACTGGATACAGGGTTGTTAACAAATTATCCGACGCTTTTTTATCCGACTTTTGATTCCCCTCTCCCATGTGATGCATTGTACACTTTTGTAAACCCCTCCCTCTTATGTGATTCATTATATAACAAAAAGTACTGAAACAAATTTTAAATATTCGGATTCGCCACAAAAGCCTGTTTAATTAAAAGTTTGATACCTTCTATTTTTTTCTTATGGTTGTAAGTTAATCATGTTACAATTTCTCTTGTCCCCCTCCCCCATATAATATCAATATGATGATTTTGTTCCACCGCTTCCCCCTGGAGGCGTCATAAGATATTTGAATTAGGATTTCCAATTTCTCGATTTTGAAAAAAAAAACGGGAATTCGGCTAATGTCTGGCCTAATCCCGGGACCCGGAAAAAAACCGGTATTGCATAAAATACAAACAACAAAACGTAAATGCATCAAGTTTGCTTTAATTATTTTTCATATAATGACTGCGTAAAAAATTCAATGCACTAACAGATTTGTCACTTAGTCGTGAGTTGTCACATAGTTTTGTGGCAAACAATCCTGCAGCAGAAAATGCTCGTTCTGCTTCAATTGACGTTGGTGGGATCGTCAATAAGGCTTTGAATAACTACTCCAATTTGCTTGGTCTTTGTCTGGTAATTTCTAGTAGTTTCATTTCCTGCATGATTACAGTTTGAAATTGGCTGACTTAACTTCTATCATCAACAAATGTCTCCAACCAAGTGGGGGAGTAGAGTTTGTCGAATGTTCAATATGTGTCTGAAGTTTTTGGAAAAGATTTTCATGCTCTTGATTTTTGTTAGTATTGTTAGCCAACTCTATATCTTCGTTCTCATCCTGACCTTTTTCTTCATTACTCTCATTTTCCCAAAATAGACGGCAAAATAAAGTGGTAGCAGTTTTCACAAACCATCTTTGGTGTTACCACCTAATAACGATATGTCATCAGCATAATGCTCATCATGAATCGATAAATTTGGATTTTGAAGATAACGTATCAAGTTAATCATATCGTATTGTCGTCTTTGTTGTATACGGTTTTTTACGGAATAAAGAAAATCTTCCGCAAGGCTTAACTTCCTCTTCTTTAACTCAAAAAATATATATTGGCAAATTCCTTCCGCAGTCAAAAGCATTGCATCTTCACGACATAAATCATCGACCGCAAGTTTTATTGGTTAAAGAGCGCATTTTAGCTCGTTAAGAAACAAAAATTCAGCTGTTGATATATCACAGGGGTGGGCAAAGTTTTCAATAAAAGAGCCACGTGCGGAGATGTAGAATTACGGGAGAGCCACAAATTCCGTTTGGAGCGTTAATACAATTACAACAAACAAAACAAGCTTTAATCAAAACAATTTAATTGAAACAAGCACAGCGATACACGATATTACAGTTTTTGCGAGATTTTACCAGCATTTGATTAACTGTGGGTTTCCATTCTATTAGCTAGCTTCTGAAAATCTGGACAATATGATGTCAAGGCGATGCGAATTAATTCCCTCAAGTGATCATTTGTTAGGCTTGCACGATATTTTCATTTTACAAATTTCATTACTGAGAATAAAGATTTACAGCAATATGTTGTGCTAAAAACGGAAAGCAGTCGTGCACTGGTCTTTTAAAGTTCTGGATATTTACGCTCTGTAACCTGTTGCCAGAACTCCACTGTAGAATGACACTTATTAAAAATTTTTAGAGCCAGATCTTCTTGCAACTCGGTCAGTTCCATTTCTGCTGCAGATACGTCAGTGACGAAAGGTTGACGAACTGGACAGCCATCATAGATTACATCGATGTCAAATGGATTTACAAGGAACGTAAAGTATGGCTTAAGCTCCTGCAAATCGTCAAATCTCGCTAAAAATTCTTTCAGCAGTCCTTGCAATTTAACTTTATATTCTTCCACTTTGTGGTCTGTTATTACTTCCGTAAATGCACTGTCATTTTGAGGTTGGGAAAATGACGGAAAGTTTTTGACATGACTTATGTCTCTTCGAAAAACTTTAATTTTGTTCTGGAAACCAAAAACACTATGAGCAAAGTTTGTTATAATCTTTTCACCACCCTGGAGTTTAAAATAGAGAATTTGTAGATGCATCGTTATATCAATGAGAAACATCAGGTTTAGTATCCATACATTATTTTTTAGCCGAGGATAACATTTTCCCTTTTCGTCAAGAAAAAAATTGATAGGCTTGAACATATCAACAAACCTACTCAGTACATTACTTTTTGACAGCCATCTAACAACACAGTATAAAGAAACACCACTTGGCGCATCTTCCAACTCCAACTCCTCTACAAAGTAATGGAATTGTCTGTCGTTTTTCCCATTCACGCCTATGAAATTTACTATTTCGAGAACAGTTTTTATGGCATCTTAATACCTAATGCGTTTTGCTGCAAGATGTTCACGATGGTTGATGCAATGTATTGGAAGGAACTCTGGAAAGTTAGGATCGCACTTCATAAGTCCAATTAATCTGACACGTTTACACACCATTGCTGGTGCACCATCGGTCGCAACACTGACAAGTTTAATAAAGGGCACATGAAATCTTGTTGAAGCTTCGTCAAGTGTATTTTTATTGTCAACTCCACGAGTTGCTTCTCTTATTGCCACCGGTCCAACTACTCTTTTTTGATTGTAAGACCAGATGAAACATACCGAACAAATAAGGCTAATTGCGGATTATCTTGTATGTCTGTTGATTCATCAAAAGCAGTACTAAATCCAAGGGAACTTTTCAAGTCACTTTGCACTGTAACTGCAATATCTGCACTTATCTGAAAAATGGGCCTTTGTGTAGTTCGGCGCGAACATGGCATTTGCGCTCTTAAGTGCTGAGGCTTTTTGCTGTTTGGATCCAACACTGCGACCACATCAGTTATATTTTTCTTCACGAATTCACGGTCAGAGAATGGGTGTTTAGAACGAGCAATGCCAAGACATAAGAAAAGAAGCTTTAGTTGTCACATCAGATTCCTTGCTGAATGCTTTCATAAATCGCTATTGACTTGCTCACGTAAATTTTAACTCAGTTAACTGCCTTTTTCTTACTTCCGATTTTGGTGGAATCTTGCTTGAAAAGTATTTGTGATTGGTTTCACATTTTTACATTACTGCTTTTGTTTTGATCAAGCAACTTATGGCAAATTAGACACAAAGGCTTATTTTCATGAACAGTAAATGCATAATCTTCTTCCCACTCCACATTAAAAACTCTGTTTTCCTCTTCATATTTTCGTTTCTTTGTATCTGTTGATATCATCTCACTTTGTTTTGTAGGATATTTAGTATATTTGTGACATCGACTTTAGTATAGTATAGTTTGAAATAGCACACAACTGTACATTAAATCTTCACTTCTGAGTCTGACCTATATTCCTACTTCACGCTTCGCACTGCAATGCTTACAATAAACGAATGAATAATTTCCACGCTATAATGTGATTTAGCACCTACTGTTCTTAAAATTTTTTTCTTGACCTAATTTCAACTGTGAATAACAGTTTATTAAGAATTAATGGCGTCCTACCTTGGTGAATACTAAACAAGCTATTACAATCAGATAGCTATGAAACTAACTATTGTGGGTAACAATACATATGAATAACAATTGTGCACTAATAAATTACGATATTATTGTTCAAAAGAAAAGCCGCAAACGAAACGTCGGCAAGCCGCACTTCGCCCACGTTTATATATCATGTTTAGGGCCCACTAAAGTCAAAATTTTTTCAGGACCTTGTTGCATGATCAAACGTGTACTAACGTTCGTTTCAGGTGTTCAGGAGTCTGTTTTGGTACATTTTATAAGTCAAAATCAAGTCAAAATTTTGCATAAACTCAAAACTTCTCAAAATTGTCTTCATCAAAAATTTCCTTACAAAAACGAACAAATTTACATTTTTTTGAATTTTTGAGCTGCTATTAAAATTTTATGCGCAGTTTTATTTGATTTTAAACATCTCCAATAGTTGCAATGGTAAAAATGCGTGCGGTAATTGAGAAGGAAATAGCACTTATTATGCATCAAATCGTCATTGTTGATGCATAAACACATAATTGTTAGACAATTAATCTATTCCTATAAAACCTTTGCGCTCTTTACACGTGGTCTTTTTAAGTCGTAGCTTGCAAAGCAAAGGATGCCTAAACAAGCCAAATCTTCTACAACGAAAGTTAGGCAAATTTGCCAGAAATATCCGGATGAGTTTTCGGCAACTCCTGCCCGCGACTTGCGATGCAACCTAGTCAAATGCGACAAAAAGTTTTTTGTGGAAAGCCACCGAAAAAGTAAGCAACACCAAAGAAAATTGGAGACGAACAGCAAATCCCAAACTAAGCAAACCTTTTTACAACTCGATCAAGTAAACTTCAAGGAACAGGTTGTCTCTTCATGCTTAGCTGCAGATATTCCACTTCATAAACTGAACCATCCTTCTTTAAAATCTCTGTTTGCTACAATGGGAAAAGTATTGCCTTCGAAGACTGCAGCCCGGGCATGTATTGCTAAATTAGCATCCCAAAAAGAAAAACAAATTCAAGAATTACTTCGTGACAAAAATTTTTTTAATTGTGGATGAAGCAGAGATTGCTAAACAAAAGTATATTAGTGTGCTTGTGGGCAGCTTAGATGCCTCAAATCAGACATTCCTCGTTGATTGCCATCCACTTGACAGCGGTAGCAATGTCAATAGCAGTATTATTCTGCACACTGTGGATGTAGGGTTGCCAACCGTCCTTTATTTCATAGGACAGTCCTTTGTTTGAACCCCCCTGTCCTTGTCCTTTATTAAACTTAGAATTGTCCTTTATTTTGGAGGCCACCACGTCCACGAGCAGTATTTATACATGGTGGCCTCCAAAAAAAAAAAAAAGGTGAACACCCGATCACGCATCCGGACAAGGACAGAGGGGTTCAAATAGAGGGCTGTCCTTTAAAACAAAGGACGGTAGGCAACCCTAATCACAGTGTCCTTTATTGAAATTTGTCAAAGTTGGCAACCCTATGTGGATGACATATTGCGACAACTTGAAATAAAGCGCGAGAACTTTTCATTGTTCTTGACTGATGCTGCTCGGTACATGTCTTTGGCTGGAAAGACATTAAAGGAATTCTACCCTTCTTTGATGCATGTCACCTGCGTTGCGCACTTACTACATAACTGCGCTATGAGTGTGCGTGCTCATTTTAAAAATATTGATGAAATAATAGCAACGATCAAGGCCGCAACAATCAAAAACAAAGATCGCAAGAAAGATGTTCATGATGCTGGTCTGCCATCTCCTCCTGACCCTGTAATTACAAGATGAGCAACTTGGCTTGGAACTGCCTTATATTACAGTGAGAACCCTCCAGCTGTTCGTACCATTGTCAACAATTGGACAAGTGCAGGCCTCTTAGTCAGCAGAGCAAAAGACGCTATCAATGTAGAAGATTTGGTGCCGGACTTGGTTAAAACAAATCAATACCTGACCCTAGCAGCCAACGTAGAGTTCTTAGAAGGAAGTGCCTGCACGATAACCGAAGCATACGGACTGCTGAAGAATATGCAATTCGATGATGACCCGTGCGCAATTAAAAATTACATAAACAAACGACTGTCCAACTCTGATTTAGAAACAATAATAAACTGTACCAACTTGACAATTGACCCAACAAGCTACGCACTATTGTAAAAAGCCCAGCCAACCTCTGCTACTGTTGAGAGGTCGTTTCCTATGCTCAGTAAATTACTGAGAAAAGACAGAAATTTTGATGTTAAGAACGTAAAAAAAATATATGATGCTGTATTACAATAAAAAGTCCTGGCAATTATACTGTGTGGCTTTCGTTAAAAACATCATAGACAGACTGTTAATGTACAGTACAGTTGCGATAACAACGCATTTTTTGTATTACACACTAATTGATACCGGTACAAACAATGGCTCGTTATCCTAGGTTTTGACGTCATGCATCGCTTTGTTGCATTACTTCAAGACTGAGTGACTGAGAAAATGTTTAAAGTGGGCTACCCTCTTCTTTAAAAACTTATGTAAATTGCGGATTATAAAACATTTTTAATCAAAAAGTGCAACAAGACATAAATAATAGGCGAAAGCGGTTAGGTCAAAATAAAGACAAAAATATATTTTTTTAGGTCAAAAAAACGGCCCTAATCATGTTCAATTGACAAATCGAGTAAAGCTTTCGATATGCACTTTCTTAGACATATAAGCCTTTCAATCATTTCATACACAGAACCCCAACAAGTTTTACAATCTAGGACAAGTGACAACTCCTTGTTTTGTTCCATCAACACTTATTTCTGCAAGACGTCGCTTTTCACCGAAGTTCTTCAAAATATCTTTGCAACCTTTCGCATCTTTTTGAGTACATTCTCTATTTCTGCATTGAAAACTGGTACTTCGTTTGATGCTGTTGCGGGGATTACTATACCAAAACCTTCTTTATACATTTCTTCATCTTGATCGTCGTCGTAATCGTAACCTTCACCTGCAATATGAGTCACATTTCTGTTTTTGTACAATACATCACACACACCCAGATGCATACCATGCGCATAGCAGAGTTGGTAATTTGGTTGAGAAATTTTACTCAATTTTTTCATTACTGAGGCGCCATCAGAGACGATGCTGACAACAGATGTCTGCATGTTGGTTATTCCAAAACCAGCCAACTGTTTCTCCGACACTTGAAAATTTTCTCTGCATCACATGATTTTAAGCATTCTTATAAGACCCAAATTTATAACATCGTTTTGGCAATGAACGTTGTTATTCATGTATCTTTGGCAACAAACTGAAGTATACACGTCCATAGTCACACTAAAACGGGTGTTGGCTTTAACTTTTATTTAAGTTTCGGCCTTTATCTCTTTTTGAATGTCATTGTATTCACTGTGAATTAAATTCATAATACTTTAGTCCGAAGAGGGAAGACGAAAGCCTTTGGCATTAAGTGACGAATGAACTTACTTTTGCTTGTAGAATGAATAGAAAAATAATCCACAACTGCCAGTTGAGAGGCAGTACCTTGCAAACTTTCTTTTTTTACATTTACAAATGGTAAGATCGATTTCTGCTGAATTCTTGCTTTCTTAGAAGTACAAGGTTGATCTTTGCTTTCAAAGCTAAGGTTGTGCTTGCTTTTCAGGCGACGAAAAAAAAGACCGCTAGTTGAACCACTTGTTCAACATACTTTTTTTGAACAATGAATACAACTAGCTTTGTCACTGTCATCATCATCTCGTGTAAAATGTTTCAAAACTTTAAACTGATTACTACATTCCATAACTAAATGGCACTGCAACTGAATTTCAGTTACTTGCTCTTGCGCAATGACAGTAACAAACTGGCTCAAACCTTTTATCCTTTGGTCAACAGCAAATAGTTCAACAATCGGGGTGTCAAGTATTGTGTCGTCACACTAGGAACAATCACAATCAATTTAATTTAGGCACAAGTGTCGTAAGGATACTAGCTCACAAAACCGGGAATTTTTAGTAAAAAAAAGCGGGGAATGGGATAGCTAAAAAGTTGCTAAATCCAGGGAATTCCCGAAACCGGAATCCCGGTTCTCAAGCCCTAATTTGAACAACTCTTAACCTTAGCGAAAGTTAATCATTTTTAACTTCAAAATGAATATTTAGTGGGTGTAAATTTGTACTATAAAGTACAATTCTGTTAGTCTGTTTTATTTGCCCCGAAGCTAAAGAGCGTAGAAACATTAAACTTGGCACGATACCAAGGTTAGTGTCATAAAGGGGTTGTTTACGTCAAAATGGTGTCCCAATTAAAAATAGATTCTACAAATATACTTTTAATTCAACTATTTAACGGAGGAAAGTGACTTCGAACTTAAAAAAGAGCCTCGAAGAAACAACCTGCAAAAACTGTAATACAGGTACAGGTATATTAAGGGCTAACATGACGTCACAATCAACCTTTTTTTTTTAAAAACTTGTTTTATTTTGCCAAAAAGTGCCAACCCTAGAAACGCGTTTCACAGATTTACAAAAGATATTTAAATCCTGCATTTTATAGAAAATAATTCCCTACGATTTACTTTACTATAGCATTACAGAAAAGGATTGTTTGACTCGGTTCAACTCTGTCTTCGTCATGTGATGATGTTTTTTGGCGCGTCGCAATAGCAGCAATTGTGAGTGATTCCAATTTTTCAGTTTATATGCAAAGTATCGACCACTAATGTTTTCATTTCTGGCAGATACTGACATCCTGTTTTAGTTTTTAAGTCTCATCAGAACGTCTGAGTCACGAGCACCAGGATATAATAATGAAATAAATGTTGAGAGCAGTCTATACATGTCAGGTAGATACTTTTTCTAACTGTGGTTTCTAACAAGGTCGCACCAAAAAATAGTGTTTCAATTTCTTATGTATTCTTGCTGCTTGCAGGAAGAGCATTGATGACTTGGACTGTTATAAATAGCAGTTATAACTTCTCACTCTTCCTAGCTACTTAGTAAGTAGAAACATATCTACCTCTTTGTGGTTTTGTATATACAAAAAAACGTATCAACTAAGCGGCAGCAACTCATGTCTGTATTGACAACCGGCTACAATCAGCTCTTGTCGTTTCGTATGGCAGATGCTGACAGCTTAATTTGATCGATTGAATTATGTATCATCAGAACATTTATTGTGCGTCACGAGCACCGCATCATATTGATCTTTTTTGTGACAGAACTGTTGAATGTTATAAAAAAGATTTCAGCCAGAGTTGCCCGCAGAATATTTCAAAAAGTAACAAATACCATGGTCTAAAAGTAAAAAATTAATTGACAAGGCAACAAATAAAGTCAATGTGTTAATATAATTAATAAAAAAAACATGTATTTTATCGTAGAGGTGTCCAAAAAAGAACGTTTCCTAAAAAAGTAACAATTAATTTGGGAAATATTTAATTGCGAGAAAGGTAATGATCTTTTTTTTGGAGACCACCACGCATGTAGATATTCATTTTGGGCTTTTTTCAATGATCAACATCTTTTCGGGCTATTTTAGTAGAAAAAGTGGTGACGAGGAAGAAATCCAGTTTAATTTACTATTTTATAAACAATTCTTTCTCTGTACAATTTAAGATTTATCCTTGAAGTCTAAATCATAAAAATTGAAATACAGTATATGTCAATAATCAAGTGAAATAACAACGACTTTTAGTAGCGTCGTAACAAAAATATCAAATTTTAAACTTGCAAGAAAAAAGTAACAATTTGTTACCAAATCTAACAACTCTATCAACCCGGTTTCAGCTCTTGTTTGAGGCAAAGTATCAAAGATAAGCCTTTCGCTGCCGAACTAACCATATTCGTACTGCAGGTAAATTGCCAAGCGCGGGTATGAATTAGTGTTACAAGACAGGGCCGCTTAACATTTTTTGCAGACGGCTAATTTTTAACTTTTTGAAAATTTCTCGGGCCGTCAGAGTTCGTAATCCATATTGTCCCTACGCACAATACAGTTTCCGAGCAGTGGCTGGTGACGGTGTTTATCTCAAAAGGTAGTGAAAAACTTTTTTCCGGAGATGCATACTTCCTTAGTAACTTTTACGCCAAATTTTCCGAGTTTTACGATTGAGAACTTTTTTCTTCGAGACCGGTTTTTCCAACATGTAACTGATAAGTTTGCCCTCCAAGGCCACAACACCTCATGTCTTTAGTCGCGGGCAGCAGGCTGCATACCCTTGTTATAAGACATTAGTTTCCAGAAAACAACAATGTAAACCATGAATCTCTTGGCATTCTGCCCAACCTGCTTGTTTACCTTGACGACAACAAAAGAGTTAAGGGGAAAAAGCTTTAGCCATTTGGTTGCACTCTTATTTTTTCTTGATAAGTAACGGCTGTTTTTACCAGAACAACTCGATTTTCGTAATAGCCACTAGCAAGAGAAGCACTTATTAAAAAACAAAATTTATTTTGAAAAGCATTAAATTGAAAACAAGTTAGTAGTGAAAAGCATCGCATGAGAAATATGTAAGGAACAGGCATGTTGACAACGCTTACAAGGTTGTTTTCACTGGTGCCCAGGCTCTTGCGAGACTGAAGACCAGAGTATTGCCTTATCTTTACATTACAGTTGAGAATAAATTTACACTAGTATACGTTCATTTAACTTTTAGAAAGCAATTGCAAATTACACAATCGATAGATTTAAAAACACAAGAAAAAACAAATGAACAACTGAATTAAAAATGACGATCAGCTTGAGGAATAATTTGAGATCAACTTCAAAAATTTTTACTGCAATTTGTTTGCAGTTCAAGAATAATTACACAAATATAAAAAGAAAAACATAAAAGAACGATGTTAAAAGTTTAATATTAAACATTCACATTTTTACAAAAACTGTTAAAGTCCGTATAAATTATAATTACTGCTACTAAATATAAGTTATAATAAGTTGTTACTCTAGCAACAAACAACACTCACGAAATGAATAGTCTAATAGCAAGCCAATTTAAGCACTCTTAACGTTGTTTCCCCTACACCTATAATTTTTTGTAAAGTTATAAATGGTTACTGAAATCTTATAAACAGGATTGGAATCGGCTCTAGCAAACAAATCAGAAAATGTTAAACTAAGAGTACATGAAACTAAAAACTTATTTTCAGTGTAGGACAGGATACCTGTCCTCCATATCTTTTAGGCATTTTGTATTTATTTTACTTGGTGGGTTGTATTCGTATTCTGTAACTGTTAGTGATATGCATGTGACATAACGTTTGTCTCCTGAAAAGTTTCTTAGCAAACTAGCTTAGTGCATAAAATATTATTAAAAAGCTAAAAAAACAATTATGTTTCAGACAATTGATATGTAGGACCAAATAAATAGGCTTGGAGTTCTACAAATTTCTTTATTACAACCAACGCAAAATAAATAGCCTTCGTGGTGGCAAACTGTTGTCAACGTCTTGAATTTAAATATTTTGAATAAGCCACACCAGCAAAATGATGAT
Source organism: Trididemnum clinides (assembly GCA_963675345.1). Taxonomy (NCBI): domain Eukaryota; kingdom Metazoa; phylum Chordata; class Ascidiacea; order Aplousobranchia; family Didemnidae; genus Trididemnum; species Trididemnum clinides. The sequence goes on along the minus strand of OY776285.1, from coordinate 34,979,205 downwards.
GTGTTGGGTACCTTTTCGACGCAATTGTCAATTTTAGGGCCAATATCCCAAAGTAAATAACTTCACACAATTTTTTACTGGTTACAAGCACGGATGCTGTGTGTTTTGTTCAATTGTTTGTCGGATCCAGGACTCGAACCTATTCACAGGAGTGTAGACTCCGACCTGACCTGGGGTTCCACAGTGTACGAATCCGAACGAAGTGACTCCCGATATCCGCCACACATTGTTCTGGCTGCACATTAATGGTCCTCCAGAATCACCCTAAAATTAACGTTGAAAAATGTAAATTTATGACTTGCATTTAAGAAAAAATGCAGGGTAATAAAAACCAAAAATTTGTAATTGCCGATAACGGATTTTCATGCTACAATAATAAGTTAAAATTACGCAAAATCAGTTGATGCCATCAAATGAGCAATACGAAACGATTACAAACTAAGATGATAACAAAACTGTTTATAATATTTAATCTACATAGGCATCCGCATAAAAAACAGGAAACGGCAAAAAAGCATTTTATGCTGCCACGTTAGAATGGGAAACATTCAAGCCATGGATATACTAAGAAGAAAGCATTTTTCGATACCAAAATAAACCTTGCCTCAGTCGGTTTACTTATTTATGATAGAATGTTTTTTTGCGAGGTAGATTAAAGCGTAGTGGTCCTTATTCCTTTTGTGTGCTTGCTTGCTAGCTTCCTTTGAGCTTTCATAACTTTTGCCTATACTTTAGGTCTAAAATTTTGTTACGGCATGGACTTACAGCCTTGAAATTGACACCATTTTTCGTGAACTCAGCTTTGGTGATTTGTACGCTACGAGCGCTGATCGCACAAGCGCTCGCAGTTAAGAAACACCCATTTATGGTATGTTATTACTATCATTTCACAGAAAAATCAAAGCACTATTTTCTCGAAATTGACGCGTTAGGAGCGTATTTCCCGATGGTTTCTTACTGCCTCTGCGTAACTGTAAGACAAGCATGAACACAAGTTGTTCTCTATCTACAGTTAAGTTAACTGATGAAAATCTGGTCAACTCATTTAACGCAAGTGGAGAGCATGGAAAACTGGACCGCAAGGCTGCAAATTCGATCGATTGTTGTTCGAGTCCACTATGGTTTTGCTAGGGTGAGTTAAAGTTTGCGCACTGCACATTAGACATACCAAGTTGGAATTCGACAAAATGTTCAGCAAGTTCATTTCTTGTCGAAATCAGATTTGAGATTTTTAATATCTTATATTTTTTGAGTTTGAACTCTGAGTTATTTAGTGCTCTAGTCTTTAGCCGTACTGGAAAATAACCTTACGGTCTTCGAGTCCACACTTATGCGTGAACAAAAATAGAGATAAGTTACAAGCCAACAACTGTTTACTTACCACGCACGAATCTGTGGCGGCTGTAATTGGGTCGCCAGCGCAAAAATGATCTGCCGCTCTCAGGTATGTTCTGTAATCATCTGTCAAGTTTAAACAAACTTCAAAGTCCAAGATTGGAACAGGAGCTTCTTGTAAAACGGAAGAGAGCTGAATTCCGAAACTAGATGGGGGTTCTGTTGACAATTACATGTTGCTGTTAATCAATTTGCCTAACTGAATTTTTCTGCTTGGTCTAGTAGAAAATTAGGTAATCTAAATGTTTACTTTAAAAGGACGTCGGGCTTCCAGTTTCACTGCTTAAGCAAAACCCAAGACTTAGTTTAAAAACAAAATTTTGTTCGCCTAATTGAGGCCGACAAAATTTCAACCCCTGAGTCTAAAACTTAGGTGCAAAGTTGATGTGTAGGCCAGTTAGGCTAAATATTTGTTTAATAGCAGCCCGCGTCTGTAATTTATTTGGCACGTTGGTCTCGAGAAGGCACTGAATATCCTCTTGCTACACACAAAAAAGCTATCTTGAGGTAATTTTCATGCAACCTTAACCCAGATCTTACCCAAAAATTAATCCGCGATCTCTCTCTTGCAAAACCTTTTGCTGTTAATCATGCAATTACTTATAAAATCTGCAGCATCACAGTGCCGCTTACCTGTGGAACCCCAGCCTGTTATGTAGCACGTTTCTCCTGGTACAGGAGGCGCTAGATCAGGGAGGCAAATGGGATGGATTTCGTCTGATAGTGTTACTGGTTGACGCAGCTTCAATAAAGCGATATCCCCTGAAAGAGTAAAGGACAGGTAACATTCAGTATCTCCATCTTTCAATCCCAGAAAAATCTCCATCTTCTTTAGTTATACGCAAAACAACTTGAAACCTGCTTCCTTGCTATTGATTTGATCGCGAGTACAAACACAAGTTGTTTCATGTATTCTACAACAAGTCACTGCAATCAAGTTTCAAAGGCAAAAGAAAGATGAGGGCAAGAGGGTATACCCCCTGCAATTATAGTGCTTGCTCACTTTATCATTCAAAAGAACAAAATTTTCTGTTTAAAAACCTATAGGCTCGAGCTCTTGTGACCAAAAAAGCAAAGCTTTGAAGAAAGAGTTGTTAGTCGATAGCAAAGGGGAAATGCTGTTTTTTGAGAACTAACACTCAAACCTTCATTTGCTCCATACTTCTTTAAAAGCCAGTCTTTACACCTGTTTACTGCTGCAATATGAAACGTACCGTAAGTCACAAACGAGTAATTGTAAGTGGAATGCACAAATATGTCGCTGATGTAGTGTCGTTGTCCTCCTTCAAACAGCCGATGCACACCAAGCTGCACACTCCAATCCGTACTGGGATTGTCAGCATTGATATCGTATTTGCTAATAAAAGCAAAAAAGTTAAAACTTATCATTTTCCATTAAAAATTTAAACTAAATTTTTCTCAGAGCAGGATGATGAGCGCCGGGCCTCCTTAGCCAACAATCACTAGCTCTCAACGTACTGTAGATGTAACCCTACAGCTATGGGCCACTAGCACATTCTTTGTTTCGGTAAAAATGTCAAGAGGTAAGGCTAAACGTTCAAAACGTATTTTTTAATGACACCTACAGCTTTCACCCTCAATGCACTTACAGAAAGGTAGGGTGGATTTGGTAAAGCGTTTTTCTGAAATGTGCACACCTTTAATAAGTTAAGTGTATTAACTCCACTCTAGGGTTAACAAAACAACTTAAATAACTACTTACGTCTCATTTATGCAGTGCCCTGCAGTGATCATCCACTGAGGCGCAATCAGAGTTGCTCCACATTGATGAATCCAAGCGCATTCCCCATCTACGCAATGGTTGTATTGCCAGCTTCCCTGCCACGGCCAATCATATTCGATCGATTCCTGCCAAATTTAAAAGAGTAATTCATTGCTTGAACCGACTAATTGAAGTTGGGTTGTTAGTCTCCATCAATGATAAGTCAACTTCATGCTAGGTGGTAAAGAAAGTCGATATTCGTTTTTCACCAGAATGGTCTGATAAACTGCAAGTATATTGCTTTACTGAACCAGTGTTTAGCTACGAATAGGCAACAACGCAAAAGTATTGTTACTTGAAAAAACTGATGAAAATATTGTGTTTAGAAGAGGTTGTTTAAACAACTTTCTACAAACAAAAAGGTTTATACAAATTTTTAAGAAAAAATTATGTTCTTACTGCCGAAGAGGTGTTGCTTGCAACCCTAAAACATGGTCCAGCGAGTAGTTGTATTTTTAAGGAAAGCACTTTACAGAAGCCGCACAATGAATTTATCAGTGCTCCGACCCAGGTCTTAAGAGCAGAGCTTGTATTGGCGAGATTGCGTACAGTGCTTCATGGCCGAGCGGAGCCGTCTTCCGCTTTCAAAATCAACCGTGTCTTAAATTTAAACGTAACAGGATGAAAAAAGAATATTATTAAAAAGCACCTTTCCTCCGAATATTTTTAACAAAGGTTCAAGGGTGCTGTTTATTTTCCTTCGACCGCATTCAAATGAATCAAAAAACGCCGGAACTGTCGCGTTGCATGATAATTTGCTCGGACATGAAATTTGTTCTCTGTTCGCTCCAGGACAGCCTAAAAATAAAGCAAACAATAACCACTTTTTCCTCACACCATAGTTTTTAATAATTCAAACACCATCTGCGAAAGGCAGCGGAAGCACAACGGAGGATTCCCTCTGGAAATGTACAAAAAATTTCAGAACAGTTTCTTCTTCTTTAGGTTAAAAATTAACCTCACAAATAAACTGGCTTTTAATAAATGTCATTCTAGAAACAACAAGGCTTATGTTTAGTAAGAAGCAGTGAAAAAAATAGGTAAGGGCTTCAAGTCGCTGGCGGTAAACGTAGTCTATGGAAATACGAGCAAAAAAGGAGATGCGGGATAGATTAATCTTATTTGGTTTATGTTGGAATAGGGAGTCATAAAAAACTTCTTTATATATTCGGTAAGAATGATTTTCTACAAATAATACGGCATTGAGAGCGAACCAGCTTAGTTGCTGGTAACTTGCGCAATACACTCTTGTACCTGATAACTGTCCAGTTTGGTGAAGGCATTCTCTGAATCTTTCTTTTATTCCACTCTCACCGCAAGTAGCTGTACAACAGGAATAAGCAGACCAAGAACTCCAGTATGGGCATGGCTGCAAAACAGGAATTATTTTAACAATAATTAAAACTACTGACTAAAATTTGAAGCGATTCTAATGAAGGATGATGAAGACGAAACCCGACCTAAGCTGAGTTCAGACTTGTCGTACAAGTCACGCTTTTCTCAAAACGTTTTTGCAAGCCATCGTCTTTTTTTGCTGCCGAAAAACTCCACCGCCAACAAGACCTTGTTGGTGATGGAGTAAATAATTTGTTTTCACGACTGCTAAAATTTACTTCCGCATGTTTTCAATTTTATCGTCAAACACTACTATATGACTGGCTTTAAAGTGAAGTACTTGGAAAGGTTATTTTACATAATACCTCTTTGTACAATAGAAAAGTTGAAGCCTATTTCAAGCAATAATATTGCTGTGCAATCTTCTGCAATTGAATTGCTGCACAGTGTTCAGATTTCACAGCAATAACGTTGCTGTGCAATCTGAAGAGTAAAAAGCACGGCAACATTAACAACAGGCAACTTACCAGCGTATTACAAGAAACGGTTTCCGTATTTTTCCCGGGACATTTTCCACGCACGCAACGCCGCGTTCTGGTGGTGCTCCCCTCTCCACACGACCTGGAGCACCTGCTGTACCGCGACCATTTTCCCCAACCTTCACATTCCTGTCAAGGCACATCGATGAATAAAAAAGAAGAGAACAAAGCACTTCGATCAGGCACGCTTGTAAAAACCATTTTATCGATCGATGTCATCGACAATATTTGTATCAGTTTATTTCACAAGCACATTTCGGTAATTTTATTTCACTACAGTTAATTTTTGTTTGATCATTTTTTATTCAAAGAAAAACTTTCACTGAATGAAACGTCGTGGTACAATGTGCTACTGCTATATTCTATGCCATAAGCAATGAGCGTATCAGACTATCTATCAATATTCTACAGTAGTTATCTTAAAGTAAACATATAAATGCAATAATTAAGCTGTATCACATAGCCTATTACGGTATCAAGCAATTCAATATAGGGTCTACTAGACTATCACTCGTAGCATATCAAAAACAATGCTTGGGGTGGAAGTCGAACCCACAACGAGATCAATTTGAAATTGAGCGATAAGTAGGATACTGTAAAGTACAACTTAACCAAAATTATTTCCTTATCCGCTCTGACCATTCCAGCACAGTTGTTGGTAATAAAATCAACCATCCATTATGTTATTCTTTACTATGAACCTTGATTTTATTGCGGAGAATAATTTCTACGACCGCATCGTTTATAGGCTGTAATTTTTCATAAATTTAAAGAGATAGCAGTAGCTGCTCACCAATAAAAAGATTTCGAGATTGATGTGCCCTGCAGGTGCCCAGTCACACCAAGGTTTAGACACTTTCACAAACAACCGTTGATCACTGACGCACTTTGTTTCAAGTGCGAGTGCGTATGTGTGATAAAAAAATCTCAAGTGCAAAACAAAAACAACCTCAATTCTGTTCAACATAGATCTTTGATGATTACAATAACTGCCAGATTACAGAAAATTGAAAACATCTGCTTCGATTTAAAAAGCCTTAATAAGTATTGTCACCTTTCTCCAAGAAATTATGTAGCGCGAAAAAAGTAAAAAGGACAATTTTTATGCGTTTCATGAGCCTTGCAAAGTCTTATAAATTTGTCCATCGTCAATAAGTACGATTTCTAAATACGACGTTATTCAAAGCTATTATTACAAATTGCCAATTTACACCACACCCAGAGCAACTTGTTTTAAATGCAGATCTCGGCCACCAACCTCGGCTGAACATGACTCCGATTCGTCTTTTTTTCCCTCGCATGAATTTATTGTGTATGAGCTGAATCTATCGTACGCAGTACATTCACGACTTCGAACACGAACTCCAGGCTCATCACAGTGAGCGAAGGAACAAGGGGAAAACTCCGACCATTCCGTCCAGCAAGGAGGATTGTAGCAGATCTCATATCTCCATTTATCTCCAACACAATCACCTGAGTAGAAGCACATCAATTATAATTAATCGCATACTTTTGTTGATAAAGTTGTTTTCACGCTTGCTTTATTTACATGAGCGAAAAGTAAGGTTTTTAGTTTAATTTACCATCAAACACAATCATTAAAAATGCGTGTAAAAAGTACCTGTTTGAAGACTTTATGCAGGTGTCTATAAAGTTCGCTCTTAAAGTTAATAAATGTGATCGAAAAACAACTTGAAGACAACATAATCCAAGTAACGTCAAATTTCTGGTTTGATTTTGGACTTCGTCACTAAGTTCAAGTTAATATGACCAAGGTCTATACACCAGTCACGTTTTTGTTTTTGTATTTTATTTTCATCCTCTAGACCCGCAGGATCTCCAGAGTTTTGCTACAGTGACAATATGCACAGCACAATTGCCCCACTAAAGGTTTAGGGCTTCTACATTTTCATATTGTCAATCTTCTGTCTCGGGAAATCAATGCGGCTGAACATAACCCACTTGTTTAAGACCCGGTCCGAAATTGTCTACAAAACGATATTTGTTACTAACCTTTTAAACAGGTTCTACGGGAATAAGTTACGCTGGCTCCGCAAGTTACCGGACAGGGAGACCACTCAGTCCAATCAGACCAAGTAAAGTTGCAAGCCCCTTCAATAATGCAAGACTCAAACTGAATCGCTGATCTAATTCCACCAGGACAATTGGAATTAGGAACAGCTGAAAGCAAAATATATTTTATAGGTTTTGTGGCAATGCCTGTTATCACAAAATACAAAAAAAAACGTGCAAATAAATGAAAATTCCACACAAAATATTTTAAACTGAGCTGTCAGATGATAAAGACAACCGAAATACACTTGGAGGTAAAACCAGTTTAGGTATGTGAGCATAGCGCCAAAAAAGGACGTTCTTCTTTTATGCCACCAACTATATGTAAAGCAGGGCCGGCTTCGAGGTGAATTCGAATCCACCGATTTGCTCTAGCTCTTGTATGTGGATGCAGGCAGTTGGTCACTTTACATCATTACCACAAACAGCGCTTTGCCACCGAAGTACGCCAATTATCCAAATAACACACATTTTTGACAAATTGATTTTCCATTGTAATTACATCAGATGGTCAAAAATCGGGTTCCATTGCTCATTTTCCGTTTGTTTCTAAAATTTAATTTTTGAGCTAAGGCTGACTATCTTTATGTTAAAAATGTCATACGTTTTGAAATTCTTCCAAAGCTTGATGGAAAAGGAAAATTTTGTTTTGGATGTACTACTTCAGAAAGTGCTGAAAAGTTTCTGAAAAAAAAAGGAAAATTATTAAAACTTGTGCGCCAAAAAAGACGCATAAAGTAAGTGTAAATCTTGACTTTAATAGTAACTAATTTTTTGAAAAAAAGTTTTTTTAAACTTCTTCTAAAAGATTTGAAATCATTTTTTTGTTAATTTGCTTTCTCGCGGAGCAAGTGAGTTTGAAAGCATAAACAGTTATCAGGATATTTAATAAAATTAACTTTATAGTACATTTGTAGGAAGTGGAAGTGGAGGTTCATATGGTATTTTTCAGTGTGTGGGTCATTATCTAAAATACGCTTTGATTGAAAAAAAAAACGTTCAAGATTTGTTTAAAAACACTGAACGGTTTTGTGTTTAAATTTCTTTCCACAGAATTCTTGAAATTCTAAAAAATGTTCATTCTCATTGTGCAGTGATACATTTTTTAAAATATATTATTATTATTGTACTCTAGTCTTGTATAATACAGATAAAATTCCCGAGTAATAGTATGCTAACAAATAGAGTAGCTATTTGCAGTTTTGATCTCGTAGAATTTTATAATCGACCACAGCAATGCGCATAATTTGTTGTTAAATATGCTTTAATGCTTAGATAAATGATTTCCTGGAAAAGTAATGTGCAAAAAAGATATCTTCAAATCGCCAGAAAGAAAGCAGTTGATGAGGTGTCAGATAAAATGATACTTTAAACCACGGAGGCACAATCTTTTTTCAAGGGGCCATATTGCTAGTTGAATTATGCATTTAACTACAAACTTTTTTGTATGAAATTTTTTGGATGAGTGGTTCAAACCAAGGGCGACTACAAAAATAATTCAACCGATGATCAAAAAAAGGGTTTCCATGTGAAAATCAGTTAAATATTGCTTCGAAAAAAACGAGGACCGAAAAAAAAGAAAAAGGTTTTCACCTATTTTCCGTTCAACAATGCTACTATCCAATAGTTTTAAGATAACTTTTGAATACAATTTGACAATGCAGTGAGCCGCAGGTAAATATTAAGAGAGCCGCCAGTTGGACATCCCAGCTTTAAACCAATCTATAGAGGGGATAAAAGAAAATCGCCCTATCCTACTCTAAAGCTTGCTGTGACAACAACCGGGTATTGCTGAGTTTAAATCTTGCGACAAATACGTCTTTGCATCGCTTATAGAGACACTTTGCAATCATTGCCTTTGCCTGACGGATTTCACCAAGCACGAGATTTATCGAAAGTAAAATCAAGCCATGAAAGCGGGAGGTTAGAAGTTGAAAACTTCGGTCTGGACCATCGCCCTATGCGTGGCGCTTCTGACGCTATCCTGCGAGTCTGGAAAACAAAAATCCAACACAGAATAATTTAGTGAACTGTTTCAGAAAATCCCAATGACAATTTTGGATACTTTGAAAGCCTCGTCTCTCTTCCCACATCCCTCCCTAAGAAAATATTCAACCACCCTTGAAAATTGCGTATGTAATGAAAAAATGCAAACTTTTTGTGATCTACGTTAGTATTTTTATGGGAAGCTTTATCAAAGAAATACTTTCGACTTTGAATTTTGGATCTCGCAGTTTATTTTTGCTCGCGCAAAAGGTGAGTGATTCTACGCAGTAGAAGATCTATAAATGCACAAAAGAAGCTAAAACTCAGTTATGCAATTCAAATTTTTAATATTTGTTACTTTTAAAACAATTAAAACAAAAAATAATGAAAGTTTGAAACAAATGTGTTTGTTTATACTGTGTGTTTAGTCATGCAGTAAAAGCTTGAATTCATTTTGCCAAAACACGTAAAACCGGTTGTGAGTAATGAATTATTTGATTAGCTTATGTTTACCTTAGCAACAAGTAAAAAATATTTCAAATTTAACTTTACATCATCGCTTGAGCTTTGCAAGACTCGAAAGCAAAGATCGGTTGAAACAGATTCTCAAGACTCGGAAATTATCTTTACATTTTTTCCGAAATACAGTAATTTTGTGGTTAGAGCGTCCGCCATGCAGTTTGTAAATTTTGATTCAATTCCCATGTTGAGTGGCACCAAACAATGATTGACAAATCTTCTGCTTGGCGGTTTGCAATAGGAGAAACCTAATGTAGAAAATGACCCCTTTTTGTAACTTTTGAAACCATTTTCACGTTGGAATACTTTTGTAATAGAGTCATGTCGCCCGCCTGAGAAACTCTGAAGCCATCAGACATTTTTATCACGAGTAGCAAAGTACAACAAAATGCCGAGTTTAATGTGAAATCTTACAGGATTTAGAAAAAATTTTCTTTTTCTAAGCACAAAATCTGCTCAATAGATTATCCAATTAAGCTATAACCCAATTTATTGCAGAACTGATCTGTAGATGCTGGACTCATCGCTTCTGGTAAATTATACTCCCCTGGCTGCGTTTATGCCGGAACCAAGGAGCATACGCGCAGCCAGAGACTTTCAGTTTTACAACCAAACTTGTAATGACAAAAAAGCTGCAAGCTCCAGGCCAGTTACTTCGTCGTTTTATTCTCGTAAGAGCGTTCTTCCACAACCTTGAATTTATGCCTCTTTGCACTTAGACAAATGAACACACAAAAGTTTGTAAAATTATTTGATATTTGTAAGTGAGCACAGTATTAATTTATCAGCCGGGAAATCGATATTTTGGGAGTAGTTTACGAAATCCAAGCTTTAAGGGAAAACCAATCGAAAACTGCGTCAGTAGGTCTACAGCACTGTATGAAATCATTGTCTCCAAATATACTACTATCTCGCTGGAGGAAAACTTTTTCTTAAAATTGGTTTATTAGACCAACCGAATAATCTGACGCAAGAGGTATAGCAGTAACGGATGCACAAACGTTTGGTGGGGAAGATGAGAAATTTAAATTGAATCATTTTTGTTGAAGGTAAAGGCCTTTTCCTTTTTTTAGAGATCAACTTTTTCAAGTTTAGTTTTTCGAGACAGTTACAAGTAAATAATTTCACGATATCAAAACTAAAAAAGGTTAGCGGGAAGGATACGTCCCCCACATTCCCCCTTTCCTAGACCCGCCATTGAGATATAGCCCCTCTTACTCTATTTGATGATCTAAAAACATAAATGCAACAAAGACATTTGGTGTTACAAAAGTTATGATGAAGGTGGTCGCACCAAGTAATAAAATCAGTTACCAATAAATAATGTATTTGTGTAATTCGTTATGCAAAAGCAATTACGGTGGCCACCCCCACACTTATGAAAAAAAAATGGATAGAAAGTGTGAAATGATTGACAGTTCGTGAGTAAGAGCAATTTTCTTATTCAATGTACGACAATCGGGATTGGGGACATGGAGGCGAACTCATCATTGGGAGAAGTTGGAAAAGCCGGCTGAACCGATATTTTTAACCCGAAGTAACTCGCTGATAGCCCTGCCAGGCGAAGCCAGCATAGCCGGCTAGTGATCGAGATATGAGAGCATAGAAAGTTACCAGTCGAAGTAAATCGCCATTAATGGTTATAATACTTAATCAATCAATGCGTAATTATTATTAATTTCTATCAAGCACTGATTAGACTACTTACATTTCTTGAGCACAGCTTCGTCTTCGAGACCGAGTTCCTCCTTGACCACACCTGAAGTTGCACACTCCCCAAGAATACCACGGAGCCCATTGAGGGCAGTGGTATCGCGTTTCACACGGCTTGGTTTCGTAGCTCGGCCCAACGCACGATCTGCAGCAGAAAACGACATTTATGCAAATGCTGGTTGCAACTCAAGCTGTCTAGACATTGCCATGAACCTCAACAGACATAAGACCAGCACGCATTTCGCTTAAGTCAAGAGGCATTACATAAGTTCTGCTAACAAGCCACTTAAAAATTTTCTCGTAATATTTTGCACCCGCACCGTTGAGGCCAATTATTTGCCGAAGTAGCCCGAAAGGCCAGAAATTTGATTGATGAGAGAAAAATTAGTTGCCAGGACAACCGGTCCAACTATCGCAATGACGAAGCCATCATTCATAAGCACAAAGAAAAATTTTTGTCTGAACATGTTTTTTTACAAATTAAAAGCTATTTTTGGTTATTCCGCAATTTTTAGGCTCGTTTGGGGGTTAACCCCAAACATTTGCATTTTTCTTGGCTAAAAAAAGTATTTTTAAATATCGTTGCGTCACTGCCAATAGATGCCTTATGCAACTTACAATAAGCTATGAGAGCTTTCGTGATGAACTCAAAAGTTCGCACTCAAGAAAATCAAAATCCGACCAAAAATAGGGATTCCTGGAAGTGCATACTCTAATTTCATGCAGTCAACATGAGAATTGAAAGTAGCTGAAATTCAACGACAGGCATTTTCTTATCAGTGTTTGCCAACTACCGGATAACATTTGCACCACTATCAACAGTAGGTGCTGTCAATTTTGGAAAAAAATTGTCGCTATGACTTTCGTCTGTTGTATGTGTATAACGTGTAAATCTAAACATTTTATGACAAATAAATTTCATGTTGATTTATAAGATAATACCAGGATAATATAAACGATAATATTTTATTAAAATCTCACTTTTTGTATTGTCATGCCTAAGTGAAAAACAACTAATTCAAAATACAAAAAATTTTCTTCGAATCTCAAACATATTTTCTGCTTGTAATTGTTCTTCTTTTGTCACAATTACTGTCAAAGATCAGTAGGAAAGTACCTAAACTGAATGTAGAAATACCATCACGTCAAGTGGACAAGTTTTTATATTGTTATCGAAAGAGCGAGTTTAAATAAATTCATTTTCAAATTTAATTAACTCTTATTTCGTTATTATACACAGAATTTCTTGAAAGTGAAACCGTTCTGAAATCAAGACAAAAGCGTCTTGATCGTTATAAAGCGATTTTCAAACCGAGTTGAAAAACTACACGATTTTTGGGCGCCCTTCCAACAATAGGCCGTATTGCCACAAGTTTCCCAAGAAAGAGAAAGAGAAATACAACCCTACAAACAAGTAAGTTGCCTACTTTGTTGGTTTTTAAAAATTTTTTGATAATATTATGATACCAAAAGAAAAGACAAAAGCAAAATATCAAAGCTTTTCGTCTTCCCTTTGTCTTTTCTTTGGGTACCTTAATTTTTAATGAATTTTTGCTTTGGTTTGGCAGATCAACTACAACAGAGTGAGGCAGACATAATGTTAAATGCATTGAATTTTGTACTGCAAGACAATTGTTTGTGATGCTGAACCATTGTTGCCGCTTTGCAACCTTTAGAAGACACCAAACCCGTTCTTGCCTGCCAAAAACGTGTCGACTAATCACCTTATGTGAGGCCTTTTTATCTATCAGGCACTCAACTAGCTATTTTTAGATCCATGCAGTCTGGCCTCGACTTGCATCCCCTATTTTTGAATAATCGTTGGTAAAAGAAAAATCTATTGCAGAGAATGACCTTTCTAAAAAAGGAATTCATGTACCTAAAAATAATTAAGAGTTGATGAAAAGTAAATTTTACATTTTTCGGGAACTGTAGTATATACCCCAATTTATTTCTCTTTGTAATCATTTTCATGGATCAAATCAAATTATGTATCAATTTTGATGTGTCAAAATATTTATTTATCAAGTAAAAAACTATTGTCAATATCTGAATTTTTTAAAAAAAGTTAGGACTTTGTAGTAAACTCCAAGCATAGTTAAATCGTTTCGAAATGAACTAAAACTATTTTCCATCTCATTCACATAAACTGTCTGGAATTCTCTCAGAAAATCAAAAGAATAATCGAAATAATCGTGAAGAAAGAATCGCATTTAAGATCATTGAAACATTGATCCGATGTAAGTGGTTCGTGAGTGAAAAACCAGACCAGTTTACGTCAGAAAATACAATTAATAAAAATCAGGACAAGCATATCTGGTGTGAGCTGTTTGTCATATTTAAGCAACAGATAAGCTAATTCAACACCTCCATAGCTTGCCTAAACAAAAAATGCACAAGTAACTCCAAAGCGAGTCTAAGGACAGCTTTTAAAAAGCAATCGAAAAAGGGTCATAGGGGAACAAAAATATATAATTACAGCAATTACAGAGGGCCTATGATGAATAAGTTGACTTAGGCCTACATACCCTGGTTTCGAATTGCCACAATGTCGTTCGCGTACACGGACACCGACTCCACAAGTCACAGAACATGGGCCCCAATCACTCCATAGAAAAAATCTGTAAATACGTAACTTCGTCATAATGTCTTCTTTGTGAAGCATTAATTCTGTTTTTAATCAATTACAGTATAAAAACTAATTTTTCGTAAAAAATTTAGTTGAAGCCCAGGCATCATGTCAGGGCATAGTTGGTCTACGCTTTCCCAAAAACACGTGTCTCTTACAAAGCGAGGAAAATTTTGACTTCTTTTGTCTAAAATTCCCGTAAACTGTACTTTTGCATTTGAAGTGATTCAGTCGAAAGAATTGGTTGTTGCTACGCCATCATCAAGCTGCATTAAGATACATGTTGTTATATGGAGCGACTGCAGCTTATTTGCATGAAGCTGGTGAAAGTATTCTGTTCTTACAAAAGAGAGTAATAACACCAGTATAAAAAATCCACCTTCAGATCTCTTGAATTAATATATTTCGAAGCAAGCTTATAATGAAAACTCAAAGTAATTAAAAATCGGGTGAATTTCGAGGTATATATTTTCTCAATGCCATGATAAAAAGAATTTGAAATTCTGTTGATAAGTTTATTCTTTAGCGTCGTTTTTAGCCAGTAATTTATGAGCTGCCGATTTTCACTCGGCTTTGGTCCAAACATTCAAAGAGTAGAGAGCAACTTTGCTGAAACATTTTTGTTTTTTCTGAACAATTTGTATCCGCCATGGAAAATATATGCTAAGTATTTGACTCATTTCTGCAACGGTATGTGTGTGCATGAATTGTGCGAATACAATTGGCATATTAAATTGTAAATTACAGGTGTTTTAAAAGTTTTTTAGAAAAAAGTTTTTTGCCGGTTAAAGTGGTGCGTAACCAGCGTTGCATATAATCAAGTCGCTCGTCCGATCACTGCTTTCTATCTGCTATATTAGAGGTCACCTCTTTTTCGTTTTCTTTTTGACAATTTTCCTAGGAGAGTAATCGGACAAGAAGCCTTACAGATATGCTACTTTAAACAATCTTTAAGTTTTAAAATAGATACCAACTTTCAATTTTGTTTAAGGAGAACCTAGAAATGATCTTTTTTATGCTGCTTGCTCAAACTGTGACAAGGACCAAAGTTGTCTTATTTTTATCCTTAGAAAATGCCATCTTGGATAGGATATAAGCCTGCTTTTAATATGTCAACAAGAAGCTTATTTTATGAATATATTGTATTTCATCAACAACCTTCCTTTGAAGAATTTGCTCTCCTAGCACTTGCTCGTTTTTTTTTTACATTAAAAAAGATCTTAAAACAAACTTCTTTAAAATTGAAAGCTACAGTTGTCACTCAAACTGGAAATAGATAAATAAAATTTAAGACGTTGCAACTACAGGCGTCTTAGAGTTGCACAATAAATCTGGCACGACAAATATATTTCAAAAAGTAGAATTAAATTAATTTTTTAATTATCAACACATTTAGCTAAAATGATGTGATACCTTTTGAAACTTAAATTTTGATAAAAAAACATTTTCTTAAGAATTTTAGTTTTAGTTCCCCTCCCCATCAAAAATAATAGCGCAACACTGTATCTTGAAAGCATTTTCTGTTTCTTCGACGATTACAAGTGTGCTGCCAAAATTACAGTTTTTATGGAAGTAGCAAAAAACGATGTCTGATGACTATTTTTCAATAAGCTTAATAAAGTTGGCGATGTCTTGAAAAGAAGCACCGACTCACCCCATGCTTTCGCTTTCGTCAATTTCACTGCAAGGAACGTAACACGACTTTTGCTCAGTCAAACCTGTTTTGAAAAACAGAAAAGATTGTAGTTAGTGATGAGTTCATAATCTTCTTCTTTTGTCTCGAAGATCTCCCGTATTTAGGAAAGTAATCCTCAAAAAATAACAAATGAATAATTAAATTTTAATTTCGCAACTACTTTAATGTAAACTGTTCACAATTTAAAGAAATAAGAATTAATTTTTGCTGACTTGTTCCGCAAGCTTTCTCCTTTCGGACTGCGATGCCTGCTACAAAGCAGAATCTCCTGCGTTCTGTTATTCCGTTTTCTCCGCAATTTGTGACGTTGCATGCCGTCCACAAGCTCCATGATGTAATACGAACCTTAAACAATGACTAGTTAATTTTAGAGCAGCATACTACCACGCGTTCTTTAGCGATTAATCAAGTTATTATTTGATAGCGATAGCTGGCTGGTTGTCATTTCGAGGCCAGCATTCGTGTGAATCGAAAAAATTTATTTTAAATAGGAATTTATTAAATTTTGTCGCCACGATATTTATGCTACTCGATGAATTATTGCGATAAGTTTTTATAATTTGTACCAAAACAGTTTTATAAAACGGCTCAATGCCAAACACACTAATTACTTGTTCCAACATAACTCGAAAAGTGATCACGCTCAAACTTTCGATCAAAGATCTCATGACAAACTGTCTTTCGATGATAAACAGTTGACAAAATCTTTATAAAAAATCAAAACAAGGTTCTTAACTTCTCAGTAATCGAGCAAAACAGACAGTTATTTTCCTCTATCTAATCCAGTAGTAGCTTGATTGTTTAGAAATTTTAACCACCATTACACTGCCAACTAAATAAATTTAAAACCATTCCCATTGATGTACTGTATTCGAACCTAACATTATTAAGGTGTGGAATCGCGAAAAATTTCTCTAAGTAAGGTGAGAAAAAAGTCCGAATAAATGATAAAAGAGGCTAATATATCGTAATTACGCTTTTACCTAACTCTAGGAAACAGGGATGCTTCCTCATTCTTTTAAGACAGAATGTTATTTAAAACCGACCTTCAAGCGTTAGATGAAAAATGCAGAATAACTATTGTAGTCACCCTTATTCTGATAAAGAGTGAGGAACATGCAGTATATTTTAAATTAACAAATTTACAAAAGATTTTTTAAATGTAAAACAGCAATGTTATTTTTGTTGTTCCTGTATATGTCGTTGGTGTGGCACCTGATGGTGTGATTCAAACTTGCCATAGAAAGAATGCGAATGTTACCTCAATGTCATGTGCGTGTGGCTGCGGCCTCGAAGACCGATAGACCAAATTGGACTTCACCAAAACTCTTTCATCATCTTGTGTTTGTTATGTTAAATAAGTTCTCTTTATTACATAAGGTTTTTCACTTGCAATAGCATCAAGTTTTATATGTTTGTAACTGTTTGATGAGTACACAAATAGATTAAAATTTTGAGAAAAAGTCCTGGAAAGGTCAAAACATACCAACGATAAAATTTGCACAAATAATCAATTAATCATTACAACTCATTATAGGAAATAAAATGAGATAAATTCTTTGAAATGACAAACTTGTCGAGTACAAATCAATCAATTGTTTTATGCAAATAAATGATTCATTGCAAGCTGTTCGAGATTGAACTGCATGCCATTAACTGACAAAATATATTTCGATTAAAATTGACCAAAAAAAGTATTAATGAAGTGAAATCAGTAATAGCTAGTACCCAGCACAAAGACTCATTTTAAAGTTCAGTTAAAAAATGGGAAACTTTACATCTTGGCTTCGCATTATTAGCACGGGTGTAGTGGAGTGGGAATGCGTGAGAACGATACCTCATTAAATTTAATGTTGCGCAATACAAGATTCAAATCATTCGCCTGTATTGCAATGATTAAAACAGTTAAATTTTGATTACGTAATTTTCGGTTTTATTGGGAATGGCTGGATGAAGAACGGAGAAAAATTTTTGAAGTGCAAAAATATCGTCGTTTCTTTACATATCAATTATAAAAAATACTAATGACGTGCTATTCTCTCAAAAATGGGACAGAAAAAAATAATTAACCTCAAGCCACTTATTGTCTTAAAAATTAAGCAAAGGGTAACGCCAAGCAACTAATGGTAGCCGTTGTTTGTAAGTTTAACGCAAGCGATAAAAACTTATTTTTCATGAATGTGCTGAACAATTTACTGCTATTGTCTATTCATGGGAGAATAACATCATTTCATAAATTTTCTTAACTTCATACTTGGAAACTTTCCTACCAAATGTCAGTTTCTCCTAGAATTTGTTGAGATGTGGTAAGATTTAGAAAAGATTTTTGATCAATAATTAAAACCACTGCATGGTTTAGCATAATAAACATTTTACACTTTATATAAATTAGGTTTTGGTTTTGTTTCTTTAAAGAAATACCAAGATGTTTAAACTACATGAAGTCAATTTTGCCTTATCTGAAGCAAATAAACAGAATCAATTTATACTTCGCAAATCGAAACAAAACAGTTGCTTGTTGCGAATTGGTTTTTATTTTCGCTTTATTGTTAAGAAGATCAGTGAAAATTGTGAAAAGTGAAAATTTTCAACGAGATCAGTAAATTCCGAAGAACTAAAGCGAACGAGATAAAAAGATGTGCTTTTTGGAAAACAGATTTTTATGATCTATAAATCTTTATTCTACTAAATAATTATCTCAAACCTTCAGACAGATTAACCACGACTTTTCTTTTCAAAACAGATACTTGAGAGATGTTACACATGAAGAAAGCCTCAAAACCATTTTGGTGTGTCGGGGAGAGAGCACTCCTATTCAATAAACTCTTTAGGTATTTTAAGCAAAAAACGGAAAGGAAATGATTGCGAGATAAGAGGAAAAGGAGCTGTATGGGAAAGAGATGCTCAATTTCTTTAATTTTTTTTTGGAGAGCCTCTGTCAAGTTCTCATTGACTCTCCAGATCTTCCCAAGCAAATCTCAACATGTCACTAAAAACGCTTCGAGATTTCGTTATTTTTGGCATGCCTTCACAAAAATAATTTCACATTTTCAAGCCTTCTCAAAACCATGAACTAAGTTATAGGCTTATGCGAGCGACTACACATTTTAATAGGCAATAAACAGCTTAAGATCAGAAATTTATTGATAGATTAAAAATCAGTTTACGTGTGTTTTGATGTTTCGTAACGCGGTTGGCAATCTATAAATATCAATTTCTGCTTAATCGTTAGCAGTTTTTTGCTGCAATATTAAACTCAAATATTTCACTAAGCAAACTGACCTTAACAGGAAGTAATTAACAGGTTACAAAAACCCACTGCATTCCCAGTCAAAAGATCAATTGCTTTTATCTTGTAGGAACAGATATTTTGGCGGAAAGCATTTCGCCTTAAGATTAAAATTGGCCCTATGGTTCTAAAACCCAGGAAAATTCAAAATACAATTGAGCGATAACAGAAGTGAAGAGCAACCATTTTAAGAGGAGGAAGTTTTGCTCTCCGCTTCCATAATTAAGTGAAATCTAACCAACCCTTTCCAATATTTATTGGAAACGTTTCAAAGCACGTAGATTAGAAAACGAAGTATTAATTAATACACAAAAATTGAAAACTTTGCAGAAACTTCACCTAAATTCTTTTTATTTTATAACTAGACGTGGTGTTCTGAAAATAAATAGATATTTTTGTTGCTACTCTTCCTGCGGCAAAGTTGTAGTAAAAACTTACAGACAAAAAATTGCAATTGCATGCTAAGTGGGAATGCTACATGCCAAAAATTTGTCACGTTAAAACGTGACGAATTTGCAAGTAAACTTAACAAATCCGAATTCACCGCACGAATTAACTAAAACATTTGGCAAAATTATTCTTTATAAGGCAATTTACACTTATTCAATCTGGCAAACCAACCAGAAACTAACCTGCGATACCATGACAACTTCTCAAAACAAAAGATCTTGACGTCATAACGGATCTCAAAATAAAAAAAAACCATCACGCTTAAAGATTAGGCAGCCATTTTGAGAAGGGTTAAATTTGAAAAATAGGTTAATAGGCTACTGACTAATTTAAAAAGTAATCTATTTATTTATTTCTGAGTAACAGCACTCAGCATTGGGCCTGGGTGTAAAGTAGTCTAAGCACTTTGTAACATGATTTGGAGGAGATGTTACGCAACTAGATTACACATGCAAAACGTTTTGGGTAGATTGTCCGAGGACATGTAATCTTTGCTTGCGCTTACGACGCAGCAAAGGCAGAAGCGGCTGCCGTTCGCTGGTAAATATTTACTATCGTATGTTTGTTTTATGAAATTGATAAAAGCAGATATTTGAAGTCATCGATAAAACAATCTTATATTAACTTAAACAATATGGTTGCTGGGAGGGAATTGAATCCAGGTTTAATGTCAATTTGTGGACCACAAAGATCAGCAGCGTATTTTAGGAGAGGTGAGAGAACATAAATAGCTTTATCTACCAAACACCTTAACACAGAAAAGTTGATATCATACAGATTCATTCTCGATTTTACATCTCCAGCATTTTGTAGAGCTAGGACATACTCTAAATACTCGCACTCATACGTACAAACATACTCTAAATTTTGTTCAATTTTATATTACATTCTCCATAGCTAAGCAAGAAACAAGAAATCCGTGGATGCCATTTCAAGAATTTAATGACGTGACAAAGAAATTGAATTCACATTTATTGGCTGCATAGCGAACATCCTGACTCCTACACTTTAGCCCCGCTAAATAATGGTATTTTTTCGGGAAACAAAAATGAAAAAGCGATAATTTAAAAAATTTTTGAAAACCGATACTGATTTTTAGTATATCCGATTGCATGCAACCGATGCACTGCCATTGTTCCGTGGAGTTTTTGTGATAAGTTTGGGTTAAATCTTTGAGCAACTAATTCTAGGAATGACTTGTATGCGATAATATTTTTGCAAAGACATGATAAGGGATATACCCTATACACGGAAAAAATTGTATTTTTGCTTTTTTTCGGTATAAACGGAAAACTTGGACGGGTTTCCGTGGTAAATGCCACTAAAGTAAAACTTTTTCTTGATGTTCAGTTGTAGAAAAAATATACACTGATGAATCTACATTTCGTAATTTGTGGCCGTGATCAGGTTCTGCAAACGCTGTATATAAGGCATTGCCCAGCATCACACAGTCGAACCAACTCTTTTCACTGAGCAATTTTAATCACTAAATTTACTTTTTCACTTAAAATTCGGTACTTGTGGGTTATCTGTCACCACTTTTTTTCACCAGGTATTAAATTACTATTATTTAACTGTATATATAATGTTTAAGCGTTTGGGTTAGGGTTAGGGTTAGGCCACCCAATGAATAAATTAAAAAAAAAGTGGTGACTAACCCTAACCCTAACCCTAACCCTAACCCAAACGCTTAAACATTATATATACAGTTAAATAATAGTAATTTAATACCTGGTGAAAAAAAGTGGTGACAGATAACCCACAAGTACCTAAAATTCTTACTTTGAGACAAAATGATATTTTATGCAACATAAGCGAAACGTTTCCAGCGATTATGTTTGCTGTTTCTTATAATTAAAGGTATATCTGCTGGTAGTAGCAGTGATACCTGGATGTAATATTGCTAACGTTGAACGAAAATCTGAAGCAAATAGCTATTGATCTTCTGTAAGTGATTAAACTTTGTTATGATAAGCACAACTGCAAGGCTGATATTATACTCACGTTTTGTTGATTACTGCTTCGTTTGATTCGGCTTTTTATCATCTCTTTTAACATTTTGATTGAATCTGAAATACAAACTAATGAGAATTGTTCACAACATTGAAACTGATAAGATCATAAAAGTACTTTTTAACTACCATAAAACTTAAAAACATGACAATGTTAATCCAATTAAGCCATTTTTATTGGTTTTAGCAATGCACTACGTCATTTGAAACCAATTTTCTTGTCAAAATATATTGTTATTACACATGAATGATGATTAAATTTTCAACACAGTTTTGTGTATTAAAAAACCGGCAGGAAAGAAACAAAACATGTAGCAAAGTTGGTTACCCGTGACATAGTAGCTTTAAAATGGGCATAACTTTGATCGAATTACCGTAGGAAAATGTTTTTGCATTGTCAGAAACGTTAAAACAACAAATGCTTTCAACAACACATGCCATTCTTTCTGCTCAATATTCATAAAAACCTGGATATGTTTATTTTTATAAGGCTTCCAACTGGGATTATTTTATTATTTGAATATAGTCATACTTAATAGTTTAGATAACAAAGTATGACATAAATTAACGAAATTCCGGTACACAGAGCAGTTATTCATAATTTTCATCCGATGACTTAGTATCATGTCGTAACGGTTTCAATGATAACTTCAAAATTAAACTCACCAAAACTTTCTCGCAGATTTCTTTTGAATCGAGTAACGCCCTCCGTCATCTTGGAATCAACCTTTTCTAGTTTGGTTTCAACCCAATTTTTGCGAGATTGAGTACAAGTACACATGGATACTCCCCAAAGCATTAAAGACCAAAGCACTAACTTCATGTTTTTATCAAGTTGACGTTGCTGCGGTCAAGAAAGTAATAATGCGCTTGCAGATACAATGAACCATTATATAACATGCCGACAGGTTGATTTGGAAGGAAAGAAAAAAGGTTCGACAGCTGTCCGTATTTTACAAGTTACAGCGGATTGTTAAATTTATGTAATTGATGTTGCAATAAATGTGGCACTCCAAAAATAAGTGCGTGGCTTTTCAGTAAAGTTAATGTAAGCTACTGCAAGCGGCAATGTTGCTGCAATGACGCAACTGTAATATGTAAATTTAACTCTAAACATGTCCAGCTCACCCTTCACTTGAGAGGATCGAGAAATCGTTTATAAAGAAGGGAACAAGATACAGATTTTGATCGATTTCAGCGAGTTTCCTAAAACGTTTTTTGGGTAGTTTATACGAAATCCTTTTCATGAAAATCTGACAGTGGTGCGGTGGCACTCTTCCCCTGGATTCAAACACGCCACTGCAAAACAAGTTGGAAAACAAACAAAGGGAGCGTCATTCTTACTAAACGTGTTTAATCAAAGATATTTATTTAATCATTTAACCAAACTATTTTTCACGGAACTTTAATGTAATTTTAATTCATTTGAAACAATTATTTACAAAACCTTAAACCCGATCAACTCCTAGCAGGCAATTGTTTCTATTATCAGATTCTTTGTTAGCAGTGACCAGACAATTACGAAGACCGTAGAATGAAGCTTTACTGTTTTTTATCAGAACTATTTTCAAGTTATTTTTATGTTTTTTGTGTTTTCGTTCAACGAAAGTTTTAATGCTGTAAATATTTGTGTATAGATCCTGATGAGAGCGATATGTAGCGCCGAAAATGTTTGAATTTTCTAAATATATTATATTATTATGTTCAACGGTGTATTGCTAGAAGCAATAATAGCAACTTGGATACTTTTTAAACGTATAAAATAAACAAAGTTTTCAGTTTCAAATCAGATAATGGCTCTTGTGGCAATTTCTCAATCCCCGTATTAAACTAATCATTGCGTATTCAAATAGGGTAATGATTATATTTTCGATTTGTCCCTAAACTTTTGAGTTACCCTGTTCACTCTCTTTCATTTGAAAAATATTAATTTCGAGTTGCAGCCCTAGTTCAAATCCATTTCCGATCACTGATGAGGGCCATGCGCTGGTGACAATTATGAGTGCAAACAACCATCAGTTTAAAAGTGGGGAAAAGCTCAATGATCCGATTGCAAAGTAGCTGAAGATCAATCTACCTAGAAAATACTGTAAAATCTTTTGGATATGACCCCTCACACAAATGAAAATTTAGTAAAAGTCCTTGACTACAACAAGTTATGGCTGATCATCATGGTTACCATCGGCCTAGTGCAAAAAATGGAAGCTGCTATGTCTATGGCAACAAACTTTTAAAAACGATGTTTTTTTCCTTTCTTCAGATAAAAATCCGGTTTTAGGTCAACTTTACAAGTCGCATTATGGGCGCTTTATTTCTAAGAAGGTACCCATCAGCGATAAAATTAAAGACAAAAACGATTCAAAGACAAACTTCTGCTCATAAATCAAAAACAAGCACGTTTCTCGTGAAGAAGCACATTACTATTTTGTAAGATGTAGCACTTGAAAATAAGTACAAATCTTTGAAATATGCCCGAAATGGTAACCCTGCTGCTGATTGTTCTCTCATAATACTCAGAATTATAAAATAGAAACTAACATACTGTACATCTATCTTCTCAAAACATTTGGGCTTCAGTTTTTGGCTGTTTGTTTCGCGCAAATACTTACCGTTGGCTGCTGTTTATCGAAAACTTTACATTTTCGAAACTAAGATGTTAATATAATCTTGCAAGGCTGAACATTTTGTTTATTAACCTGATAAACTGAGTAAACAGTTTATCAGGTTAATAAACAGTTCATCAGTTTCAGCAAAAAAGATGTTCGTTATCATAACAATTCTTTCTGATAACCTATAAATATTTCACTACCTGTCAATTGTTGTGACGTAACAGCGCTGTACCGTAGGCAATAGATTTTCGCTTTACATTGACTTTACTAGTTATTACAATATCGTTTTTTTCTCGTGTGTAACCTGTTCTATTGCGCAATACTTACTGTGATGCAGGTAACTGAGCAAATCACAGCAAAAACCGCGCTTTTTGCCCACAAAGCTTGGAGTTTTTATTTAGGAGGTGAACTTAGTAAACAACGACAATTACGTCATTTGGACCATTAAAAAACGGAAAAAGTTCGTCTATTCCGAGAAAAATAAGCAATGCACTTTCAAACCTTGTCGTTACGTGCTATTGGCTATACGTTTTGAGCCTGCGGCAATTTAAGAAGATACCAATGAAATCTCACAGCCGTTGCATTTCTTCATTGTGTATCAGATATTTCATTGGGTCAAAAAACTTCTGCAAATAGGAATGTGCTTTTACTTTTTGAGTTTTGAAAGCTCTTGAAAATTTAATTGAATTGATCATATTTACGGTATGGCTGAGGGAGATTCGAATTGATGAGCCTGAAATTGCTTTCTTTGATTCTTTAATTAGCCATAGGCTAAAGTGGCTTATCCCCGAACAGAAATGTCAACGAATTCGAGATATCAAAGAATTCTAGATAATTTTTGGTAAAGCTTGCAATGATACATGCAAATATTCAAAGCAATTTTTAACGTTTTCGTGGAAAAACTCAACTATTTTTATCAGAAAAACATTGAAAATATATTTTTGTCACTGCAAAAGAGATAATTTTAGAACGAGAAGTCTTTTTAAGCTTTTAATTTTGAAAGTAGTTAACAAACTGCAGACCACATTATTTTGTCCCATACATCGGGCACCTCGAAGAATAATTAATGGGTCTGACAGTTTTAGATCACGAAAGAAGGTGCTGGCTCAACTCCATCACTGCCAGCATCTAATCTAGGCAACACAGCAGGTTTGGTGGTAAAAAGATAAACCCTCGGTCCCCATCCTTTTCTTGTGTTTGACCTGGATCATAGATACCCTGCCATACGACGACGACGAAACATTTTATAGGGGGCTTGTTTAAAAATTAGTAAGAAAATTAAGTCGTAGCGCTAGTCAAAAATAACAATTTGTTGTTTCGTTTTTGGTTAAGTCCGGCTGATTTTTACACATCTTCATGTGCGAATAAAACAAATAAAATCCAGTAATCCCATTGAAAACATCCGATATTAAAAATTAATAGAACTTCGACAAAGTTGATGGCGATGAACTAAAATATGAAAAAGAGATTTTCGACAACTTGACAACCTAATATCGAAATGTTTTGTTTATTTTTTTACTGACATGAGAGCGAAGCTTCACTTAAAATACACAGTCCTTCCACGCACGATGCTCTTTAGAAAAAACATGATAGAGATTAAGTGCCACTGAATGCTTAGATCGAGAAGTGAACCGAGACCTTTTCGGTTAATCTAATTTGAAAGCTCATCAATCAAAGGCGCTAGGAAGATAACGACTCAGCCAATATTATTTTCGGGATTACAAAAAAACTTTTGTACCAACCTTGACTGATGCAAGTCACAATAAACCGTGTGTTGTGGTGATTGGAGCGCCTACTTTACAGTCGTTAAACTTGGGTTCAATTCTATTGTCAAGTCATGTAAATGATCAATGGTATTTACAGTTCTTCTGCCATATGCTCAGTAATAAAACTGCTCCGGAGAATGAAACTTGAATAGAATTTTCTTACTCAAAATTTAAAAAATTGTCAATGTGTCGTGCTGTTGCAAAGCCGTTGCGGTTTAAATGTCAATGAACTTCCACAATATTTCTTTTTTGAAAATTTGTCTCGCGAGTGAAAGGACTTTACGATCGACTTTTTTAAGTACAAAGTGCGAGAATCTTACTCTTGGTTGGTTGCTGGGCAGTGTTTCTGAATTAATTTCGGAGTGGTTAAATTGCTTTTAAAAAAGGCGAAGCGCACTGAAGGCTCATCAAAATCAGTAGATCAGTTTATTAAAATATAAATTTGATTTCTTCCCGATGAGATATCATCAATTGTACGACGCAAAAAAACTTGTGACTACCAATCACGACAAAATCAATGTTTTTTGAATTATACAAAGGACTTTTATAAGTCTTAAATACATCTTTAAACAACAGTTACACACGAATCGTTGTTTCCTTCACCGTATCCGGGTAAGTTAGTAATCAAAGTGGTACTAATAAAGAGTATTGTAGCTCTGTAAAAAAACGCAAAGGTATTATTTGTTTGGGAAACGAGGATTTGCACCAGCCTTAAGTTGATTTTTGTCAGACTGCTTCTTTTAATTCCAAGACACACATTCAAGAGGCGAACAAATTTTGCTTCGCTTGAAGGAACCAGCCAAAAGATCAATGTTTGATGAGAAAGATCCACTAGCAATAAATTTCCTCGGCTTTTTGAGAGGAGTCGGCGTAACAGCAGAATCAAAAGCCATTTTCCTTGAGAAATCTTAAAGAAGCAAACATAGCGTAACAGACTAGCCCTGTTGGTAAAATATGTCTTTCAACAGCATGATTTAGCTACCTTAAAAGCAAAACTTACAATAGCCGAAACAAGACTTTGTCGGTTAAATTTAAAACTAAAATAGCATCGGCGAGTTAAATATCAAATTATGCCAAGGAAGCTACTTTTTGTTTAATGTAAGAAATTTATTGATATTTAGCTTTATTTTTACGGTGTGCAAAGTTGTTGCTACGTAGTGATAACATCTATAATTGTGCCCGTCCCAGCGGCAGCAAGAACATGTGGCTTAGTGATGAACCGCTTTGATGGCATTAAGCACGAACGTCTCTGGAAAGTCCACTTGCATCGATTGAAATAAATCTTGGAAGTTGGATTGCAATGTCTCTGGTACAGCTTGTACGCACAACTTCAAGAAAAACTTCGAAGAAATCATTTTTGAAGAGCATTAGACCTTTTAAATTACTACTTTGGAAAAGTGTATTACTATGCTTCAGTAATGTGACAATGCTGCCTTAATAATTACTTAAATATGTCTAAATTTATATTGCTCTTATTAAGGTGCAAATAATAATTGTTCATTAATTCATAACTAGTAATCAATTTGTGAAAAAGTTGCGAATTGACAATTTGATTGTAAGCTGTCAGACAAAGCAATAGCCAACAAGACTGAGTGGACATCATGTAACAGCTAGTTCTTGGTTATTAAATTGCACTTTAAGTCCTGCAAAATTATAATTCAAATTCTCCGAAATAAGCTAGTTATAGGCCTTAGCATTTTTTCAATTAGATGTTGACCTATGCAGGTTAGAGGTCAGACTAGGCAGGTGGGTTGAGGAAATTGAATTTTTGAGTGAACGCGTTGGTTTTAGCCAAAGAAATGTGGTGGTAATTGCAGCTCTTGCCTTACAGGTCATGTTAAAGCATCAAAACAGGATCTTTAGGGCACACGTTTTGTTCGCGTGGAGTACGGAAACAGTGGAGGTTGAGAGTCACTATCGCCCCGTCTCGTAACAAATCAATTTTTCGGGTATGAAACAGTACTATCATGCGGTAATGTTCCTACCATATTAAGAGGGTATTACGCCTAAGCCCCCTTTTTTTGACCTTGACCCTAAAGAAAAAAAGCCATCATAATTTAAAGTTATTGTTCCACATTGCTTTTAAAATCTTCGCTGCGCTAGCAAATGACCACTTTAAGATAATCGAATAATTATATCTCGTCTCCCCCTTCGGCTAATATTTTTGGCAACGCGCCTGGGGAAATACACGGCTGTGTTTCGGTAGAAGCCACCAATTTTAGTTAGAGGACATCATTATTCCATGATGCCGCGATCAGCGTTGCGTCTGATCTACTTCAGTTTCATCCATCCACACACATGTATAAAATATTGTCACTACTGACCAACTGTGCGATCGTTTCAAAGTATACCCGCTAATTGTCTAGGGCACCTTGCAATAAACTGCGCATGCAATGTGAAAATGAATTGTGGTACGATAACTAACCCCCCAAAATGAGAGGAATTGACAGTTTTGCTCACCATGAGACGTTACTATCTATCAGTGTTGTTGCTACAGTCTTGACCAAGTGAAGTGAATCACTGCAGCCTTTTTGAACGGAGCAAAATGCTTCTATTTTTGGCAAGCAATAAATAACGAAACATAGTTTTGTTGGGAACACCTGTATATTTTTTACAAATTAGAAGTTTGTGGCTAACAAACAAAACGAATTATGACGTCATAGGCACTACGCGTGAAAACAAACGAATTTTTAAAGCGCATTAACTCGGCGTTATCTAATATCATTGCATTTTAATTACGATTCTTATAATATAAATAAACAACAAAATAAACAAGTAAATAAACCATCAAACAACAGAAAAGTAATACGAGATCAATTAAGAGAATTTCAAGCAACAATAGTTTTCCGAGCAATGACGTAAAACGATACTGCAAACTCGTTATTCAACGAGTTTTTGAGAAGCTTTATTTACTTCACAGCTATACAAAAGTGGTTACTAACAATGAACATAACCCCCCCTGTTTTTCATCAGCTCAGTTTGGCATAAACTAATGTTTGGCAGTTGATAGCTATTTGAGGGTCGTGATACTACACTTGATTTGCAGCTTCTATCATTCGTTTTATCGTAGAGCAGTCCGTTTAGACGCAACTGTGCTTTAATGATACTCTATAAATTTTTAGTTGGATTCGAATGTGGGGAATTTCCAGGCCAATCTAGCACACAAATCTCATTGCGTTGAAAAAAATCCTAAGCATGGCAAGGTGCAAGATCTTGCTGGAAAACACCCATTCTTTTCCAAAACATTTTTCTCTAATCTGGAACAGATTTTTGGCCCAAAATAGCAATACAGAAGTCAAAATTCATCATGCTTTCTAGAGCAGGAGTTTTGAAACTTTTTGAAATTCTCCTTCAACGTTTCCACCAAAATTCTCTACCGTCTTTATCGCAAAAGCAAAAAGCATTACACTAAGCAATAATTTATATGCAATCAACATTTCTTTACACGAACAAAGCAGCTACTTTTTGAAAGCTAAAGCTTTATTTGGAGACTTACTTTGTTACACATAATGTTTATTTCAGATCGGCTTTCCATTGAAGTTTGCTCTTACGGTAGATTTCACTTTACATTCACCGGTGCAGAAAAGTCAGTTTTACATAGATTACAGGATGTAATTGAAAAAAGTGTGCGTATAGCCATACTATTCTCGCTTTTATAATATGTGCACATCAAAGTTGGTATCTTTTTGAGCGTAAAAGATTTTTTGTATTGTAAATTAATGAATCACTGGATAAAAACAGCAAAAAAGAACTTAATTTCTCATTATATCAGGGAAAATCACAAAATAAAAATTTGAATGGCCATGTATTCCCAGTCTTATAACACTAGAGATTGTCAATAAGAGAGCAGGGGCCCTGTTACTCATAATTACATATCAGGTGTTGTTTATTATGCTGCAAACATCCACAATGCACGGCTGCTCGTACCATTTTTTGAGTTTTAAGAGACTTTGGCCATGCTGCTGTTGACTATTATCAAGCAAAAGTTTCCCGCTGCGAGCTAACAAATATATTCAGTTGGCTAACTACTTTACATGATATTTATTCTAAAATCTACCAGAAACATGGATACTTGGAACAGCAGTGGTCTTTCCAGGGGAAGCGAGGTCACTGGAGTAACAGCTTCAAAGGGGGACCAATTATTTTGAGTCTTGTTTATGATCTCAGGACAGTTAGTGCACCCTTGTGACAAATCTTTGACGGTTTGATCTGAAGAAAAAATCAATCAATAAATAATTAATTTCAAAACTAAACCTAATTTCGCAACACAAGAACTAAAATCTGTAAACACGGTAGTTGTTTGTTTTTTTTCGTGAGTTATCTAACAACAAAGCATGTTCTTACTCTTAAGCTCAAAATAAATACAAATACAGCACTGATGTACAAAAGACACAGTTTCATGCCACATTTGCTTTTATTTCTGAACAAAAATTGTAGTACAGAAGCACCCAACCAATGAATTCGATGCCTAATCACACGTTATCAAAAGCTGGATATTTTTGTACGATTTTTGTTTGTTCATCGTATGAACTCAAGCTTTATTTGCTAATGTTGTGTTAATTGAGTGACCATGACGAGCTGACCAATTGACCCCAGCATCTATCCGCTTTGTCGAGGTGGAAAAATCTGGTTGAAGTGCCTTTCTCAATGGCATAACTACCAAAGTAGAGTGAAAGTAACTAAACGCACATAATAAGCTTAAGTTAGCTGCTGTACAGATATGATATCTGCACAACTTTGGACTACAAGCTGTTTAGTCAAAAGTTGGACTTTTATTTGAAAAGGCTACAATCTGAGTAACATCCCGAAAAGCACTTAACAGTAAATCAAAACTAGAAATTATGTAGCTGCTGCAGGAAACATTACGAGGGAGTTCAATGTCTAATTGGAAAAAGCCAACTCATAAACCAATGTAGGTTACCCAGTTAATGACAGAATTGTATAGAGACTAGCCGGCTGTGCCGGCGTCGCCTGCAGGGCCCACATCCGTAACGCCGGGTTTAAGTATATGGGTTCAGCAGGCTGCGCCGGCTTCATCGGGATTTGTGTAAACAGTAACGAAAAGTTAATGTTTTTTATGCACTTCTAAAATTCCTGTACACGTAATGGTGATCATCTTATCCTATGACTCAAGACCGGGGATGCTCACAAAAAAATATTGCCACAAACGATCGTTAATACTTTCAAAAAGTATAAGAGCTGAGGGGACGAACGCAATCGAAACGCAGTCAAAAGTGATGGTGGCGGCCAAATGGCGGACGTTTTCACAACTACAGAAATAACCTATTTAGCGGTGAGCCTATTTCATGATTTCGTGCGGTTCCTTCCATATTTGTATTTGTGATATTAAGTTCTTTGGCTGCGCTATTATATTGCATCTGGCCAAGATATTTTGAAGCAAAATATTCTCTCTATATTCAGTTTTATAAATTATTAAGTTTATGGTAATATTTTAATTTTTTTTTGAACTTGGGATTTTATTACCTTGCCCGGCAAAAGCCCTATCAGTGACGTCGAGATTAAATATTTTGGTTCAGCCGGCTGCGCCGGCTTCACTCATCGGACTCTTGTGTTAACAGAAACAAAATGTTAATAAATTTTTTGCCTATTTCGCCATTCCCGTACACGCAATAATGATCATCTTATTCTCTTGATTAAAACTTGTAATGCTCTAAAAGTAAGAATGTTGTCGCAAACTATCTTCAGTACTTTTAAAAAGCGTCAGGGGGGAGGGATCGAAACACATTCTAAAATGATGCTGGTGGCTAATTGGTTGTTGTTTTCACAATTACAGAAATAAACTATTCAGTGGTAAGCCTATTTTTGCGATTTGATGCGGTTTCTATATTTGTGTGTTAGGTTCTTTGGCTGCGCTATTTGCCTTGCTTCCGGCAAAATGACAAAAGCGGCTATGCTTCCCCTAATTCATTCACGAAATTTCAGCAGGACCCCATCGTGCCAAGTAATTATGAAACACAATATTCCCTCCAAATTTAGTTATACAAATTGTTAGGTCTATGGTTTTATTTCGATTTTTTCTCAAACTTGGGTTTTTATTACATTGCTTGAGAGTATAGACATAGATAGCGTAACAGGCAGCATATCAACCAAAGACAAAATCCTTGCTTGATAGTATATGTCGGCGCAGCCCGCAGAACCCTCTTCAGTAACGTCGAGATTAAGAATGTCGGTTCGGCCGACCAAGCCTGTTTCACCCATCTTACACATGAGCGAACAGTGACGAACATCTTATGTTTTTTGAGTACATAAGATTTTCACGACTTGGTGCGCTCCTTTTTTAATAAAATTTCTCGTTTCAAGATTCTGGCTATGTCTTAGGTCCATGTGCTCTGTTTATTGCTTACGTGAACCCTAAGAGACCTTACGTATTCCATAGTTTGAAAGCAAAAAACACATATTATCAAAACCCTGCTGGCTACACATTATGTTGCATGTTCATTTTTCCTTGCTTAAGTGTGTTTAAAAGAGTAAAAAAAGTCCTTACTTTTTCCAAAAATTGTAAGTTTGATCCCGGGAGCTCTATAAAGCTATTAGCCAGCAAAATAGAAAAAGTGTTTCCTTTAGGCCTGATGTGATTTTACCCTGACAAGGCACGCCATCACCTGTGCCGAGTCAAAACATATCAATTAAGGCAAGTGCGCAGCAAACATATGTGAATGCAGCAACGAAAAGTTGTAGCAAACAGGAGCCACAGTTCCTACATACGTAATGGTGATTATCTTGATCTATTAATAAAGAGTGGTAGAATTCAAAAAGAGAGAATGATGTAACAAACTATCGTTCGCATTTTTTAACGCTGTAGGGAAGGGGGTGAAACATAGTCAAAATTGATGCCAGAGCCCAAATGGAGATCATTTTGACAATTAAAGAAATAACCTATATAGTTTTAGGCGTATTTGATGATTTAGTGGGCCTCCTTTTGTATTTATATTTGTGACATAGTTCTTTGGTTGCGCTGTTTGCTTTTATTCGTCCATAGCATAAAAAGGGTCTATATCTTTCTCCAAAGTTATATAATTATTGTTTTGTTTTGATCTTTTCTTAAAGTTGTGATTTTATTGCATCTTTGCCCCTAATCCAGACCTCCCTATTTTTAAATGAAGACTGGTGTTTAAACCGATACAAAGAGCCTATCAATCACAAACATCAGTAATGGGCTTTGCCATTTATGTTTGCTATTAAAATGATGGTGGATAATTTTGCTGCCTGCTACCGTTCACACTATATAGTGGCAAGCATTGTAATATATTGTGGCAAGCATTAAAATACTGTACCATTTTGATTATGTATTATGATATTTGGTAGCGATAGAGTGTTTTAATCGTGTGTGACTTATTATGACATGGTAGAGCGAGTTTTAAGCGTGCGAGAGAAGCGAAGAAGAATGCTGAAAGGGCTTAAAATGCTTAGAGGGCTTAAAATGCTCACCGTAAATAAACAATTGTTGGTTGCATTGTCAAATGAGCTCAAATTGTTGTAGAGTGTATTTATGGAAATCGCCTTGATAATATCTTCTGAAAATGCGTTTAATCGCGTTTCTACGACCTGGTGGTTTATGGGAAAATAGAGATAACAAATTGTGCAATCAAGCATTAATTGTGACGTCATCTTAGATTCCAAACGGATGAAATTTTTCGTAAAATGTTAGGTTAGATGCTGACTTTTGTTTGAGTAAAAACGATTTTGATCTGTCAAAAAATGTACACTTAAAAAGTTATCTTTAATTATGACGTCATCACGACGAAACCAATACCCTAATGGCACTCACCCCGAGGTGGTAATCGACCGTGCCAAGTTCGATTTCGTACGTCCAATAGACTCGAAGGAGTTGAAGCGTACGTACACACGTACAGACAGAATCGCGCTTTATATACAGGGTGTCCCAGAAGTCGCGCACCATCCAGGTTTCCCCAAAAAACGCTTTTACTTATCACAATCATCATAGATGCTCAAACTGTGAACCTAAAGCAATGAAACAAGCGCCAATTATCTATACCAAACTGTCTTTCACTCTCCTGAGCGTTTTAGTGCTGAGCACTCAGTAGTTATTGCATCCTTGTTATTGTTGTCATTTGGCAATCAGTTGCTCTTGCTATTCTTAATGGTCGCTCTCGCTCAGGGTGATTGAGATTGAATTCTCGAGCTACAGAACGGTGTGTCGCCCCAGTTCTCCCAAACATGAAAACAAATTCAACTCTTTCTTGTACTGTTAATTTCTCCCTTATAATTAAATCAAATATGAAAATGAAGATAAAGATGGTGCACGACTTCTGGGTCGCTTGTATGTAGATTTGCCAATAGCATTGATAATGATTCATGAGATTAATGTAAGTTTTATTCTTTATTCGGGTTTCAAAAAAAATTTTGAGGTTCAGGCTTGTATTTTTGGTTTTAGTTTGAAATCGGGCCCAAAAATGGGGCTCACTAAGAACTCTAAGCTTATTAACACTTTTTAATAAATAGTACACAGCTTGCAATTATGGGCTGCGTAGGGTGTAGAACCAAAGACCATTAACTAAAAAAAGATCATTGGCTTTGAAAGCCACCAAAAAACATTGATGCAAGCCAATATTTTGATCGTAATGAAGAAAATTAACTTTCATAAAGTTGATCTCAAAAAAACACAAAAAGAGTCTTTAAGTGACTAATTGAGTTCAGTTTTAGAAAATGGATTTAAACCCTGTTCTCAGTCAGCTTCCTACAATGTTGGATGGGCTTTCCGCAATGACTGTTAGGTAGATTAAGCAATCATAGCAAAAACCTTTCCCACGACTGATCCTTAGACTATCTTTAAAAATGACATCGAAAATGTTGTTCAGAAAAAAGAAATATGATGAGAAAAGTACATTTCGCCGGTTTTCATTAGTTCTGTCATTATAGCATCATCTCCAAAAGCCAATATGATCCTGAATTTGTGTTGTGTTTGTCTCGCTACACAATAAATCGCAAGTGCGATTTTATATTCATGTTCTATCAAATTTTATGGCATAAACCTGCAAAGGATACCTACAAGCTATTGTTCTATAGAACCCTGGTTCTTACTTCAAGTGGGGTCGCCTGCAATTTTCTGAGGGTCGCTTGTAGTTTTAAAAACTTAATCCCTAAAAAATGGACTTCACTTTTGATTGGAGCCAAAAATAACACACTTGGGGTAGTGAATATTAGCAATTCTAGCTTCTTATGCTAATTGGATTGCTTAAAATAAAATTTGGGAACCACTGCAATGAAAACGTTAGACTTAACTAGGTTGTGATTTTTAAGGGCACTTTCAATTTTTTTAATTTTACAGGTATGAGGATGAACTTTTAATATTCCATGATAGGCAAAATAAAAGTTAAATGAGTTATAAATTATTATCCTCCAGTCATATGTAAAAAAAACTTTTGCCAATTCTACGAGTAAGCACTTACTATAAATTCGTTTTTATGAAACCATTTTGGAATTGCCAATACCACTAGCACAGTGCATTTCCAGTTCTAGTAGTGCAACCATGCAGGGAGAGTTGGTGCAAATGTCTTTCCCTAGTGAGCAGCAACGCAGCTATCGTGAAGTTTTATCCCAAGATCATTGTCTTTATGTACAGCGCTCCAATCACTCGACCATCTTGCCAAGAAAATGTTCATTAATAAAGATGTTGACAATGCCAGATATATTTACGCCAAGTATGCAAACTGAATAATGTAAGGAAAGAAGCCACCGGCGTCACCAAGATGTTTTAAAGATCGAGCTGCCACAAAAGCACATGAGGCTAATTTCTGCTTTGCTTTTAAGGTCAAATGGAGGACAAATATTTGGAATAATATCCTCTTTCCCAGTAAAACGCTAAGGGAAAGGGATGGCATTAAAAATATTTTTGGATCGCAAAAACAAGGCTTTATAATAATTATAAAGCGCTTATTTCCATTCTCTCAAAAAAATCTTACAAGGAATCAAAGACATTTTTTTGCGTCTCCAAACTTACCAAAAAGTTTCCGCTCGATTTTCCAGAAAGAGTTTTTGGGAGTGAAGCTGTAGGCGACAAGGCTAAGGGAGGAGGTTGTAGCCCCCTTAGCTCCCTATTTGATTGAAATTTTTCATACGCATGCTCTATTTTCTAACGGTTTTTTATAAATTAAAACGTGAAATTTTGAAGAGTTCTGGTCTTCAAGTTCAGTTTTACATAGTCAGAGTAATCGCCCGGAAACCAAAAATAAGGACAACTATAAAAATAAGATTTTTCTACTCTAAAAACAGCAAACAATTTTTCGGAAAAACTCTTCAGAATATATTAACATAATGTGTACAACAATTAATGAAACCAAGTTATTTAGCCTTTTTATACGTACTAACCGGCGTTGCCAGGTAAGGTTTTACGTAAGTTGTGTCGTGACAAAAAATATCGATAGAGGCGGCTACCCTGGCTTCTCGCTAGGGACATTTGTGAGAGCAGTAACAAACCACTGCTGTAAATTGAGGGTACAAACTTTGAACCCCTTATCTTGATCATTCTGGGCTACTTCTAAATGAAGATTGGTCTCACTCACAATTAGCTTATTATTTTTACAAGTTTTTATTCGTTTTTTTTTCGTTAAGCTTACCAACTGGCACTTAGACAAATTTGGAAATAGGCGATAAAATGGTGGTCGATTTTACGATTATTAGAATATATCATTTAGCGACGTGGTGCGATCCTTGTTGGATAATATTCGTGACAACAAGTGCCTGGATTCGAATATTTGTCTTGGTACTGGCACAGAGTGAAAGGGGTCATGGCGCGTCCCAAATAATTTGTAGTCAATCCCAGTATGCTTTTAAGCTATTCTCAAGCAAAAAATCTCCCTTTACCGTGCAATTTCACACCTGATTCATGTTTTCTTTGTAGCATACTTTTCCTCAAACTTTGAAGTTTGGATTCCTTTGATCCCGACCCTCTACTCTTAAATCAAGATTGGTTTTTACTCACAAACAGCCAATCATTTTACAAAGTTTATCCTTTCAATAAGTGCAGGGACAAAAGCCAAAGTTGTGGCTGGTTACCAAAATAGTGATCACAAGCACGATTACAGAAATAAGTTACCAAGTGCTAGGCATTAGTCACGACTTGATGCAAACGCTTTACTAACACGTTTGTGACCTTAAGCCCCTATCTGCATTTATTTTTATTGGTTTCTGCTGAGGTATAACTTGAGTAAAGCTAAGAAGGCCATGCTCTTCCCAGGTTTCTTGCACCCGATCCAGGTAAAAAAGATTTTTTCATCTACGTGCCATTTCAAGCAGGGGTATCAGTATTATTTTATTTTGTTTTCCCCTAAAACTTTAGATTTCCGAACGTTCAAGTCTGAGATGAGATGTTGATGAAACTATCCCTTATAACTACATGTACGGCTGCTGTTAGACTTAATTCAAGCTTTAGCGAAGAACGGAAAAACGTCCCGTTACCGATTTTATCTCCAAACGTGTGGACAGTTAGAGATGAAACAAGCAATAAAAAGTATTTGGTTATTTTAATTGCGGTTGTAATTAAAAATCACTCGTTGAAACCTTATTACTTTCTGTTTGTGCTCTCGACTATTTTAGTTTCAAAATTATTTTGAGTTCTCAAATTACCCTCATAGATTTCCATCATGTTTTCCGGCTCAGAAACTTCCATACGTGAACTATAGATTTGCGCTTGACTTATCTTTCTTATTAACTACCTCTGCACTCCCAAATCCCCCTTTGATATGTATATTTGTTTCCTCTAGTCGGCGTCATGTTCTTACCCGCTGTTTTCCACAAAAGAAGCTGCTACAACCTGTCATTAAACTTCCCTCTTCTACGTCCACGAAATATCCAAACCAAACATATCAATTTGTGTATGACGTACGTGAAGTTGCATTTTAGAATAGAGGAAATGCCATATTTCATTCGATTCAGAAGGAACATGTGATTGTTTGCAATTTAACCCTTTCTCAATCCTGTACATTGTATGTAATATTCACGCGAAAGTAGTGAAACGGTTGTGCATCATATGCAATACGGAAAACGTGCTAATAATTTAAAATTCAATCAATCTTTCTTGAACGTCTCGAAAAAGATGTAGTGTTGGCTGTGTAAGTATTATAAAATTTTCAAATTTGCAGGCATTTTAAGCCAATGATTGATGCTTTTTAACCTTTTGGGCGCTTAGGAATGTTATACCTTTGTTCTTCACGTGTCACGGAATCCCATTTAATATAAATTAAAAAACAAAGAGAGAAACATATATTTTGCTATCCCAGAAACTCGATTTGTGCACATTTGCTTGAGCTGCATGGTTTATGCATAAATGCAAAAATCATCACCGTGGCAATGCTCAAATCAAAACTCAAGGAACTCCTGCGGAACCCTTAAAAGCTTAAAGAATCCCTATGAGTGTTCCGCTGAACCCCGGTTGAAGTGCTCTGCTATGGGCATCGTTGTACTAGCACCCCGTCAAATTAAGGTGTGAATTAATAGCGTTGGCCTTTTACTCACGCTAGCGCTCGCAGCAGCAGTTTTCCCACAAGTTAAAGTAAACGGTAGTGCGGAGATTTTGCTGCATGCTGTCGCTAGCGCAAAGCGTTTAACTTTTTTCTAAAAATATTTTAATACTTTCTCATTCATTTTAAATTTGTTTGTCTGGTTGTTGTTGTTTTTGTTATTATTATTATTATTGTGATTTTGTGATTCTCGCCAATTACTTCGCCAAGTACCTTTTACGTTGTACTTATAGCCAGCACTCCAGCTGAACAGAGAAGTCTCACAGTTACGTGTAGCAATTATTGTGTTTTTGCCAGGCTTTAAAATGCAATAATTCAGTCGAAATAAAGCTTCAAGCTTCTTTTTCAACTTGGGAGTAAATTCGTTGCTAATTAGTGTTTACGCTAGCGGCATAACTGTTTCTTGTAGTTAGCGCCACTGGTGACGGAGGTAAGTTTTTAAGAAATTTGCGTTAATGCTAACGGTGTCCATTTATTTTGTAAACGCTGCATCACTAGCTGCACATAAGAAAATTTATTTGCTCTTCGTGACACCATTTGCAAGTAACTCTTTTTGATTTTTTTTCCGTTAAAGTTAGCAGATATTTTCCAACGATGGTACTTGATTGAGTAGTAGCACATGAAATAAAGTCTTTATAAAATTTTACACAAAATACATCAAAATACCTCGAAACTGTGGTATTTTGATGCTGCCATGCAGTGAACCACATATGATGTGGTTGTGGTCCACACAGATATGATGCCAAGGAAGTACTAGTGTAATTTTTACCAAATAATACTCAGTGTATCACGCATAATGGACAAATTTCAACAAATGAAATGCTGTTAAAGAAACCAAAAACAAATGCGGCACACGAAAAACTGAGTTTATGAATTAAAAAATGGATTGTTCAAGAATTGACATATGATCATATGCACAAAAAAAGCCTGGGCAGACAAAGTTGAAGGCTCGATTTCATTCAAGAAGTTCGAGCGCAATCCACAGCATGTTTGTTTCTTTTATTACAAGTAATTTGAAAAAGCGTTTCGCGCGCAAAAGAACTCAGCTGTCTTTGTTTGCGCTAGAACAGTAATCCGTAGGTACGCAGCGTTATAGCAGAGAAGAACGAGACTTTAATAAAAAACAAACATACTAATTGATATTGATGTGTTGTTTTTGCAAGTCATTTTAAATAAAGGCTACTGGATAAGTTTATGAAAACTATAGGGGCACGATGATGCTCTGGAGCCTCACGTTAATGGAAATGAGCTTTCAGTCGTTCACCCATGCACCATAATCCCAATGTTTACAAGTAAAACTAAACGACATGAATCCAAGCAGTGGCATCCTAGCTGCCTTCAAAAATATCACGCCGATATTCACAGAAAATGTAAAAAAGAATTGAGTTCAGAAACTAATTTTGTTAACTTCAGATACGTCTTTAAAATACAAAATTCTGTAAGTTGAACCTTTTTCGAGTTTCGGTGTTTTCTAAAGATGTGATCTTCTCTATAAAAGTATTTAATACATGTATTTGAAAGCTCTATTTGCCAAACCTTTCAATCTTTAGCCTTGTATCACTAAATTGTAGGTGGTGACTCCAAATGAGATCGCCTGCAATGTTCCGGAGCTGGGTCGCCAGTCGTTACAAAAAATCTAATTTCCAAAGACAAAGATATTTAGCCTAATTTTGTTTGGATCGTGAGCACTAGTAGACTTCAATCTTTGTTTAAATTTGGGTCGCTTAAAATAAAGTTTGAAGACCAAGGGTTTAGTGTACTTCGTGAACTGTTAATGCATTTAGTGTTTCCGTGGAACGTCAAACTTGTTAAAACTGTTACAATATATCATACAGCGATATTGAATAACTATTATTCATCAACAGAATACAGAAATATTTTGACTGTTGTCCGCTGAGCAGTACCCCCGGAGCCGCAGTACCACACTTTTTTCTGCTTGAAGAACTCGGGCTCTCAGAAACGCAATCGCGCTCGCACCGAACTTTAAATTATGAAATACTACAGATAAAATTTCGGAGGAGAGACATATTTTTTTGTCTTCCCTTCCCTAAGCCCCTGGTAATAGTAATGTTTTAGCGTTATAAGCTAATTACATTTCATGCTTGCTTCCATTTCTAGCTCTTTGGTAATAGTATTTTGATACTTTTGTTCGTTTATTGTAGGGTTCATCTCCGCATTTTTTGTTTAACACCACCATAGCTGCACTCTTAACCATGAACGATAGCCAACAACGCATTCTTTCTCAGTAGGCTGCAGCGTTTGCTTTTCGTATTTCAACTGCTGTCGACAAACTTCTATCACTGATGCTCGCACCTCGCATCATATAAAAATCCAATGCTATGCTATTTGCTATTTAAGATCGGTTCTTCAAAACAGTCGGAAATTTAGGATGTTAAGGGGAGCCACTTTCTATACCAAATAACTCAATGCATTGTACTAGTACAAATTACAGGAATGACCCGGAACTAAAATGAAGCAGTAGCTAGTCCTTTTTTTCTCCAGGAAGCTTTCTCTGTTTCTAATTGATTATTTTATGTTTTGGTTTTGCCGTCTGATCCCTTCATAGCGTTTTCCAAACGGAATATCAATCATTCGTTTTTTTATTAGCTTTTCAAAGTAATTCATAATAATTTCTCTGCTTTTGCTCAGCATAAATCCATAAATCTTTGTAGTGAATTACTCCGCAACATAGTTTTGTTACACCATACTCAAAAATTTTAAAGGTAGAGTCCAAATGGTACGTTGAGGTAAATGAGCGAGGACACTACATACACTGGAATTAATAACCAGTGAATGAGTAGCGGTTGTCGAAGGCGCATTAGGTCTAGCATACTGCTAGAACACATAGCAGCTGGGTGACTATCTCGTAAATTCATAGATAAGGACAGAAATTCACTTGGAGTGTAACTGCCTACAGAGTACACTGTTTCGACCGATTAGGTCTCACCAGTGCACTTGGTGACTAGCAATTGACCAGAAGCTTTACACAAAGCATAACCTGGAGCTTCACACCTGGAGTACCTAAACTGGGCAGGGGTAGATTCAAAGTGGGGTATGTATGCTCCCACCGTCCTATCAAAGTTATGCTCTCAACTACTCAAAAATATATGTTCATAAATTTCCAGCGGTGTACACCTCAGGCTGTTCTCCAACATCAATCCAAGGCGGATTTAGAGTGGATGGAAACTGCTGGAAACTACTCAGCTATTTAAATGTAGGCTACTTTTTGCTTAATTTAAAAACTTTTTCACAAGTTAGAATGCTTTTTTTTGGTGAGTTTATACGCATCCCTCTCAAAAACAGATCGAAAGTTTGCATGCCTACCTCTCATTACCTTCAGATTTTTTAGTATATGATTTTGTTTTGTCTTGAAATCAAGATTGAGATAAATCATGGCGGATGAGAAATTGAATGGAATAGCATTAATGTACATTTACAAAAACGTTGCCAAAGATTAGGAATTAATCAATCGTAAAATTATTGTAACATGAAACATTATTGTAAAATAAGAAAGCAAACTTTTTTGCTTAAGACAACATCCTTTACAGCATAGACTGAGGCATATCCAAAGAGTTAGCTAGATAAATTTTCCTTCAAAAACAAACTTTACCCAACCCCTTATCAAATTTCCTTACAACAATCCTAGGATGATATCTTTCTGAAAAATACACAAGTCATAAAAGAAAGACCTGCTTATTTTTGCAAAGTTTTTCAGAAAAATTACAGATCAAAAATTAAGGTTTCAGACAGGTAAACAAGTATTAAAGCGAATTTCTTTTATTTTTGTGCTTTGTTACTATAAAATCATAGACCTAGTATCGCAATTTTTCTCTATACCTTTACTAGGCCGTGAACTGCAAACTGCGTCAAAGACAGTCTTCACACAAAATGGTTCATTTGTGTGTGCCCAATCTTTAGTAATACGAGTATGACGTATGACACTGCAGTATTTTTTGAACTTAGCCTTAAAATTTGTCAAATTTTAGTTCATATCATAACGTCACACCATTTTTGCACCAATGAGAAACTGGGTAATCAGTCATTTAAGTGATTCAAGAATGAAATCAAGTTTAACTGGGGAAGAGGAAATAGTAAGCAATTGGTGTCACTTACCATGAGGCAGTGCAAACGACTGAAAGGTCAAATACTTTATACCATTTAAGCCAGGGTTTCCCAAACTTTCAGGTCATTGGTACCCTCTGGACAATATATAGATTCGCTCGTGTACCCCCGCACTTCTGCTAAGATAGGCCGCAAAATATACTGCTATATTGCCTTCTTGATGACTGTTCTTACTTTTGGAGGTGAAAATCTGCCGCCGAGCAGACGTTGATCTCCAAAAAAAAAATAAAGGTCATCACCTCCCGGACCTTCGCCTTCCACCCAGAAAGTCAGAGCGTTCACTTTTTCCAACTGGTTTTACCGTCCTAAGATGCTTTTGAACTCAGGTCTTCAAATTATTAACATCACTCGATCAAAAATATTTTAAGGCAGAGTAGAAGTTCTGAAAAGAACATCCTTTTACTTTATCTTATGTACCCCTTCCAAAGTCAAAATGTACCCCAGTTTGGGAACCCCTGATTTAAGCCATCGAATACCACGATCTCACATTGCTAATCTGCTCTTATAATTTTAGTACCCAGCTATTTGCTGTTTACGAATCAAGACTTTAAGGCTTTATGATGTTATAAAGGTAGTAACGAGGGTGTTGATCACCTGCCAGCTCTACAAAAGGTAGCCTTCCTATACAGGTTTGTTGTTATATATAACTGATTAGGGCAAACGAAAAAAAAATGGATAAAGCCCAGCGCAAATTTCGCAACAGAATTTTTAAACTTCCTAAGCACAACCGCTAATTCCGTTGTCGATGTTTTAAACCTGCAAAACAAAACCGCAAATTCCGACTCTTTTAAACCAGCAGAGCGCAACCGCAAATTCCGCAACCGATTTTTCAAACTTGCAAAGAGAAACTGCGAATTCCGTCAACAAATTCTTAAACCTGCAAAGCGCAATCGTAAATTCTGCGATCAATTTTAAGCCAAAAAATTAGCAAACAATTGATTGAAGCGCACGCAACCGCAAAAAATTGTGCAAAACAAAATATCTAGTAAGAGCACTGGCGAAATCAGATTCTTTTTGTACCGAAAACTACAGTCCAGCCTATACTATCCACAGTTGAAATAAGGGCTCACCAAACCAAGCCTTGGACCACCATATCGGACGTCGCCTACATTCATAACATATTTTGAAATTAAACAAGAATAACCCGATAAATATTTATTAAAGTACTTTTTACTAACGTTTGGCGTCACTATCCTCTTTCGGATGATAGCGAAGCGATGGTTCAAGTATAGTCAGAATCCCATTTTTGCATAAAGGTCCTGCAGCGCCAATGTGGATCACACGGGCGACTTTTTTTGTAGTTATCATATTTCTGCTATCAATTATGGAAGGTATTGTCAGAAAATTGAGAGGC
Source organism: Trididemnum clinides (assembly GCA_963675345.1). Classification (NCBI taxonomy): domain Eukaryota; kingdom Metazoa; phylum Chordata; class Ascidiacea; order Aplousobranchia; family Didemnidae; genus Trididemnum; species Trididemnum clinides. The sequence continues at coordinate 34,935,435 of OY776285.1, read as the reverse complement.
AGGCCAGGGCCAGGAAACAATGTTTGAAGTTAGCAACCTTTTACTGTATATATTTGGAGATAAACTTTCAAAAAATTAATACTTTGCCCTTCAATCAAAGATGGAATCGTCAGAATTTTCGCGACCCAAGTCGAGCGGCAAAAATTAAATTTGTCCGCCTATTGACCGATTATTTTACCACCGATTGACAGTTTTTTATAACAGTTTATGGCAACAACATATATCTTCTTGAAGCTCTGCCATAACAGGATATTTTGCTGTATCTTTACAAGCACACGGTGCCATTCAACCTATAATTACTGTAGTTACCAACACTATCAAGGCAGTAGTATCGCAATAAAATATTACCGTATTTGCCGGTGTATAAGTCGACCTTTTTCGATCAAAAATCGACCTAAAAAAATCGACCTCGACTTATACACCGAGTCGTAAATAAAATAAAATAAAAAACATAAAATCGTAAATTTCCGTCGAATTTTAGGGGGTCGACTTATACAACGAGTCGACTTATACACCGGCAAATACGGTACTTCCATAAAGTTACGAAACTTAAATATCATTTGTTCAATTCTGGAAACAAGGCACAATGGTACAGCCAAGGAACTTGATGTCACAAATATCATTATATCATGTCACAAATACACCAACTCCTAAAACAATCCTTTAAGCAAATAAACCATTTCTGTAGTTTTTAAACAAAACCTATTACGGCGCAACTAACGTCTTTGATTTGTGCCCCTGTAGTTTTTGAAAGGAGTGAATAAATTTTGTAAAATTTTTGAGAGAACAACAAGAGAATTTGTGAGAACAGCAAGTCTTATTTCTAAGAATACAATGATCGGGATATGGGGCATAGGGAGACTGCCCCAATTTACACCAACTTTTGGTTACTGCTCTCAGAAATGCAATTTGTGGCGAAGGCATATTTTTAATTCGATGAAACTGACTGGTAGCTCTGTCGGCCGATACCGATAGAGTTGCCAATAAAATGACGAAAGGGGGCGCACCAAATTGTAAAATAGGCTTACCTTTAAATATTTCATTTTTGTAATAGTAAAAACGACCACCTTTTTGATGCAACAATTTTTTGACTTTGCTTCTCCCTTGACACTTTTTAAAAGGAAGGAATGATAGTTCGTGAAATCTTACTTCTTCTGTGAGTATTTTCAGTCTTAATTAATGATGTCTGATGATCGCTATTATGTGTACAGAAAAAATGGTCTTCATTCACTACAACCTTTTTGCCGCTCTTATATATATTTTTATGGTGAAGCCGGTCCAGCTACTTGAACTAATACCTTTAAACGCGGCCAAGGTAATGTCAAACCCTTCTTGGGTAAAATCGCACCATACTTGGGAGAAACATTTTTGCTATTATGCTTGTAATAGCTTCATATTTCTATCAATTCAAATGTTTCTTTGCTCGGATAAAAATGGCATAAAACCCTAACGCGGCAGGAGAGGAGGGCAAGGAGACCAGCATTTCCGGCGACAGAATAAAATCAAACGTATTGTTGCTGAGACAGTTGTCCTTTACAAATGTCAGTATATGTCTTTGTCTTATTGATTACGCCCTGGTCACCATATAACTACAATACGTCAGCTGCATACAAAAGCATGGTGTTTCTAATCAGTGGCGTATTTAGAAACAATTTATTTTATTTTGGGGGAGAGGGAGTGAGCCGAGCTTCTAGTAAACTCAATGATATCATCAAGCAATCTTATATCTTAACTGAAATCAGTGGTGCAGCCAGGATTTCTTCAAGGGGGAAGGCAAAGTTTTGTGAACAACACAGCCCAGGTGCAGTGGTAAAACCCTCAGAATCTAGTCACAATAGGGATATCGAAGTTTTTCTCCCCACGAAATGAGAGGTGTGTGCGGTTTTTAAACAGAACCTAAAGAAATTTAATGCAATTGCACTCACAAAAAAATTTTGCCCTTACGCAATTGCACCCAAAGTATTTACTGACACCAACTAATTGCGCACTTATTGATCGGCGAACCAAAAAAATTTGCTGGTGCTGTACGTCAAAATTTAACTAAATTGAAATTTAGCCTACGATTTTTACGTGAAATTCATCAATCACATATTTAAAATTAATGTTGAGGTCACGGTGAACAAACAGCAATACCAATCCATTCAAACGAGCTTCTTTTGTTGTGAACCGCAAATAGGTTTCCAAATATCTCAGAGCACTAAACGAACGCTCATTTGTTGCTGTACTAACTGGACCAGTTGTCGATATCTGAAAAAGAATTTCCAAAGATGGATACGTATGAATTTCTTTAGCACACAACAACACGCCAACAACAACAAGTGTTGTGCGGTAGAGAATAACCTTCGCGGCCCAGCCGATATGAACGCCATCGCATAAATTCAACCTTCACGGTGTCAATGCTGTCATCGACAAAGGGAAGATAGAAGTTCACAGCATTTCTGATCAAAGCAAATGCCATGCTTTACACAGACAGATGATATCAAAAATTGGAGTTTTATGCAATCAACAAGATCGGAGCAAATATTTCGCTAAGTTAGTCAAGCACTGTGTTAATAAAAGGCAAAAAACAGAGCGCCTAAAAAACTGTAATGGTGAAACAGCTAGCGGATTCGCTCTATAGGCTTGCCGATTCACAATTCGAGGCATGGATACGAATTCCCCGTAGACACTTTCGGCATTTCTAAAAAGCCCTACAAATATTTCTTCATTGTCCCTAAAAGCCTGGATAACATCTTTGCAACTGGTAATTCTCGTAGCATCTAATGCAGTCAAAATAATTTCTGGATTCCCTGTAGCTTCTTTGCAACTGTTTTAGTAAGTTTCAGTGTGGCATTGATAACTTCTAGGCTAACCAAAAACCCAGCTGTTGTTATCGCTTTCAAATAAAGCATAGGCGTTCCAAAAACTTCTCAATCTGCTGATTCTGACAGTTGATCAAGAGAACCAACCGCCTCCGGATAAAAATCCTTGAAAACAAGGACAACATCATAGTTCCGAATCTACTTTGTGAAACAATTGCGCTTCAAAGGCGAGTGCGAAGAATCAGGACATTTGTCTTCAACTAGAGCGGAGGTTCCCAAACTGGGGTCCGTGACGACCGCTCAGAGGGTCCGTGGCTTCGTCTCGGTCAGTCAATGAATCAATACTTGATCTAGGTAGCAAAAATTCAGGAAATCTTTTCCAGTAAAATTTTGACAAGTAACCCTCGATTGACGATGAAGTGGTGCGAGAGCGAGGCAATCGCGGCCGTAATGCAGGTGCTGACCTTTTTTTTCTTTTTGGAGGACAGCTCAGCCATCCTTCGTATTCGTTTTGTATCGTTATTGTTGGAAATGAGTCTAATGCCAATAGTTATGTCGCATATGATTGGGGCTCGCAAAATAAGAGATTTGCAAAAAGGGGACCGAGAAGCAGCAGATTCGCAAAGAAGGGGTCCGCGAAGCACCAGGTTCGCAAAGAAGGGGCCCGCGAAGCAGCAAGTTCGCAAAAAAGGGGTCCGCGAAGCAAAAAGTTTGGGAACCTCTGAACTAGATCATGCAGCAGCGAAAGACATTTTTGAGAATTAGAAAAAAATACCAATATGTCTTTGATATTGCTTACGCATGCTTGAATTTCGCGTACGTTGCAAGCCGAAGAATGTTACGTTGACTTGTACTATCTTGTGCTTGTGGCGTCTCTGCTACTTTTGTTCAGTCATTAAACTTTTTATTGCGGTCTTTATAGTCTTCTAAAAAACGTTGTACAGAAAATGTCGAATTATTGATTAGCAAATAGATGGTTTTGTTTTGTACACAGTCTATAGTCCAAAGCATTTTGACTAAAACTAAAAAATTTAAATCGTCAACTATAAATTCAGGCTCGTCAAGATGATTTGGTAAATAACTTGCTGAAAATTAGAAGCATGCTCTATTCTCGGCAATATTTCTGAAGCCTTTCCAGAGAGCACAAAACTCGCTTTCACTCATTGCAAGCAACTTGTCTTTGCGCTATATTGCTATTAATGTTGTACAGTACTCTTGCGCACCTCGTCAGACACCAATAGGTTATTGCTGCATGATTCTTGCGCAAAAGAACTTGCTCGTGTGACTTCTGCTTTATATCAAGAAAACTACAGAAAGTTTGAAGCTCATGTGTTGACCTCAGGCATGAAGCCCAACGCTACCAGCAAATTTTCGAGCTATTGTTTGTTTTTTGCATAATTTTATCTGGGACCAAGGGGGGGGGGGGGGGCCATGGCACAGTGGCTAGGACCATGTAAATACCTGTTTTTGAATATCAACGTTTTGAAAATAATAATTCTCCCATATTCGTGTCCAAACATACATGATCACTTTTTCTTTCTCGGAGATCAAGTTTTTGCACGTCCTGTCATACCGTTCGGGGGGCATTACCTTTTATTTTCATTCCAACTGCACGAGGCGTAAATAAAATTTGCCAAGATTGATTACCTCTCCTAGGGGTTTGTGACGTCACAATAAAGAACATACTTCTGTAATTCGCATCTTTTGACCGGGGAAAAAGCTTAAAACAATTAACCAACCGATTCACCAAGTTTCAACAATTTCATTTCTTTGTTGTTGAAGATGACGTCATAATTGACAATCAATTTAAAAGTTGTTTTTGTAACTTACTCAAAAAATACTGTCCGTACAAACGCGGTTGAAACTTTTGAGCGATGAAACAATAGACCGTGGGTGGCCAAACTGCAGCTCTTTCGGTCCTTGTCTGCGGTTCTTTTGACTCTTGTTGTATTTTCGTACAATGATGTAGGGGTGTGCAACCAGCTGTGCACCACGTTAAGTTTTGTGGCCGGTGGAAGGGTACAAATGGCCAATTTCGTGCTTTAAGCAGATGGTCTCCAGAAAAAAAAGTCACTCCCTCTCTATCTGGATGGAAAATGCGTCAATTCAAACAAACTAAGAATTGCATAGCGGCTCTTTCAATGATGACCTCTATCGTTTTTGGCTCTTTATTACGGCAAGTGTAGCCACCCCCGTAATAGACTGTTTGTAAATGATACCAACTTTTATCAAAAACTATGCAGTGATTTTAGAAAAACAATTCATATATTATTTTATTTCTTGCCTAATATTACAAGTAATATAACTCTTTACCTCCAGTTAGTGTTTGCTTTTGTGAGGGACAATTAATTTTAAGTGTCCTTACTTTAAACGCCTTATAAATTCAGTCAGATGGTTACACATTGGCGTAAAACATTATTGGCTATTGCTAGTTTGATTGTCTTGTTACTGAGTGACCTGGATTGCTGCTTGGCTCAATATTGAGTGTTTGACTGCGTCACCTTTATTTTGTGCTGTAGGTAGAATAACCCTTTACACTTTAAACTCTAGCGATTCCCTTGGAAGCGGGCCGCTTAAAAAGCAACAGGAAGGTCAATATTAGTGACATCAATTTTTGCTAATGATTATTGTTTGTTTATTGTTTATTATATTCACGAAAGAGTTACACAAGTTGTGAAATATACATACCACCAAATAACAGATTTCTATAATCCTAAAACAAAAGCCATTACGGCGTCCATAGACAACGTGGCGTTTGTTCTCCTACAGTTTCTTGAAGGAACGGATAAAATTTGTGAAATGATAGAGAGTTTCCAAAACCTCTCTTAATTTAAAGTACTCACATTACGATCGAGTTTAGGGGTATAGGGGCGATGTCTGTATATTTCCTACGGTCTTTAAAATAGTCTGATTGAAGTTGACGAAACCGGTTGAATCGATGTTACTAACCAGGGCCGGCGGAACCGCCCCCTGAACCCCCCGTCGGGGGGGGGGGGCAGGCCTGGTCAGGGGCTCCGCCCATTGAATACCAACCAAAGACCAATATTCAAGTTTCGACGTTGAGTATTTTGATCTACTGTTTCATGTTTCGATTCTGATTGCTTTCGACGCTTTGACTCATTTGTATCGTATAAGATAAGTCAAATTTTCTTAACGAGTGCTTTTGCCTTTAAAAGTAACTTTACAACCATTTAGTCAGTCAGAAGCCGTATAGTTACGTCATAGTCAGATGATGAATTTTTGAAGCTAATTGCCAAAAAGCTGACCAGTTCGTTGGTTGCAGCTACTGTGAAGGAAACAGAGTACAGTAAATAGATTACTGCATTTTTAGATTAAGAAAGATATGAAGTTAGTTTTTCAATATTTATAGTTTAATTGTGACAATGCTTAGAGTTAATTCGAAGTTGAAAATATATTAAAATATATTAATCGATTTTAGAGTTAATTCGAAGTTGAAAATAGCCAATTACGTGCATATATAATTTAGAAGCTATTTTTTAAAAATAGTCTATCGGAAACATGAAACGCCATAAAAGTGGAGCACAGAAAAGAAAAGAAGCAGCTGCTGCTCAGGAATCAGTTAAAAAGCTTACCAAATTAACACAGTTTTTTTCCGTTAGCAGAGCAGAAACTGAAACAGATAGTGCTACTTTGCCAGCCGTCCCTATCAGCGATACTTTGAGCTTAGTTTCAGCAGCAGCAGCGTCAACTGCAGAATCAGAAAATGTCTTGTGTGAATCGGTTGAACTCAATCTACCATCAGTGCCATGTACGTCAATGGGGGCAAAAAATGCGGCCATCGATACTTCATCGTCACTTCCCCACAGTTCGTTTGACCCTCTCCATAGGGACCCAGCGAAGTGGCCTGACGTCATATCAGATCCGCAACGGGTTGACATCATCAGAAGAGGACCTCGGCAAGTTGTAACAAATTTTCCATACAACGCAGCTAGAAGACGATTTTCTTCTATTCATTACAAACGCATTTTGAGTAATGGCGAGGCTGTTCCTCGGTCATGGCTGATGTACTCTGAAGATTCTGACAAAGCATTCTGCTTCAGCTGCAAACTTTTTGGCAACTTAGCTAGTCCGTTTAGTAGGGGCATCAATACATGGGAAGGGTTTTTCAAGAAGTTAAAGGATCATGAAAACGGTGCTTCTCATAAAAAGAGTTTTAACCAATGGCTTTTGCTTAAGGAGGGTATTAACACTCAATCTACGGTGGATAAACAAGCAATGAAGATTTTTCTTGCAGAAAGAACATTTTGGAGGAATGTTTTGGAGCGTCTAATAGACATCGTAATATTTTTGGGTGAAAGAAATTTGGCTTTTAGAGGATCCGACGAAACACTGGGATCATCGCAAAATGGAAATTTTTTGGGTTTATTTGAACTACTGGCGAAGAGAGATCCCGTCTTGAATGAGTTGCAAAATAGGATTATCCGGCACAAAACTAAGCAACACTATTTGAGCAAAAGTATTCAGAACGAGCTGATAAATTTAGTTGCAAAAGAAACTGAAAACGCACTTCTCACGCAGCTGAAACAAGCCAAATATTACTCTATAATTCTTGATTGTACTCCGGATATATCACATCAAGAACAAATGACCGTCATTTTTCGTTTCGTTCAATGTGATGATGAACACGGTGCAAGAGTAAAAGAGGCATTTTTTGGCTATTTGAGTGTCAATAACAGCACTGGCGAAGGTTTGCTCAATGTCTTTTTAAAGCGCTCCGAAGAATTAAGACTAGATCTTGCTGACTGTCGAGGCCAATGCTACGATAATGGGGCGAACATGAAAGGAAAAGAAGCTGGTTTTCAAGCGAGATTACTGAAAATCAATCCAAAAGCGCTGTATGTTCCGTGTGCTAATCATTCGCTTAATTTAGTTGTAGTCGACAGTGTGAAATCTTCTACTGAAGCATTGGTATTTTTTGGTGTGTTAACGCAATTGTATTCACTGTTTTCCTCTTCAACGCAACGATGGACGATACTAAAAAAGAATGTTCCGTTCTCACTCAAATCCCAATCAGCTACTCGCTGGGAGAGTCGCATCAATTGCATCTCACCTTTACGATACCATTTGGCTGAAGTGATAAAAGCATTGAAGGAATTGGAAAACTACTGCTTCGAAAAAAAAGATGGTCAAACAATCAATGATGTTCGTTCATTGATACTTCGAATTGAAACATGGAGCTTCATTTTGTCAATTGTAGTTTGGCATGATATTCTTTTTCACATCAACAAGACGAGCAAAGTTATGCAAACCACTGGTGTTTCTATGGAAGTAGTTGAAAAAGAAATCAAAGCAACTGAGGAAGTTTTAAAGAAATATCGCGAAGACGGGTACAGCGGCGCGGTAGCCACGGCACGTGAAATTGCTGAAGGTTTGCAAATTGAGAGGAGTTTCGCTGAGAGTAGAACCAGAAGAAGAAGGAGGCTGTTCGAATACGAAACAGAAGATGAAGGTAGCGAGATGTCGCCAGAAGAAAAATTCAAAGCAAATTTTTTTTTGCCACTAATGGATCATGCTCTATCTTCTTTAAAAGAACGCTTCGAGCAAATGCACACTGTGGGTGCAATTTTTAATTTTCTTTATAATCAAGAAAGTTTATTGCAAGTATACGGGCACAATCGTTTACTTAATGCATGCCAAAAATTTTATGAAACAATGGGCGATATTGACCCTGTGGAAATGAATGAGGAGTTGGAACGGTTCGTGGTCATCGTGAAAGAAAATAAAGAAGATCTCAAAACAGCCAACGATTTTCTGAGCTATATCTATCGAAAGCATATGCTGGAAGTATATCCAAATTTGTCCATAGCTCTTCGAGTTTTGTTGACCTGCCCGGTCTCAGTAGCTGGCGCTGAGAGAAGTTTCAGCAAACTGAAGCTAATCAAAACCTTCCATCGATCCACCATGATGGACGAAAGGCTAACATCTCTAGCTACAATTTCGATAGAAAGCTCTTGCGTACGAGATTTAGATCTCGACCGCATAATTGATGTGTTTGCTGCTGAAAAGGCTCGCCGAAAAACATTTTGAAACCTGTATTAAATATACGTTATCTTCTTTGTATTAAATTTATTTTCATTAGACGAGTCAGAGTCAGTTTCTTCATCGACCAGCGATTGGCTTAAGGAGGCTTTACACAGAATACGATGCGATTTACGTACGAAAATGTCGTATCAAATTACGTACGTAGATTTCAAACTAGGGTACGTAGACGCAAAATTGGACGCAATCGCATTTTGTATAATTTTTACGGTTCACTTTGTTTGCGGATAAAGGGGCCCACGTATAGTTTTCGGGGGGGGCCTCAGCTGGCCTAGCGCCGGCACTGTTACTAACCCAACACAACTGACCCGTAGCCTTGCCGGGGGACGTCGACGGAGCTGGCTAGTTGTTAAATAAATCTAAAACAAATTCCAGAGTGGCAATTTTTAAGCTAATTAGTAAAATAAACAAACACAAGCTCTCGCGGTAAAATTACCACTTTGTTAACCGCTCTTATTCAAATTAGCTGTAAAAGTGCCACCGCGAATTTGTTTTAAATAAATTGCCCTAGTAACCTAGCTAGCTAGCCCACAGATAGTGGTGGATATTGGGTGAGGCAAATGAGGCAGCCGCCTCAGGCCCCCCTTTTTGGAGTTGTCGAGGGACCCCCCCTTTTAAAAATGGAATGTGTAGTTTTAGGATATTTTGTGGCATTTTGAAATGGGTTCTTGGTCTTAACAACTGTGGAGGTGTGAACTAAAAGTGGCTATTTTGCCTTTGACGGCATTTTACCCTTGCAAGCTATTTTGCCGTTCAACTATTGTGAGTCTTCAAAACTGGCTTATTTGCTACAGTGCTCATAGTCTTGTTTTGGCGTGCTCATAGTATTGTTTGGATAGTGATTCTAACTACAAATAAAATGGTTAGAAGTTCGAATCTTTGCAGCCAGGGTACTTAAACAGAGACAGTATACATTAAGAAGGGACTTGGCAGTTTGTGGATATAAGTGGGAGTGTAAGCTAACAGCTCCATTTTTGTCAAATCACTTTTTGTCAGTTTTAATGCATTATAGAGACTGACTGATCACAAACGACTAGTCACGTTTTTAATATGTCACTGATATTGACCAATCACAAACATTCAATGGAAAATAGAGTGCAGGGGTAAATGTCAATGACGGCAAAATAGCTACTGCCTAAATAAAAATCAAAAACTAAAATTTATTTTTTCTATTACTGTTTGGGCTGAAGGCTTTCCAGTTCTTTTTTGACAGAAACTGTTGTGACAATGTGGGTTTAACATATTTTTTAGGGTGGAACCTCATTTTGCTGATGTGATCAAAAAAACTTATATTTTTAGCTGTTTGAGCAGACCAGACTTTGCCTGTGAACTGTGATAATTTATCTATGAAATTGGTCCAGTTTTCAGTTGTATGAAAACATGAATTAATTAATTCATATTTTTATGAGCAGTTTATTGACGTTAGTGAGATACTGGTGAAAGCGGAAATAAATTTGCTTTTAAAGGACAATCGGTCAGTTGCGTTTGCAGGGCAAAATAGTCGTAATATTAGAGATATACAAGCACAAAAATTTTTGCATGATTTAAAAACATTAAGTTTTAGTTGTTTGGCATCTTTGTACTTGCTGTGTTCTGCTTGAACCAATGATTCAACGACAAATTTGCTACATTCCTATATTTAGCTTTTTAGAGAAATTTATAAAAGGAGAATTAGTTAAGTCATTATTCATGATTGGTATATGCCACTATCTTTGGTTATGATAGTAAAACAAAAGATTTTAGTGGCTGTACGCATTACTTGTCTGGTGAATCATCCAAACATGAAGTCTACTACAATCATCTTTATCAAAAAGGTTTGATTATTCAGATTCATTTGTAAATTGTCACTTCAATTAAGATAGTAGTCCTTGATTTGCTGTATACCTTACCTCATACAAGACAGTTTTAGTGCATCGGTTGAATAGAGAGTATGAAAGTATTGCATCAAAACCAAAGCAAAAGGAAGAAAGTGGGAACATTAATGACGCAAAAGTGGATTGATTTATTGTAATTGTCTAATTGATTTATTGTCTAATGGATAGATTTATTGTAATAAACAGCCCTACTACTACTACTACTAATACAGAACTGAGAGATAAAAAGTGCATTTTTAGGCATCTAAGTTATGTTTGTTGATGTAACAGAAAATCATACCAGTAGCCCTATGTAATCAAGTGTCAGTGAATTCAAAGATAATAATGTAGAGAATATTGTTATTGGTAAATTGATTGCTGACCTGTGCTCAGCAAAAAACAAGGCAACAGTCATTGCAACTAAACTTCCTGTTTTTTTTCCAATAGACCTAATACAATTAACCAGGGCCAGCATTTAAAACTTTGGATAACTCCTATCTCAACGCATTACGATTAAATTCAATGGTTTTTTAGAAGCATAACTTTTATAAGCATGTGAAGCCTCATATTTTTAGGAAGTTTAAGCTTTGTCTAGCAGCACACTAGCTAAGCATATTGTCAGCCCTTGTTTCACTGTAGGCTCTGGCATTGTAAAAATTGTTAGTTTTTGATGCATTTATTGGCATATTTGTTTGTGAAGTTATACTCCATATGATCACTGTACAATAGACCTATGTGGTTTCAGATATTTTAACAAAAAAAATAGCCTATGTTGCAGCGTAACATCTGAATATTCTGCACAATTTCGTTTTGTGGTGTGTTTCATGACAATTAAGTCACACCAAGTTTTTAAGGCACTTGTGTCGCAGCAAATCATTTAAATATTCCCTACAATTGTGCTGTTATAGTAATACTTTCGACAGCAAATTACTCCAATTTTTTTGAAGGGTGATTAACTGTGTGAAATGCGGCAACTAGTTACTACAAAAAAGCGTTTCAACATTTCTATCCTATGATTTTGATTATGAATATATTCTAATGTATCTGCATCAATTTTTTTGCAACAATCTATAGCCAACCCTGTAGCGTTGTAGAAGGTAACGTTATTTGATCGCAATTATTTATAGCTACATCAATTTTTTGGGGCCCCTTATTAGAATTTTGCCTCAGGCCCCCAATTTTGAATATCCACCACTGCCCACAGAGCGCCTTTTAGTAAGGAATTTGAATTGAGCTGCGCTAAGAACTTAACTAGCCCACTAGAAGCTTATCACTTGCCAAAGAAAATACTCAATAAAGCCATAACCTTTCTTCAGCCTACTTTTGCACTAAAACCTTGTTCGAAAGCTGCAAACCCTATCAAATTCAGTTTTCAACATTTTTCCCATTAATTTCAATATAAATTTATAGCAAGGAGCCCAAATAAATTGAACAGTGATTTCTTTGTCTAATTTACTCAGAGGGTTTGTCTACTAAGTCAGGGGTTTTTAAACTTTTTTGGTTGTTTCCCCTTAACATAAATCAAAGAATGTTGTGCTTTCCTTCTTTTAAAAAAGTTCTGAATCAATTGAAAAGCGAGCATAGTTTATTTTCAATTTTTTATTATGCATAAATCAAAAGAAATAAGTAGAACATAATTTATTTTCACAAGCATTAATGTGAAGGATGTAGCTGTTTTTTCCAAAACTAGCTGCTTAATTCAAGACAATGCGCATCGCATATCGGCTTTACAATCAAGTTTGTTCCAAGTTTTTGTCTTCACACTTACAAGTGCAGAAAAGACGCTTTCACACATCTATGTGGCTGAAAATGGTAGTAGAATACGCATGGCAACGTTACCAATATTCCTTTACACACGCACGTGTTCAGCACAGAAATCACTGAGAAGCTTTGTTTCAAAGTCATCTTTGGCAACAGAGTTGCATTTTAATTCCAAGAATTCTTCCTGTATTTTGTATGGAGGAAGGCCCATCTCAACACGAAAAGGATTTTTTGCCAGCTTCCATTCTGAAAGGCCTGTGTTAGCCAAATCTGGAAAATACCTCTCGATTTCTTGTTTTAACGATTGCACATGGGCTTCTATTTTAGGTTTTAGTTCTGCATCCAGATCAATCCTGTTTTTCTCAAAGACTACATCTAAGTTAGAGAAAGACGCAACGTTTCCTCTTTGAACTCTGCGAAACCACAACTCAAATTTTTTTGTAAATGTACGTATGGAATCATAGTGATCTATGCGGTTAGTATGGCTGCTTTTGCAATGTCGGTTGAGACAGTTGAGCGCTTCGAAAATGTCAACAAGGTTTGTCAACGTCAGTTGAAACCCATCTGCTCTAAATAAATGCAGATGATTCTGATTTCCTTGAGCTTCAAGGAATAGCTTTACTTCCGTCTTCAGCTCGTAAACCCGAGCTAGCATATTGCCTTTTGATAACCATCGAACAGCCATGTGAAACAATAGAGTCTCATGATCAGCATCTATACCCTTGCACAGATCGGTGAAGAGCCTCGATTTGACAGAACCTGTTTTGACAAAGTTGACAACAGGAATAGCAGTTGCCAGCTTGTCGTTCAATGCAGCATGTAAAGTCCTTGAGGCAAGAGCCCCGCGGTGAAAAATACAGTGAGCTCCTACTACGTTTGGACTTCTGTGCTTTATTCTGGTAACAAATCCGCTTTGTGATCCAAGCATTTCAGGAGCTCCATCTGTGCCGACCTCACAAGATTTTCCCATTTAATTAAAATGTGGTCGAAGAAAGAGGAAACAGCTTCGAACACATCTTTTGCTTTGGTAGTCTTTTGCAGAGGTTTACAAAATAGCATTTTTCTCCAATTGAAGTAGATCCAATAAAGCGAATGTAAACCATCAACTGAAACATTTGAGCAATATCAATTGTCTCATTGCATTGGATGGCAAAAGCACATGATTTATTTATTTTTTGAGAACTTGAAATTCAATATCCTCTGCGATTTCATTAATGCGTATTTTCACTGTAGAGTCAGAAAAAGAAATCTTTGCCAGCTCTTTTCTGTTAGCCTCCCCCAAACCAAGACTGGCTGCTTTTAGCACGCATGGTTTTATTAATGTATCCCTGTTGTTGTGAGGTCTTTTCGCTAGAGCAATCAAGTAAGCAATTTCAAATGATACTCCGAGTGCTTCGGCAGATAAATATTTCCGAAATGCATCACTACTCACAATTTTCATCTTTGAAACGACTCCTTTTTGGCTTCAAAAAATTCTAAGTTTGCCAAATTCAAAGTTTTCTCGTAGACCAAGATGCTTTTCTCGCAAATGGTACTGTAAGCGACTTGGTCTTAAAGCATTGTTGCTCGAATTTTTCCGACATCTTACAAATTTTTAAATAACTTGTTCTTTGTCTATGGCTTCGTTGAAGCCGAACTTAAGATAATCTTTAACATATTTTCTTTTTTTTAACTCATCTTGTGGCAATCTAAATGGGAAAATCTTAATTTTATGATAAATCTGTCAGGTATAACTTACACCATGTGCTCACACGCTTTTTACTTCACTTCAGTCAAACCGTTAAAACGGCTCATGCACTTAAATAACACGTAAATGTAGTGGTTGCACAACGCAATTCTGGCAAAATAAATTCAACAGCAAAAACGTAAATGCAGCTTAGGGTGATGCAAAAATGGTGACCATTTCAAAATTTGTGGGGCACCCCTTAATTTTGTTCATTTTGGTATAAAAACACCCTGTGTAATGTTTTTTTCAATTTTAATAATATTTAGAGTATGCTACCACAGGTCAAAGTTTGTAATTTTTTTCTTTTTTTTATTATTCAGATTATTAAATATAAGTTACATAACCTAGTTATATTTACTAATCAGATACTGTAAAATAGCAATTTCATCACTGCTGCATAATTTTCACACTATCATTGAGTTAAAAGCTAGTCTCACTCTGTTTATACAGTAGAAGAACTGCTCTCCCAAACTTGTCCCCACCTCAACCCTCTGCTATAAGCCCCACAATAACTTGAGCCAATTGTAAGACAGAGCGTCATAGCTTCAGTACCCTCACAGCTGTCACAGAAGGAGGTTGTGCTTCTCTTTGTTCTAATAAACAGTAAGCAATCTTCATTTTAATACACAGTAAGCAATGGCGTCTCGCCATCCAACCAGAAGCATTACAGATATATGGCTAGTTGGTCAGCCCATGGAAGCATTAAAAACTTCTGTTCTTCCATCTAAAAGAGAAGCAATGTCATTATTCATGAATTATAAAACAAATTGTAAGCAAACTGTTAGAGAAGCTCTAACATCAACTGCTAAAGATGTGATGCAAGTCTGGGAACAAGCGCAAATTCCAACAAAACTGAAAAAACATGTAATTGAGAAATTGAATTCTATTTACAATGAATGGTTGAAATTAAAGAAAAATAAAGAAAATAAGAAAAAACAAAGTCAAAATTTGCTAAATAAACAAAAGAAATGGGATCATGACTTGGATAAATTATTTGATATTGCCCATGCTGATGCTCTGAACTTAATGGACAATGAAGAAGATAAAAAGTTTTTGATGTTGCAAAGGCAGCCTAAGCGTGAAGGAAAAATGGCTGGTGTGGATAAAAAATATTCACAACTTCAAAAAGCAGCAAGTGAAAATGAAAAGAAACTTGAGATTAAAAGAAAAAGACAAATGAGTGATTTTGAAAATACAGTTGAACTTGCTGATAGTGGCTCATCATCAATTACTTCTGCAGAAAACTCCAGCCAGGATGAAGACGAAGAGTACACAATTGATCCTAGCAAACCATCAACATCTAGAATCTCTTCAGCAAGAAAAAAAGTCAAATTGATGGATGACAGGCTACTAGCTTCTCTTGATGTTGCTAAAGTCAGTGATAGAAGTGCTTCATTGATTATGATTCCCACAGTGAAAAATTTAGGTCATGATCCGGATGAATTTAATGTCAGTTATTCAAGCATCAGGCGTGCAAGGCAAAAATTTCGCAAAGATATTTCAGAAGCTCTAAAAGCTGAATTAAAAAATGATGTTCCCTTAACTATCCACTGGGATGGCAAACTATTGGAAGATATTTCGGGAGAAGAAGTTGTTGACAGGCTTCCAGTTTTAGTTTCAGGAAATGGAGTTGATCAGCTCCTTGGTGTACCAAAACTCAGCAGTGGCACTGGAGAAAACACTTCAGCTGCTGTGTTTAAACTTGTTCTTGACTGTGGTCTATTAAATCAGGTAAAATGCATGTGTTTTGACACAACAGCTTCGAACACTGGCCGTAAAAATGGAGCTTGTGTTTCACTTGAGCACAAAATCGACAAAGATATGCTTTGGCTTGCCTGTCGTCATCATATTTTGGAGATAGTTTTAAAATCAGTTGTGTCCACCTCATTACCAGCTTCATCTGGACCAAATATACAAATATTTAAACGTTTTAAAGTAAATTGGGATAAACTGAATAAAGAATCCTTCCAGACAGCTGAGAATGACCAAACCATAGCCACCAAAATTGCCAAAATAAAAGATGATACAATAACATTTGCCAATAACCAGCTGAAAGAGCACCAACCCCGCGATGATTACAAGGAATTGCTTGAACTGAGTATAATATTTGTTGGAGGAATCCCATCTTCAGGAATACGCTTCAAAAAACCAGGAGCCTGTCATAGAGCCCGATGGATGGCAAAGATGATATATTCTATGAAGATCTGGATGTTCAAACAGCAGTTCACTTTGACAAAGTCGGAAGAGAAAGGTCTGAGAGACATCTGTTGCTTTGCAGTTGAAGTTTATATCAGATCCTGGTATACAGCACCTGTTCCTCGTTATGCTCCTCGGCTTGACTTGCAACTATTAAAGACTTTAGTCAAATACAAAGAAAGCGAAGAAAAAATTGCAACAATTGCACTCAAAAAGTTCTCAAACCATCTCTGGTATCTTTCTGAAGAGCTTATAGCACTTGCTTTCTTTGATGAAGAGATCTCCATTGAGATGAAGAACAAAATGAGGGAAGCTCTGGAGAACCCTGCTGAGCAGAATAATATCAAACGAACCACTATTGACCATGCAGTAATTGAACAGAAGCAGCTTAATGATTTTGTGACTTCACACACTAAAGTCTTTTTTGAAATCCTTGGCCTCCCGTGCAGTTTCCTTGAATCAAACGCAGAAAATTGGGACTCTAACGATGAATATTTGAAAGCACGTGAAACTGTAATGAATATGAAAGTAACAAATGATTTAGCAGAAAGAGGAGTGAAGCTAATGGAAGAATATAACAAGATCCTCACAAATGATGAGCAACAAAAGCAGTACCTTTTGCAAATAGTGAAGAAGTTCAGATCTTCTCTACCGGACAAAAACAAGAAAACAATTATGTCACTGAAATAAATCGTCATGATGATACATGCTAGTGGTTATGATAGGCTTACTGGGGAGTTTCCACTTAAAAAAAAGCAACGCGCCCATGACTATACCTCAATAGGTGGTGTGGAAATTAGTCTCCAAAATGTAGCAAAAAAATGAAAATTTACTTTAATGTTAGAATTTTTAAAGGCTGGTAGCAACCTCTAAATATCAATTGATTGACCTCAAATTTTGTATGTAGTGTTTTTGAGGCAAACAGTATCAGATTAAAGGGTGTCCCATTAAAATTTCAAAAAATTTTCAAAACCCCCCTTTTTGCATCACCCTAATGCAGCTGTTGACAATAAACGGCTTTATGACCGAATCTCTATTAAAAAAGTCTTGAATAACAAACCATCTACTTTTCACAACCATGAACTAATTGCAAAACATTGTCAAAACTGTATGAACGTTACTTGAACTTGACACATATTTTAAAACGGTTTCTTGAAAACAGGCGTTATTTTTAGAATGAGGCGTCTATGACTAAAAATTGCGCTTTTTCGGCGAACGTATCAAACTTAAGAAAATTTCCTTTACACAGACATAGCTGAGGCACTAAGTTGCGGAAGGAGTTCAAATATAACGTTGAACTTGACACATATTTTGAAACGGTGTCTTGAAAACAGCCGTTATGTTTAGAATGGGGCGAATATAACCGAAATTTAAGCTGAAGACAAAGGTAAGCTTAGTGCTCAATTAAGTTTAATTTACTTCAGTTTAATGCTTGAAGCTAAAATTGAAATTAGTGGTAAAAAGATCGCATGAAATAACATGTGTTGGAAGCAGGCCTTCATCTTAAAATAAGCAAAGAGAATTGTTCAAACAATTATTACACAAGCCTCTGAAAGCAGTATCCGCAAAAGGCATCACGGCTTCACAGAAGACAAAAGAGTGTATGGGGCGCTTGCAAATGCTTGGCTAAAGCCGTTCAGCAAAATTATAAAAGGTATTCCAATTAGTGGATGATTAACGTTTCAAAAATGGCTGGACATTTTAAAAAAGCCAACGACCCATTTATTTGCCGGTTTGCAGCATTTAAGTAGCAGATTATAATGTACATCAACGCACAAATAAGAGCGTATTACGACATCTACAAGAGGGCATGATATATCAATGCAACTAGTAACATTGAAAAACGATTCAAAAATTTGAAAGACTTTGAAATTTTCACCTTGCTTGTGAGAAGACCGCATCAAGAACGACCCTCTCTTCCGTGCAAACTTTCATTAAAGCATGTCACGATGCAGATACAATCCCACATGTTATAGTATTTAAAAACGACGCTCTGAAGCTCTGTAGATCAAAAACCTTCCAGAAAATGTTGATGATCGATGGTTCGATGGGAATGTGTAACTCTGTGTCGCGGACCGTTTGCAACGAATCAAGATTTCAATATTATGATAGATGTTGGAGAATAGAACGTGGCAAGGCCAATGCTCAATTTAAAACGCCACTTTAGAGCATAACTGTTTAAGTCACGCCATGCGAGCAGCAAAAACTTAAGCTTTAAAACATTGTGATGCCAATATAAAACTTTCGCTATATTTTGAATTTCAGTGATATTAGTTTTACTTCACTGCGAAACTATCGGCGCGATGGTGTAGTGGTTAGAGTGTCCTCTTTGCAGTCGGTAGACCTGGGGTTCATTTCCCAAGTCGAGTCATACCAAAGGAGTTTAAAAAATGGTATTCACAGTTTTCCTGCTTGGCACTCAGCATAAAATAGGGATAGTGTGGAGAACAAGCCGGCAAGCTTGTTTGTTGTGTCCTTGGGCAAGGCACTTGACGGGGTGCCTCCATCTTCATGTGGCAGACAGGTGGTGGGGCCAAGCAGTCTACCCGTCGTGGTGGCCCAGTCTGACGAAAGACATGCAAACCGAGCATGAGCTCATACTCATAACCAAATAAAATAAATAAACTACAAAACTTTGTCTCCTTTCGTAAAGTAGCATTTCTACATTTTGCTTCAAAAAATTCAAAAACATAAAGATTTCTACCAAACAAAAAATTCGATTAAATATGATAATGATAACACAGGAATGATGATGTATTTTTTTATTCTTTGCTGATTGACAAAAGACAAGAATTTACGTAAATTTCATCTTGTATTTTAATGAAAAATTTGGAAATTTTTTGTCATCAATTGAATATCTGTGAAATGCGAAAAAACGTTATTGTAACATTAAAAATGTGAAAAAAATGTTTTTGTAACAATGATCCCTACAAAGGCAAAACATTTTGAGAAAAACTAATAAGAGTGATGAATAGTATAGAATTTGCGCAACATTTCAAGTATTGTTGGGTGACTTGCCTCGTTTTGCAACGTCAAAAAATATCGATAAGCTGACCAGGAGAGTGAATTTGCTTGAGTAGATCATGCATCGCCCCACAAAAACTATTGCACTCACATTTGAAGACCGTCTGCACAAACAGTGTACTGTTGAACACTCCTTCTGAGATTTAAAACATGTTCACTTAAAAGAAGGTTGTTGTTGTTGTTGTTGTTTACCCGACCCCTTCCGAGGGATGGGGGCATGGCGGAAGACCATGGAGCCCCAGAAGCCGGGCAACTCCCCAGGGTCTGGACCAGAGGTCATAAAGAGACAGAGAGTCGCCAAAGAGTGAGCGGCGCAAAGAGTCCGTAGCTGGACAGTGCAGAATGAGATGAGAGATGTCCTGGGACGAGTGTCCACAGGCGCTGCAAGAAGGATTCTCGATTCTGCCAATCCTGGAGAGATAGGAACCTAAAAGAAGGCTGTGTCCATTGCAGCGAAGACGAGAGAGGACACAGCGAGCATGACGAGGGAGCACAAGTTCCTCAGTGGAAATTGAGGGAACCTGTGTGTCAAAATACTTTGAGGAGAGAGTACGCCTCCAGTCCGAGATAAGACGAGAGTGGATACGAGAGATAAGAGGAGAGAGACTACAAGGGATTGCGGAGGGCGCAAGCAGCGCTCCCCGTCTGGCAAGCTCATCAGCTGTGTCGTTCCCCGGGAGAAACGAGTGTCCGGGGACCCATTGTAGCCTGATAGAACAGGAGGAGAAGAAGGACAGTTCCTGCCAGATCTGCCACAGAGTTTGAGATAACAGGAAAGGTGGAGGAGAGGACAGGGTGGCGAGGACAGAACGAGAGTCAGACAGGAGAAGAAGAGAAGAAAAATGGCAGACTTTATGGTGTTGCCGAGACCAGCAAAGAGCGTGCAGAATGGCGCAGGCTTCAGCGGAAAAACTGGAACAAACTGGGCCTGCCGAAAAGGAAAGAGTGGCCTCAGTGCCACAGAGACAGCAGTTGGCAAGAACGCCGGAGCCGCCCTTGCCAAAAGGAAAAGGAACAGAGCCGTCTGTCCAGAGTACCAGATCATGAGGAGGAAGAGAGTCAAGGCGGGCGAGAGCCGCACCTTGGCGAGAGTGAGGGGGATCAGAGCGAGAGCATGGAGTGGAAAGGGTGGACTCCACCGTGAACGAGGGAAGATTCCAAGGAGGACAGGGAGGGCAAGCAACAAGAGCCTCCCCAGAACAAGCAGAAGAAAGCATGAGCGGGCGAGTGGACGCAAAAGCTCTCCAGGACGACCCGCAGAGTCCCGGCCTCACTCCCAGTCCGGCCAAACCCGAGATGGGAAAGGAGGCTGGGAGACGAAGAGCCCGCTCATGAGAAAAAAGAGTGAAGTGAGTCAGAGTGACCCGCAGGGGAGGCAGAGAAGCCCCGGTGAGCAGCAGAGGGACAGGGGACGACGAGAGGCAGCCGGCGACGGCGCGACCGGCCGCCCGGCGAAGGCGCCCCAACCCGGTGACACTGGAAGCGCTTAGGAAAGGAAACCATCCGGGTGAAGCGTAAGTGAGAAGGGACCGAAGAAAAGATCTACACAGAACAGAGAGGGACTCCCCAGAGGGGCCCCAAGAGGAAGCAGAGACACAGCGCAAGGCCCCGAGACGTGGGAAAAACCCGGCCCCCAGCGAAGACACATGCCTAGAAAAGGAAAGAGTGCGGTCGAAGGCGACCCCAAGAAAAGCCAGAGTGGGATCAAAACGGAGGCGGGAGCCGAGCAGGAGGAGGCCGGGCTGGAGGTTAGCCTGGTGGGGATCCACCGAAAAGAAGGAGGCCCCACATTTGCCCGGATCGAGAGGAAGACACCAGTACTCAGACCAGTGCTCCAATCGAAACAGAGCTCCTTGTGTGGCCTCCACCGCAGTGGGGACCGAGGGGGAGGAGGACCAAACGGCCAGATCGTCAGCGTAAAGAGAGCAGCTGACGGAAGAAGGCAGAGAAGCCGGAAGATCATTGACGAAGAGGGAGAAAAGCACAGGGCCAAGAACGGATCCTTGCGGAACACCTCGACGGACTCGAAAGGAGCGGCCTCTGTGATTTTGAAAAACCACAGAAGCGCGCCTGTCAGAAAGGAAAGATTGAGTCCAACGAGCAAAGCAAGGAGGAAGGCCAGCCGAAATAAGTTTGTGGAAAAGGGCGGGGTGCCAGACAGAGTCAAAAGCCTTAGAGAAATCGACAGCAGACAGGATCGTCCGAGAGCCCGGCCCGGGCCCGCCAAACCCATCCGAAATGGACTGAGAAAGGCACAGAACTTGCTCAAGTGCAGACCGTCCAGGGAGGAAACCGGCCCGGCGGGGAGAGAGAACGGAACCAGACTCCAGAAAAAGAGAAGACGGGATAGCACGATGCGTCCAAAAAGCTTTGACACGCAGGAGGTGAGAGAGACAGGCCGGAAGGAAGCAGGAGAGCCGAGAGGCCCTCCCATCCCATGCATGGGAATAATAGAAGATGTCCTCCAGATGGAAGGAAAGGAATGCGAAGACCAAGAAAGACTAAAGATGCGAAGAAGAAAATCCACGCCAGAGCGAGGAAGACGCCCCAGCATGGGACAGGCAACTTTGTCTGGGCCAGCGGCAGTGGATGAGGAGAGGCCGGAGGCAGCCGCAAGAAACTCAGCGGGAGAGAAGGGAGAGCAAAAGGACGAGCGAGACTCCACAGAGCACGCAGCTCGGCGGAGCTCAGCGAGGCAGCCCCTGGCTGAGACACGGAAAAGTGAGACCCCAGGCAAGCGGCACAGACCGAAGCCGATTCCCTGGGAGAGGAACAGCCAGGAAAGCCAGGAGAGGAAGAAGACGAGGAAGGAGAGCCAGCGATAGAGCGAAGAAGAGAGTGCACAGATCTAGGACCAGACCTAGGTGAAAGAGAAGTGCAGGTCGTCCGCCACGCCCCAGCCCCGGCCCCGGCAATGACCGACGAGGCACGTCGAGAGGCGGAGATGCAAGTCCGGCGATCCCCATCACCCCCGTGAGCAGCAGCGAAAGTCCTGCGTCCCCCACCAACCGTCCCCTCCACCCCAGCAGACCACCAGGCTCCAGGAGGGCGTTTGATGCGGCCGAAAGGAATGGAAGATTTGGCCGCATTCACCGCCAGAGAGGCAAAGAGAGCAGCTGCAGAGGAAAGAGAAAGAGACCAGCACTCCCCTGCAGCAGGACAGCGAGAGTCAAAGTAGGAGGCAAAGTCATCCCAGCGAGCTTTCCGAAAACCGAAGGAAGGGGGGCGCTCGCTGGGGCGAAAGACCGGAGAGAGAGGGATAGACAGAAGAATTGGTAGGTGGTCAGAACCCAGGTCCTGAAGCACCCCCCAGGAGCAAGAAAAAGCAAGAGCAGAAGGAGCAAAGGAGATGCCAGGAGAGGAGCGACCGCCGGAGGAGCGATGGAAAAGGGTGGGTGCGTCAGGGTCACTGAGGGGGAGGAGGTCTGAGGAGACGACCCAGTCGAACACTTCCTCCCCACGGGGGTCGGAAGTACCTCCCGAGTCCCAAAGCGGGTGATGGCAATTGAAGTCCCCCAGAATGAAGAGATTTCTGGAGGAGGGAAGAATTGAGGGAGAGAAGGAATCGGTTCTGCCATCCGCTGGGGAGGAGCGAACAGGGGGGGCACACACATTAAGAAATGACACCGAGGAGGATCCGTCCAGAGAGATGCCGACCCCCACACAATCAGAGCAGGGACCGAGCGAAGAAAGAGAGGCGGCAGAAAGCCCAGAAAAGGATAGGCCCCGTCCGACGAAAACGACAACGCCGCCACCGGCATGCGAGGCACCAGAAGAGAGAACGCCAGACCGGGAGCGAGCACGACCAGAACGCAGAACAGAGAATCCCGGAATCCGGAAAGAGGAAGAGGAGCCAAGACCGGGCCCCCGAATGCAGACAAGATCGACAGGATGGGATGAAAGAAAGTGAAGCAGCCCAGTGCCCCCGGCCCGAAGACCTCCAGCACCCCACCGAAGAACCCCGAGAGAGTCAGGGGGAGGAGAGGAGGCAGGAGGCGCAGAAGCACAGCCAGGAGCAAGGGACGGCGGCGGAAGGGCAGGGGAAGGAGATACAAGATGGGCAGATGGGGGATAAGAAGCCCGGAGACGAGGGCGGGGCAAGAGCGCAGCACCAGCAGAGGGGGGGCCAGACCCCACAGCGGAGGCACACGCGCCGGAGGAGCCCGAGGAGGGGGGAGCCACAGCGCCACGGCAGGGGGGGGCAGCCCCAAGAGTGAGAGCCGCCAAGAGCCCCGAAGTTAGACAAAGAAAGCTGCGAGCACCCCAGATGGATCCACCCGGAGCAAGCGCAGCACTGCACCGACCCGCCCCGCCAGGCCACACCCCCAGCGCACACAGAGCAAGGAAAGATGGGGCCAGGGCCAGGACGAACGCCACCGCCCACCAGGAGAAGAAGAAGAATGAGGAGACGAAGGAGGGCAAGAGCAGGGTAGAAGAGAAGAAAAAGCAAGAACAGGCGACCGATTTCAAAGATGCTGTGTGCTGCCCTTCCGCGGTCGTTCAGGGGGCAGCACAGCGAAAAAATGAATGGGGAGTGCCCGGGGCAACTGGGACCCTCGGGAAGGCCAACAGCCATTTCGACCCAACCCAAACGGGGCCGGGGACCGCACCACCACGTTGAGGCGGCTGTTGATTGGTGCAAGTAAAAGAAGGTCGTGTAGACCATCGTGATGATTTGGTAAAAAAACTACAAAAGGAAATTATTACATCACAACAACGTCAAGCACAACTACAGTTACTGCGAACACCAATAAAATTTTACTAAAATCAACGAAAACTCTTCAATTTCTGCTTTGGTTTCTCCTGTAACACCTTCTTACAAAAATTCATCAAAACGGGTTTTAACGATAGAAGAAAAATTTTTTTAAAAAGCCTTAACTACGTTTGTCTGGTTATTATCCTTTCTTCCAAATCAGCAATCAGGGATAAGATTTAATTTGTTGGTGAATTGCCAGCAAAAGACATTACTCGCAGCAGTGCGTATGAAGCTACTGCTCAAGAGTCATAAAAAGACCTTAATAACGACCAATTAAAGCTTATCAATATGAATGAGACAGAGGCCAAAACTTTTCCAAAAGAGAAAAAGAGAAAGTTTTCGGTTGCAGTTTGGAGGAAGAAAAATACTATTTTTGCCAATTGTGCCCCGAGTCATTATGACATCAATCTTTTGTCATGACTGGATTTGCACAGATTAGCCTAAATTTTTCCACTTCGAAAGAAATATGTACAAAACTACTGAATGTTTAGGAATTGAATGGTTGAATAAAAATATTGTCGATTATTATATTTTGAGATTATTTGAAGTAAGCTACACAAAAAATGGAATGTAAAGAATTTGGTTTGTTAGACATTAATGACTGTACTAATGTTATTTGACAAAATACGCATAATGTTAGTAATTTTCGTACAAAATTTTGCTAAAACAATTACAAACTCTGCAAATATAACATTTTCCAATTCTTTTGCGCAACCATTACATGTTTCTGTGGTTTAATTGTACGAAAAATCGTTTGACGCTGGTAGATTCACCGCGTTAAACAATTTGTCGTACAATCAAAGTGGAACTCGCAATGTCGCCACTTTGAGTCATTCGTTAACCGTGTTTCTGAGCAATTTTGGTTTTACGGGAAGCAGTATATCTTTCGAGCACACTTAATAGCCAACATAGCTCAATTATATTGCAACAAGTGCGAGGTATGCATAGCCATAAAATTCCAAATAAAACTCTAGGTAGCGATGTGTTTAAAGACTTTTGCAGAATAAAATTTGCTGGAATACGCACCTGGACTCGGTTGCGTTGGCAGTACATGCTGCTTCAACGGCGTTATTCAAGCAGTGATGGCCGCGTTGAAAAACTTGGTCATTTATTAGGAAGGCTTAAACATAATAATTGATAAAGGATTGACATCTAAACATGTTGGGCTAGAGCAGGGGTCGGCAACCTTTAACACCGAAAGAGCCATTTGAATCCGGTTTCCACAAAAAAAAACTTACTGGGAGCCGCAAACACTTTTTGACATCTAAAATGGGGAAAAGACGCATTTATCCAAAAAATAGATGCATACGCTTATTAGGGATTTGACTACCCTTTTGAAGATGGGCTATAAAGAAAATACTGTATATTGCTTTTTTGACCTACTTTTACACTTTGTATAAACAACTATAGTGTGTTGCTTATGAAATCCACGAAGTGCTACAGAGAAAATTAAATTTTATTCGTAGTGAACATATTTTAACATTCTTAGTTCTTGAAAAATAATAACAATGTCCGAATGTCTCTTTCAAATAAATTAAAAAGCTGAACTTAAACAATCCATATAGCAAACAAAAACAAAAAATGCCGTGAGCCGTTATCCTTATTTCGCCTTTGGGCTTCGGGGTATGTGCTGCATCGTGCGGCGTTAATGGGCTCACTTTCACTTTCATCTTTACGCAGGACCGTAAGCTGTCATCTGTGAGGCGTGAACGGTGTTTGTTTTTAATGTAGTTCATGGTGGGGAATAGCTGCTCACGTGCATATGTGGATCCGAAGATCGAAAGGACTCCAAAGGCATATTTTTTCATGTTCATGTAGGTGTCGGGGATAGCATTCCATGTTTCAAACACAAGTTTGTCTGGTCTTGGAAGGTTCTCAATGTCTCTCCATTTGTGATTCTGAGCAAGAGTGGCCTTCTGACGGGCAACATCTTCAAGATCATCTGCTAAGCGTTTGAACTTGGATACCCACATGTCTTTGTCAGCTATGTCAGCCAACTCCAGATCAGGTTGACTTATACCTGCAAATGCAGTCACATTAAGCAGGGATGGATTGATGTTGAGGGGAGTGATGGGGAAGGACAATGTGGTTTTTTCCTCTCCGAACTCACGGAATCGTTTTTCAAACGACACTTACATTGTGGTGATTGCAGACTGCAAATACTCTAAATTGATCAGCTCTTGATCTTGTTTGAACTACCTTAAAGAGGGGAAGTGAGACAGTGTGCCTCTATGCAAATCTCTGGCTAAAACTGTCAGTTTGCGCTCAAACGCCAACATCTCCTCCAGCATGTGTAGCGCTGTTGCTCCTCTCCCCTGAAGAGTTGTGTTCAGCGTTTGTCATGTCCACCATGAAGTGCAGCTTTTCCAGTCACGCTGGCTGTTTCAGCTCAGGAAAGGAGAATCCTTTGCTGCTCATGAAAATTTTAATCTCTTCTAGACATGTAGCAAAACGTTTCAGCACCTCTCCTCTGGACAACCACCGGACTCTGTTGTGAAGCAGCAGATCAGAGTATGTACTCTCAATCTCATCAAGTAACGCACGGAATTGGCGATGATTTAAACCCTTTGCCATTATTTTATTTACAATCTGAATGACAGCATTCATGACCTCTGTGCATTCTGGAAGGAAAGTTTGCGCGCACAATGCTTCTTGGTGCAGGATACAGTGAAAGCTCAGCAGCTTTCTATTCAGTGACTTCTGCAGCAAGGCCACAAAGCCCCTGTGCACTCCAGTCATACTCGGTGCCCCATCTGTAGCTACTGACACCAGGTGGGTTGTTTTTATGTCTTTGGCTCGTAAACACTCAAAAACAGTCTCACAGACTTCCTATCCACGTGCCTGGCATTTTAGTGGTATCAGCTCAACTATTTCTTCCTGTGGCCCAGCAGAATTCACATATCGACAGAACAGCGCTATTTGTTCGATATCATTTTTGTCTTTGGACACATCACAAGCAGTTGAGTAAGTTGCAGCTGAATTGATGTCTTTAATTTGCTGTTTTGTGATATTTTCTGCCATTTTAATGGTTCTGTCTGTGACTGTCTTCGCAGAGAAAGGCATCTCTCTGATTTTCTGAACAATTTCACACTTGTTTTTAAAGTCCGTAAATAGGTGTTCTGAAATCTTAAGGAAAGATTCTTTCACATATTCTCCATCTGTGAACGGTTTCCCATGCCTGACTATTTCCTGAGCGGCCACAAAATTTGCATATGTAGTTGAATTTGCAGACTTCAACCACTTCTTGATATCATTCTTCGTCAGATCAGCCTTCCTCATCAGTTCCTTAACAGCTTTTTTTCTCTCTTCTCCCTCAGGATATTTTTCAGCACAGGCTTTGTGTGTATTATTGAAATGTCTTGCGACATTTGACCGTTTATTGTTGGCCAGTTTTTCTGCACAAATTAAGCATATCGGTAGGCCACTCTCGTTAGAGGTAACTGCAAATGAATCTGTTCAAGCATCATTAAATATTCTGTTTTCCTCAGATATTTTTCTTTTCTTACATTTCTCTATATCTGGCCTTGTTGGGGTTCACGACAAAAAACAATAAAATATACTTTTTTTATGAATATCTAAATATTTAACATTTCAAGATCACAATAATCTTCCAAATTAAGAACTAAAACACTTAAAAAGTAACTAACACAAATAAAATACACGTAAATACTTTTTTAAAAGTAATTTTTTTTCCCAAGCCACTCTGAGCCGCAGTTTAAGGAGGAAAGAGCCGCAGGTTGCCGACTCCTGGGCTAGAGCTACTCGTCAAAGCGGTTTACAATGCATGCAAGCAGTGCCGATTCAAAAGCGGTCAGCCGCAAGATCCGAGGAATTTGCAGCTCCCAGTGTTTTTAATGAACAACAATGTAAATTGTTCTCTAATTTGGATTAAACAATCTCTGTGCCAAACAATATGAAAATGCGGTCATCCACTCTAAGACTGCGCTTACACATAGCGGTTTTCGCAAGCAGAAATAAAACTTCTTAGCGATATCTAGGCTTTGAGAGGAGATTTTGTTGCTTGATACTGAGTGCAAACAAAGCGACGCATCAAAGAGCGAAATCTCGTCTCAAAGCCTGCTCTAAGTAACGGTAAGAAGTTTTATTTTTGCTTGCAAAAACCGCTATTTGCAAACGCAGTCTTGTATACAAACTTTCGACATGCTTTGACCTTTGTATAATCATATACGAGAAAAGTTATTACAGTATTACAAGATTCCGTGAATTCCTTTACAAAAAATAGCGAAACTATGCTTTGTACCAGTTGTCAGGAAGATTGCAATTATGGTACAAAAAAACTTGAAACACTCGGCAGGTAATTTCTTTTCAAAGAAATATCTCGTAAAGGCAGCGGTAAAGACAGCAAACTTGTTGCATTAGGTCCAAATCTTAGAATAAGAAGAAATTGCGATCAAAGTACCGTTGGTTATTAGTAAGTTGTGGTGATATCTTATTTGGGGTTTTCAAATACAGGTGGGCATTTCGTATGCTACATAATGTGCAAAGGTAATTGCGTGTTCGAATTCAGCGACAGCACAGTAGACATAGTTGCCTACCCTTTCCTGTTGTTACAAATAAACTTGAAAGGTGCAGTTATTTGTACTTCTGTCAAAAATGTCACGCTTTCAATCAAATATATTCAAGCAGCGATGATTCGGAGCACGAGGTTTATACCGAAGCAAACCGAATCATTTAAAGACGCAACTGTGATTTAGAGTAATCAGACACGCCTAGAATAACATACAAACTCACAAGAATTATTTTAAAAGTTGATTCGTGGTATAGAATTTGAAGATTGCAGAAAGTAGGGTATTCATATTCTCGAAGCTTTTTGTCTGACACTTTTGAAGAGAATTCGTCAGAAATAGAGTGAAAAATATGAAGTGAGTCACTAATATAGAGACACAGTTGACGAAAAAGAAAAAAACAAAAAGGTTCCCTCGTGATTGGTAAAAGAAGCGACCAATAGAAGGAGCGGAAACTAATGTGCAATTTTTAGGCCATACACCAATTCCTTTTGCTTACATAAATTTGGTTTGGATGTTTTGATGTAAGTGGCTTCAAGGGTGGAGAGATAAAAAGAAGTACGGCCTCGGGCAAGAATGGAAAATTTGCCATCACTTTATTCACCTGCACATGTCGGGTTTTGTAAAGATGTTGCCCTATAGTAAGAAAGAAGTTTAAGCTTTAACGCTTCTGATTAGAAAATCATCAATTTAGGATTTTCAAACGCGGACTGTGACAAGTGCCTTCATTTCGCTATAGCTTTTGCTTCTACAAAGATCTTTTTCCCAATTTGATTTTGAATAGTTTATGAATGTTTTTACAGTGAAGACGACTCTGGAAAAGAGCACGCGCCTGCCGAATCGATTCAGCATTCCAACAACCTGCTTGCTATTAACAACAAAAATTTTGAAAAGTGTTGCTACATGTAGTTTAATGCATTGCTGGCTTGCTGTCCTTAATATTTTTGTGAGCTAAATCATAAAAATGCTTTGAGGACATTGCTTAGTGAAAGCAGACGAAGAAGCAATTATTTTTATTAAACTAGAACATGTAGTGATGTCAACAAATCAATTAGACGCTTACACTTTACGATTTCTCTTTCCCATATGCTCTCTCCTATCGGAAAATATTTGAACTACAGTGTTCCCTCGCCGCTTCGCGGTTCAAGTTTCGCGGCTTCAGTTCGTTGCGAATTTTTCAAAAGTATTCATCAAAAAATATAAATTCAAAAATAGCGCCATATTGCTGATTGACTGCGCATCATCTCGCCATTCTCGTTTACGCTGTTGACTATGTCTTGCGTATGTTAGTGTTGTGTTTGCAATTAACTTTTCGTTAAGCCTTTCCGATGCCGCCTAAGCGCCATTACCCAGCGAAAGATTACTTTAATGAGCCAAAGAAGAAGATGATGACCATCAGTGAAAAGGTCAAACTTGCGTCCGGATTAAATAAAACATAAAATATTTTAAATTTTTTGTGTTCTTTTTCCGTCAATTTCCAGAGAAGTAATTTTCATGAGTATTGGCTCCTAAGGCGCCGGCAATTCTAAATTCTTGAGACTTTGCGGTTTTTCACTTATCGCCCTGGATTCTGGTCCCCATTAACCGCGATAAACGAGGGAACACTGTATCTCATTTTTCACATCTGCTGAAAGGAATTCTCTTTCGATGCTGATTAAAGTCAAACTCATTAGGCGTTCCTGTAACATAGATGATCTTATACATGTTTTTATCAATTTCAACTTTGAAAATGACCTCTTACAGCTTGCAATTGAAAATCCGATGGTGAGCAGTAACCTATATGCAATACATAAAGTTGGGAAAACATCCCTCCCAAACTGCAATAAACATTCAAGAGCATGCTTAGGATTAGGGTGAATTGCATTTCCTCTAGCTCGAAGGAACATAACAAAGTCAAAGGTAATTATATATTTGATTTTTGTACAGTACATAGCAAACTAATTGAAATTTTGTAAATATAATTTCAGTACAAAAGCTGACGCTGCAGAAGATTTTCTACAAAGCATAATCACATCATGCCCCCCAAGCAAAATTCTATCAGATACATGCAGCATGTTTTAGTAGATTAACGATATGAAAAAGCATATAATTTTGATAATTTAATAAAATGTAAGTTTTGTAATTTCACTCTTTTGATGCCTACCTTGGATGCCCGAGACCGTAGCCCCGTTCGTCCTCCCCCTCTGCACGCCACTGTTCTGACTGAAAATGCGATTCCATTTTTCGGACTGGTTTTGAAATATGTATAAAGTTCAATGTCATGTTCGAACTCCTTCCGCAACTTTGTGCCTCAGCTAACTATGTCTGTGTAACGGAAATTTAATAAGCTCTCTAACAAACAGAATCTTGAGATGGGCACGTTTGCCGAAAAAGGCGCAATTTTTAGTCATAGACGCATATTCTAAAAATAACGCCTGTTTTCAAGAAACCGTTTTAAAATATGTGTCAAGTTCAAAGTAATGTTCATGCAGTTTTGACAATTTTTTGCAATTACATCAAGCAACTTCTTCAATTAGATCATGCTTGTAAAAAGTAGATGGTTTGTTATTCAAGATTTTTTAAAAAAGATACTTAATAAAAATATTTAATGAAAATACCTGGTTAGTCAAAATAACAGCAAAGCCGTTTATAGGAAGGTTGCACGCACGTGATTAATCATCATCAAAATGCGCTTTTGAAAAAAGTGGCTAACCACCTGTGTTGCCAGTTCCGCGATTTTTGGCTGGTATTAATTAAACGTTGCGGGAAAAATTTAGCGGTCGCGGGTTGGAGTTTTTTGGGCTATTTTTAGCCATCCGTTCCGCTATTTTGGGCTAGTTTTTGGAGTGACAACATGTGTAAAAGCGTCAGACAACGGTGTGTTATATGGAGGTCGATACCGTCGCTGGCATATTTTCGCAATTGAAGCAGCCTGAAAAGGGGCTCAACCAACATTACCAACAAAGATTGCTCCTCAGTTAGTGAAAATGACACCATCTGGGAGTTGATGACCTTTTTTCTTCGGAGATCACCATCTCACCGAAGGAGAAATTACCAAAACGATCACGGCAACAGCAGCGTTGGCCCGTATTTTTGGAAATTATGCAAAAGCACAGGCTGACTTGTCTATGGCCATCGATGGGAGACCAAATACTGTGTTGTTGCCGGGCCTGGACTGTTCTCCTAACGGACCTGTATGGACTAAATTAGCAAATTTTCGGCAGATTTTCAACAGACAAGCGGTGGGTTATTTTGGGCTAATTTTTAGATGCCATTTCCGTGGGAAACTGGAAGAAAATTTGGCGACAATGCTCACCACTTAGTATTTTTGCATTGAATTGAATAGGGAGTGATATCGTTTTTTGCAAATCAAATCGATAAACGTAACAGTTGCTGAATGAACATTAAATATGTTGTTTTGTTGATGTTAAGGAATGAATCTGAACACAAAATAAGGTAAGAAAGGCTAAGGCTTGCTTGTTATTGCTACTATTTGGGCTAATTTTATGAGCTAAACATGCAGGCTTATTTGTACCCAGCTTCTCTGAGGGTTTCATATTCGATTAATCAGTGTGTTTGGGAATGGTGAGTTTAAGTTAATTGCAATGTGCGACTTAAACAGCATATTTAGTTGCATAAGCATACTGAAAAGTTATAAACTTAAATTATACTGTAGCCTCAACGACAGGGCAGACTTCTGTACCGTATGTCATAAGTTGGATTAGATATTGATAGATAAAATCAGTAGTTCTTTGAAATATTTTGTCAATAGCGCTTGCAGACCAGCCATATTAATATATCAGATGTAATTTTGTGACCTCAATTATTCCCTAAACAATTTTTTTGGCTATTGCCTAGACTACTGGTCCAAGGGTAAGTTAAAAACTTACGATTCCAATTCATTTATTCATGTGTATGAGCTCATGCTCTGTTTACAAGTCTTTCGTCAGACTGGGCCACCACGACGGGTAGACTGCTTGGCCCCAACACTTGTTTGCCACATAAAGATGGAGGCATCCAGTTAAGTGCCTTGCTCAAGAACGCAACAAGCAAGCTTACAAGAGTGGAAGTACTGATCACATAATGGTTGTTGTAACGTCCAAATAAGTCAAACAGCGATTCTATCGAATAAGGGAGACGGCTTAGCCTCAACAGTACCGGTAGACCACGCTGATCTCTGGATCAATACAGCACAGCAGCAGATAAGAGACTTAAATGAAATATTCTATTGACACTAATCTTTGCAGATAGCCAGGCGACAAGACCAGCACAAGCTAAACGGTTGAAGGCAATGAGTGCGTAACCTATAACAAACAACTTTGCATCAACATATACAAGCTGGACCGTTTAAGCCAACCCAGTAAGATAGATCAGGTCTAAACATGCACTAATACAAAGTGCGGGCAGCTAACTGTACTTGCGGTGGTGGCAGCAATAATACACCATACCCGTAGAGCGCACTCAAAGACTAACTAACGAACAATTAAAGCCACTAACATAAAACTTAACTCTAGCCACCGCAATAGGAAGGTTGCATATGACGTCACACATTTCGCGCCAAAAAAACTGGCTGACCAAAAGCTGTAATTTATGTTGGAAAGGTATGGGGCGAACACCAACTTTTGGGATTATTTTGAAAACTAATGAGAAATTGATTAAGATGTGGAATGAATTATTGCTAGTTGGATTCTCGGAAACAAATAAATTTGACCAAACGCAATTTGGTTGAAATTTGGTCTTTCAGTTGGCTAGTATAAGCCTAGCAAAGTGGACCAATTTTTAAAAAATGCCCCTTAAGATAAGTGCCATCTAACTACCATTTGCTCCTCACTTAAAAATAAATAATACCAATTAGATACCAATCGGTACATTAGCAAAAACAATTATTATTTGATCATTACTACCGGTACGGTAAGCTTGCCCGCAAGCTCACTTGCTGTGTCCATGGGCAAGGCATTTAACGGTATCCCTCCATCTTTATGTGGCAAACAGGTGGTGGGGCCAAGCAGTCTACCAGTCGTGATGATCCAGTCGGACGAAAGACATGCAAACAGAGCATGAGCTCATACACATGAATAAATAAATTGGTACCGTAATTTTTACATTACTTTTGGTCCAGCAGCCTAAGTAATAACCCAAACAATTGTTTAAGGAGTAGTTAAGGTCACACAATTACATCTGACATATCAATATGACTGGCCTGCAATCACTATTGACAAAATATTTCAAAGAACTACTGATTTTATCCAGCAATAACTAATCCAGCATATGTCAAACGGTACAGAAGTCTGCCCTGTTATTTAGGCTACAATATAATTTAAGTTTTCAACTTTTCAGTATGTTTATGCAACTAAATATACTGTATAAGTTACACATTACAATTAACTTAAACTCACCATTCCCAAACACACTGATTAAACGAATATGAAACCCTCAGAGAAGCTGGGTACAAATAAGCCTGCATGTTTAGCTCATAAAATTAGCCCAACTATTAGCAATAACAAGCAAACCTTAGCACTTTTATCTTACTTTGACCTTAGATTCATTCCTTAACATCAGTAAAATAATATATTTAACGATCATTCAATAACTGTCACGTTTGTCGATTTGATTTGCATAAAACGATATCACTCCCTATTCAATTCAATGCAAAATCACTCAAAATAGTCAGCCGATTTTTTCGAAAGCGCATTTTGATGACGTTTGATCACGTGCGTGCAACCTTCCTATAAGTAAACTGAGACTAATATTAACATACAATAGTAAGGTGGCCCGCCAGACACTGTACGCAATTGAAAGAGGAAGCCAATGTTGCTATGATCAATCGTTACAGCGAAAACTAAATAAAAAACGTCTCGTAGGATTATCACCAAGGAGAGAAAACACACAATGGCGGCAAGGACTAATCGGTTACAAACAAAACGAGGTTAATTATCACTAAGGCCGAGAAATAATAGATCTCTCACCGTAACAGTTGTTTTTGTCAATGTACCGACGAGTATCTAGTTGGTATAAGTTATTTTCAACTGAGGAGCAAATGATATTTAGATGACACTTCTCTTAGGGGAAATTTTTTTTAATTGGCACACAGCAATAAGTTTAGTCTAGCGAACTGACAAACCAAATTTCAACCAAATTGCTTTTCAATAAATTTATTTGTTTGCGAGGATCCAACTAGCAATAATTCATTTCAATTTTTAATTAATTTCTCATTAGTTTTCACAATAACCCCAAAAGTTAGTGTTCGCCCTATACCTCTCCAGTATAAATTACAGCTTTTGGTCAGCCAGTTTTTTTGGCGCGAAATGTGTGACGTCATATGCAACCTTCCTATTGTCAATAGCTGCATTTAAGTTTTTCCTGATAAATGACGTCACAGCATTTTACGCAAAAACAGGTAGCTTACTCTAACCTAAAACTCATGCTAGAAAGGTATTGGACGGACACCAACGTTTGGGGTGGTTTTGAAACTAAGGAGGAATTAAATAAGAATTGGAATAAATTATTAATTAGTTGGAATTTAATAAATTTAATCAAAAGCCATTGGGTTGAGATTAGATCTTTCAGTTGGCTGGTCTAAGCTTAGCACTGTTGCAGCCACTGCAACTTCGATGCATACATGCGCAGCTATCGCGACAATGAGATCTAGCTACTAAGTGTCGTATGAGCACGAAGATGTTATAAACCACAAACGGAAAGTTACCAACAGCAATGTTAATATATAAACCGAACGAAATCTACGAAAGTAGCTATCATGGTAGAAGTGACTAGTCGCCGTATGGAGTGCACTCTTTTGACATCTAACTACAGCCAGATGCCTGCCGTTGCGCTACAGCACTGTGTGACAATTTGCCAAAAAATTGGCTCTTTGAAAAGTGCCATCTAAATACCATTGGTTCCTCAGTTACTTCATTCCAATTAGATAGTCGTAGGTACATTAGCAAAAACAACCGTTATCTAATCGTTGTCACATGTATCGTAAGTTTTTAACTTACCCTTGGACCAGTAGTCTAGGCAATAGCCAAAAAAATTGTTTAGGGAATAATTGAGGTCACAAAATTACATCTGATATATTAATATGGCTGGTCTGCAAGCGCTATTGACAAAATATTTCAAAGAACTACTGATTTTATCTATCAATATCTAATCCAACTTATGACATACGGTACAGAAGTCTGCCCTGTCGTTGAGGCTACAGTATAATTTAAGTTTATAACTTTTCAGTATGCTTATGCAACTAAATATGCTGTTTAAGTCGCACATTGCAATTAACTTAAACTCACCATTCCCAAACACACTGATTAATCGAATATGAAACCCTCAGAGAAGCTGGGTACAAATAAGCCTGCATGTTTAGCTCATAAAATTAGCCCAAATAGTAGCAATAACAAGCAAGCCTTAGCCTTTCTTACCTTATTTTGTGTTCAGATTCATTCCTTAACATCAACAAAACAACATATTTAATGTTCATTCAGCAACTGTTACGTTTATCGATTTGATTTGCAAAAAACGATATCACTCCCTATTCAATTCAATGCAAAAACACTGAAACTGGTCAACCACTTTTTTCAAATGCGCATTTTGATAACGTTTGATCACCTGCGTGAAACCTTTCTATTGCGTTTTGCAACCACTGCATTTAAGTGTTCTGCCAGAATTGAGGTAATACAGTGGTTATAGCTGCAATTCCCTGTACAAGGCAAGTCTCCAAAGGAAAGCAGTGAAAAATTTGATTACATGAAGAGTAATCATACCAAATTTACATTATGGATGCCTGCTTGTTTGCTTGGTCATTCTTACCGTTTAATATTATTACAGGTTTAAAGTTAAGCCCAGTAGCATCTATAGCAGTATAGCTTAAATCAATAAGCCATAGCTGGAATTGTAGCATTTGGTAGCACTCACCGACAAAGTACCATACTATTGGTGCCAGTGTTTGGTATTGCCATGACTTACTTGGGTATTGATCTCAGCACTCAGCAGGTAATGATCATTTTTCAGAAAAAAACTTGTATGCTTATGACGTGTTGATGTAAAAGCAAGTGGGGTATATAATCACATTTTGTGAAATACTTCTGCCAGTACCACTGAAACATGAAAATTTTGCAGACCAGCCTTAGTGTAGATCCACATTTCCATTTTTCACTGTTTTAGTATGAATCAATCTACTGGAACAGGTTTCACAAAACGCTGTGTTTTACAGTATACTGATATATTGCTTTTTTGCAGTTAAAAATTCTTGCTCTTGATGACGATTTGCATACGGAGAAAGAAGTTTGTGTTGCATTTGATACAGACATTTCTGAATACAACACTAAAGGTTGGTCTTTTGTAAGTGCTCTTAGATAGATATTTTGATCATTTATGTACCTAGCATTAGATTGTGAAACAACCTTAATAAAACTTTTTATGGTGTCATCATCTGGTAAATTTGAGGTAGGGTGGAAATTGGTAACCATCCTGGGAATTCTCCATTTTGTATTTATTGATTCAATGCCACTACTGAAAAATACTGCCACTGCTTTTTCAAAGATCATCAATGTGGAGCTTTAACACCAGAAAAAGCAATATATGAATTGTTTTTGGCACAGTTTTTTGAGCTAAAAGATAAAAGTACATTGTGTTATGCAGTTTATTGTTTGGGTCAGGTGTTGGGAGTATGAATGCAGTATTGTGAACTTACATTTTTACATACATTGCTATAGGCTTATATTTTTCATTTTCTAATCCAGTGGCTTAAAGTGATGAATCCCTTTTGCTTGTTTAAAGGAATGATGTCCTATTTGCCCTTTAAACATATTAATGATCTTCTTTGAGAATACCTTGTGATAAGGTCTTGTTTTTTTTTTGTGATATTGATCTATTTTCTGACAGAGCCCTAAAAGTTTGTAATTCTAGAACTTATTGTTGTTACAGGCCCCTTAGAAATTTCTCTCTACCCTGAGGTTTTGTTGACTCCACTTTGACAAACACTGTTTTATTCAGAGGATAGCTTTTGCAGTTAACATGGGCTTACTAGTGCTTTGGAATTTCTTTTAGACACAGTGCTTCCAAGCAGAAAAAATTTCTATAGTCTGTCTTTTTGTAGAACACAGCAATGCAGAGACATTAAAAGCCATGAAAGAGAGAGAGACATGTATTTGCCTTAAAACAAAAGAGAGACACAGCAGCAAATTTAAGATAAAACTTGTTGGTCATGTGACACAAGTGTGCGACCATGTTTTTACACCCCTGCAATAAGCTAATGTTGCATACCATAAAGTTTACCCATTACATTTATTTGTGTATAATGGTACTTTTTTTTCCTGAGGCATATTTTGTTTGATTATCACACTCTTTATCTAATTCAGTGCTTTTCTACCGTTTTTGGCATGTGGCTCAATTTGAAAATGCATGGAAGCATGACTCCAATTATATATTTTTCTCGTTTTTACAAGCAACCTCCAAAAAAGTTATTGAAGAAAATTTCAAGGATGTTGTCCAAATAGTATGTAAAAACAAGTTGTCAAGAAAAAGTTTTCCAATTTCAAAAAACAGACATCTTTCACAGCATCGACTTGAGTTAACTGCACATCTAAGAACTTCCAAGATGACCTAAAAACAAGTCTGAACAACAAGAGTATGAGTGCAAGTGTAAAGTTTTCAAAATTTGAATGAAAGGAAAGACAAAACTGTGTCAATTCGCTTCCGTAATGTAGTAATTTGCACATTTATGTCGGCTCTAAATAGTTTACAAATAGGTTGCTGAAAGGTGGCAGCAGCGGCACCATCTGGTCATTTCCCTTTAATAAGTTAACTTTGGTCTCTCAAATTCTACACCTGTACAACAGAAGTTTGTTAGCGTTTTAGAATCACAGGTTAACAGTGCACATCAATAAGATTAATCCTTTTCTGGCATGAGCATGAGAAATATGCCTTACATAAAAGAATAGGATGTTAGGTAGGCTACCACGATTATGATGCAACAACAAAAATTACTTGCAAACTTTATTTTTTGTTTGATTATGGTGAATAATTAAAACAACCTACATTTCTCTATCATAATCAATTAAACAGCAAGGTTTTGCAATAGTAAGTGAACTTTTAAACTAAAATTGAAAAGTAATTGGTGGCCAAACTGTGCAACTTGAAAAAAGAAAATTTAAGATTTTTATGCAATGTAGCAGTAGTTGCATGTGCATCTTGCTTTTTTCGTAAAGCATATCTCAGAAAGCAATGTTATTGATAATAATTCTTATCAACTGATTTCACAAACAATGCAGGAAAAGAACTAGGTTAATTTTTGGAATTTTGTCTCAGATGTAAAAAACAGCATATCGTGATTAATTGGCAAGGTATTGTGGAGAAAGTAACGGTAGGTTTAAAGCACTTCTGAAGCTTGTTTATATAACTCTTATAGATAGATGCATTAACATAGCTAGCTAAATATTTTTTTGCTCTCATTAGGTTTCAATTAACCATTTACCAAATGTGTGAAAAGAGGTGACAAATATTCTATAGGTGAATGTTTATCTTTGTGAAAAACATTCAAAAATTGGCCAAAAGAGAAATTTGTGGACACAAACATTTGGGAGTTAAGTAATTGCTGCTTTTAAGTCTAGTAAAAAAAGTGAAAAACTAACATTTGTAACTACAAAACTACAGGTTTCACTGAGAGGCGCTGACTGCAAAAGAATTTAAGGTCCATTCTTCATTTAAAACTGTATAGTTTTTACTGCATTCATGAGGTGGCTACACTCCCTGGAAAAATTTTTGGGGAATGCCGCCTACTTTAACAGGCACCACTGTGTACCAGTAAATGTAAAAGACTAATACCCATGAGTGCACAATTACACTTTAGCAAAAGTTTTTTTCACACTTGCCATGAGTTTCTGTTAGTTCCAACTATTTAGTAATTTATCTTTACACTGGTAAACCAGATTGGATAATATACCTTAATGTTGAATCAGAAGAGAATTTCGGAATGGTCAATTATGAATGGCAGTTTTTTTTAAATCCTATGACATCATTGGCAAACTTTACTCCATTACGAATTACCTTTCAAGCAATCAAAATAAAATTGGCTAGATTTCAACCAAAAACGTTTTTGAAGAGATTGCAACTACAATTTACATTTTTTTCTTCTCGTTTTAAGCCATATTTCAATGATAAATAATAAGCTATCACAGCACATATCTATCAGGTATGTTTTATGTAAAAAAAAACACTTCTGAAGGGGATTTAAAAGTAATATTGGTTAGAAGTCATGTTCTTTTTTACTTTTAGTTTTCATAATGGCATGTTAAAGAAGGATATTTATTGGTAATGTATGAAAACTTAAATCATTTTTTCAAAAAATTTTGGTATTACTCTAGGTTAATTGTTTGTGAGATAATTTGTAATACAAAAAAGTGTGGCAATGGTGTGTGCAATATATCAAGTCACTGTTACTTGCTGTTACATCACAGCCGCAGATGTTTGCATGAGATGTTGCACAGCTCTAAACAGTGTCTATCCTAAATTGGATTCTTTTACACAGTTTCCCATGCATTAAGCAGTTGGTTAAAGATTTAGCTAGCAAAATTGCAAAAATTTTGACAAAGTGAAAAAGTTACCAAAAACCACCAGACTTTGTTTACACACTGTTGAATTTTAACTGCAAATCTGCTGGACATAATTTTGCAAATTTGCACTTTTTTTGCATTTGAAGATAACACTGTTGACTATATAACAATAACAAGAAAAATGCTTTCGAGATTAAGTGGTTATTTGCTCTGTAGGTATAACTCAAGTCAAGCACTGTATTTACGGATTGGTTTCATTTTAGAATTTTATTAAAGGAGAACCACCTCATTTTTTAGTGCAGGATTTATTTTAAACCATAGTTTTATTCCATTATAGGCCAAAGTTTGTTTGCCTTAAGACATAGAGATTTGGAATAAATAAAACTTGTTGCTACTTAGTCTCTTGTTATGGCTGTGCAAAGTGGATAATTTTAGGAATTCTTTATCTGGCTTATTAGGGATTTCACCCTTGTGCATAAATTTTCCCTGTTTCAACTGAGAGATTTCTTCAATTTTTCTTAATTTTATGATCTCATAAAACTAGGCGCTTGCATGCCAATGCTTTATCTAGCAGTCTCCAATTATAGACACTACAAGTTTACACAGTGTTGGTGTTATGTGCTACTATGGCCTGAACCACTTACTTTTGGCCTTAAAATTATTTATGCCTTTCATGATTAATTGAAATGGCAGGGTTACATTGATCTTGTATTTCATTTCAAATTGTTGTGTATTATTAGTTTGCTATCAAAATAAGCCAATAGGTTACAAAAAAATTTCTGTAAATATGGAGCTATCTATTTGAAACATTTGCTTTAGGAGGAGCACATAGTCATGATGATAAGCTTTCTGTTACTACTCCAACGGCAATGTGGGTAAAAGCATTGGATATTGCCTTAACAAAACTGAAACAAGAATGCTTTGATTTTTCTGCTGTAAAAGCTATTTCTGGGACAGGGCAGGTAAGTTTTTGTGTTGTTCTTTTTATTTCAAAATACTAAAGCATTTCTTGGCTTATTTACTTTCATCTCTGCATACTTGCATACTTGCATGGCATCCTTGCATGGCATCCATCTAACTGGACCAGGGGTGCTTGAAAGTGTGACCCTCTTGTAAAATGTTTTTGCAGCCTGCAACTAGTCTCATAGAAATTATGTCCAACAAAACTTAAGTTCACAGTGTTGAATCCTAACAAAAAAGGCCTTCATGTGGACATTTGGTCACTTATGTTTTCAAAACAATTGTCATCATACAGTTGATCAAAAAATAGAGGTCCAGTAATCGTTGATAAACAGTGACTTATATCAATGCTGTTTGAACTTTTTGGCATCGTGGACACCTGCTATACTTTCTCCAATGTCATTGAGCCCCTATCACTAAAAATTTAATATACCATATTTATTCGAGGATAATGTGCACTTGTGTATAATGTGCACCCCTGATTTTTGATCAAAAATCGGTATAAATTTTGTTTTACTTTTTCTCAATTCATGCTCTTATTTAACATGCACCCAGACTTTGAGTTTTTATTTTGGTAGAAAATTTTGCCCGTTATACTCAAATAAATACGGTAGCTTCATTGGCCCTGGTTTCTTGCCTAAAAACGTTTCCTTGCATTGGTCTTTGCCAGGTTTCTTGCCTTAGAGCGTTGGTGGAGGAGTTCTCAAAGTGGGGTAAGCATAAGAAATTTTGGGATTACTCATGCAAGTTTCTTGTATGCTTGTTTGTTGCTTCCAGCAATTCTCTACTTAACCCCTTCCCCAACAATTTTTTAGTTAAAAACGTTTCTTTTTCAGACTAATTTTTTTATTTTAGTTCTCTATAGTATTTTTCGTGCTGATTATGAAAGCAGTTTGGAATTATTGTTTTTCCCCATTTTTGTGGTTTACTTTTTATTTTGAAAATACCCTCTAGGCATATACGAGTTAATTAGCAAAAACGTGGTGGTGGTGCATTCATGCGCTCCTCTGACAACTCTAGGCTTTTCCAAGCTCTCCCCTCACCTCCCTCTTCCTCCCCCTCACTTGTTGAGAAATGGTTATTGTGTGATGAACTGGCAGTGTCATCAGAAGCATTCAAGCTTTTGAGGGAAGGTTCATATTCGCTATCTTCCTCAGAACTAGGCATTTGGGTGTAAATTATTTGAAAAGGGCACAAAAAATTGAGTGGCAATGTGGGTAAAACAACACGCGTGCGACGACAGTGGCTGCCGGAGCAAGTCTAGTTAAGAGCATCCTTGAAATCCCACAGCTTCAACCCATTGCCTCTGCCAGATGTACAATTTGACGAGAATACTGGTTTCACATGTAGAACGGTTTAGAAAGGCTCAGAATCGACGAGTATATACATCTCTGGCTGGTTTTTGAAGGTTAAGTTTTAGACCAGTATACTTGTCACCAGCTGAAAACGGAACATTTGGTGAAAACGAGTATACTTGTTTCTATCGAGGAAGGGGTTAAACGAGGATTCTATCGAGGATTTTTTGAGATAAACTTTGAGAAAACAATTATTTTGCTGTTTTTGTCACAAAAAACATTGTTTTCTAATGTTTCACTGCTAATGCTCTTTTTCAACTTGCAGACGTATTTATTTGGTACTAAACTTAATAAAATGGAATTTTGCTCCTGCTTTATCTTTTATATGGATATGCTGTACATTTAGGTTTAGCTCACAAGTATGTAGCTAAAAAATTTTTAGAATGAAGAAATATATTCTAGAAAATAATTCCGTGCTTATCTCTAAGTAATGTTTTTATTTTTGTCTATACGTCCTAATATTTTTTTTATTTTCAACAATATGCAGCTATTTGAGTATTTTGAAATCCCCTAGAAAAAAGGTGTCCAGCTTAATATGCAGACATAAAAGTTCGTATTTGACAAAAAATTCTGATCAATTTCAGGGTTCTTTCTAAGATTTTGTAAGGGCGTAACTGTTGGTGCACATGCGAAATTGATAGCAAATGTACGAAAACTGCAGGACATATTTTGGCAAACATTGCTGAACAAAGTGTTACACTAGCCTTACTATAATATTGTTTTTGATAACCAACTGCTATTTGTTCACTGTATGCTTTACTGTATTCACTGTTTTTACCTTGAAATTACTGCTGCTAAAAACAAAATGAATTGATTTTTTCGGTTATATTTTTTTAGCAAATGACATTAAACAGCAAAATGAATCATTTTTTGTGTGATTCCTATATTGTAGTACTACTATTAAACAGAAAGAACAATGATTTTGATATCAAGGTTTTTTTGTTCTATTTAATTTGGGAAGACACAATATAGTTAGGTACAAGTGCTTGTTTTATGAGGATATTTTATGTCAAAATTTAACTCTATGATATGCATTGTCACTACAATTTTATAAAACTATTTAATTATGTTGCAAGTGATGGCTTACTTTAACATCGCTTTGACCGTGTAATCATGATTTCAAGCTTGCATGCATGAGTTTTAAAGAGTAAGTGGACAACAGACATTGCATTAGCAGTCCAAACCCTTAATGCAATATCAGCGCCAACAGTTTGCTGTTTGCGTGTTTACAATTGTAATGCAGTCTGAAAATGAATTGCAGGTGAAATCGGTCGATCGCTTATCCAATTTGCCAGACATTTTCATGTGATTATCCGATATATGCATCAAAGCTATATGCTCTAAAAAAAGTTTTGGCAGGCAGGCACTGCTATTGGGAATGTGTGTTAATTATCTCTGGAGCAAGGCGCTTTGCAATAATCATCTGAAACAATCCTACAACTGTTTGCAATTCTGGTTAAACTAAAAGGATTTGTTTGTACAGTACTGCAATATAGTA
Source organism: Trididemnum clinides (assembly GCA_963675345.1). Classification (NCBI taxonomy): domain Eukaryota; kingdom Metazoa; phylum Chordata; class Ascidiacea; order Aplousobranchia; family Didemnidae; genus Trididemnum; species Trididemnum clinides. Next base: position 34,891,397 of record OY776285.1, on the reverse strand, counting down.
TTTACACAATGTAGTGCATTGCCAGCAGCTGCTCAAATAGCGCATATGCGATTTAACCCATTAAATCCCAAATCTTGCTTTTTGGGTATTTTTATGTTAAGTCAAGTTTTTTTTTCCTTTTGCTCCCTTATAGGGTTCAAACTGCAGCACACCTCTGTTGCTTGGTGCCAGTACCCACCCCCTGTAGCCCATATCTACTGGTCTGCCTGCAATTTTTTGTTTACTACTGTGTCGTTCATAATAAGGAAGCATCGACTCATCCATGCAAATGAACGACAAATCAGAAAGCGATCTTAGGCAGCGTTGGTTGATCGAGTTATTGAGGCGTCTGACTTTAAACATCTTGACGTCTGAGTGAAGTTATTGTTGTCACAACAGAGCAAGATTTTCATAATTTCCTCAAACCTGTTTTGTGACATTGCATTAGAAATGGATTCGCTTTTGACATTTGTACAATTTTCCCTCTACATCTTTCCATGGGGAAGTCATTGTTACCTGATTGCATCGAAATTTCTAGGAAAAGACGCATCTCAAATTGATTGATGTTAAATGAATGTCTTCTTTTTCATGACCAGCATAAAGCTTAGTTAGTTTACAAGATATTCTACCACTTCATCATCAAAAAAAATCCAATTTTGCAATGGGAGACCACGACCTACTATGGTAGGCCGTGGAGAGACATATCTTTAAACAGCGTTTTTGGTGATAGATTTAAAAAAGATTTTCCCAACAAATCTTTTCCCAAGTGGTTTGTGGTAATAGCACAAGCAACAGATCGACATCTGCTTTCATGGTTTCATCAGTCGTGCATGTAATTTCTCCATGGTCTTCAGATTTTTTCTTTTAACATACAGTCGATTACAGCAGGGGTGTCAAACTTGCAGCCTTCGGAGTCTTTTAATGTGGCCCGCAAGATGATTCTAAAATTCCTAATGAATTTTGGCAGTATTGCAATGGATCATCTTAGAACAAACGTTTGAACCCCTGATCACAGGCCACACTTGAGAGGTACAGATATTTTCATTCGGAAACAACTACTTGGTGCAACAACAGAACTTGATATGTTGCCCTATATAAGGGCTATGGTGCGGAGATGCTGGAAAGGTGATGACCTTTTTTCATTGCCCAGAGAAGTGGTGATCTCCAAATCGAAAACTTCATGCGACCCTCAGCACGATGTCTCATATGTGCAATTTGGCCCCCAGAAGCCCACAAGTTTGACACCCAGGGCTGGATTGCATCATCCCCATAATTTACGTGGTATTGTGCTTACGCTAAAAACTGTGGACCAGATAGATGGTTGGCAGAAATCGTTTTCTTGCCATCACTGTCTTCATTAGATCACATACAACCATTTTGGAGGAGTTAATAATCAGCATCCAAATAATTATTATCTTCTAGCATTACAAGAATTTTGTTTGCGTTCCAGGTTTGTTTCTCAGGCCTAAGTGAGAAAAACAAACAGATACAGCATTTCAATAGAGCAAGAGTATGAGGTAGCAGCAGAAAGACTGATAAAGAATTAGTTGCCAGAAAAATTGTTCGTGAACACTAGAGCAACTCTGATATGGTCAGGTCGCAAACCCAAAACCATACACCTTCAGACGTGATGCTTTGGCCATTAGCCTATCGAGCCAATAGGGCATCGAAGAGTATTTCTGCAGTGTAAACTGACATAATCATGTGCTAATGCTAGGTTTACAATGATATATCAGCATATGAAGCAAACGGTGCGATGGTGTAGTGGTTAGAGTGTCCGCTTCGCAGTCGGTAGACCTGGGGTTCATTTCCCAAGTCGAGTCATACCAAAGGACTTTAAAAAATGGTATTCACAGCTTCCCTGCTTGGTGCTCAGCATAGAAAGGGATAGTGTGGAGAACAAGCCAACAAGCTTTCTTGTTGTGTCCTTGGGCAAGGCACTTAACGGGGTGCCTCCATCTTTATGTGGCAGACAGGTGGTGGGGCCAAGCAGTCTACCTGTCGTGGTGGCCCAGTCTGACGAAAGAAATGCAAACCGAGCATGAGCTCATACGTGTAAATGAATGAAGCATATGAAGCAGATTAATTTCTGCCTGAAAGTAGTGACATAAAGACAAGAAATTGTCTATACGCATTGCCTTCTTTCCTGTACAATAAAACCCTAAATTGAATAAATTCAATTGTAGAGAGCATGCGTAACTTGTATAAACTCAGTAGAGTAATTAATGTAGGCTTTCGTGGCTATAGTACCCTACTAAGATACTTGGCAAATTTGCCTCTAGTTGCTTCAGCTGAACTAATTTTGAACGTTTCATTGCAGTTTAGTTATCTTTACTGCTTACTTTACCAAACTTAATAAAGCACATAAGATTTGCGTAGAAAAAAAAGGCTTATCGATTTTTCCGAGACGTATTATATGATCATTTTTCCTCTGTCTGCCTCTCAAGCGACTGTGTAACTCAATCAAAAAAAAACTTCTAACTTGTATGCAGTCAAATTGTTAACTGGTCTATTTGCCTACATTTTTGCACAAAAAAAGAGCAATTGGACGTCATCAATCATTGAATACTTTAGTACGATTTTCGAATGATACCCTAATAGGGTACAGCAGGCACGAATGGGTTAAAGCATAATTTCATAAGCCACGCCAATAGGGCTAGCTTTCAGTTTCACTGGTCTCTGTTTCCTCGCAATATAAACTTTGACTGAGCACAAAGGCTTCGCCTTATTTCAAGTGTGTTCTTTTTGCTCAGTGGCTGCGTGGCTATGCGAGTGAAAGAAAAAAGCCGCACATCGCTTGTTGTGTTACAGTATAGCTCAATGACGTAAGTGTTAAGCTGTGCAAAAATGGGAGCTTGGCAGTAATTCCTTTTTGTTTTGACCTTGCCACCGACCTATTTTCATTGTTTTTAAACGTCTAGCAGACAAAAATTATGCGATTCAGCAAACATAGCTGGGAATCCGGAAAAAATTTTATGCAATTATTCGACTTATTCTTTTAAGCGGTGTGTAAATAACCGATTTTTTTTAACGTTAGATAGGATTTGGTTCAGAATTTTAGATATGTATGCGATATAACAATTTATTCATTTAAGTGGTGTGCAATTAACCGATTTTGTCAGTATTAGCAAATCTGAAGCTGGTATAAGCACAAGTTGTTCTACATATTTGTAAATATATGGTAGGTTTTCTTTTGCCTATTGACAAACAGCGCAAAGCAATTTTTACTACTTGGGATGTATCCACCTAGATTTTTCGCAGTGGATTTTCATCAGAGGAAAGGTTTGCTATGATCAGAAAATAAAAAACACTAGCTATTATTTTGCTCAGCAACATGGCAGTGTGTATTGGAAAAACGGTGCAAAGTCTGTTCTGAAAAATCTCCACCCAAATCAGACTCTTCACCAGCAATTAGCTGATCAGTTTGCAATACCCGATTCACCAATCTGGATGGATTCTAGTACTACTGCTGAATGCAGGTGATAAATTATTTATTTGGCATCAATTATCTGCTTTGATTGATCTGGTACATGTCACTAAAACTAGTTATTGTAATAAGAGCTTAATGAACTGATTGAATAGGAGTTTAGGAGACTGCAAAATGTCCTTTAATTGGATTTTGAATTAGCAGTCAAGCATGCACTTCGTAAATGAACAAAGTTCTTCGTTGAAAGAACAAAGCAAGCTATAGCTTAACAATCCCGCAAGCATTGTGATGCTCAAAGTATCAAACTCTCAGCCTTTTGACTCCAGTTTGCACTCATGATTTATTGAACAAGTATTCAGTAATTCAACTGTTGTGACAGTGTAGCCCAACATGAAATTAATTACTATGTTCATGCCCACATGTCCTACGCAAAAGAGCAACTTCATTGCTTTTTTTAATCATAGTATCCCAACTGCTGGTAATTGGCTCTTCGGTCTTTTCCACCTGATTGATACCAAGGATGGAAAATACCGGTAAGTGCTGTACTCAAGGGCACAACAAACGAGTTCTACTAATTCCGTGTTTCTCAAACTTTTTCCAATTGCCTCCAGAATAACTTATTTTACTCATATTTACCAGTATTTATTATAACATAACACTACAATACATAGCAAACAACACAATTTAATGCGATAGATGGAACTGCTTCTTCTGCCCAAGCTGGTCTATTCGGTGCATAACATTACTAACAGCGCATCTGAAATCATGTCCGACTCAGTTAGACGATTTCGGCTCTTGGATTTAATGGCCATTAAGGCTGAGAACCCTTGCTCACATTCCCGTGTAGAGGGGAAAACCAGTAGTTGACGAACAGCATTTTGAGCCAATGTTGGATAAGTGGAACCCATGATGAGCCAGAAGTCTATGAGAGAGCATTCCTTCTGCTTTGCTTTTTCTGTGTCGTGAACTAGAATATCAATGATCTTTTCTTGTTCTCCGGTTTCTATGGGTAGAAGAGCTGGATCGGTGCAGAATGGATTGACAGCGTAGGTGCAACTTACTACATCTGGAAAGTAATGCATCAATTCCGTTTGGAACAGCTTAAGGTGATCCTCAATTTCTTGAGATAATTTATCGTTGGGCTCGACTGAAAGCGTGGTAAGGAGTTAGAATATTCCAAACTGTTTGCTCTACATTTTTGGTCCAGACATCTAGCTTGCGAATAAATGCTTCCAGCTCTGAAATAAAAACAGCAATGTTGCTGTTCGATCCTTGGAACGAAAGATTTATAAGGTTTAGAGCCTGGAAAATATTCGACAAGTAGGCCAGCCGTGAGATAAACTCATCGTTCTCCAAATCATCTTTAAATTCATGCCCAACTTCAAAGACCCTCCTTGTCATATTCCCGCGAACCTCTGTGTGGAAAAGGAGACACTTATGTTCAGAACAGACATCTTCACAGAGCCTTGCAAAAAGCCTAGAATTCAGAGCCGAGGTTTTTATGACATTCACAATTTTAATGGTTTTGTTTAAGCATGACATTAACTCAGAAGGGAGCACTTTGATGCAAAGTGCATTCTACTGTATGGATAAAACAGTGGACGAAAGTCGCGTTTGCTGCTATATTTTTCACGTGTGCTTGAAATCCTGATTTTCGCTCAAGCATTACTGGAGCACCGCCTGTCGTGCATCCAACTAACATACTCCAATCTAGTTTATTCTCTTTAAAGAAATCCGCCAAAACATTAATTACATCTTTTCCTTTTGTTGTAGCAGCCAGCTCCTGACTCAACATTAACTCTGTTTTCACTGTGTTATTTTGTATAAAGCGGACATAAACGAGTAATTGGCTACACTTGGCGACATCTGTCGACTTATCGATTTGAATGGCAAACCCGAACTTTGAGTCTTTTACTTAAGCGATTACTTGTTCAGCAATATTACCAGACATTTCTTAAATACGTTTACAGTGTCATTGGAAAGGGATACACTATCCGTTTAGCCGCTTTCTTGTCTCCAATCAGGTTCGTAACTAGTGCCTTTGCTGCTGGCAAAACAAGGGACTCTGCGATTGTGTGAGCTTTCATGTTTTGAGCAACCAGAAGAGAGACTTCATACGATGCTTTTACTACTCCAGTGGTTCCCAACCTATGCACCGCGGCACACCAGTGCACCGCGAGATGTCATCAGGTGCGCCGCAAAAAATATTGAAGTTAAATTCAATCAAGTACTCTTTAAAAAATTCCACGCCGCCGGCGTTAGTCAGTACGGCACACTAACGATATTGTTGGTAGTAATTGTGTTGTTTTTGGTTGGTGAATGTATCATTCAAGTTTATTTACGCTTGAATAAGGTTCGTTATGTGGCTGCGTTGTGCAAAATAATGCATGAAATAAATAGCGATTGTAACATATACAAACACTGACACACATCTAAGCCAGTCGACTGTGCCCTAAATACTACCGTACGATACTAAACTAAATTGTTTGCACTCGGTCAAGATATTATACTTGTCGCGCTTTAAGTTACCCAATAAAATGGATAAATTTATCAAGAGGAAACAAAGTGATGATAATGAATCAGAAAGTAAACGTTCCAAGGCAGCAAAGCCCTGTGATAAAGCACCAAAAGCTCGACCAAAACGTCAATACTGCGATGATTATTTGAAATATGGATTTCACTGGACTGGTAGTGAGGATCAATCTTTCCCACTGTGTGTCATTTGTGGCGAAAAAATGTCAAACGAAGGTATGGTGCCCAGCAAGTTAAGTAGACATTTTGTAACCAAACACTCGCAGCTTCAAGATAAAAATCTGAACTATTTTCGGAGACTACTAGAGCAACAATCCAAACAAAAAACCGCTTTTCAAAAATTGTTAACTGTTTCTGAAAAGGCACAAGCTGCTTCCTATGATGTCGCCGAAATGATCGCGCAGCAAACAAGATCACATACTTTGGCTGAGGCGATCATCTTGCCTGCTTGCAGAAAGATAGTAAAAAGAATTCTGGGTGACAAAGCCGAACAAGAAATACGCAAGACTCCCCTGTCAAATAATACAATCCAAACACGTATTATGGATTTGTCTGCTAATATCGAGGAAACTGTACAGACTAAACTTCAAAGCACCGTTGAATTCGCTTTACAAGTTGACGAATCAACCGACATCAGCAGCAAACCACAGTTACTTGCGTTTATTCGTTTCGTTGATGGAAATCAAATAATAAATCAATTTTTGGGCTGCAAGGAAATGTCACTCACTACAAGAGGCCAAGACGTCTTTGACATATTATCTGCTTACCTTGAAAAATGGAATTTATCATGGAACTCTTGCATTGGAATATGTACTGATGGGGCGCCATGTATGGTTGGCAGTATTAAAGGTTTTGTATCACTCGTACAAAAAGAAAATCCTAATGTTGTACAAACCCACTGCTTCCTCCGTAGAGAAGTACTTGTTTCAAAAACAATACCAGATGACTTAAGTCAAGTTTTAAAACAAGTTGTTCAAATGGTTAATTTCATTAAAACGAGGCCAAAGAAGTCTCGTTTTTTTGAGAAAATTTGTATTGATATGGACTCTCGGCACAAACGTTTGATTCTGCACACTGAAGCGAGGTGGCTCTCAAGAGGAAAGGTGCTATTGCGGGTATATGAACTGCACAAGGAACTTTATGCATTTTTCAAAACAGAAGAACATGAACACTTCTGTGAATATCTTGAATGTGAATTCTGGCTTTCAAGGCTAGAATATTTGGCAGAAATATTTGCACATTTCAATGGCCTCAACACAAGCATGCAAGGCAGAGAAGAAAACATTCTGACTTCATCAGATAAGCTGATTGCATTTAAAAAGAAAGTTGCAATTCGGCAAAACAGAGCTAATGATGGTAACCTTGAGATGTTCCCTTTAGTACGACAAAGCTGCATAAAGAAAATTAGCCCCATTGTATTTCAACACTTAACAACTCTGGAAGAAAAAATTAACTTTTATTTCCCATCACTGAAGACCGATGAGTATGACTGGGTTCGAAATCCTTTTATAGAGAATTCATCTAGCACTGGTCTTTTATTATGTGAAGAAGAGGAGTTGGCATGTGTTTCCAGTGATCGTGGACTTAAAATCAAACATGCTGGGGTACCAATAGATACATTTTGGATTGCTGTCAAAGAAGAATACCCTTCATTAGCTAAAAAGGCCTTGACCATTCTGATGCAGTTTTCGACATCATATCTATGTGAGCTCGGATTTTCAACACTCCACAATATGAAGTCCAAAAAACGAGAGCGGCTTTGTTGCATTGAAGAAGAAATGAGGGTTTGTCTCTCTGAAATGCGTCCTGACATTGAATTGGTTGCTAAGAAACATCAAGCACAAATTTCTCACTGACAGAATTGTTGCAATCCTGTCATAAAGACGCAAGTACGTACAGTGAATTTCCTGGAAACAGCTAAATTACGGTTATTGCCTTAATTTTTCGTTGTGATATGTAAAAAACGGTCAATTTGAATAAATTTTGTATTCAAAATATTCGAGGTGTGCCAAATAATTTTCGTTTTTTTCTAAAATGTGCCGCGATAGAAAAAAGGTTGGGAACCACTGTACTACTCCAAACTTCTTTTGGTGAAATTGGCCTGTCTTGTCCAGGCACTGTCTTTTTGCATTCTCCCCTAGCCGCTCAAAATAACTTTAATCGTTGTTCTTTTTTTTGCGTGGTTCAATTCAAGGTGCCGTTTTAACAAGCTTGGCTTATGGTTGCTTTAGAAAAGGTTTTCATGCAAAGCACACGCTCTGGCAAACATTCTCCTCCCTGCTCGATGGCAATGAAACCATATTTAATACATTCTGGATTAGACTTATATTTTGACATGACTAAAAATTAAGTTGCTAACTTTCTAATAAATTTGCTTTAATAATCCGTCGGGCACAGTTGATTTGACAAACACAGAGAAAACACAATTGTTTTCTTTATTGTGTATTTGTGACGTAATAATACCAATGAGTAATTGCTGTTGATTAATTTAAAAGCAAAATGCACAGCTGAAGTTATTGTTACATCGTGGTCACTATGCATTGTAAATACTGTCGGCCGATATCTTCGTGTACCACTTAAAAAGCTCTCGCTTACCACAGTTTGAGAACCACTGTTCTATCAATAATTGAACGCAAGATGCACAAAGAGTTTGAGAGACTGCAAAGTGATCTTACGGTTCGTGAGTCAACAGTCACCACACGTTTTATTGAGGTCGGCACAAGCCATAGTTTGAACCCTTAACTTCAGTTTCAATACAAATGACAATTTTATTTGGCCACGCTACACAATGCTTTCGTCGATAAATGCGTAGGATTTCAATGCAAGTTTGATGCTGAGTTTACTCCTATTACATTCTCGAAACTTAAAACTTTTTAATTTTTAGCTATTTGCATACCACCCACCAATATGATGATCCATCTTTTGTGAAATGCCTTGGCAGTACATGCGTGGCAAACTCACATTTTATTTTGTCAGACCATCTACCCAATTTTTGAGTTGAATTATTGTATTGTTTAGGTATCTGGAAAATTGTATAGGAGGTGCAAGGGTATTGTCCAAAATTACTGGGTCGCGTGCATACGAACGCTTTACCGCTAATCAAATTCGAAAAATATTTTTTAAAAATCGACAAGCCTATGACAATACAGAAGTGAGTAACGCAGTTATGTAGTATATATGGTTAAGAATTGCACATGGGGCATATGTTTGCCTCCGGCCAATTTTTTCGTTCAAGTTAGATTAGCAAATGAGCTTAAGAATTTCTTGAAATCGTGATGGTTTTTCCTGACAGAGTTATATGCCTTTTATAAGCTGAAACTAGCCGGCGTACTCCCGGAGCGCTACCAGTCAGTTGTGTCGGGTTATATATATCAGTTCTGCTCCCTATGCCTGTTTCACTCAAACAATGTTTCAGAAAGTAATGAGGAAAAGTTGTAATGAATGAGGTCATCATTCCTATGCCCGTAACTTCAATCATCCTATACTTGCGAATTAAAACTGGTCGTGCTTACAAAACTGTCTATCATTTATTTCACAAATTTTATCCGTTCCTACTAGTAAGTATAGCGGCACAAAGTCAAAGCTAGAGGATGGCGCCATAATGGTATTCATTTCACGATTACAGAAATAAGCGATTTGGTCGTTACAGAAATAAGCCTCGCGACACCATTGTTCAAAGCTATTCTAACGTGCAGTCCACCTGCAGTTGAGTTATTATTGTCGTTCTTGTCATTGCATTTAAAAAACATTTATTCTGATATGTCATTACTGTAATTTGTCATTTTACTTTATCATGCAGCTTATTGATAATAGGCTGTACTATTCACGTTTGTATTTAAAATGACTATGAATGATAAGTACAGCTGCTGTTTTTACTAAAATTGTATTTGGTGCCATTGTGGCGAAACAAAGTTTTTTGAAGCGTTTAAGAAAAAAAAATGCGTTCTTAAAAACTATTTAAATGCTCCATCGCTTGTTGGGTCGTCGGTAAAGCTCAGATATAACGAAAACATCTTGTTGATATCTCCCAAGAAGGTTTTAACCGCGTTTCTACGGTTGGCAATTTCTGAACAAATAGTAAAAACAAATTCTTCATTCATTCGCTAATTATGACGTCGTGTTGGTGCATAGAGATGTAATATTTTGGAAGTTGGTAATCTGGGACTGGCTTTCGTTTGAGCTAAAAACCTCCTTCCTCTGTAAAAAATGCAAATTTGATAAGTTTCATTTTCGATTATGTCGTCATCATGACATCGCCAAACCCCCTATGGCATTCACCCCGGAGTGGTAAGCAATCGTGCCGAGTTTCATGTTTGTACGCCAATTAGTTTTGGAGGAAGTAAACACACAGATAGAAATGCGCTTAATGGTATTCATGTAGCTTGAATACGCTTTCCCACATTATTGTAAGAATATATCTTGTTTATGTAGATACTGGTACCTTATGAATATGCTTATTTTTCTGTAAAACAAATTGTTATTTATTTGAAAATTAATGAAATCGGTTTTGGTGAGTCCGTTTCACTTGTTAGTGAGTGTATTGTTTTTGCGTCCACTGCTCATTGCTGTTGCATTACTTCTTCGATTGCAAATACAGCGTGAAGCTAGAAGGGATTCTATACTTAGCAAGGTCCATCGTGCCAAATGAACATAAAATTAAGCTCTAGCAAGTGTTTAGCGGTCATTCATCAGCGTTATCCACTACAATTGGTTTTGAATGTGACTTTTTACCAGCTTACATGCAGCTTTGTTGATGCAGAGAATATCGTTAGTTAGCAGTTTTGTTGCTTCTCTGCTGCTTGGAGACTACGCTGCTATTGATTACAGCGATGGATCAGGAATGAATCTGTTGGACATCAAGTATGTTTTGCAAGTGTGGTTACATGTTTTATATCGTTTTTTTAGAGGGTGGCGGGAGCAACGGCACTATGAATTATTACACACCTTACCAGTTCTGTTTCATCTGTTGACTCATCTTATTCATAGTGTTAAAGTAACTCAGCCATCTTTGACGGCAGTGTTTTAAATCGGTAAATAGGCTACGTAATACATTATATAGAGTTGGATTTTTCGTAATGAAGATATACCTGGAATACATTTTGTTGAAATCTCGGTATTGATTTATGTAAAACACTTGTTTTAGTCCCAGATTGGCTAGTTCTGCCGTGTGAACAGAATGCCCCAGAAAGGCTTTAACCCACTGGTAGGGATGGGCAATTCAGAATAATATACTATTCTAGAATAGTTAAACCAAGTCCAGAATCTTGGAGGAACCAAACAAAAATCCAAAATAATACTTAATTGAACATAATTAAATTAACATAAGAATATTTAACATAACAAAATTCTCCGAAGCTTTTTGTCCCATCTCGGGGACTTTATCAGGGCTAAACAAATAAAGTTAACATTAAATTTAATATGATATCAAGATAGTAGACACTAATGATTCAATTAGTAACGTTTTATCACTGTACCTCTCAATGAAACACGTGCAGAAACGACTTTGCTCCTTGTGAATGACCGAGTTTTAAAGATCAAATTTCATCGCGATCAGTGCAAAGCCTGCAGAGAAACAATGCCAGCAGAGAAAAACTTTACATTATTGAAAAAGTGCCGTTTTAACACTGAAACCGAGCTAATGAAAGCGCTACTAATCAAACGCCTTAAGCCATCCTTAAACATAAAACTCGGTCATTCACAAGGAGCGAAGTCGTTTCTGCACGTGTTTCATTGAGAGGTACAGTGATAAAACGTTACTAATTGAATCATTAGTGTCTAGTATCTGCATATCATATTAACCCCTTAACTGCGCCAGTCACCAATTGGTGATATCAAATTTTTCCTGAGTATTTCGTTGCGTTAATCGCCTTATGGTGATGATTTTCTATTGGCTAAGTTTACTAAAAAATGGATTTGTGACTTTATTTCCCATCCGATTTTCAAAAAATTTTTAAAAGATTATGCTTAATTCCTCGCGCATCAGAAGATGTGCAATTTGTGCCCTAATTCTTGGATTTTCTTTCCCAAAAAGGGTTAAAAAACCAAGAGCCCAGTTGCAGACGACAAAAATCGCAAAATTTTCAGCACACAAGTGCAAAAGCCAACTACCTTGAAACCAAATGAAGATACCATGTTTACCACAAAACCAAAGTCTTTATCATTAACACAGTCTGAAAACTACTCTTTTGGGGCATCATTTGACAAAATTTCAAGCAATAATGATCAAATTTACCTATTAAAATTTTCAAATTTCTAAGTTTCAAAACTTAGAAGTTTCAAAACAAAACTTTCAAAATTTTCAAAACCCCCCAAACAAATTTGTATGGTAAGTAGAAAAAAGTAGATTTAGTTTTTAAAAATATGATATGGTGCTAAATATCACTCTCATTTGAAAACTTAGGAAATTTGCTTTCCAGCAATATATAACTTTAAATAGTTTAGGCTAAGCGGTATATGATTTTTACTGATCAAAAATGGGTACTGTACATCATGTCAGTTCAAAACCCCAAAAATTTGTTGACTTACCTTCACTAAATTATAATTTTTAGAAAAACTACACCCTATAAAAAGATAAAATGCAAATATTTCACCACTAAAGTCGTCATTTTGTACAAGTTTCCAAGGAGACAGAAACTGAAATACAGGTTTAAAAGCTAGCAGAAGTTTGGCTTCTCTAAATCAAAATTTGTTGTATCCCCTTTGTTTCTCAACAAATGGAAGGGGTGTGAAAAAGCTTCTGTTTCATTGTTAGTGACAACATATTCTATTTATACTTAATATTTTCTGAATCTTGAAGAAATTTCCTGTTCAAAAATACATAATGTTACATGGTTTACGCTAACCTCTAGCAGATAATGACTGATTATATTTTAGATACTAAATTTAACTAACAAAATTTAGTACCGGTTAACAAAAAGGTCATGTGCCTCAGAAAGTTGCAAATTGTAGAAAACCTAGACTTTTTGGTAAGTTTTGACTAATGTACCTTGAAAGCTTATTTCCTTAGCATCATCTAGCGACCATTTCTAAAATATTGATAAAAAAACAAATCTGTAGTGATCTTTGAGGTAAGGGTACTTTAACTTCAAAGACAACTCAGCACCTGTTGGGAGGGCTAATTTGCATATTCAAACAAAAAAATTTTTTGTTTTTATTATATTTGAAATTCTCAAGAAATAGAGATTTCAATGATATATTACACTTGATGTAAAAGTAAACAGATGAGTAATGATTTACGAACAAACTTGGGTATTTTATGATGATTAATTGTGATTGATTATGACAAATTATGGCAGTTTATGACGCAATAGCTTGTCCACTTCCGAAAAATAATTCCGCAGCTAAGGGATTAAATTTAATGTTAACTTTATTTGTTTAGCCCTGATGAAGTCCCCGAGAGTTGACGAAAAGCTTCGGAGAATTTTGTTATGTTGATTATTCTTATGTTAATTTAATTATATTCAATCAAGTATTATTTTGGATTTTTGTTTGGTTCCTCAAAACTTGGAAGAAAAGTTCCCCCCCTATCTAAAATCTACATCCAGAATCCGAATCCTTTTTTTTTTTTGCAATCAGCACAATCAACCTGAAAGCATTTATTACAAGTTTACAACAGAAGCAGAATCAGAGAACGAGTATATTGCAGTGCATTACATGTAAGTTTTCTACTAGTTTGCCTGTGTGGGCGAGTTAGTTTTTGAATCATTGCATGCAATTGATACTTTTACAAAAAGAAAATCTGTGACTAAGCAACGTGATAAATCTTGTGCGCAGGATATAAACCGAATCTTATTATCCGGTTTGAATTGGCATTTTGGATTCAAATAGTTTGGAATTTGGTATTCTGAATTGCCCATTCCTACCCACTAGACGAAAAGACTGGCTGATAACTTGGTAGACTAACCATGCAATATGGAAATGACTTAGCTTGGAATTGAGCCAGTTGAGTAGCCGCAACACCACAAGCAAGCTTACCGGCGCGATGGTGTAGTGGTTAGAGCGTCTGCTTTGCAGTCAGTAGACCTGGGGTGCAATGCTAGGTCAAGTCATAGCAAAAGACTTTAAAAAATGGTATTCACAGCTTCCCTGATAGGCGCTCAGGATATGTGAAGACAAGCCGGCAAGCTTGCTTGTTGTGTCCTTGGGCAAAAGGCACTTCCCCTCCACCTTTATGTGACAGACAGGTGGCCTACCCGTACTTCACCGGGTTATAATTGTGAAGTTGCTAACCGAGCATGTCGTCAAAGGCGACTCTTGGGTACCCACCAGTGGCAGTTTACCTTGTTGGTGGTGGGGCTACCAGTCAATCATGACTGATTCCAAATGGGCTGCCATCTTTCACCTAGTCTTAATTTCAGTTAGGTTGACCGCATGACCCTGAATTGCCGTTCGTGCTGTACCTCCATCCCGAGGAGGAGGAGGGGTAATCACCACAACACAACTACATGCAGTTGGCGATCGTTTGGTTATAAAAGCTCGAAGAAAGGTTGCCCCAGTGACTTTCTGAAAAGAAAAAGTGGGTTAGGATATATTCCTAGTTTAGAATTGAGCATTTTTCAACTTTTCTGCTGCTCAAAATTTTTTGATTTAACTCATCTTGATACTTCACAAAACTACTTTGCTTGTTTAGAAAAAAATCCTGGGATCGTAAATGTTTGGATTTCGTCGCTGAAGGGTTGGAATCGAAACTTGGTGCTCCTGTGTCATCATCTTGTAATTTGGTAAGAAACATCAAAAAGATTATGATGGAAAGAGCGCGTGCTGCGGCGAGGATGGAAAACCGCTTGTTATCATAGTTTAATGCACATTGATCACTATCTAAAAGATGGTAACCAATGGCGATCCAGTAGTCGTACCAACAACGTGTCGATACGTACCTAGAGTGAACATCTCATCGACTACAGGATCGATCAAGCAAAATGTTCCGCAATGGTTAAGACAATAGGTGACCCGTTTACGCCGATCTCAACCACACAGATTGTGCAAACAAAACGACACCAAACCGGACTGTGACTCTGCCATTGGTCACCATGTTTTATATAGTGATCAATGTGTAATGAACTATGATAACAAGTGGTTTTCAATCCTCGCCGCAGCACGCGCTCTTTCCATCGTAATTTTTTTGAGGCTGGTTATATCAAGACCTGTTGTTGTTGTTGTTGTTGGTTTGCCCCTCCTCTTCCTTGGGATGGAGGTATGGCGCGAACAGCAATCCAGGTTCATGCCATCAACCTAATTGAATTAGGCTAGGGGAAAAGTGGCAGCCCATTTCGAACAAGTCGTAAATGCAAATTACAGACTGGTAGCCCCATCACCAACAATTCGGACCGCCGTTGGTGGGTACCCAAAAGTCGCCTCTTACGACCTGCTGGGTGAGCAGCTTCACTGTTCTAACCCGGTGAAGCACGGTGTTATGCAGACAGAAAGAGTTTGTTTACACTTTCAAACTCTTTCGATAATCGCGGCGTTCTCATTGGTCTCTTGCTGCGCTTTTTTTAGCATTTCGCTATTGCGAAATCTTTTTTGGCGCGCTTTACAATACTAGCGCTATCATCGGGTTGTCTTGATTGCCTAACATCCAAATTAATCACTTAAAACACTTATTCACTGTAGATCTTCCCTTTTGACGCGATACCTCTACTAATGAGAGCGTCATGAAAAGCTTATGGCTCAAACAGCTATTTTTCAAAGCTATATTACAGTTTATCTTCAGTTTATTTAGCGTGTTTGTTGTGAAAATGCTGGCATACAGTCACCTAAGTAAGGTCATAAAAACAATCTTGGAGGTGACGATTTTATAGCAGGTCTGAATACACGTTGTACTGTAAATGTATTGTGTGATCTTGACTGTCTTTCCCTGGCAGGTCTAGAAGAGAGGCCAGCCGCGGATGTAAGTAACTAGTTATATCGAAAAAAAATGACAATAGTTTTGTTTGTAGGGCTTCATCTCATCGTATTACTGCAAGCGATATGGTTTTGATTCACAATGCAGTATTATTGCATTTACTGGAGACAATCCTGCTTCGTTGGCTGGATGTAGATTGCAGGTACCTATGTGGTGTATCTCATCTCCTATCTTTAGGTGCTGTCTTGCTGAAGTCCAATTGAAAAGTCGTCAACCGGCTGTTAGGTGGTTACTTTTGCTTTTTTCTACTGTACAAAAGCTTTCTGTTATGGGCGCTGTTTGTGTGTATTTGAGGGCGCATACGAAGGGCATTCAAAAAATACGCGGAATTTTTTAATTTTTTATTGATTTCTATTTACAATAAATTTATTTTTCAACATAACCTCCGTCACAATCGATGCACTTCCCCAGGCGGTGTTTCCATCCATTTATACCATTTTTGAAAAATTCTGCAGAGTGATTTCTAAGCCATGTTTTTGCTGCATATTTTAAGAAAATTAAGGACATCATGACAATGTATGACGATTCTATCATGACAATGCTCCAGCGCATTCTGCAAGGGTGACAAAGGAAATTTTGAGAGAATTTCGATGGGAATTGCTGCCACATCCACCTTATAGCCCAGATCTAGCCCCATCTGATTTCTTCCTATTCCAAAACTCAAAGAAAATTTGAAAGGAATCCGTTTCAATAGCATTGATGAAGCAAAACATGGAGCAAAAACATGGCTTAGAAATCACTCTGCAGAATTTTTCAAAAATGGTATAAATGGATGGAAACACCGCCTGGGGAAGTGCATCGACCGTGACGGAGGTTATGTTGAAAAATAAATTCGTTGTAAATAGAAATCAATAAAAAATTTAAAATTCCGCGTATTTTTTGAATGCCCCTCGTATTTCTGAAATCAGTTTTATTGAATTAGAAAGCTACATATGTTGTTCTTTTAGTTAACAAACGTTGTTTTGATATGTACTGTCCAGCGGGGTGATGTGGTAGTAAGCTTGGGCACATCAGACACTCTTATTTTGTGGATCGACGAACCGAAGCCTGCACTGGAAGGTCATATTTTTGTAAATCCTGTCGACGACAACGCATACATGGCTTTATTGTGGTGAGCAATTGCAATGTCGTTTTACTTCATTTTTCCAAACTTCATTCGGTGCTTTGCGTTACTGATACTGAGTCTTCAGTAACTTCCCGCTTTGACATGAGACTTCAATTAGCAAGCGGGCCGTTAAGTTTCAGATCTTTTCTTAGCTGGTCGAGGTCGATGTGCTTCGAAGTTCAGATCATTGCGCTATGCATTTTATATCAAAATAACTTCCTTTTCATTTTTAGTTTTAAAAATGGTTCTTTGACTCGGGAAAGGTTTCGACGTCAGTATGCAGAAGATTCGTGGGAGAAGTTTTCCTCAGCATTAAAAAATACACCGCCTGTGAATTATGGGAATCTAGGTGGGTTGATACCTGCTGTCATTATATTAGCCTACCAGAAGTAATCATTTGTAAGAGTGAAATTTGGAGCAGGACGTCGAACCGAATCTGAACCCAAACCGATATCATTGTTTATTTGTTTTAGATTTATTTTTCCTAAACGGAAACGTTATGATTTAAACGGTTTCACTAGTTCTGCTGATTCATTGAGAAAACTGGCAACCCTAACTGCATATGTAGTTCTACGGACTTGTCCTAGTACCGAAAAGTACGATTTAGAAAATTACCATAGGTGAACAAAATTTTACTTCAGGTAATGTAAAAAAGCAAAATATAATCGAATTGTTCTGTTAAGATCCGGAACGGGTCCATATACATTACTCGACTTTTCCCTTATTTTCGCTTTTTGTAGAACATAAATTAAATAGACGTAAAAATCTTTGTAAGAATACGGAATTTTATACAAGTCTATAGAATAAATTTCTCGTTGTAGGTCTTTGATCAATTTTGCGTTAACAAATTTTGTAGTTTTACACCATTTGGCAACTGCTATACTTTTGAACCTATCTTAGTGTAGCTTCAGTTGAGTTCGGTTTCTTTTAATATTTCTGCCTACTAAATTCGTAGCAACATTCGTTTGTAAATACGAGGCACGAAAAAAAGAACATGCTACGAGAACCGTTCGACCACGCTATCACAACATGCAAAAAAGTTGACCCAAAAGTCACATAAATTTTTATTACTCTTGTGAACCTGAACCTGAACCATCAGGGAGAATTGGGATAGAGGAGGACGAGAGCAGCGGATGATGGCGTGGCTAGCCGCTTTGGAAAGGTGTTCCAACTCTGTATCGTTGGTAACGCTGAGAAAAGGAAAGCATCCGGGTGAAGCATATGTAAGAATGGGCCGAAGAAAAGCCTTATACAAAAAAGAGAGGGATTCCTTGGTGGGGCCTTTGAGAAAGCAGAGATATATCATAAGACCTTGAGATGCGGTATGAACTTGGCCTTGAGCGAAGATGCATGTTTAGAAAAAGAAAGAATGCGGTTGAAGGTGACCCCAGGGAAAATTAGAGTGGGATTGAAGCGAAGGGGGAGTTGAATAAGAAGAAATGGGGCTGGAGGTGAACTTGGTGGAGATACACCGACAAAAAGGAGGCCTCACGTTTGCTCGGATTAGGAGGAAGATACCAGTATTTAGACCCGCGCTCCTGTCGAATTAAAGCTTCTTGTGTAGCCTTCACCGCAACAGAGCCGAGGGGGAGGAGGACCAAATCGTCAGTTCGACAGCTTAAAGAGAACAGCTGACGGAAAAAGGTAGAGAAGCAAGAAGATCATTGATAAAAAGAGGGAAAAGAACGGGGCCAAAAATGGATTGTTGCTTAACTCCTCGACGAATTGGATAGGAGCGACTTTTGTAATTTTGAAAAGTCCACGCAAGCGCAGCTGTCAGAAAGGGAAGATTGAGTTCTACGAGCAAAGCAAAAAGGGAGGCCAGCCGAAATAAATTTATAAAAAAGAGCGGGATGTCAGACATAGTCAAAAGCATTAGAGAAGTTGACCGTAGCAAGAATCGTCCGAGAACCCTGTCCGGGTTTGTTAAGCCCATCTGAAACGGACTGAGAAAAAAACAAGTTGATCGAGAGTAGACCGTCCAGGCGGAAACCTGCCTGGCGGGAGAGAGAATGAAGTTAGACTCCAGAAAGAAAAGTAGTTAGAAAACCTTTGAGAGTCGAGAGGCTTTCCCTTTTAATAAATGGGAATAATAGAACATGTCTTGCAGATGGAAGAAAAGGAATATAAAGACCAGGAAAGATTGAAAATGTGAAGAAGAAAATCCATGCCAGAGTGAGGAAGGTGCTTTAGGCTGGGATAGACCACTTTGTCTGGGCCAGTGGCAGTTGACGAGAAGAGCTTGGTGGCAGCCGCGAGAAATTCAGCAGAAGAGAAGGTAGAGCAGAAAGAAGAATGAGACTCTCTAAGACGCCTGGCCCGTCGGAACTCTGACTGATTGCTTCTGGCTTTGTTACTCAAGGCCTTAGCTGGGAAACGGAAAAGTGGGATCTCAGGAAATCGGCTTGGACCGACTTCGACTCCTTGGGAGAGGAGGAAGAGAAATCAGTGACAGAGCGGAGGAAAGAGTACACTGATTTTGGAGAGAGAGATGAGCATGTCGCCTGCCATGAGTCAGCCTTCGGTTTGGCGATGACAGACGAGGCATGTCGGGAAGCAGAAATACAAGCCTGACGATTCTTCCTCACTTCTATGAGCGGCAGCGAAAGCCTTTCATATTTTGCTTACCGCTTCTTCCACTTTAGGATACCACCAGGCCTGAGATTGGCATTTTTTGCAGCCGAAAGAAATGAAAAATTTGGCCGCATTCAGTGCCAGAGAAGTAAAAAGAGCAGCAGAGGAAAGAAAGAGGAGTATTCCTCTGCAAAGGGACAGTTATGAGTTGAAGTAAAAGGCAAAGTCATATCAACGAGCTTTCTGAAAATTGAGGAAAGGGGTCGTACGTTGGGGCAGAAGAGCGGAGAAAGAGGGACAGTAAGTAGAATTGGGAGGTAATGAGAGCTGCTTAGAGCATTGCACTTGGAGGAGGAGAGTGGTTAGCACCTTAGATGGATTCATTTAGAGCAGAGCAGATGTAGCATTGGACCGTTCTATCCCTCCAGGTCACATTTCCAGCGACATTGAACAAGGAAAGACAGGGTTAGAAAGAATAAATATACGGGCAAGAAAGGCAGGAGAAGAAATTGGCGACTGATTTTAATGAAACACAGTGCTACCCTTCTGTCGTTCGGAGGGCAGGACGGCGAAAAAATGATTGGATGTGGGGAGTTCCAGGGGTAACTGGAACTCTCTGGATGGTCAACAGCCATTTCGACCCGCTTCAAACGGGGTCGGGAGCCGCACCACCACGTTGTGGCGACTGTTAAGTTGGTGCAGATATTAATCGGTTCGACGTCCTGGTGTAAGTTTTTATGTTTTGATGTTTTTTTGTTTGGTATTCACGTAAAGCGATTCGGCATCAGTTTAAAGCAGTGCTTTTGAACTTTTTTCTTCATTACCCACTTTCAGGTTTGACTAAATAAGCCATGTATTCAATTCATATATGAAAACAAACGACGCATTGCATAAGTAGATCTTCAAAAACTAGATTATTTTTGTCTGAAATGGGAACAAAAACATAGCTTTCCACACGAGTTCCCCTCCATATATAAAAAAGTAATGAAATCAGAAATACCTCAAAGTAACCTCCAAAAAAGTCATCAAGTCAACGCGGATTTATTTTCAAAAATGAGGCATTAAGAGTATGAGCTTGCGGCACTACCATTTGGCAACATGTGTCACATGGAGTGCCGCAAGCTCATATTCTTAATGCATTGTGATTCGTAATTGTCCACCCGCAATTCACGTTATCCCTTACCGGGTAAGAACTTGTGGTTTCAAGTTGATTAAAGCGTATGTAGTATATGATTTATGAAAGTGTTAAAGAGCTATTTGACACTGGGCAAGCCTCGACTGCATTTAAACTGAGAACAAATGTGTATGTTTTTATAAGTAGTTTTAAACAATTTTAAGCTAGCAGCACTATTTTTTGCCAGGAATTTATTTTGATGCACAAGAAATAATCCCTAATGCTGCGGGCAATTACAGATATGATAAAGAAGATAACAAAGTGAGTAGAATCAGTGATTTGTTTGGATTCCCTTAGGCTAAATCAACTTAAATGTCTATAAAAGAAAATTCGGGAGACTTACTCGTATCTATATACCAATGTGGTGTCCGTTTTTCTTTTTTCATCCCCTTCTCCAACTTCCGATATTATCCAAAAAAATCCACTCAATTGTGGATAGGCAAAAGGCAGAGAATGGTTTATTGAATGTAGGCCGCTGAATTTTATTTTCGATTTGTAAAACAAACTAATTGATTGCGTGGTGAATCTTCGTTTAGGTCAAATCATTTTCTGCAGAAGAAGAAATTCGTTGTTTAATTGAAGGGCAATTCATGGCGAAGCGATATCATGCTGAGAAACTCGGTTATAAACTATCGTCGTCATCAAGAGTGTTGGCTACTGGTGGAGCATCAAATAATAAAGAAATGCTACAGGTACATTACAAAACTACAGAGTCGGTGGACGTACAAACGACGTCGCGTTTTTATTCTTTGTTTTTTCGGTATTAGGCTTAGTTTTTAGTTTTATGCTTTACTCTCTAGTCACGGAAAAACTTTCGATTTTGCCAAAATATAGTTATGGTTAGATGCACTTTGCAATTACTGCTGGCACAGCACATTCCTACCACAAGCACTCCAATCAAACTGGGAAAATTAGCATAAAATCTTTTCCAAGTGCATTGTACGCATGATCATTGCCACTAAAAACGGCGTTCACACCCACTCGACCGAGTTGGCTACATGCTGATTGTCGGCCTAAACTATGTTAATGCCGAGTATGTCTATTGACGTGCTTTTGCGTAGACATTAAGTGGCAAACGAGTTTTTAAATCCTAGATATCTCTTGTTACCATTGTAGATGAGATGTTGAAGTAGGTGCTTTTCAGTTCTGCATCCAACTAATTAGTTTCTTGTTCAGGTGCTATCGGATGTCTTCCAAGCTCCAGTCTTCACTCTAGACACTTCCAACTCTGCTTCACTGGGATGCGCATACAGAGCAAAGCATGGTAAAATTGCATTTTTTTATTACAATCAATTTAACTCACTGACCGATTAGTATCATTTCCGTTATTTCTGAAGTTCAAATCTAAAACACCGCCATAGCAAGAATTCTTAAAACTTGCTTCAAAAAGTACTGCCAAGTGGTGAAAGTAAGCCAGAACAGACTGAAGTAAAAATCATTGTAGAAAAGTATTGCACACATTAAAGCAGGGGTGTCAAACTCATTCAGCGCTGTGGGCCACATTTGCATATCTGGATTTTATACGGGTCAGACTCTGTTGAAAAAAAAATTAAGCAGGCAAGACTGTATATCAGTGGTCCCCAAACTTTTTGTTGGCTGGCACAGGAAACCAGTTGATCAAATTTCGCGGCACACCAGCCACGGCATTATTTGGAGATCACCACTTCTCCGGGCAACGATCTCTGAAAATCTTGTGATGTAGCCCGAAATGGTGCTGGTCTCAAAAAAAGGTCATTACCTCACTCGCCGTTACCTGTAATGCCACCCGCGACTTATAGCAGTTGTTGACCATTACTTCATGGCTATTTTCACGTGATTTCAAGTTGAAAGGTTTTTTCCTTTAGAAAACAATTTTTCGGTGGCCAGGCATTCGCACTGCGCTACAAAATATTCCGTCGCGGGCCACCAGTTTGACACCCCTGCCTTAAAGTGTCTTCCGGCTACGGACTTGGTCCACTGCATATCTCATGGTAAAATAATGTCCTTGGCAGTTGACAGCAGCTCATTTATTGTTTTCATGGCCCACAACGCAGCGGATATGAAAGTTGCTGGTTTCCTTTGTTTTGAAGTTGTTGCTGCATGATCTTTGACGCAGTTGCGAAATCATGCTTGGCTGCTTGGCCGCAATAGAGTTTTTGGTTTATTTGAGTTTTGACCATAGTTTTGGCAGAAACATTAAACCACTCTCACCCTCCCTTTACCTGGATTTTTTATTATTTTTTTTCTATTTGGTTGCTGAACTCGAAGAACGTGATCGATCACTTGCGAGTTTATGATCACAAAGTTTGTAGTTTGAGTTCATCAAAATAACAAATTTATAGCTCACTGTGCAATTAATTTAAGTGAACGCCAAGACCACTTAAAATGAAGTAAGCTCATGTGAGCGAGAGTTCACTTCTTGATAGTGTAGCTGAGTACGGTGAGATGACTGTGCTTTAATCCTCTATTGACAAGTTGAATGCCAATATCTACCGTGCGTTGTTGCTCTGAATGGCATTTTCCTTGCTCTATGTATGGTAGAAGCGCGATGTCCCAGTATTATTTGCCGGTATTGTTGCCACAAACAAATTTTGTGAGGGACTAAAAACTCACCAGTTGTGTTACGGTGACATCCAAGTTTCTTTTTGCATTATGGCTTCTCTTCTATCAGGATTAGTTGGCGGAGAATTTTCTTCGATATTCCGTCAACCTCCCGATTACAGAATCGCTGCCACACCTCAGTCTGTTCGCTACGACGTTCATAGATACGGTCGTTTGGAAGATTCAATATCCAATTGATTGCGTTGTAGTAAAATCATTTTTAATTGCGCTGCTGTTCTAGCATTTTAAAGAATTATTGTGGTTTAAATGTTGCAATATTTATTTTTTGATCTAGTGGCAATAAATTTCCTTATGATTTATTGTATATTTTTTGAATAACAAAAAGCATTCTACTAACGACTCAAATGTTATCAGCCATTCTCACATAACGACAGTCTGGCCCGTGGAAATGGCTCTTCGATGATTTCTTTTGTTCTTTCCCAACCCCTTCCGAGGGATGGGGGCATGGCAGAAGACCATGGAGCCCCAGAAGCCGAGCAACTTCTCCAGGTCTGCACTGTAGATAGAGAAAAGAGTCGCCAAAGAGCGAGCGGGAAAGTGCAAAATGAGATGAGAGTTGTCATGGGACGGATAACCGCAGGCGCTACATTAAGAATTCTCGCTTCTACCAATTCTAGAGAGAAGTGTTTAACACAAGACCCGTGTCCGTTGCAGCAAGCGTGACGAGAAACCACAAGTATCGAAGAATGTACAGAACACAGTATACAGTACACCTCCAGTCCGAGAAAAAAGAAGAGTGAATACGACAGATGAGAGGAGAGAGAGACTGCAGCAGATAAGGAGTGGCGCACCCGGCCTGGCCAGCTCATCAGCCGCGTCATTTCCCGTAAGAAATGAGTATCTGTATCTTTTTTATTTATGACCACCACCATTACACACGACACTGAACAACAATAATAATGAGAGAAATGGAGTAAAGAAAAGGAAGAAGCGACACAACGTCAGACGTTAAAACATGCAAATGAAAACAGTGGATCCATAAAACTAGAGCAATAGTTGCATGGCCGCTAAACCCTAAATTCAAGCAATTAAAGAACAGTTTAATTAAATTGAAAAAAAAACAAACAGAACAAAACAAAAACGCAGGAGTTTTTATAGTTGTAGATCATATTATTTTGTAAATAAGAAGTAAGAACATTCAGAAAGATGACCAGTGCGAGACACGGCTACGTAGGTGGTCAATGGGTGGCGCAACCGGCCTATAAGGCTGTTTTTTAGCTCATCTGAGCATGGTGAGGAAAGAAAAACCACCCTGGAAATGAAACCTCACCGGGTCCGGAAACCCTTTCATTAAGTAACTGGTCGAAAGAAAGAAAAAAAATCTACGAAACACATGTACATTATTAACTTACAAGACACGTAGCTTAGCTCACCTCAACACAAAGGTTTTAATGTGTTACCTGAGAGTAACAGCTCATCAATAAGTAGTTCGTCCTACAGCCCCAGTTCTTACGTTTGCGTGAATGTTAGTAGTTTGTTACTTGCAGAATTAAAAGAGTAAAATTTTACCTTCACTTCGCGTACCTGTATTTTTGATGAGAAAGCAGTGTTGAGAGGAGCCAAGCGTGATCTTTTAAAGCAGTGGTTTCCAAACTGTGGTACGCGTACCACCAGTAGTTCGCGGGCAACTTACTTGAGTTGATAAGCTACAACAATAAATATTTAAAATTAATATGTAATATTTGTTTTTTGGGGGGCTTTGCACGCCAACAGAAAGGCCAATTATCTAATAAATAAATGAATATAAAGTTGGTTTGAGCTGTAAGGTCAACTGCTGGTTGCAGTAGAATTGTGGCATATTTATTCATCTTACAATTGTTAGAAATAGTCGAAGTGATATATAAATATTTTTCTAAATGCCGGAGCGAAAGTACTATCCAACGTACATAAAGTATGGGTTCATAGCCATTGAGCATGGGGGAGAATCTCTGCAACAATGTGTAATTTGTGTGAAGAAACTCTTATTCAGCTATGAAACCCAGTCTCCTTTCAAAAAGAAAGAAGACGAGAGTTCTTCCTGCGACTTTCAAAGAATGCAAAAAGACAACGCCTAGACAAGACTGGCGTGATTTGCCAGAAAAAGAAGAGTGTTGTCAATGCATTGTATGAAGTTGCTAGAAACATGAAAGCACAGATTTAGGTTAAGAACGTAATTGGAGTGGAGACGGCTGCGAAGCTAGAAACTTTATTTTGAAGTGGCTGGGAAGAAGAGGGCGTGGGCGACCAAATATGACTTGGAAAAGACAAGTTAAAGAACATATCGATCAGATTGGATTGAAAAAGGAAAATGCCATCGACAAAATGAAGTGGCGTGATGATATTTACAAACTCTCAAGAAACATGAGGTAAATCCACTCACCTGCGTTAACGCAGATAAAACCGGATTTTAAAAAATGGATCTCTCTAAATTTCGTAAAAACATCTGCCGTAAATACCCGGTTGTTTAAGCGACTTTGTGAAGATTTTGGCTCCAAACATACCTGTCTTTTCTATTACACGGAAGTGCGCTGGCTCCAGAGATAATGCGACAAGGCGTCTTTTTGAGCTGCGGGATGAACTACTTCAATATTTCAGGGAAAAGAATTACGATTTTCACGCAGATCTTGAGAGTACGGACTTTGTTGCAAAATTGGTCTATCCGACATTTTTGAAGTTCGAAACAACTTCAATATGTCATTTCAAGATCCCAACGGAATTTTACGTGAGTATATTTTAAAGCTGGAAGCGTTAGTCTGTAAGCTGGCCATTTGAATAGAGAACGTGAAGAATGAAAAGTACGCAATGTTCAAACTTCTCACCTCGGTTGAGGACAAACCTAATGATAAATTTTCTGAAGAAATTGTCTGCCATCTTTCGCAACTAAAAAAGGAGTTGATGCATTACTTTACTGACGTTACATGCGCTTATTTCATCATCCCATTCTTTGTTGATCCAGCCGATTTTCCTGTGGGGACTGGAGAACAAGAAAACATTCAAACTGATGAGGCAGCAAAGATTAAGCATAAGGAATGCGGCAGTCCTATAAATTTCTGGCTGAGCATGGAGTCATTGTACGCAAACCTAGCCACTCACGCTGTTCCACAATGATTGATTTTTCCGTCAATGTGGTAGTGCGAGCAGGGGTTCTCTGCTTTAATGAGCATAAAATCGAAAAGCTGGAACCGTCTTGCGGCGCCTGGTTATAATTCTAGATGCGCTGTAAGCAAAGTTATTCCTCGAATTGACCACTCAGTGGAGAAAAACAATTACATCTTCATTAAAACTGTTATGGTGTTTTCAGTCATTTTTTATTTATTTTCAACTCTGGGCTGATGCTAGTTTAATAAAAACATTGTTACTGTATACGGGGTGTTCCGCAGCAAACCCCCCAACACAAAATCAAAATTACTTGCTTAAAATTTGGTGATTTCGGCTAGATACGAACAGTTTCGATTGTTAGATATCTGTGTATACTATGATTAGCATCTTGAATAGTACCGAGATTGAGAGCATTTTTATGCGAGTTGGGCGCCAGCGCATTATTACCAACCCGTCATAAATTATTTTCCTATCGCTGGATTGGACGTCGAGGTAACCTTTTGGAATGGTCTCCAAGATCACCAGATTTATCACTTTGTGATTTTTTTTCTTTGGGGACACGTAACGTAAAAGCGTATTATGCGAAGGACAGCTTGTCTTGCGCGTAGTGCATTAATTATTTTATTTTGCGTGATTCAACTGGTACCAACAATACAACGAAATTGCTTTTATAAAAGTACCATGTAATAAGCGAATGCATCGATCAGTTGTTGTCACACCGCGATTTTCGAAGGCTGAATAAGGTCCACAGCAAATTACATAAGCTAGCACCCGATAGATCTTTCACAAGCTGGTGGAACCAAAGATGCGATCATATCCGCTTCAACTTCGAGAATATTTAGGTCACTCAAAATAAGACGAAAGATTTTTTTAAATACTCATTGCTTTTGCGACCATGTATCAAAAATTGATGGATTTATCAGCGCAATGTCATGGCGTTTATATTTTGCTTGACCGTTTTTAATGCACTAGTGCAAGCTTGCGGTCAAACTTAAATTCATTCTACCACCACTTAATTTCCACATTATGTGGAAAAAGTTAGTGGACGACTTAACTAAGTTCGCCTTCCAACACTCCAACTTGGTCGAGAGTTGGAGCGCAGTTTACTGTGATGATAATCGTGGGTTTGAACGTCACTGTGATTATTGACTCAACGTTGTTGACTCGTACACTTTTAAACTCCGTTTCAGGGCAATTTTCCATGCTTACTTGTGCTTAATGCACTGCGCCAGCATTAGTAGTAATTATTCAGTTTTTATCCGGTGTTGTCTCTTTAGCAAAGATGGCCGGATTTACCCCATTCCTTCTGCAATTGCTCGCACTCCATCCCTCCACTTGTCTCGTCTCAGGGCATCCTCCTTCTAACCAATCTTCTGTCTCCTCTCCCACTTGCTTCTTCGGTCATCCTCGCTTTCTCTTGCCACTCACTTCAAGATTCAGAGCAACCCTCAAAACACTATCGTCATCTCTCCTATCCATACCATCTAACTCCATTCGCTGTTGCTAACAGATCTATAGTTTCCTTCAACCCCAACATGTCCATCTGTTCTTCAGTCGTCTTCCTGTCTACAACTTTCTGACCGCATATGGCTCTCACCATAGCTCTCTCTGTTCTCCTTAAAATTGCTTTTTCATTTTATTTTAGACACCACGTCTCACTGCCATGCAGTGTTGCTGATTTGTTTACACTCTGGAAACTTTGACCTGGGACTGAAAACGGCAGTTGCAAAAGCCATTTCCGTGACTAAAAGAATAAACCTGACAAAGTAACTCATTTAAATTGGAAATGCCAAAAGAAAGAAGTTATCCACGGCAGTTCTAAAGTTTTCCAAGTAAACCAACGGCTTTGAAAAAACAAAACCCCTAGTTTGCTCACAACACGACATAGCTATTACTCTCATAACTCCAGCAAATATGTTTGCCAATGGGAACTCTAACTCCTCTTCGCTACTGGAAGAATTAGTCTGCTAAATTTTTTTAAGAGGCTACTCCCTCTTTCCTATATTAAGCTTACTTTTTATACAACTTATTTTACAAAAAAATCGAGTTAAAATAATTATATAGACTTTCAAAAAATGCTCCTAAATTGTTCTACAAATTCTTTACTAATCCAAAAAATTTTGGGTCACAATCGTACATAACACAAAATTTAATGGCATCTAACAAACAACATTACTAAAATAGACACATCACAATAACCTACTCCCGAGAGCGTAAATCCTAGAAGGAATGCATTCCTCCGACAATTTTAAAGGGGGATTACATTTAGAGATCAACCTAGAAAGAGCATTTTTGAAACTATTTTTACCGATAGTTTAAAGCTGAAGGTTCTAAACAGTGTATCAGTCACAAATAAAAGAGTTCATCCCCTCAATACATCTTTTGAATTTACGCAACCGCCTTCTACTGTACTACATAAATAAATCAATATTTGCAAAAAAATCAAAATGTACAACCGAAAAATGCAAAACTTGCTTTTTGTAGAACGGAATATCTTGTTGCAACAGTTAATTGCATTGCGTATTTAAAACCATGATTTCTACAAATAAAAATTCTTAAGTAAATATACACTAAAATTTGTATAAGGACGTAACAATAATAACTGACTAACAGTTGATGTCAGTTTTTAACTTGTACTATAATATTGCACGAGTTACGATATCAAAACGAGTAAAAAAGAAATTAGTGCACGGTATAAGACTGCTGCCTGTCGTTTACTTTGATCTGCCAAAAGCTGAAGACCAACACCAAAACGTATACTCCAGCGGTAATAAAGCAATTGCGGCTGGTTTGCTCGTACAGTTCAAACACGAGAGTTTGGCTAAAAAAACAAAATGGTCAGTTCAGTCCTTCGTTCTTCATTTCTGCGCCACCAAGTTAACGTACAGCACATAAAACCCACTAGAAATACAGGAAAAAAGGAACGTCACACAACGAAACATATGCATTGCTGTGAAATCTGGAAGCGTAATATACCCATTTAGGCCATTATTAAGAACGTGACTTTAGCCACCTTAACCGTGGACAAGATCTATTATCCTAATTTTTTGCCTTTTTCTGCTCATACTATCATCGCAACCTCATA
Organism: Trididemnum clinides; assembly: GCA_963675345.1. Classification (NCBI taxonomy): domain Eukaryota; kingdom Metazoa; phylum Chordata; class Ascidiacea; order Aplousobranchia; family Didemnidae; genus Trididemnum; species Trididemnum clinides. Next base: position 34,861,938 of record OY776285.1, on the reverse strand, counting down.
AATTATTTGGTGATATTGAATTGAAGCATGACTACAAAAAACGTATTCACATGAGAGCTTTTTGACACTGCTAATATATCATATACAAGTTTTTCAAGGTTCTAGAACCATGAACCGTTAAAGAGCGACTCGCAATCTTTCTCAATCATATACTTTTTTTCTGGCGCTCCAAATTGCGTCTCACAGCTAGCGTCAAAAGAGCGCAGTATGCAAGACATGAAAAAATTAAGTTTGTATGTAGTAGCAAAAATAAAGAGCTGATGTGTCTGGCAGCGTCGACTGATACACAGGAAACAGGTTAACAATTGCATGCAGGTTACAATCAAGGGCAGCTTACAAGATTAAATTTCTAACATTATCGCATACTGCTTGCAGCAGAATAAATACAGCAAATAATTCGAAAAACAACATGATCCCACTTACTTTGAGTAAAGCGTAGAATTGGTATTTTGTAATGGAATATCTTCATATAAAGCAGGGCTCTTCAAATAAAAAGCTCCTCCCAAGAGCAACTATAAAAAAAAACAACCAAAAACCAGATTAAAACTTAATGTCAAAGTTAATCAGCAAGCATCGTAATCTACTACAGTGTTACCGGTAATTTACGTAAACCCGACAAATTATAAAATAGGTTAATCACATTTCCATTAACTACTTTTGCTTCAGATTGCGTTGAGATTGGATTGAACATATAATTTACTGTTACATAGTAAAGATTGTTTTTAACGAGATAGACCATAATAATCCATCAAAAACCGAGATCTAACCCTATATTATCATGTTAGACTCGATGAAAACCAGGCAATAGATCACTGGCATTCGCTCAAAAATTTCGAGTGCTTTCTAGCAAAGATTCAAAAGCGAAATTTCATCCAATACATTGCGCAAAATTTCATCCAATACATTGCGCAAAAATTCATAGCAATGAGCACAATCCCGAAAGACGAAAGTTGATCCATCACCACTGTGAAAACCCTGAAAACGCGGACAACGTCGGAGCCTTTGTTCAATCGAATAGCAGCATAGCTTCAATCAGTAATTTGCAGCTCTTGTAATCTTTTTTTGTTTCCTTAGTAGTGTTTACACATGACAGCACTTAAAATAAAGCAACTTTCTTGAGTATAGATTTAGTAAAATAGCCAAGGTTACTGCTAACCTTATAGCTGGATCAATTAGTCGAATGGAGTGGTAGATAAAGAGTTAGAAGGGGGAATTTGTTTTATTTGGTTGCAGTTAAACAGACCAAGATAGGTCGACTCTTGATGTCACAGGTAGGCCAATCAGGTGAAAAGTCAGTCTTGAGGGCTGAAGGATCTATTTCTGCACGGAGGTTATCAAGCAATTGGAGGGAGTTAGTTGGAAAGGTCGGCTTGTTGATAAACTAAGAGGAAAGCCCGTATGCGCTCCTTCAATATCGGCTGGGCAAACAGTGAAAAGGAGAAAGTTCACAAAGACCTTATATGCGGATCGACTGGGAATTAATCCAAATTGGTCAGAGGATATGTCCTGCAAGAGTGGTCAAGAATGCCCACTGTGAAAAAAAATTGACGAGTCAGAAACCAATTGGAAGGAAATCTAGTGTGGAAAATTTGCTAGATGATAATTCAGACGATTACTGGGAGGTTATTCAAAACATTAGTTACGGAAAATAAGTGGGCTAGCAGGTTGATCAGTGGTATGTCAGAAAAAGGTCGAGTTTAGAACGTAGATTTAAGCAGATGCTTGATGTGAAGGCCAGCCCAAGCTTCGTCAAAAGTAATTTACTTTGGATATTTGGTTTGATAACCAGTCAGTACGAGGTCCCTTAAAAAATAGATTGCAAGAGTCAGTTGCACAACATCCTTCCAAGAATTTGAGCTAGGTGATTCAGACTAAAAGATTCGATTAAATTCTCTTTTCATTGGCTGTGGTCAAAAAGAGTAAGATCGCCAATCTTTTCCAATAGACTACTTAATGGACATTACCTCATTTATCTACGACCGCTTGCAGACTAGATCACAACTTCTAACAATTCCAAAGCTTCGTTTTGGTGCAATAAATCCCACAACATAATTGTGTAATTGATCCAACTAAGAGCATTCTTTAATATAACTTAACTCAAATTAGCATTTAATTTCTGCCAAACATGAAAGAGCTTGCATCATCAATCACCTACCACTAAAAGCACTCTTAATCATGGCAGCAATTTCCAAGTTTTGATTTTAATGGTCGTCAAGCTATCCTCTACTCCTAAGTACATTTGTTTGCAAGGCTTCAGCATTGAACCTTTTTAAGAAATTCGATTTTGCATGCTTTTTCCGGCTTTTTGCTGGCTCAGACGTGGAGATTCAGTGCTTGCTTATGAACCACACTTATTGCTGGAGCAATGTCGCACTTTAAATTTTGCAGGCGATTTTTGATAAATAGCAATAGCACTTTTACAAAATTTCAAACTCAAAACCATTTGTTATGAAGTCCAAAGCTGTTGGCTCTACACCATAACAACCACAATAATGCATATTCTTTGTGCAATGAAAATCAAAAAGTTCTGGAACTGAGTATCACTTAAGTAATTAGGAATTTCAAAAGATTAATGGTGTATTAAATTATATTGTAGGCAAGCGCCAGTAGTTAACTACTTATGAAAGTACTTGCACCAAGCTTAGCAAACACCACACTAAATATACTACCAATTTCATCCAACATCCATAAAAATTATTATAATTACTGAGACATGTTTTGAAACAAAGAAAACAACAAAGATTTTATTACCAGTACCATTTTACTCTATGAACTCTAAACTTTATCACAAAAATGCATTTCCCACAGATTTTGTCATAGACTGACAATGTTGAGTAAGCATGCCAAAGAAAGATTATATACAACTTTATATCTACAACTAGTTTTACATTTAGTTTTTCTGATAAAGTGTTAATAAAATTACAGATTTTCAAATAATTATAAACATTTTATTTTTTTATCTCAATAAAATCAAAAATTAAAATAATTCAACTTACAAACATGACAATTCCCCATATGCTAGTAACAAAGCAGCATTTGGAACATTTTGGCCCAATAACTTTCATTCCAGCCATTATTTTAATTATTATGCAATCTGTTGACAAAGCATTCGTATTATGGTGGGCAAAACTTAAGTAAAACATAATACAACAAAAATCAATAATAATAAACAAAAACCACGATCTTGCTATACGTGTTGTTCACTTTTCATTACATTTGCCTTCAGATTCATCCCCTAATTTCCATAATTCTGTCATTTTCAAAAGCAAAATGTAAAAATGATTAATTTATAGGAGAATGAAGAAAATGAAAAATATATGAGGAAATACTAGATATTACAAAACGTGTTTAAAATTGCTAGAAGCAATTAAAAATATATAGATATTGCTCTTTTTTCAGGGGCAAAAATAACGTTTCTAGCATTTAACACCCTAATAACTCTGGTCTACCAAGTACGTAGTTGGCTTATCCCAGCCTGCTTGTCCATCAGTTCATGTAGTTAGGTTACTTGTTAGGAAGTGGCTATTTTGTCATTGATGACATTTTACCCTTGGGGGCTATTTTGCTGTCACCATTTATGTGTATTTAAACAGGCATATTTGCTATAGCTCTGGTAGTGACACTGTGGAGCAGTGGATAGTGCAGCTGCCTTCAAATGCAATGGTTACAAGAGCAAATCTTCATTGGCAGACTGCTGAGACAAAAGAAGTGTACACTGGAGAGGAGATCAATGTGTGAATGCACAGTTAAATATCAACAAACCAGCAGGTTTCCCATGCTCTTAAGATTAAAAAATACCCTAACAATTAAAGATAACATGCTTTGGATTTATTTACATCTGTGATAGAAAAATTCGAATCTTTTTTTAATAATTGTGCCAACACGTAATCACCAGTGGGTATCTGGATATTAAGTGACACAAAGTCCACCACAACTTCTAGCTTCAGCTATGTTATACTGAAGTTTCTGTAAATGATTTCTATAATATGATTTAGCTATTGAAAAACAAAATGAATTTAATCAATGTTTGTTTGCAAAGTTCTAAACCCAACTTTTCTGGGTTATCACTTACAGATACTTATTTTTATCAATAGATCAAGGCAATATCAGGCGAGTTTGTCTAAAACAATTTGTCTGAACTCTAAATACAATTTGTCTAAAATGAATTTGTCTAAACCAATTTGTCTTAGGTTAGGATTAGGGTTATTTGCTTGACTTTAGCAGCAGTTCTTTTTACAATAGATTGGTTTTACAATTGATTTAGACAAATTCGTTTTTGACAAATTGTATTTCAGACAAATCATCCTAGACCCCATCAAGGCTTATGTATTATAGCAACAGCAGGTGCACATCTTTTTGATATTTTTTGTTGTATTTGGAATTAAAGGCACCTAGGTTTTCCTTTTGACAAAACTAAATATCATCAGACTTGTAGTGCTCTTAGGTAATCCTTAAGTTTAGCGTCAAAAACTCAAGTACAAAAATTTGTTGAGCTGTATGTGCACAAGGTCTTCCACTCAGTTAGGGTTAGGGTTATAACCCTAAACTTATTATAATGTTCAAATACATTAAAATGGCGAGTTGAAGACCTTATGCACATACAGTTCATTACGATTTTTTTACTTCAGTTTCCGATGCTAAACTTAAGGATTACCATGCTCTTGTATTGCTGGCTAAGCAGAGTTGTACTGCATGTGCCATGGTCAAGCATACCCAGCATTAGTGATACAGATCACATTTTCAATTCAACTTATGGATTGCACCAACTGCTACGAGTGACTGTTGAGAAAAAACTAAAGAAAGTAGCTATTTTTCCATCTATGGTATTTTTTCCATGGAATTTATTATGCCATCACCATTCAAATGCAGTTGTTATGGGTGCAAATCTTCACTGGCAGGCTAATGAGACAAAGGAAGTGTACACTAAGGGTGCAATATTTTTTATTTATCACTGAAACCGACCAATGAGAAGCAATTAAAAGTTACTAGTCTAATACACCATTAAAATTGACCAATCACAAATGTATGATGGCAAAATAGCCTTTAAGGATGAAAACTGTTGAACGCAAAGTAGCCACTGCCAAACATTAAATTCAGTGGGAAGTGTTGCAGAGAATTTGCCTATATTTGTATACATTCTCATGTAGGATATTGGGCAGTTGGGGGCCAAGTAAAGTGTCTTGCACTCGACATGACACCTAGTGATAAAAATGCATTTCTATTACCCATACTTTAGGGATGGTCCTACCTATTTTGCCATTCTAACATTGTTTGGATCGTGACTCTTTGTAAAAATTAAATATATATACAAGGTGATTGGCAAATAACACCTGATTTTAACTTCCACGTAATGCAGTAATTGGGTGTTACTTTCCAATCACCCTGTATTGATGCCAATTTGATCATTTTACAAATCAATCCTAAAGTTTTTGTTGACGTGGGGATTAGGACAACTGCTCTTCAGCAAAATTTTTGTTTTAGTACTTGCAGGACAGCAACAGTAGCATTAGACTGCTGGCTCAAAAATCATGGGTAGTTTCACAGTTTACCAAGCTCCCTGTTCTTCTTAGGCAGTGGCTATTTTGCCGCGACGGCAATTTGCCCTTGAAATCTATTTTGCCATAGTCATTCACATGTGTTTATATAGCCATATTTGCTATTATTACGCCAGTGACACTGTGGTATAGTGGATAGTGCGCTGGTCTTGAGATACCATGGTTGCGGGTTTGAATTTCAGCTGGCAGGACATTAAAAGAAAGGCAGTGTACACTGAAGGGGCAGGCCCGGTATGTAAATGTACGGGGCAGTGTACACTGGAAGGGAGTGTACAGGGTGGGGGATAGAGATCTGGGGTGCAAAATTTTTTTAATTGGTTTTTAAAATTGACCAATCAGAAACGACCAAAAGTCACATGTTTAGTACGTCATTAAGATTGACCAATCACAAATAACTCACGGCAAAATAGTCTCTGAGGGTAAATTGCCGTCCACGGTAAAATAGTCTCGGAGGGTAAATTGCCGTCCACGGCAAAATAGCCACTGCCTTCTTAAGCTCAAAGAGTTAAACAAGTTGTTGTCATTTTGTTATGGTTTTGTCATTATACTTTTGTCTGCTGTTCTTCAAAGTTGCATTACTAGAGTACACCTGCCGTGATATTGCAAAACATAACAACTAAACATATCACGGCAGACAAAAGCACTTTAATTATGTTGTCATCAACACCAGTAATTAACCAAATGTCTCCAGTTTCAATCTTTTTCTTTCATACTATTAGCTAAACCCTAATACTTTCTCGGTTTTTGGACTACTGTTACGTACTACAACATTCCCTAATTTTTACTACTTCTTGATATAAGGCTTTCTTCTGTTTTTGCAATTAGATAAGTTTACTAAAGCCTGCTTGGTGCCACTTTGAAGCAACATTAAGTAAAAGGTGGTCACGTGATCAAAAGAGCATCACATGATTTTATTTTGAATTTTTTTCAGATAAAATATAAAAACATTTATGGTTGTTGTAACATACCTAACCTCAAAAAAACTTTGAATTCTAGTTTTTTAACATATTAAAATTAAAATTATTTTTAATTGTTTTTATTTTGCTCTGTCTGCACGTGGACCAATTAATTAATTGCACAACGATTAAATTTTGTATTTTTTTCAAAGTTTAACAATTGGCACAAAATGCATCACGTACTTTAAATTTTTACCATAACTTTACTCATTGCTATATATTGTTTTTTTACTTTTCACTTTTTTGGTAACTGAGATAATTTATAACTTATAATTTACTTCAGGGTTGGGCAACATGCCGCCAGCAATGTGAAATTTTAGGGCCCGCGGTAACGATTTCAAATGCAAACCGCGACGTGAAATTTGGTGGTCTTGGATGGCAAACTTACCCCTTACATCTCAAAAAAATTATCTTTGGAAAAGGTCCTCATACGAAAAAATTGGAAAATGTGGCAAAATTGCTGCTATGAAAGAGTTGATCTCCAAAAAAAAAACAATCTTCACCGCCATTTGGGATAAACACTGCTTCGAAGTTTATTTGTGCGTAGAAACAACATGGGTTACAAACTTTGACTGGCCGACGAAATATTCACAAAGTCTGAAGTTGGCCCACCTGCAAAAACTTTGCACATCCCAGATTTATTAATAGGTGGCATCTGACTTAATTAGATGACTCTTTGGTCTTTTCTCTGTCTCTCCTCGTTTAATGGCTACACGAAAACCAATTTTATCTTGTATAGACTATATTGTTACCGAACCGAGGGAGACGAAGTCGATCGGGACAAAAGGAAAATACTTTTGCGCTGTGGTGACCCCGAATAGGGAAAAGCTGAAAGAATAAGAAGAAGATAGAGTACGGTATGTTATACTCGTCAGATCGTCAACTATATTGTTACCGACACTTGATAACCTTCCCTATTAGGGTCACAACATTGTTACCGAAGCATATCATTTTTAAAGTTTGTGTGACACTTTTGTTCGTATATCTACACTACTGTTAAATATGCGTTTTTCCCCTACTGTTAAATACCGGTATGTGTTTTTTTTGGTTTGTAAGTAAGTGTTTTACTATTTTTTTCCGTTTGAGCTCATCTAGGTGCGATGGCCCTGCTAAAAAAACTTAGACTTCATTTGATCCAAATAAATTATCAATTAGGCAACACACACTTTTGCGTAGGCTATATTGTTTTGTCATTTGCTGATTTTTTTCTATTGCTATTTGATTTTGGTTTTTATTGAGCTATTTTTGGACAAAAATTTAATAGGCTCACTAAGTCACTAATGATATGCAGCACTTGATACAATATACTAACCTAAATAGAATTGAACTGAACTAGTGATGCAGGTTCGAGTGTTGCGGCATCATAAATAATGGTTGGTGGCAATATCACCATCGAAACTGATAGTTTTTCTAAATTAGAGGTTCTCAAATTAGGACACGCGTCCCCCAGATGTATGCAAGAGCAATTTTGGGAGTGCACGAGCAAGTTTTTCGCATCGAGACACTTCAAAGATTTTAGACAAAAAAAGGCTTGCAAATTGAGAAAAGACAATTACTGCAATTACTGCAAGAAGTTTGGACTGAAATTCAAAAAAAACACGCCAAGCTAAGCCAAATAATTGCTTCCAAAATCTTGATTTTTGAAAAAAGGTCTTCCAATTAAGAGAGGACAAAGAATGCTCTTTTTTAAAGGTACACAAGGCCTACACATTTTGATATAGCCAAAGAGCATGTAACGAAAAAAGTTTGAGAACACCAGCTGTAAGGCTGCGTTCATACATAGGTTTCAAGTCAGATTCCAGAACTCGGTCGAAAATATGCGTGCAAATCGATCACTTTTCGCAACCAGTGTTATCGCACCAACGCCTTTTTAAACAAGTGTTTTTGACCGAGTTCGCTGGGAGTCGAACTTTTGCCTGCAAGCAAGTGCCTTATCACACGTTAGAGTTATTGCACTACACTTTGTTATCACAAAAATGTTGTTGGTAGTACACAATTTTAATATTGCGTTGATAAAAGCTGTTTGAGCCATAAGTTTTTGTGACGCTTTCATCAGTGGCGGTATTGCATCAAAAAGGAAGAGCTAGAATGAGTAAGTGTTTTATGTGTTAACACATTGTTCTAGCTCTCCCTTTTGACGCGATACCGCCACTGATGAAAGCATTACAAAAAAGCTTATGACTTAAAAAGCTTTTTTCAAAGCTGTATTAAAATTTTGTACCGCCAAAAAGATTTTTGTATACTTTCGCCTTCAGTACACTAAACAGCAAATAGCTGTTTTAAAGAACGTGGTGAGAACTAGAGGAAAAATCAGAACTTTGAAGTTCTCTGCAGCCTTTCTCATGGCTTGCACATCTCAAAGAGTTGCTCCTAAGTACATCGTGGCTCGTATTGAACGATCACGAGCCAGGCGTAGCCCAGATATGGAACGCACTATTTTGACAGACAATGTTGAAAAGCTAACAGAGCAATCAAGAAAACTACAAACAGTTTAACAATCACATTGGTAGGCGGCCCGCGAATTTCTAACATTCTTCGACACAATCAGATTCCGAAGAAACCTGGCATTACTCGATGAAAGAACAGAATCAAAATCCAAGATCAAAAACGAGCAATTGCTTGTTTCACTCCAGACGTGACCGTTTCGGCAATGCTCTCAGTGATACTTCAAGGTATATTCTCAATTTTTCAGATTATGACTTATCTGACACTGAAAGTTTCGTGCTGTCGCATGTGTAGTGATTTGGTACCCAAGCACTACACGTTACACTTAATCCTTTAGGAACGTCATGCTCCGCCATCTAAATATTCACATGTGCATTGTGTACGATTAGTTGCGAAGACAAGTTAAAAGTCTGAGCCAACAAAACTGTATAGCTAGATTAAGTATTTTTCTCGATAACCACTCTTTTTGAATAGGGTTTTGTTGTATTGTGTTAATATTTGTGTAAATATATTACAATTAGCCTCCGATTTGTGAATTTGCTGAGGAATTCCTACACATGGTCTCAACTTTGGGTTGCCGCCCAGGTATTTGTGCAAAGAAGAAATCTTCGCCGAATTTGAGTCACTGTGAGCACAGCTTTTACATCACAGTGCCACTTTTGTTCAACAACGTACTGCTTTGAAAGCCAGACTTGCCGATCTTGCACATTTGACTGAGACAGCACGATAGATTCTCGTGACTTCCCAATGCACTAAGAATGCTTTCGTGCCATCAACCGCCTACGAAAAAATATGATATCATCATCACCAAACCCGACAAAAGCTCCGGCGTTGTCCTTTTAAACAAAAGCGACTAAGTAAATAAAATGAACAAGATACTTAATGATCAATCGAAATTTAAAAGGCTTGGTCCGGTCTCGAGCAAGGCCAACATTGAACCGCGCCTTCAGAAGCGGTTGCTTGACTTAGTCTTATGTTGAAGTGAATATATGACGCAACACGACCAATTGGATCGCAAAGACTCCCAATGTATAGTTTGCTGAAAACAGAGTAAGAGGGCACTCCACTTCGCCCTATATTGTCTATGACAGATTCTTCCCATTATGAACTTGGCAAGTGGTTGGCTGGTTGACTCCAATACAACCTGTATTGGAGTTGTTTTCGTCACATTAACATCAGATTCGTTTACCTTTGCTAAGACCATGCAAAATCTTGACATCGACCCTAATCTCTTCATGTGCTCTGTCACGAATAAGTAAATTTGGGTTAAAAGAATAGTTTTTATGTATGTACACTTATTTTAATCTATTGTTTTATTTTGCAGTGATCATTTTTTTTTATTGTAAATCTGAATTGTTTGTAGCCCTAATTTGCTAAACTGTTCTCAAAAAAAGACCTTTTTTTCTTTTGGATTTGTAAAATGATTTATAACTCATAAGCCTTTCTGACGTCACAATGACTGCCTACGTGACCTAGTTTTCTAGCGTATTCTAGTGATTCTTGCTTCTTCTCGAAGAGTCCTTTTTATTATTATTATTATTACCAATTACGTAATATAATAGCGGTGTTTTTCTTGTGTCACGTGATGTTCTAGCAATTTCTAGAATATTTTCCGTGGTGTACATAACGTGGCGAGATTTTATTCAGAGAGTATCAGAGAGAATAGTAGATCAGAGTAGAGATTAGACCGTTGTAAAAGCCGTTGTTGTGTGGTGATTGTTGCGACAGGAATCAAGCGATTATTTTGGTGGTTTTAGTTTTAGTTAGTCTCTGATATCTATTTATTGAAGTGCTTTAGTTCTGTGTTTTTGGAAAGCGAAGGAATTCGAAGTTATAAAGTGGTTTGTGAATATATTGTTCTATTCTTGATCAAGAAGTGCGCGGGTTAAAGTATCTTAGTGGAAGCCAATCTTTTCCTAGCTATTTAGTTGCAACCAAACTTAATTATTCGATCGATTCTGCAAGTCGCTTCAATTTAGGAAGTAAATTCAAAGTGAAATAGAATCAAATTTTTATTGAAACGCGACATGCTCGTTTGATGTTGTTCATGTGCTCCTTGTTCACCAACGTTCCCCTTGATGAAACCATCAAAATCTGTTCGGAAGCCCTTTATATAATGAGTTTGGTTTTCAACCAACTATTCCAAAAGACGTGTTTGTTGAATAAATGGAAAGCACTAATTTCTCAGTGGAGTTCAGCTTCAATAACTCTATGTACAAGCAAACAGATGGAGTAGTTGTAGGATCATTACTTGGTCCGACTTTGGATAACATCTTTGTTGGATATTATAAAAAAAAGTTATTTTCTCAAACGCAGAAGCCTCCAACATACAGCAGATATGTTGACGACACGTTTGCCATCTTCGATCACGAAACTGAAGCAGATAAATTCCTAACCAAACTCAAATGCATTCTTCCATCCCTTAGATTCACCATTGAAAAAAGAAAGGAAAATGTCTACCGTTTCTGGATGTTTAGGTCAAAAGAACAAATATTGGCTTTAAAACCAGTGTATAACGAAAACCCACTTTCACCGGCCAGTATTTACATTAGGAGTTCTTTAGTCCTCTCAAACGTAAAATAAGTCTAATATCTACATTATTGCATCGAGCTCTAATGATTTGCACCAACCCTAAACTCAATGAAGAAATAGAACCGATCAAGAAATATTACTGGACAATGGCTATCCTAAAAACGTCGTCAACGTTCAGATTGCCAAGAAAATCGATTAGTTCTTTAACCTTAAGCGATTCGGCCCAGAAAAGTGCCCTGTGTGCTTGAGGGTCATGTTGCAGTGAAGAACAGCTATACTGACCGTTTTACCGCCGCTTCTATTTCGGAAATCCTGTCTTACTCACCAGAGGTCCTCGACGCACGAACACACACCAACCTTCAGCTCATGAAAACTGTTTTGAAGGGAAAACAGAAATTTTGCTCACAAATTAACTGTACCACATGTATCAATTGCGACACGCTAGGGATATCTGGCTCTAGTTGTTACAAGATATTAAAGACTACTGAAAAATTTCCCAAAAAATACAATCCATGCAAATAAAGATATCAAGCGAATGCGAAACAAGCATATATTATTGTATTAAGGTTAGCATTAGCTGACAATACAAGTTGTTTATTGTTTCCCGGTTGATCCAAGTCACAGACAAGCGCTGTTAGAAATACATAAACAACTTGCCACTCGCATTAGTTGGTGATAAAACATTAGATTTTCTATTCGCTACCACCCCATACCAAAAACACTGGCAAAGTAGAGTGAGCTCTTAAACGTTCAGCAGGCTTATTTAAAACCACAAATAAATATGAGATCAATCAGCAAAATTGTCACATAACCATTAACAAGATACGGGAATGACATACAAATCGATCAAAGTAAAGGCGTTAAGTAAAGAGAAAACAACTTGCCGTATTAATTTATAAATGATTCACTGTACCAAACTTACAGTTTCTTTCCATTAAGGGTTGAACGTAATAAAAAACAATTTGAAAAATATAAAAACAATTCATCAGTCATCACATATTGCAAAACATCCCTATTCCTCACTGATTACAAATGACAATCTATCAAATGAGGCGGCAAACACAAAAGCTTAAAAGGCGAAAGCTTCCGAACGATTATGATATCAAGAACATTTGCAGTTACTTTACAAAAAGGACAAAATAACTGAACCAATGACAGGGCATATAAATCACGTTGACAGGTCCTCTGTGTAGGTAAGCCCTCCACAAACTTGGAAAAAGAAGTCAAAACCGCCATGGAAAGCTGCTATGGTTCCCTCAGCACCCACTTGGTCTTTACGTCAAAGCGCATGCTGCCAGTAGCCAGCAAAGATGTTCTACCTATTACTCAGAAAAGTTCTGTCATATATGAATATAAGTGCCATGTAATAGTCGGTACCTAGGGCAAACATCTCAACGACTAAAGGATCGCATCCAGCAACATATTCCGCAATGGTTAAGACAACAATTGACCGGTCCACGCCGATCTCAACCACACAGATCGTGCTAGAGGCAATATTTTCGTTATGAACTAAGAGCAGGTTTGTAAAGTCGCTCGCTTAAAATCGCGCTGTTTTGACAATCACAAATTTCGCAACCTGATTGCTATGAAGTAGCCTAATTCACGCTGTGATCAACAAGACCAGCTCATAGAGCCCGTTTTACCACTCAATTGTAAATAATTTTGCTTCGAGGATTTGCTGATAAAATTTGGTATTGTAATAATTACCGCAGATCTGTCCTACAACATTTTCCCCGCTCCAAAAATGCAAATGAAAAATGTATCATTAATTATAACATCATCATGACGTCACCAACCTCTCGTACACTCACCCCGGGAAGTTGATGAATTGTGCCAAGTTTGATGTTTTACCTCCAGTAATTTCAGAGCAGTCAAAGCGTATGTTCAGTCAGAACTCTGCTTAATATATTAGATGCAATGATGGGAACCAGCTAGTGACAAAGTAACGGCGCTACCCCTATCCGCTAAGCACCCCCAACTTTAGCCAGCAAAACGCCAACGCTAGTTCTTTTCAAAGACTAGCGACCGCTAACTGCTAATGCTCAAAAAGCTATTTCAAAAAAAGCGAGCATCTCAATGTTCACCGCTGAGCCCAGATCGTGGTCTCAGCACAAGATATCCCTATTCAGCACATCCTTTCCTAGTAAAAACAGATGTTCTACTGCTTCACTGGAAGATATAGCGGTGTTATATTTCACCAACAGCTCCCTTTAACGTCACATTGGAGAGCAACAGAGCAATCGCTTTGCTTTATGACTCGTGCCTCTTTTTGAGAAGTTGTCTCACAGCCTTCCACTTCTGCTGTCTTTTCGTTTCTTCTGCGCAAACACTTTCGAAAGATCGCTGTCGAAAGATGCATTCTGGTAGCAGTAGTTCAAATTTATACATGTCCGTGGTCTCCACGATGTTCGCATTATACAACATTAGGGTTAGATTTAGGTTTTTGGTTAGAATTAGGGCTAGTTGATATTGCAAGATATCATGATGGACATCATGCACGTGATGACATCGAGCACATCCTGGACATCGCTGACATGTACTATAGCTTGTAAATTTGGAACGTTCTGCATATTTTAAACAATGATATATTTACTTCGATAAGGGTCGGACTGAAAGCTAGCGCCAAGCACCTTTTGAAAAACTAGTGAACTTCCGTAAGTGCCACTTTACCAAAAAATTAACACCCGCTACTGTTGTGATGCGGTGCTACAACGAATACTATCTCCACACCACCAGCGCTGATAACAGCCGCAATCTTCAGCGCCGCTAACAGCCGCAATCTTCAGCGCCGCTAACAGCCGCAATCTTCAGCGCCGCTAGTGCCCACCACTGATTAGATGTTATTATCGAAAGAGGAATTTTTCTCGTTTAATGAGCTAAACTTGGCAGTAATTTATTTTTGCGTTGACTTCACTTACTGAGCAACTCAGAAATGTTGTTAGTGGTTGCATATTATTTGTATCGTTCAGTTAGTTAACAGAATGTTTGGTTTCCCTCCTATCCTGTAAGAGCGATAATTTTGCACAGAACAACAATAATGGAGTGATTATGCAAAAGAAGCATATATGAGCGTGCCTATGTAAAAAGATATTCCAGCTTTCCATTAAAAAAAATACAAATTATTTTTACATTCTCCGACTGTTAAAAGTCCTCAGAGACAAGGTTTTAATGAACTTATAGATTTTACTGTCATAAAAAATCTGTACAAAAGGGACTGACTGAAGATAGCGTTTTGTACTAAAAATCGTTACAAGAAATGAAAAAACAAAGAGTTTATTAAAAATTTGAAATGAATGTGCAGTGACCTTAGTGGCTTTCATACTTAAGAGCAGAACTATTAAAGCTTTGAATAACCGTTCACCTTGAGAAAATGCTTCTCGGCATAACAAAGTTTATTGAAAAAATGAGAGTGTTGGCGTGTAAGAAACCAACATTAAGCAAAGCAGTATTTAAGGAAGTAGTTGCTTGTGCAAGAGGATGAACGTTTTAGCGAAAGAGAAAATTCGACCCAACAAGTAAAGGATAGGGTGAAGAAACCTAATCAGTCTGTAGGGATACCATTAGGCTTAAGCAGTAGAAAGAAATCTCTTCCCTCTGATGATAAAGAATTTTAAAATGCATATAGGGGCAAGTAGAACCGAGATGTTTCTCCAAATAAATGTGTTAGCCTGGATGAAGGCCAGACTATACATCATTACATTGAGGCGAAGATCAATATCGTTAGCCAAAGCCAGGTCTCGGTTTCGCATACTGCTCTGTGTGCCCTTTTGTTGAGATGAAAAAGCACAAATCTCAATAAAGTAACACTAAAACACGAGGTTTCGCAAGTTATGTCCACTTTGGCCCAACCGCCGTGGCCTGAAGCGGAGGTCCACTGTTACAGAAATTTAATATTCTTTGGGAGTAAAGCAGCCAGAAGGCTTCTTCAGTCAATAAGAAGCATAGAGCTTTGCTGAACCGCTTTTTGTTCAGTCGGCAATTCAATTTTCTCCTTCAGCCATTTTCGCTGCATAGTTTGCCCAATGCCCAATCGCTTCACAATTTCTCTTCGGATCTCATCAGGCTTGGTGTTTTTGACTGAATTAAAAACTTCAGTTTTTTCTGAGGAAGGGTCATCTTTCCGCAAATGAGAAGCCACGACGGCAACTAGAAGTAATTGCTACAGTTAAAAACCACCTAGCCAATACTTTATTTGAACAAATAGCAAGTGTTCGCAAACAAAACACAAACGTCAAAAACAAACTCTGCTAGACAAGTAGCCATGATAAGCGGAAGTTTGGCCGTATAAAATGGAGAAAAATGCTCAGCATATCTGTTTTTGTTTTCGTTTCACCAAGCTTGCTTACTTTAACGGCAGGGCCACAAAAAGGGAAGGCAATGATAAGCGCAACCCCCTAGACTTAATTCGGAGTTAGCCCTCATTTCTTAACACAGCTTTTGAAATTATCGATTGAGTTGTGTATTTTTTGTGTTACAATTGGAACGATAGACAGCAATCTTACGCTTCCAAATGCGTTTCAAAAAACGCGCGGAAATTACTTCCATACTTTTTGTTTCACAGCACTTCATGCCCTACTCTGTAATTGAATAAAAACAATTGAACGCACTGCACTTTCTGTCATGTCTACTAGCCAGCAGGTTGAACCTTCTTCTGTTGCAAGGGTACGATTTCAAAAAATATTGGAGACAGAAACGGTACCAGCATGCAGTTTTGATTTCAACAAAAGTGATGAAGTGTCAACGTCGCAAGCTACTGAGTCTGGATCCGTTCAGGAGGAGGCATGGGACATCTTTGATTTCGCATCCTCTTCTTCTTTACATGGCATCAATCGCATTTTCTCCAAGGCCAATTCCATAACACGAAGATTTGCGTGGACGATGGCGTTCTTCGTCAGCCTCATGCTCTTTTTGCTGCAAGTAAAAAAATAACTTAATTTATTTGATATAAAATGCCCTGAAAGAATTCTAACTGTTTTGAGCATTCTCAAAATAATCTGTAAGTAGTTTGGTGAAATGATTTTCTAGAAACAGAAAACGTAGTTTCTATTAAAAAGAGGTCTCAAAATGCAAGTTTTTAACATGCGTGGGAGCAGTATTGACTAATTTCGTGAAATGAGGTCATTTAGGAATCAAAAATTTTGTATGGCACGAGCTTTGATTTTGGAAGTTTCAAAATGCCCTAAATTGCCAACTCCTTTTTTGAGCTAAATTTAACATGTTATCACGTACCATGCGATTACATTAGAAGGTATTTTTAATGAAACCTTTTTTAATTAAATCTGTTATGCTTAGCCACCAAAACTAAGGTGCTGAGGCTTAAACTAATTTAAGGTTGTTTTTGACAGTGTTCAAACCGGGTAAGCCTTTATCTTTCCCACCCCCATGTGACCAAGTTAGATGAAGTGGCAGTGGTTGACTTGGTGTTTCCAGCAATTACAATTTGCAACATAAATGAATTCCGATTCAGTGAAATCACCAAATCTGATATGAAAGACATAGGTAAGGAGAAAAGTCGAAAGTTCTCCCTTGACAAGCGTAGTCTATCCTAATATTAGGCCTAGGCCAGGGCTACTCAACTAATTTTAATGAAGGTCCAGTTGGAGAAGTTTAGTATTTTCTGAGGTCCAGTAGAATTTTTAATTTGCAATGATAAAAATGAAACTATGATTACCAGCACATACAGAAAAATACTTGGATTTTCCCATAGTCGATACCATTGGTTCTCAAAGTGCTCCGTACGGAGCCCCAGGGCTCCGCGAGAGAACCCTATAGGCTCCGCGAGCTATTTGTTTACTTTTGTTTTTATTTTTAGAAATTTATTGTGACGCTCCGTAAATAATGGTCAACCTCTTCATGGGCTCCACAACACCAAACGTTTGAGAACCACTGGTCTATACTATTTATCAGCCAAAGAGGTGGTAACCTTTTTTTTTTGGAGATCACCCCCACCGCAGGCGGGGCAGCGCCTAATTGCAGCCGATGCGAAGCTGATCCCGTCGCCCATAATTAAAAAAAGGTCTTGATATGAGTTTGAGCGTCCCGTTTTTGATCAAAAAAATATGATAAGCCCAAATGAAGCTTGAGGTCCAGCTTTAACCCTTGAAAGATTCGGATTGGGACCGCGGTCCACCAGTTGAGTAGCCCTGGCCTAGGCTATTTTGTTTATTATATTTTGTTGAAAACAAGCTTGTAACAGCTTGCTTTTGTAAGAAAACAGTGTAGCCTAGGTGTACACGAAAGGGAACCAGATTTTAACTGTGGAATATATCTAATTCTACGCATTTTAATGAGGCATGAGGAATTATCAATCCGTCTGTCAAACTGCTTGCTTCAAAGCAAGAGCATGGTTGGAGGTCAAAGCGGCACTTCTTTTCAAAAGTCTGTTTGCAAGAATTCTCTTTAACCATTTTAGAAAACTCCAAAACGAGGGGCATTTTTCTACCAAGGCTTTGTGAGCCAAGCCTTTGTAAACAAAAGGGTTCCGTAAATCATAGCAAAACATAAACAAGACGCTAAAGCTTTTCGGAAAAACTATTTGTTTACTTTTGTACTCATTTGCCCTGATGTACCTTGAAGGGCATCAAGTTGAGGTGTTTTTTTTTGTTTGTATTAGTTTCTTTTGCTTATTTTGACCAATAAGTAGGGCGACAAAACGTCAACAAAGTCAATTTATTTTTATTGCAGCCAATTACAAAAAATCGTTCACACAAAGTTTGACGGTTGTAGCACCAATACTGGTGAAGTTATGAAGTCAATCAAAATCAACTTTTGTTTGTTGATCAACTTTTTGTTGTTAGATTAATAGATATTTGATCTCTAGATTACACAGATTTTGTTGCATATCATTAAAATGTTGATTCATTCATTTACCTCTCAGTTTTTTGAAAAGTTGAATAAAAGTAAAGTTTATATCGCAGCTGATCGGGTAGAACGGTCCTGCATCAACGTCACTCACAGCATTTTTGCAATCAATGTAAGGTATTTACGACGCAAAATATTTTGGTAAAAAAGACGAATCAGAGTTTTAAGCGGAACTAGAGCAAAAGCATAAATTTGAGAAAAAACTTTACTTGAACCTGTCGCGAAAAATGCAAAGGCCTAATTTACCGACCTACTTCGTGTAGTTCTTGATCTTTTTTTCTACGTTTTCCCTCTCTTCCAATGGGTAGCTCATTAAATTTACCTCCAATACACTCACGCTGAAATTGATCTTTTTCTTCTTTAGAAAGTTAAATACCTTATTGGAGATCAACCTTTTTGCAATAGCTGACTTTGCTTCTTTCTTTTTATCTGGAGATTTTGTAAAGATTAAGAAAGTTACCACAAAAAAATAAAAAAATTTACCCAGGTTTAAAGTGCTGGTATAGATCAATCATAACCGAAATTTATATGTGTTTTGTATCACAATTTAAGTATACCAATAAAATTATAGCAATTTGTAAGTTTTTTGAGTTCTTTGTTCTTTTTTCTTATGAAGTAAATTTTTTAGGTTAACAAAAAATTACCCTCTTAATAAGAAACTTCTTTTTAAAATCTGTTTGGTTGTTAAACCTTGAAAACCTTCCCCTTTTAGTGACTCATTTCACTTTTTTGTTTTTCCTATCTAGCTTTTATCTAGCTTAACCATTAACCACCAAAAATATTTCCTAAATTTGATCCTGCTAAAATTCAAACTTGACTATTGCACCGCAACAGTTAGCTACAACCATTTCCATTAGATGGAAAACAGCATGGTAATTGCTTTTTAAGTAACCAAATTACTACCGTTTTCATTAAATTTAAGATAATTGCTTGCGATTGATCTACGGTATATCTCAACGACTCACTTGGAAAAAATAATTTCAAAAACAGAATTCTTTAAAAATTTTTCAATGTTTGAAAAACCTGGACAGATTTGCAAAGCCATCTAATTCAAATCTACGCGAGTTTGTGGCCAACTAGAACAATACTGCGTAGTTTATTGATGCTGGGGTATTATACTGTGATGTCATTATCATACTTAATGTCCAGGAGCAGATTGTTCCAAAGATGCACGATGGGTATCCCGGCTGCAACTTGTGTCATAAGTTAATTGATGACTCTGATTGGTTTCGTAACAATTGATAGGCTTCACAAAAGAGGGTGTTTAGCCCTTTTCTGGGTAATCAGCAAAGGAAGCTGTCACCTCGAAGAATGCTGACAGATGTAAACTGAATTTAGTCAGAACTTTTCCTCTTGACTGCTCTGGTGTGAGGGACATTCCCGCTAGTATAGCTGAAGAGGTTCAAGAGCCTACAGGCAACACAAGTTTCTCTATCATACTAAAGCTGCAATTTATAAAGAAGGTTAAAAAGCTCCAAATCCGCGTAAGTTTCAACACAAATTTCGTTTTTTCTATCATTTTTCCCAAGAATCAATCCAACGGGTGGTTATCATAATTTTTACGTCATGCATTGATAAGGGCTTAGAATCGATCCTAGTATATCAGTTGAATACAAAATTTGGTTAATTGTCCCACTATTTGTTTCAAGGATATATGCTTGGCTACTTGAACGAAAAAAAGAAATTGAAGTTCCCTGCGATTGATACCACTATTTCGGAGTGGATGGCAAGATTGAATAACAAGTTGCTTAACTTGACCAATTTCAAAGAAGATGATATAGAGTGAGCAATTTTGCATGCAGTTTTTAAATTCTGTATGCCCCAGAAATGTTTTAGTGGGTGATGCGGAAGGGGTTGTTAGAAAAGGTCTTCATTCCACTTGATGGTGTCTATTAAATATTTTTAAAAATATTTTTTATGTAGCTTTGAAAAAAGCTATATTAAAATTCTGTACCACCAACAAAAATATTTTTCTCACCTAAAACAATTTTCGTAATGGGAATATTCACTTACCTTAATTTCCTTACACTAATGGCAGCTGCATCATCTTTACACTTATGATTCAGCTGCAGGGTCGCAAACCGCAGATACGGCAACCTTTTTAACAATATACCACTGTAAGATCCATTGCATGTGATCATTATTTGTAACAATAATCAATAGATTACCACCTATATTTAAGTATTGATTAAGTGAAAGCACCTGCCACCATGAGAACAGAAAACACCGGCTGTATTTTAAAAAATTATCAGAAAATGTTTCAGCCGATTGGAAAGCGAACGCGCTCTCTGTATACCCCTACAATGCCAATATATGAAATGAGCCGTGTTCCTTTTGGCAATGCAAGCCAATGTAGACTTGTCTTTTCAAAAAAGGAAAAAGCTATCCAGGTCTTAGAAAGGTCAATTTTATAAAATAATCCTCTAGAAATAGGAATTGCACGCTTTGAAAGTACAAAGCATTTTGTTTTGACCAAGATGGGCTTGGCCAAAGCGATAGAACCAAGAACTCGTTGTTTATTAAAGTTGTTGTAATTGTTTTAGATTAAGTTTTTCTAATGTTTTCGTTTGCAATTCAGTGGATATGGACCACCTTTCAGCATGTTTGAATTCTACAATCGCACTGGTCATGACCTATCCAAGTTTTTACTTCAATGCAAATACCGAGGAAAGAATTGCAACTCGTCATGGTTTGGCGTGGTGAGTAAATTTGTTTAGAATTGGAAAACGCCCCCTAGATTCTCATGTGGAATTGATCTATTTTAGAAACTTACTTTGGATGGAAGAGCAGGAAAACTTTTGTAAAATATGGTTTAAAACTGTCTTTCAAGCCTTATTTTTGCCCAATGTGTCAAATTTAAAGACGTGTAAAGCAGAGTTTTATTTAAGTCTGGGATTTTTGAAAATTTCATTAATGCTTTACTTTTAAAAATTTGGCATTGAATAATAAATCGTTAAAACAATTTCGTCGATGGACTCGACTTTCAGAAATGGCTCAACTTTGACTTTTCCGGTGGGAAACAGTTTTAAAAATTGACATGAAAACTACTTTGATAACTTTTGAATATCAATAATAGTTTTGCAAACTTACACTGTTTACTTTTTTTACTCGGCTTTGAGCCTCTTTTTTTCGCACAAATTTTGTGAAATTTTTCTGCAGAATTACCCGGTTTCGTCTCCACCACGACTACTTTCACAAAATATCGCGAAGTATCTTGATAATTTCTTTTGATGCTGCCGAGGTCTAAGCGATTGAACCTCGGCGTAAGATGAGCGATATTATTTTGTTTAATAACGTGTTTGGTGAATTCATTCATGATTATCTTTGCGAGTTTTAACCAGATTGCGATGTAACATGGCTACGAGTATATCAAAGTATTAAAGCTACAAACGGGTAAAAATAATATAAATAAGGTTAACGAGTGCAGTGTTAAGAATAGTGGTGGATTGAAGATTTTTGAAGCCTCAGGCAAGAATTCATGAGAGGCCCCTAACTGCCCAAACTCTTGATGAAAACCTTTTTTGGAGATTTCCACTATTTCGAAGGGCTGAAATAGCTTAGCGGACATGTTTGGAAAGGGAACTGATTGTTTTTCAAAAAGGGAGGCCCAAGGCAGCTGCCTCACTTGCCTCATTCTAAAGTCGCCATTGATTAAGAATATGAAGTCATAAAACATCGTGTCGGCCTTTTTCAGAACCATTGTAACATCAAAAACAATTACTATTCAAGTTGAGAAACAACTTGATTTTGCGCAAAGTTCTTCACACTCAGTAGCTTATTTAGGGGGATAAAAGGAGATAGCTCCCAAATGGTAAAACAAGGGCAAAAATATTAAAAACAAAAGGCCTTCATTACAGTTGAAAGATCAAATTAGGCAAAATTGTCTGTTTCAAATTCTGATTTCTAAAAAGGGTCTTTACTTTTTCTAAATGTTCATGCTCTTTCCCAAAAGTGTTCTTTTTCTTAGAGATCAACTCTTTCAAAGGAACATAACAATACTTTCAAACCGATCTTCAAAGCAAAATTGATTTACGCACGTCAATTCAGAAAAATTAAATACTGGTTTGAAAGTATTCTTCATCATTCCTTTGAGTGAACGCAAATTCTTCATCACCACATTTGCAATTCTTTTCCCGGGACACAAAATTTCACGTCGCTGGTCGCAAGTTGCGCACCCTTGATAGTATTTTTCAAAAACTTACAGGAATTGGTTTTCTCTTTGCTTTCGGATACGCACATCAAAACCGTAGTACAATCGCACAGTTTATTGCCAATAACAATTTACCATCAATGCCTTACTTTCGTAAACACTCCACAACTTTTTCGTGGAATCTTGTGCTTGAAAGACTTCTTAATAGCTTGTACCAAAGTGAAGATTTAATCCGTCGAGAGTCCAGCACGAAAAATATCACATTGCATGTCCTCCAATGTGATCTCGGTTATTTTCACGGCATCGTTTTTTAGGCAATTTGTATACACTTTTTTTGATAAACTGAGAAGAAAAACTTCACGATAATTGGTGCACTCTCTCATGTTCCTTTCTGGTTATCTAGAATGGCAATCCCTGCTACCCAATCTTCTGCGCCTTTCTAGAAATCCACGCCAAATGATTCACTCGAGGTAACAAAAGAATTCCTCATGTGCTTAAAGCGTTCAACTGTTTGTGCCGGATTTCGTTTTTACCTGCAAATTATCCTGCTTCCAATGATTTGATTGCGAAGGAAATCTTGTCTTTGCTGATTTCATTTCTGATGAATAAGGTAACCTTTAGGAACGCACCGCTGAAGTATGGGTGGTTGGGTTCAAGAAATTTCCAAAGTATTATTTTCTCCATCTGCACAGAATGCCTTATTCATTGATCAGAGCTTCGCTCTAATTCACAAATTTTCCCCATTTAGACTTCATGACTGACAAATGAGCGAGTGCGCAACAGAACAGAGTTGGCATTTATTTGACTTGCTGAGTGCAAACGCTTGGTATCGCCATTGAGCAACGATAATTGAGCAGGCCATGTGTCCGGTTGATTGCTACAGTGAGTCCAAAAACACCTTAGCTTATCAATCTGGGCAGTGGGCATAGATTCGGCATCAATATCAACCATGAGCAGTTTTAGTTATTAATAATGTCAATCACATTTTTTATTTGCTCATTTGGAGTAGTGTACTAGGAAAAGGGCAGAGTCGGCTAAAGCCTTCTCTTTAATTTGGCTGCTTGTTTTTAAGCCTTGTTTTTTTTACATAATTTCTCTTCCTCCTTTATTTCTTTTTCTTAGAGTTAAAGATTGCATCTCCTCAGAACTGAAGATGACACGAATGGAAAAGAGGGGCCTTGCCCCCTGAAATTAAAAAAAATGAAAATAGCCTGCAATAAGCGCGCTTATATGGAAAGCTACTTAATAAATTTGAATGAAAATTGCAGCACCCTACATTGTTATGCCTCTACCCTAAAAAAGTTTCAGCCCATGCGCTTGCCTCCACCTTTTCCTAAAATGTAAAGTTTACGTCTATGTTCAAAACGCTCACACCACCTTTGAAATGTGCAAGCCTTATTTTTTAAAAAGATGTCTTTTCAAACATCCGAATATTTTTCCGTAATTGCCCCCCAGCAAGTTAAAAACTCTTCTCAAATTTATTCCAAAGCAGCTCATTGCAGGCGAAAGTCCTTTGTTCTTACAGTATTATTTTTTCTCTTCAGCAGTTTTCATTTGCATTTTAGTAAAATAGAGCTTTGGATGATCAGTTGCAAATTGATTGCATTTTTATTTTCCAGAAGAGGCAATAAATTGTAACACAAATTAATCACATATTCAGTGTTTGAAGAGATACGCAAGTAGCGCGAGTACGCACACGCATTGCATTCACCAGAGCGTCATTAGGACTGAAAATGCATAAAAGATTAATGAACTAGCTCTCGTGTTAAATCTGTTGCTTATTTCAACTAAACTAACTACACTATTTTCGAAAAAGTTTCAGCACCTTTGCAGGCCACCGACCAGCCTTGTATAAGCTAATAGAGGCGTCCAACCTGCAACCCGTGGGCCACGTGTGGCTTGTCAAACCGTTAAAGCGGTCGGTCAAACTTTTTTCAGTTTAAAAAAATTGCAGCAAGATCAAAACAACGTAAAAATCTTGCAAAAGTTTTGTAAACTTCAGAAATAGCGCCTGTGATATTATTGAATCAAGTTATTTAGAGCAATTTTATATACATTGGTTAATTCATTTATGATAAGCTGTTACAATATTTCTAACTTCTCAATAAAGGTCAATATGTTACAATATCGTGACAATAACTGCGTGGAACAGGCTAACATGCTGCTACATACGCGCTGAGCAGAGATTTTGCTTTCGATGTACAGAGTTTCCATAAATTTTTGCTACAATTTCAAAAATTAAAAGAATTTTATCGTTTGAAATATTTTTATTTGATTTGTTGTATAGTAAAGTGAATTACTGTGCTTGAAACTTTTTCTCTCTTGACAAGTGCTTTTTAAAATAATCAATTGTGAAATCATGATTTGTTTGCTGATCAAGCAGAATTTTTGCATTTGGCAGCGAAAGTGGAGTTTATGAAAACAAGCATTTCGCAGGAAAAAGTCCAGTGCGTTTGCTGGTTCCTAGAGGCAAAAGCAGACATCCAAGCCCAATGAAATTTTACACGTAACCACGGAAGATAGCCACCTGTGAGGTCTACCATTTACAGCATAACAAGTTCATGAAGACTAGTAGTGTGCAACAAAGAAAGGTAGCTGGGCGACCTCAAACATCAGAAAAAGAAATTGAATTTGTGCGTGTGGCATATAAAAGACGTCCTAGTGAACCCATTCGCAGGGCTTTTACGCAGTTACAAATACTACACTTTCTAACCAGGAATCTAAAAAAGTTTGAAGAGTATACAAAAGAAAATAGCTACCTTGTGTCAAATTGCAATGCAGCCGGAAAACATTTTTTGCTATTTTTCTTGAAAATAACTTTATAAGCTTACTGGGATCGGGCCTAAGGCTGTGTGTGCACACAGCGATATTCGCAACCAGGAATAAAACTTATGACTGATGTTTCGAGGGCAAACAGAGCGACGCTTTCTTGTTTGTTTTGTTTATGGTTACTCCTCTTCTTCCTCGGGATGGAGGTATGGCATGAACGACAATTCAGGGTCATGCCGTCAACCTAATTGAAATTAGGCTAGGGGAAAGATGGCAGCCCATTTGGAACCAGTCATGAGTGACTGGTAGCCCCACCACTAACTAGGTGGACTGTCACTGGTTGGTACCCAATAGTCGTCTGACATGCTGGTTTAGCAACTTCGTAATTGCAATCCGGTGAAGTACGGGAGGGCCACCTGTCTGCCACATAAAGATGGAGACGTCCCGTTAAGTGCCTTGCCCAAGGACACAACAAGCAAGCTTGTCGGCTTGTTCTCCACACTATCCCTTTTTTATGCTGAGCGCCAAGCAGGGAAGCTGTGAATACCATTTTTTAAAAGTCTTTTGGTATGACTCGACTTGGGGAATGAACCCCAGGTCTACCAACTGCGATGTGGACGCTTTCTTCGCGCTCTTTGTATCAAGCAACGAAACTTCAGCTCAATACCTGCTCTAAGTATTGGTAAGAAGTTTTATTCCTGATTTTATTCAAAAACAGCTCTGCGCAAACGCTGCCTAAGACTTAGGGAAGAGAGCGAATATCCTTCGTGCGACTGATGGAGCACCATAGAGGTGCACTAATACATCTCAAAAACTTGAAGCGTTTCCCGTTACTATGAAACAAACCAAAAGAAAATACCTCAAAAAAACGTTTCGTGGAATTTTTGAAATTGTAGCGCAAATTTATGGACCTGCAGTATTTCTGCACGATGGCTTTGCAGGGTCTATGACGTACCGCTTTATTTGAAATTTTATTGCCACACAGCGACAGTGGAGCTGAATGTAAAACAATTTCATGCTTGTAAACGCATGCTGCGATTGCGAATCTTTTGTCAAACTGCGCCAACACGACGCACAGACTGCTTGACTCCATCACCTGTCTGACTCATGGAGATGGAAAGGTCTAGTTAAGCATCTCACCGAAAAATACATCACGCGAAATTGGCGATTTACGAATGGTTTGGCGATTTATCAAATTGTCTTTTACAATCGCTCAATGTCACTGTGGTAGCCTATTAAAATTTTTGAAAGACGCAGATGCGACCGTATACTCAAAAAGATTGGACGACTGTAAGTAGCAAATTTTGATTGTACTCCCGTAATATTATCTAATAACTTTAACTTTTCCCGATCATAGTCATCGTCCCAATGCTACGTTCCAAGCATTAAACCTGCAGAAATTTTTAGGCAAGTCCTAGTACGATAATTCTACTCATGATCTAGTGATACCAAACACACTCAGCGACACCGAAATATGAGACCTCGCCATTCATCATTTACACAGTAAACAAATTAATACGAATGATAAAGAATCGCAACTGATATGCGACTTAACATTCCTACAACTGAATTCAGGCTCGCAACCAGTCTTTACCTAAGGAGGGAGAAGACAAATCTAAACTAGTTGAAGTTGTTAAAATACTTCGTTAAACATCACATGCCATCAGGCGATGTTAAGAACACATGTGTCGTCGGGTCCACTCATCTCTTCTTTCAGACTGGAGGCGTGCTGTCTCAAAGTTTTTCGCTGTGCAGGTCCCTTTGGCCTCTTCTTACGGGAGGCTACTGCTTCTCCATAGTGCTTGCTGCGTCCTCTCTCACCTTTGTTGGAACGGCCACAGCCTTCTCTAAAGCTCTGTCTCTCCAGAATCGGGAAAGTTCTGGTTTTTCAAGCGGCGCTTGTATTAGTGGAACTCGTGGCGCTTCTCATCTTCTTACCTGTGCAGCTGCGGGCTCTGTGCGCCGCTCGCTTTTCGGAGACTCTTTGCTTGTTTGCGACTTCTGATCTGGATCTTAGGAGGTTGCACGGCTTTTGGTGCTTCATGGGTATTCGCCATGCTTCAACCAGAAGAAGGGGTCGAGTGACAACAACAACAACAAGGCGAGTTATTACCGTCGCGATGGTGTAGTGGTTAGAGCACCCGCTTCGCAGTTGGTAGACCTGGAGTTCATTCCCCTTCTAGAGTTATACCAAAAGACCTTAAAAATGGTATTCACAGCTTCCCTGCTTGGCGCTCAGCATAAAAAAGGGATAGTGTGGAGAACAAGCCGACAAGCTTGCTTGTTGTGTCCTTGGGCAAGGCACTTAACGGGACGTCTCCATCTTTATGTGGCAGACAAGTGGCCCTCCCGTACTTCACCAGCTCACAATTGTAAAGTTGCCAAACCAGCCAGTTGCAAAAGGAGACTCTTGGGTACCAACCAGTGACAGTCCACCTAGTTAGTGGTGGGGCTACCAGTCCATCATGACTGGTTCCAAATGGGCTGCCATTTTTCCCCTAGCCTAATTTCAATTAGGTTGACGGCATGACCCTGAATTGCCGTTCATGCCATACCTCCATCCCGAGGGAGAGGAGGGTCAAATACAACAACAACAGCAACAGGCGAGTTATCAACCTGCTGTTATCGTTTAGTTTATTGAGTACTGTTACGTATTAATATTAGCAGTTTAATACCTAGAGAAAATATAAACAGTTCAAATAATTTGAAAAAGAAAAAGGCAATGTAGAACATAATACTGTAAAATAATCTGCTTGCGATTTTAAAGTTTGGTATGGTTTAGTAGACCAACAGAGCAAAATGAGTATTCCTTGTTGACGTTGTGCCTCTGTTCCGAAAAAAAGTTAATCAAAAACTAATACAGCAAGCAAAACTATAGCACAGCAGGGAAAAACTAAAACAGCAAGTAAAAGCTATAACACAGCAGGTAGAGACCAACACAGCAAGTAAAAACTATAGCACAGCAGGTAAAACTAACACAGCAAGTAAAAAATATAACACAGCAGGTAAAACCAACACAGCAAGTAAAAACTAACACAGCAAGTTAAAACCAACACAGCAAGTTAAAGCTATAACACAGCAAGTAAAAACTAACGCAGCAAGTGAGAACTACAGTATAACACAGCAAGTAAAACTAACACAGCAAGTAAAAGCTAGCACAGCAAGTAAAAAATTTTACAGTTTTTTCTTCGTAACGAGCAGCATACGGTAGCTCAACATAATAAAGCCTGTAATAAAAACACGATAAGATCAACTTTCTTGCCAAGGCGCAGCTAGGGAGTGGAAGACATAGAATCCGTAACTCCCCTTCAAACAAATTTTTAAACTAGGTGAAAAAGGAATGTTTTCAGATGCAAGGGTTAGAAAACGTCGAACTTCTAAAAAAGGTTTTTCAACATATCTGAGGAACAAATTGACAAAATGGAGGTCACAAAAGATCGTAGTCTAAAAAAATCTTCCAACAAATTTCAGGACGAATTTGACAATATTGAGGATTAGAGAATATCAACCTCCAAAAAATCAGGTCATCTAAAAGATTGAGGAACACCAATACCTAAAAATATATTTTTGGCCCCTTCAAACAGTTGTTTTGGGCCACATTAATGAACTCGTTTACGTTCTACATTTTAAATCTTCGGAAAAATATTTAACGATTATTTT
Source organism: Trididemnum clinides (assembly GCA_963675345.1). NCBI lineage: Eukaryota > Metazoa > Chordata > Ascidiacea > Aplousobranchia > Didemnidae > Trididemnum > Trididemnum clinides. Next base: position 34,833,010 of record OY776285.1, on the reverse strand, counting down.
CCCGCTTGTTTGGGCCAAGTGCTTGTGATAGTAATGGGTTGTGCCAGCGTTAATGCCACACTGGCAACGCGGAAGGTGGTTTGAACAATAGTTATTCTACGCACAACAGCAAATGTTTCTTTTTTTTTTTTTTAATATTTGCCCTTTTTATCCTCCATTCACGAGAAAGCGATGTATTGCTATGTTTTGGACGGTATGTCCGCACTCGCTTGGGAGTTGCCATTTCCGGGTCACCTGTCTTCCACATAAAGGTGGTGCGCCCGTTAAGTGCCTTGCCCAAGGACACAACAAGCGAACTTGCCAGCTTGATCTCCATAACCTCCCATAAATGCCAAGCGCCAAGCAGGGAAGCTGTGGATACCATTTTTTAAAGTCTTTTGGTATGACTCGACAAGGAGAATGAACCCTAGGTCTACCGACTGCGAAGCACACGCTCTAACCACTACGCCATCGCGTCGGTTCTTCACGACAGAACCATACAAATATGATTTCATAAGATACCACTGCATACGAGGCCTTTAAGTATCTATAGAGACGTAGCTGCAATCGTACAAAATCATTTGGTTCGAGCCTTAAACAGGTGTAGAAATATAAATCACTGACGTTATTACGCACAGTTGTGTCACGGTTTGCAGATTGAGCTTCACTTACATAACTATTGAGAAAAGGGAGGAGGGGCTAAGTTTTATTTCTTATCATAACAGACTCATCGTCTGGCTTATGTTCAAGCAAGCTCAAACAAATTAGATAGCAACGCTTTTTGAGGCGACTTTACGAACATAAAAGAGTGTCGAAAAAAAGGGGGGGCTCAGCCTCGTTTGTTCTCAAATCTGATGCTGGATTCACTTTTTGGTGCGTACAACATCATACAAATTCTTACCAATTAAAAGTTGCTCACATTTTTGCAAGTATTTTAACCCGGAAATTTCATCTGTCTAAGGCTCTCCCCCTTTTCTGGCTGCACTTTTGCATATCTTGGCTTGTATTATGAGAGATCAAGTGAATTTAAAAAGCATAATCTTTCAGATGTCAATGGACCTTGAAACCTTTATCAAAAAAATTTTAAGCAGGATACTCTGCCAGCTCTCTTCGTCTACTAACCTGCATCTTAGCTTTGATTTTTATCACTTATGAAACAACCATACAATTTTTTCCCAACAATATTGCTGAAGCTTCCCCCATCCTCTCCCTCTGGCTACTCCTCTGACTAAATTCAACAACAGTAACTGACACTGCAATATAACTTGTCAGTGGAAACACTAATTCGAATCCCACGGAAATACCACCGAGTCCGTAAATTCAAGTCCAATGTTCTGCTACGTTACAGGATCAGATCAAGCATCAAATGGATATTCCAGAGTATCAATTTGCTTCGCGCGAAAATAATCTCTAGAAGTCTTTGGTTACTTTGGTCTTGCTATAGGTATAAGAGAGCGAGAGCTAGATATTAATTGAAGATGGCTGAACACAGTATACCATTTATGTCAGGTTTTGCACGTTTTCTTCTCAAGCGTTTGCGTGTAGAAATTTTTATCCGCTGGGATAGTTGTATGGTATTACACAGTGTACCTTATTGAGTGAACATCAGGTTTTGTTAAGAAAAATCTTTTTGTACATTTTCGTCAGCAAAAATGGATACGCTTTTGGTACCTTCTTCGCGGACAAAATCGGATGTTTGAACACAACTTAATATAAAACACTAGCAGATTTCCACCCGTCGTTGATCGGGTAAAATGTAAAGAGAAGGAAAATAAATATAGATTTACCCGTGGTTGATCGGGAAAAATGTAAAGAGAAGGAAAATAAATATAGGCTCGTAGCCCCCCATAGACGATTCTGATCGAAATCAAAATAACGCAGATTTACCCGTCGTTGATCGGGTAAAATGTAAAGACTGATTAAATTTTTACATTGAATAACCATATTTTAAAATATTAAAGAGTTAACTCTTTCGATTCCGCGCGGGTATAATTACCGGCAAGCGATCTTTATGCGTTCGCTCCCGCGACAGTATATATACCGGCAATAACAGTAATGACGGACATTCGCGCAGTTGTTTGCGTACATCTCGTTAAAGCAAAAACGTTTATATATAAACCTTTCTAACATTCTGTTTGTGGTTTCTAAAAATGGCGGACGGGAGCGAAAGAGTTAATATAGGTTGAATAAATGTAGGCTCGTAGCCCCCCATAGACGATTCTGATCGAAATCAAAATACCGTACTTGGATTTACCCCGTCGTTGATCGGGTAAAATGTAAAGACTGATTAAACTACCCGTTGTTGATCGGGTAAAATGTAAAGAGTGATTAAATTTTTACGTTGAATAACCATATTTTAATATAGGTTGAATAAATATAGGCTCGTAGCCCCCCAGACGATTCTGATCGAAATCAAAATACCGTACTTGGCTTCCCTGGAAAAAGTTATATAAGATTCATATGTTTGTTTGTATCTAAATGTCTCCAGTTTTATTTCTATAGCGGACAGACAGACAGAGGCACATTGTGTTTTATATATATAGATGACGTAAACTATGCAAGGGTAAAAATTTTCTTGAAAAAATACATGAGAGCGAAACACGTACAAAAGCAGAGAAAAATGGGCAAAACCGCACGATAACGCAAACTGTGTTAAGTGACGTTCAGTTATTTAAGAATGATAACGCTTTAAATTCATGCAATATTTAAGTGACTGATCGTTAACAATTGCATTATAATGCATTTCAAAAACGTCATTACTATGTAATAATGACGCTTCTAAAGCATTGTAATGCAATTTTAATCGAGCGAGCACTCGTGTAAATGTTTCAAATACCATGAATTGAATACCTTGAGATCCTTAAGGGGTAAAAGGCCCCAGTAGAAAGAAGCACCCACGTTTTTGAACAGTGATCGCCTTAAGTAAAAGGGGCCCTGGGAAAAACAAATTGACTTTATCTCAGCTTTTCCCATTCTCTTTTTTTTTATTTCCTTTGGATGCACCAAAAGCACATTTGCTGTTCATACGAGCCATTACCCGCAATCAATGGAAAAATGTAATGGTATAGGCTAAGGCAGGGGCTCCCAACCAGGGGTACGAGGCAGCATCTTAGGGGGTGCGAGATGGTCATTCATATTTTTGTGTTGCATTACCGTACTTTCATGCTCAGTTCATCCTGTTCTAATTGTTCTGCACAATCTGTGTGTAACTACAGCATGCCTGTGCACTGCCTTCAATTCAGCCCGAAATGATGCTGATCTCCAAAAGAAAAAGAAAAAGGCCAACACATGCAATTTCAGCCGCGACTTCAAAATTGGCCCACATCTTGGCCCGGGATATGTTATGAATTCGTCATACGTTAAAATATTCTTTGGGTACGAGAACGTATGAAGATACTTTAGGGGTGCGAGAACATATTAAAATACTTTAGGGGTGCGGGCTATTACAAAGGTTGGGAACCACTGGGCTAAGGTATATTATTGTATAAATTTTGCCGCAAAAGCCTAAAAGGTACCTGAAGGGGGTTTGCCACGTTATTTTGGCCAAAATATGTGTCTTAGATTTTTATGTATAAAACAAAAAAAGCATCGTATGGATCTTTTAGTGCGAGAACTCTAGTGGAAGGGCTCTTTAGCGCCACAAATCAGGTGAGAGGGCCCTGGGCCTTTGCCCAGTTTGCCCATACCGAAGGCCACTAACTATTTTTAAACATCAAAGTTACAGGAAGTTGTGAGAATTAAATACATGTTCATAGAACTTAACAGATCGCATCAATCAGATTGTGAAAAAGGAGTTTTATGCTAGAATAGGGAGGGTCATTCGACAACGAATAGACGTCTAAATTTAGACTGATTTAAACATGACAGTTGTCTCAACACTATCAAAAGCCATCTTCATAGGTTTTCCCATGCCTATTTTCAGGGGCGGATTAACAATAAGTGGGGCTTTGGGCTAATCTAGTTGCGGAATCCTTTCAACAGGGTAAAAACAAAAATAGTAAAAAAATTTCGAATGCGCGCAAAATCTCAACATGTAGGATCAAAAATGTCGCAAACCTAATTTTTGAGGTAAAAATCCAGCTCTATCAAGAGCTAAAATCGACAGCTTGATAAGTTAAATAGCAAAATATTTTCGGCTGTGGATTGTACGCTCAGTGAACAAGTACTTGCTAATGCTAAAGCATCCCAACTAGATTTTCGACGAAGAGAGAGTGGCCTTTGCACGGCTCTGGACTTGGTGAACTACAGGTATCACTACGCAGTACTGTACTGCTATGTTACTGTAGTTAACTACAGAGTTGTAGTTATAATCATCAGATGATAATGCAAATCAACCCAGTCAAATATGACGATCAGACGGCAGCACTTCAGAGGGCGATCTAAACTTAATGTGTCGGTAGGTCTTCAAACTTCCTATTCCATCTCTAATAAGAACTGGGCTACTGTTGTGACAAGGTAGGCTATATTCGAGTAGCCCTTTTTACCGCTAAACCACAAATTATTATATACTGCCATACCAGTGCCACAACCAGTCATTATGATTACAATATTACGAAATAGAATTTAAGTTGCTAATTTTTTTCCGGTGATAGAAATTGTTTTAATCAAATAATCAACGTTATGACGTACTGGAAAGTATATACAGCCAAAGCAAACTAGAATGGCTTTGATTGAGCCCTTTTTGAATTGAGAGTTGAAAATACAGTAAGATCTACTAATTGCAATGTATGGCAAATGCTAATCTTGCGGGATCCTTAAATTTTCTGGGGTGTTAGTGTTTTGCGCGGCCCCGGTGTTAAGGCCCATTCACCCCCTCCCCACTAATCCGCCAATGCCTATTTCCCTAGCCTATTGCTCCACGCTCATAGTGCCTTACCCATTGCCCCAAGCTCATTGCTCATGCCTGTTGCCGAGGATATTTCTCATGCTCCATACCCATTGCCCCTCTCAAATAACTTTGTTTAGTCAAAAGATTTTATAGAAGATTTAAGATTTAGGTTAACTGCTTTATTCTCTAAACACGGGGTCATATAAATTTTTCCTAGCATGCACGCACACTCATGTAATCACACGCGTAACTTTTCGATTTTTTGCGTTTGATTGCGTGCAGAGTAGAAGTTAAAAAAAAGGAAAGCTTTGATTTATTCATGTGAAGTTAAATAGCTGACAGGAGAGTACAAATTTTAATATGAGTCGAGCTTACTCTTGTGTAATAGATGGTTCAAAATAAAGTTGATGTGCAGCCCGTGCTGTTGGAAAAGGCATTTCACCATGATTTTTTCTGCTTGACTTGTTCTCACAAGCGGAAATAGCGCTTAGCTAAGCAAAATGCAGTGGTGTGGGACAGCGTTCTTACACTGTTTCACACTAACCTGAGTGGAAGATGTTTATTTCTACTCAGTATGTTCCCACAATTATTTTAGCACTAATTTTTAGGCCTCTATTTTATTTTTTTTGTATGGTGAAATCTACACAGTTGTTACTTCGCAATACTGCAAGTTTGTCGTACGTCATAGAAAATTATTAAAAATAAGAGAATTGGATCCCTTTGAATCCATATGAGAAGCGGCAGACTTGACGACCTTACAGGTCTCCAAGGGTCTGGTTCCTTTATACCCTTTGCAGTGCAAGAATTGCTTCATCTATCTTTTATTGACGAACTAGCGTTAACAATTTTTCATTGCAACTTTTAGGCTATGTGTTGCAGCGCCTGATCAAAAATAAATGACTGAATGAAAATCGTCGAAGTTAAATCACAGAGGCGCTCAAGCTGGGATACGCGTACCCCCAGCGATACGCGAGAGAAAGTTTGGGGTTACGTGTGCAAGTTTCTCGTAGAGTCACTTCAAAGATATGCGACAAAAAACGTCTTCGGGTTAACAAAAGACAAAAACAACGGTTACGACAAAGGATTTGCATGGAAATATCAAAAACAGCACAAAACAAGCAAAACCTCGCTTTCATCAACTTGATCTCAAAAAAGCCTTAGGTCAAGAAAGGGAATAAAAATATTCTTTTTAGGGGTAGGCTATGCCACACATCTTTGTTCTATAATAGAATGCATAGCTACAAACAGATTGAGAACACCTGACTTTTACGGTTTGTCAACGACTTATCGAAGTTAAAACGATCATATTCTTCTTGCTTTCATTTTTTGTATTTTTAATAGTTTTAAGTAAAAATTGTGTAATGTGATTATGAAACGACCCCGAAATAGGTGTTACGCAATTTTTGGGAGGTTAAGAGTTGAGTTTTTTTTAGAATTTACAGCCAGCATAGATTTATCTAGAACAGTTTGGTCGATAGCTGTTGTAAGTAGCTAAATGGAATTGAAAGGGAAAGAGCAATTTCAAGCAGTCAACTTGTTCACGGATAATAGTTTGCAGTATGAACTATCTCCACCACGTAGCCATTACTTGATGCAGCCTATACCTAATACAAGCGAAGATAATATCAAGCCGGTATTTCTGGACAAAACTTTTGAAAACATCGCCAAAGATGAATTCAAAAAGGCGAACCCTCCGACTTCTAGCCTCATTCCTGAAGAGGTGAGTCCATCAATAATTTTTTTGCGACTTAAAAGCAAACTTGGTGTCACTCAACCGCTCTTTTTCTTTGTATTCCATGCTTGCGGTTTTCATTCATCCTATGGATGACATTGTGATCCAGGCAATCGCTTCAAAAGAGGATTGCGACTTCCTAAATTTCGTCCAAGTTTTTTGGGCGAAACCACTGCAGTCTAAAAACCTATAGACCACAGCCATTCAGCTGTGAAGGCTTTTCAAAAAAGAACCTCCAACCAGAAAAAACACCTTAATGTTACATTTTGCTAATATGACCCTTTCAAAAGACAATTAGGTTTTTGGCGTCTAGGGAGGTATTCGTCCAGTTTGGTTGCCTCAACCGCTGCAATCATCCCCGGCATGCTAGATATCTGCCTTTTTAGCTCAAATGTAAGCAAATCAGAATTGCTTAGCAGAGTATAGGCTATATAAAGTCATAACATATATGTTTAACCTTTACTTTTAACATCAAAATTGAGTTTACACACCCTGCATGAAAAATCATTTTATATTATTTTACTTATAGGAAATTTCCCATAAAGACCAAGAACTAAAACCGTGGGATTTCTTATTTTTCGCCGCAAATTCAACATTCCATGGGATGAGTCATATTTTCGCTCCAGGAAAAATTTCTTTTCGAAAATTTTTATGGGCCTTGGCACTTGCAATCTCGCTGGCTCTATTCCTTGTTCAGGTAATTAACCAAGGTTTATTGGGAGAATGACTGGAAGTTCATACCAGAGGAATAATCATATAAAAACATTTTTTTGAAAATAGCAATGCAGAATGAATCGGAAGAATTAATAATTGGATCTATTTCTAGATCAAATATCTTGGATCTGCTAAGAACATGGTTGAGATTGGGGTTTGAAGCCATGTCTGCACCACCCATTCAAACAATAGCAATCGACCTTAATGTTTTAAATCCCTCCAAGATTGAGATCTCATTAACAAATATTCTTGCAAGCAACTTAGACCACGGGTGGTTAAACCATGGCCAGTTTTTCTGTTTAATTAGACCTGCCATACAATTCTACAAAATTGGTTTTCCTTTTTCAGTTTCAGATCATTTTGCTAACCGTATTAAAATGTGCCAAACATTGATTGGTGCACAAAATGTACACGAGGGTAAAAACTTTCAAAACCAAACTGAGTTATTTTCGAAACAAATGTCTAACGACTCTTTTCCTTGTTTTCTCACACAGGCCGCTATAAAAATGTCTCTCAACATGCAAATAAATAAATAAGGCAAACAATTAGTCGACTTTTCCATAAAATCCTGCCGTCGGTTTTCAGATTTTAAAAAAATTTCTGGATTCCCTTAAGAAGGGTTCCGGAAAAGTTGTAATTGAAGCCAATTTAATCTTCAATTTGACTTCGTTAAAAAGGAAAAAAATGAAACTAAGTGAAACCAAATTTTCAAAATTGCTGAAGATGGCTCAGAAAATACTTGAGTTGTTTGGTTCCATATAGGCCTACATATGTAAGCAGACATTCAACGCAACGAACATCAACAAAGCTCGACGCAGATCCCAGAAAACTGATGAACATTTCAGAGTTGTACTGAGTATTTCCACAACCCGACTAAAATCTAAGTTTGATGAACTGGTAAAGATAGCTGGCCAAGTTCATTTTTCACCAAAGACATTAAAATAAAAATAAACTTTCAGCGTCATTTTGTTTACTGTACTTTTGCATCATGCTTCAATTGGTGCATTGGCATCGTAACAATGAAGTTCGTTTTCCACCTTCATTTCACACTTAGTCAAATTTGAATAACTTTTTAGCCCACCTTCTAAAAAGTTTGCCCAGTACCTACCCTTGACCTAGACCCTAAATCTAACGTCAAATTGCGATGATTATTGAAGTAAACTAAAATGAAGGTAAATGCTCTCCAAGAAGGTAGCATAACTCATTATCGTCATTTAACTTAAGCCCCCAAATTTGTTGGACCTGACCAAACAAAGAATCTATTTGCAAGTATGATGGAGCAAAATGTGGGTCTCCAAAAAATGATCATCCACCAAAATTGAGGACAAAAATCCCGAAAAACATGTTTTTAACCCTTCCCCAAATTTGCTTTTGGCTTTGCTGATGATGCTATCCCTAGCCAAGGGTCGTATAAAAGGTTAAAGTGCACGTATATTTACAGAACATTGCTTAAAGCAGGGGTCCCTAAACTGGGGGGCGCGCCTCCTGGGGAGGCATGAAGGGTTTGCAAGGGGCATGAGCGTAGCCCCGGTGCCATGGCCCCTTTTAAATCGCTTAGGAAAATTTGACAAAATCAGCGTTTTGAAAAACTTGATTTCCAAAAAAAATTACCTTCCTATTATTTTGGAGAGAAAATGTTGGAAAATTACTTTTTTGAAAACATTGATCACCAAAAACAGAAGATGTCACGAATTAAATGATGACATGTTTTTTTATTGACATGTCAAGGGGCACGCGTCTCAAAAAGCTTAAGAATCCCTGGAATAGAGCTTTTGCAGGATCGATGCAAAACCAAGAATAGTCGTTGTGTAAATTGAAAAAACAAACAACATTTGGACACGAATTCCGGTCCCACTTTTACCTGAAGTCAAAGCTGTGAGCAAAAAATTTATTACTTAAGTCTTTGGTCTGATCTGACGTGAAGTCGTTGTAAAAATTATTTCGAAAAGAAATCATTGAAAGGAAAATGCAATCCTAAAAGTTGTGGTGTAGCTCATCTGGTAGCTACCTTCTTTACGAGGTCTTGTGCAATATGCAAATATTTTACAATTTTTTCCAACCCCATGTTTTTCACTAAAGGCAAACGACCGCTACGCTTTCTATGAAACCCATCCTCACGTGACCAAACTCGATGAGAAAGAAGTGGCTGAGATGATATTTCCTGCAGTCACTATATGCAACACAAACTCTTTCCGACTAAAAGAGATTACAACAGATGACTACTTTTTTGCAGGAAAGCATATTCTTGAGCTGTTTGACTCGAATTACAGGTTAAGATCAAGGTAATCGTAGATAAACCTGCACTGGTTTTCATTTCTTTTAATCATCTAACCAACCCAATTTATGAAATAACGAAAACTGTCTTTATCGGGGCCATAATTAGCAACGAAATTAATTTTCACCTTCTGTTGTATCGCAAATAATGGTCCCTCAAGTACTCCAGCATTTTTTGAAAAAAAATCCAAGATTGTAATGCGATCTAGGTTGCAACTTCACCTCTTTTGACAAAAGCAGTGGCTTAGATTCAAATTGTATCTGAGTGATATTTGGAGAAAGTTGGAACGGTAAATTGGCGTAATCATGCTTCAACGAGGGAAAGTGCTGCTTTAAAACCGATGAATTCGAACTTAATGCCACGCAGTGTGATGTAATGTAATTACTCCTAAAAATCAAATAAATCGATAACAAGGAATTTGTTTTGCTATAGCGCCCTTGGAAAGTCACTTTACAATGTTTAAGCCAGCTACGTATATGGAGACACACGCTCTGTATTTTTGTCAGCAGTCATAATACGGGCATGGCCCCAGCCACACTTCTATTTGAAAAAAAATAAGCCAATTTTAATTTTTTCCATGGAAACGTTTGCTTTGATAGGTAACATTTGCTTTGATACTACTTAAACTGATTTTGCAAAAATTTTGTGCTTCAATCACGCTTCTTATGGCGTACCAGAAATTACAAAACGTCTGGAAAAATATTAGTTATTTATATTTGTACCTTGATTATTTGAAAAGCTACCATTGCTTGTTTTCAATTTCGATTTACTGAAATGTCTGATGCCACAGGGGATAATCACCGGTAGAGTAACAAACAGAGTCTCATTAGTCGTTTTGATTTTGGATCCAAAAAATTGCTATAATTTTTTTTCCGCATTTCAGGATAAACTTAAAGCCCTTACCAAACAGCCATTGTTTCTTTTATCTCGTCGTAAATGCTGGCGGCGGTAAGCCCACCTTCTACAGAACAAAATGAACAAAAGCTGATCTATTATTATCTACGCTCTATCAGGCTGGTTATTAGGACTTCAATTTGTTTTGCTTTTTTACAGCCAACACAAAGAAACTCCTACTTGGTCTCTTGTCATGACAAAGATTAAAAGTATTCTTCAACAGAGAGGCGATTTTATGCCAAGCAATTCTGAATTTAATGTGTCAGAGTTCTACAATCGCACTGGACACGATGTTAAAAACATTGTCAAGCAGTGCAAGTATCGCGGCAAAGATTGTTTGCCTGGTGACTTCTGGACAACGGTAAGAGCAGTGACGTCACACTAGTCCGTGTCACACCGAAAGGACTTCAAAAGTGTTACCCCGAATTTTTAAGAAAAATATATTTTGATTACCCACCAACTGAATGCGTTATTTTTTTGCGAGCGAGTTTGCTAGCATGCAACTTGGAACTGCCTCCCCTAAAAACACCATTAGGCAAGAATACTGTGAGATCTCATCTTTGCAGAAATTTGAAGCTGTTCGATTGTACTTATAAAATGATACTCACAATCGCATTTCAGTTATTTTAAATTTGTTCAAATGAAACAGAAATAGAGGATCTGTTAATCATTATTTACCCTTGTAGCTTAAATCAATGTAATGCCATGCTATAAACTTAACATAAGCGTTGTGTTGAGTAGGCGCAGCAAGCTGCTTTGATCAAGATGCATGCTCCAACAAATAATACTGGCCTTCTTGGAAGAAGTAACTCTATTCTCATATGGCACTGTTTACGTATCAGAATCCAATAAATAATCAAAAATTAAGCCACGGTACTTGCGTGTGGTGCAATATAAAAGTTGCTCAAACTGTGTTCGTGTAGTTTCTGAAGTAAACGAATGCTTCAGCTTTCACTTGTAGAGGGAGCAAGGCTCTTTTCCTCATCTCCCAAGCACATGCTAAACCATTTTTGTTTGTTTTGTGAAAATATGTGCGGCACATCACGCGTTTTATTTTGAAATCTAGGAAACATATGCCGAGCCGTCAGTCGTTAACGAGCATATGGTTGTCACCATTTTCACGCTGATCAACAGTAAATAATGACAGTAACATTTCCCATGTGACTTCGTCCGTGGAAAACCAAACTAACTGCGGTCACATTTAATGTAGTATCACAACAATATTAGTGCTAGGAAAGAGCATGCCGGGCAAATCTCCATTCCCTGCTACTCTATCTGCTACTCAACTGGACCTAGTACTGTATTTTTCTCAATTTTGCATCCCAGAGCTCCCGCCTGATGTGTTGCCTAATTTAAATCGATTTCCATTCACTCCTTCAACAAGTCTACGTTGGAGAGTTTTTATATTTATTTACTCACAAAGCATGAATTACGGTGACCGTATTTTTAACAAAATAAAACCACCATAACATACTTCGACGTACGATTGAAGATCGCAAATGAAAATAGCCACAATTAGGGAGTTGAACAGAGAAGCATAGTTACCGTTTATCGGTTACAACTCAGCCAGAAGGTACTGTAAGTTAAATAAGTTTCTATTTATGCAGTTATGTTAAAATTTATGCAGCTTGGCTTCGCTAGCCAAATCTTTGCTAAAACTCGAGCTATTGAGATCAGAGAAAAATGTTAAACGCATTATGGGCGGTACATGGCGTTAAACAAAATACCTTAGAAAAGAATGCTTAACCATGAACTTTTCGCGTCGTACTCTTCCATAGTCGTATCGTGTCGAAGGAGAATAGCTCGAGTGTACAAAATCATATTCTTGACATTAAATTCTGGTCTGTTTCCTATGAGTTATATTTTTTCTTATTTTGTTCACGTGTATGAGCTGATGTCTTGTTTGCTGGTTTTTAATTAGACTGACCCGCTACGGATAAACTGCTCGACCTCACCACCTCTCTGCCACATAAAGATGGAAATCCGTTAAATGTTTTACCCCAAAACACAACAACATAACAGAACTTGATGGATTTTTTTACGCCATTTCTTTTTGTGTTGAGCGTAAATCCGGTAAGCTGTAAATAACCTTTTAACAGCCCTTGGTCAAACTTGACAAGGAAATTCAACCCAGGTTTACCAACTGCAAAGCGAAGGCTCCGATCTCTACACCAACATGCCATTGTTCCGGTTAATATTTTGGTTATTAGTAGACAGTATTTTGTTTGATCAACAATAAGACGTGGAATACATATTTATAAATATTACATCCATTTTTGTACATTCTATATCACTTGCGAGTATATGTGTTTTTATGTCATTGATGCTGCAGTTCTTATTTGTACTCTAATAGGTCATAGATTCTGCTGATGATGGTGTTTTTTGTTAATTTGGTATCAATTTTACATAGATTTTTCCCAGTATAACCGCATCAAGTAACTTTATCTACAATTTGAGCTATTTATTGAGGTTTAAATTTTGTTCTTTCGATTTCATAATGTTTAATAAGCTCATCACGTAAAGCTCGTTAGCTCAGTAGCGTGAATAGATCAGAAGCTAATTCTTCGAGCGCAGATTGCTTGGAGCTGAAGCATGTTCTTGTTCTAGGTATTCACACGCTATGGCAAGTGCTACACGTTCAACAACGGAAAAGTGGAAAAGTTGCTGCGAACATTGAAAGGAGGAATTGATAACGGGTTGGAGATGCTACTCGACGCGGAACAAGACGACTACATGCCTGTGTGGGCAGAATCAGGTATACAATGGTTTTAACTTTTTTAAAGCAATATATTTCAAAAATTTCAAAGGACAATGGTTTACTGGGGATGTCGGGTTTTATATCTGCTTCCTTGGTGGGTTACAAACGGAACGAAAATCAATCCCTAAGAAGAATCTTTATGAAGCCAAGTCATATACAGTAGATTCCGCTTAATCGGGTCACATCGGGATAAACACCATTTGGCCCGATTAAGCGGCTCACCCGATTATCCGAAGTCTTGCAGTATCTGTGCCAGGGTTGTCCTTGGTACACCAGTTATCTCAGCTACCTGGCGATGACTAATGTTTGGAGGTTGCTCTCTAATTTTTCTTAGGACAACAACCCTTTCAGCAATTGTTAATTCTTTTTGTGGCATCTCTGCTTGGGACTTCACAAAATTTGCAACAAAACACAATAATTATTATGTACAAGGGCATGAAATGGCAAAATAATTTGCGCCTGTATTTTTCAATTGTTACATAATATAGTTGGCTTTGTGATATTGAGTTCTATTACATTACAAAGGCGGTTTTGCAATTAAACCAGTGTATGTCTGACTACAGTTGTGGCCCGATTAAGCGGAATAGTGGCCCGATTATGCGGATTTAACGTAGTGCATTATCTTTGATTGGATTTTGTTCTTAACAATTTGGCCCAATTAAACGGCTGACCCGATTAACCGGCGGCCCAATCTACTGTACGGTAAAGCTTCAGAGACGATTTTCGGGTCTATAACGCACTTCCTACACAATAAACTTTCTGACTAAAAGGTCAAGGACCTTGTTACCATTCAGTTAACCTATGGATGAAGAGAATATTTTGAAAAAACTAATTTTTTAATCGAGAGGCTTTTCCGCCGGCTGCTAGCCCACAGCACCATGTGTAGTAAAACGGGATGGTTGTGATGTCCACGTATTACAAAGATGTTTTTAGACCAGTAGCGGAACCAGAAAAAATTTTGGGGAGGGCACACGACTTTAAATATTTTAACTAATCTTTAAGCCTAATAAATGCTTTTCAGTCTTAACAGACCAGGTAAGCCAACGTAATTCATTCTTGTCGGGATCGTGGAGGATATTTGAAAACCTATACTACCATGCTACTACAGCCTTTTATCCCTCAATAGAATTTATCCTTGAAATAAGCTTTTTTGTCTAGAATTTATTTTGTTAGATTCTTAATCTACTTCAAGAAAATGGGACGATTAGGCTGGTAGCTTACAATTTTTGTGAGTCGTAATAGTGGTAGTACCATATATTTATTTTCCGAATCGCACCAACAAAAAACAAGACAAAAATACGCAAGGGATAGAGTTTGATGAGGAGGTACGAAAAGCTACAAGGCGCCGTGTCTGCACCTCCTCACAATAAAACAGAAATTAAGAACAAAAACTAAAAAAATTTTAGATATAAAATTTAAAAAAAGCAGCCAAAACACAGAACAATATAGCAGAAGTCTTAAACCTTGTTCACACCCCGGCCTTGTTTAGGATTGCTATGAAAAAATACTGCAGCAATTATGATAGTGACCGTGGTGTTGCATTGGTAGCTACTAGCAGCTGAAACGTCAAGTAATAAAGCAATGAACAGCAATTAGGGAGTCTGCAAGAAGAGCTTGTGATTTTCAAGTCAGCAGGAGCTACCCGAAATAAACGTCCTGGGATCAACCAAGCTTTGAATTGAACTCGCCGCATCGGATCCAGACATCGCTTGAGATTCCACTTGGCTATACTGCTGTACACTGAAGAATATCAACGGAGGCAAACTTTTTATCCTGCCCTCTACCCCTCCCAACTTTGTATCCCCCCCCCGCCTAATTTTCTAGTGGCCAAATTACCCGATTGAGCGTTTGCAGTAAGCTAAACTGTCTCGCAAAAATGATATAAAGTTTTGGGTGGGCACGAGCCCAGATGCCTCTCCCTAAATCCTCTATTGGTTTGAACACCATGTTTTATTGAGCTCGAATATAATTTCAATAGGTTGTTCAAAGTATTGCTCTTGGACAACATTCTCTTTTGTAAGTTAATTAGTATAGAATGCACGTTGCTGTATAAGACCATACAGTACAGTAGCCCACTCTATTTGTATCTTCCGCTCACGAAAAACTTAATGGCTGCATAAAATGAGAACATGTTTTTGCTTTTGGATTATTTTACTTCACATAACAAGGAATAAATCGTGCTCAAATTTGCTGTAGAGCAGCGAATATTAGCAGAAAAATGCATTGCTCTCACAAACGCCAAATCCAAGCACAAGTAAGCCAGCTTACCACAATTCTTTTTTATAACAGATGAAATTTCCGTGGAAGCTGGATTCAAAGTACAAATCCATACACAAGACGAGCCTCCCTTTATACACGAACTTGGATTCGGAATCTCTCCCGGATTTCAAACGCTAGTTGCAACTCAACAACAACGGGTACGAACAACAATCTGTCACGGATTCAACAATTTACTCGTGGGAGGGTTCCAATTGGGTCGACTTTATTCATTTAAGTATTGGCGAGTTTTCTCAAAATGCTTGTAAGCATTGGCCTTGTGCGATATATTTTGCTTGAAAAAACAAAGTCGGAAGCTTTTGGAATGGTTTACGTTTATTTTGCTTCTAAATATTACTGTCAGTTCGCCTGATGTTGATGATAGTGCTATGTCCTTCTCTGCTTATGATGGAGGCTTAGAGTATAGGTCTTAAAAACATCCAATTCACACCGCAAAATCAATCAAATCAAGTAAACGCTCAGAGATCCGGTTTATTATCAACTGCAGTTTGTCTACAATCATTCTTGAGGGCAAATTGGTGGTTTTACCATCAACAAGGCTGACTGACTTTGATTTGATGTGGTAGAAGAGTTATAAGGGACCAATCGATTACGAGGGTTGAATTTCAGTCTCCCACTTGTAGGTCGTCATGTTTAATGTTTCCATCTATTGCTCATAAATTGCTACGGTATTAATTATACTTTTTTGATGGACAAAATAGAATAAAATTTTCGTTTTGTTTTATGTATATAATCAACTTAAAATTGTTACAACTACTGCAAATATGGTAGATAACCTACCACCATTTAAACCCACCTGATATAAAAAAGAAATGCATAAAATCGTGACACTTAAACCGGAAGTACCCCACTTTGTTTTTTACTATATCGGGAAGATAAATCAAGTAAAAAAATCTGGTTTGCCTACATTTTCCTCGTTAGACCGTTGCCATTCATTTCCATCAACAGATAACTTTCTTACCGGAACCGTACGGCACCTGCGAATCCGGAACTAACAAAACGTTGCACGCATTTTATGTGAATTACAGTATATCAGCATGTAGAATCACCTGTGAAACCAACTTCGTTGTAAAAAAGTGTGGGTGTCGCATGGTACACATGCCCGGTGAGTATGATAATTCGACAAGAATTAAGTGAAAGATACCAAACTATTTCCAGTGTTTAATTTTAATGTTGTGATGCAAAAAATTACGAAAACGCTTTTTTTAGGCCATTGATTTTGTAGGGAAATTGACCCGAAAAGTAAAATCATCACGTGCGTTGGAGAAATTTGGGGTAGAAATACCCCAAATTTTCTCAAGTTGGAGTAGATGTGATCGCTCTTTCAAATCATTTTTCAAATTTGCAGCCTTAGCAAGGCTTTTAAACATGCTGAGATGTCCTTCAGATATATTTTAGATTTACCAAAATTTTAACTTCCAAAAGGAGAGCATGATTTTAGGATCACAATTTCTTTTTTTGATCAAGCTTTGCAGAGCGAGTTTTTGCAATTTTCTACCTCTAAACAGAGTGGTGATTTTTCTTTTTTGGAGATCAACTTTTTCAAAGGTTTTTTTGGCATATTTTTCAAATTTCTTAAGGTACGTGGGGGAGGGGATTTTTACGTTAATGTTTTGCAGCAATTTTATTCTAAATTATGCAATTAATTGCAAAATGGAGGTCATTTGGTCACATGTTGGTGTCCTCGAAGAGCAATTATTTTTTCATGCAAATATAGGACATGTCTCCCCAAAAGACGACGTATGTTAACTCTAATATATTTTGCTTTATGCCGAATTACTTATACACCCATCAAAGTCACTTGTAAATACCATGGAAAAGGTGCGAAAAGATCAAATGATTCCGGTCGGATTCAATCTGCACAACCTTCTGATAATCGGACAGACTCTTTGTCAGTAAGAAAAATCTTTGCATTGCTAGATTTGCCTCCAAGGTTTCAGTCAGATTAATAAATTGCCCTAAGGAAATGAGTTTCGCAATCAAACGAAAAATTTTTTTATATGACATTAAGATATTTCAAAATGACTTTCTCGAATTATAAAATTTGACCATTACGTAGTGAAGATAGATAATGCTACTATATTGCCACCACATTCATTTCCAAAAACCTTAGGTTCAGCGCCGTTCTGCAGTCCAGAGCAGTACAAGCAATGTGCGGACGACAAACTTGATATGTTGGTACAAAGTGATGAGAAGTTGTGTGTGTGTAAAACGCCGTGTGAAGTCACGAGGTGAGCTCCTCTCCGCTGTTTTTAATTCCAGGGGCAACAGTAAACTGAGAACTCCATTATCTAAGCAGCAAAAATATTGCCACTTGAAAAACGACATCTTCACACAAGGACCAAAATGAAGCCTCCTCAAAACAGTTTCATAAATATGCCACAGATGACATGTTTATAGCTGATTGAAGGTTATATAGCCGAGTCAACTTTTAAGATAATAGATAAGAATTCAAGAAGTGAGGTCGCTAACGACAGCATAGCGTTATCAAATATTTAAGTCGACTGCGAATGTCATTTTTGAATTTTTATTTGCTATACTTGTTGTTGGTTGGGATACAAAGTTATAGGGAGTAGTGTGCGCTGGTTTCAACTCCACCTGCAGTCTCAATATATTTACGCCTTCCTGCGAACACGATTCCCAAAAATCATCGCCCTGTGTTTTACTTACCCACTGCCTTCTACGCTGTTTTGTCCTTGGTGAAGACGCTATGCAATAATTTTTTAGATATGGAAACAATATTGTAAGTAGAAATTGGATAAAGCTTCCACAGAAGACTATGATCGCTATGCGCGCTCACAATTGTCAAGAGACTTACGAAACGATTCTCATAAAACCTTTCCCTTCTCTTTTATTTAAAGAAGTAAAACGAGCTAGGTCATAACTTTGTTGGGCAAAGGGTCGCTAGCAAGCTTTTTGTGCTGCACTCACTAGTAATGATATCGCAACAATAGCAAGCATCTAGACCATATTTGTCAAAACTAAAATCGTCTTCTACCTTTTCATCATGTGTAATAGTAAGGTTATGAATTCCCAAAAAGCATATTCCTCCTATGCTTTATAAATCAGAAAATTGAGATCCACAAGAATTTTGCTTGGCGTTCAGACTGCCTTTCTATATTAATTATTTAAGCTGATACTATTTTTTACTAATTAATCAGATTCACAGGGAAAACGAGGATAAGAGAGACCAGTTTATTACCAAAATACTTTTCTCTAGCGATTTGTAATTCAAAGTTTTGGAAAAGGGAAAAATTCAGCCCTAAAAACTTATTATTTTTTAAATATAATCTACACATTTTTTGTTGCTGTCCTCCCACAAAAAATTGTGGCTAATTCTGTGCAATAAACCTGATACTCGTATTACCGGATTACGTCCAGCATTTTTCAAAGATATTTTGAAGTTGAATACCAGTACTCAATTTTACTAAAATTGATTTGCTCAGGTACAACTTAGAAATGTCATCTCTCCGCCTGCCTAGTACACAAGCACTCAGTTACTTGGCTTATAAATATAACAAAACGGAAGATTATGTCAGGTAACTTTTTGGAATAATTCATCAGTATACTCTGATTAATATAAGAAATAACAAAAATTCCTCCCTTTCCCTGATGGATAAAATCCGTTGTAGTGGGCTATGAGAGTCCTGGTGAATGCAACAATTACCAGATGGCCATATAATTGCACAATGTTGCTACATGACACTAGTTTCAACAACTTTAGACGTTTTACTGGTATAGGCCAACATAATTGTTTCAGATGGTATTGATTTAACACGCCGTTTTGTTTCTACGAATTGTCTCATAATTCAAGATTACTTCACTGTAACGTATTAATAACATCATACGTAATATCAGCATCAGCGTAATTCATCACTTAACGCCAGTTGCTGTCGTAATTTTACTTGTTGTGGGGGTAAGATATATTATCAAATCTATTTCCAGTTATTATAAATTTTTGGCATTACAAGCTAGTGTTGAGATAATACGCCTAAAATTTTAAAGCTTTTTCTTGTGTTCAATGATAGGAAAGCAGTTCCAGAGAGCCCTCTCGGTTTCAAACTTCTTCGTAAGTATAAAAAGCAATAATATTTCAAGCTTGAAATGAAATAACAGCTCTTGGAACTCGACCTAAATCTTTAGCTTTTTCGAGTAAACTGGAAAATTTTTTTTCAGAAGTGTAAGTTTCTCACAATTTTTTAACACGCTTTAGAGTTCATCAGCTTTATTTCGTTTGTAAAAATCGATTCCAAGTTGTAGTCGTTGTCATTTCTCCATAGCTAGCACTGTTAAAGAAGCCTACAAAGATAAAAAAAAATGTGACGAATTCCGTGTTACTTTGGGATTCGAAAACCAAGATACGTCGGCTTATCAAAGCAAAAATGTAAGTGTCTCCCCCCCCCAAAATAAAAAGCTGGTCAAGTATTCCTGATAATTGGTGCTGGCAACCATGAATTTAATTAAAAAGCAAGAGTGCCAGGGAGCGGTTTTAGGTGGGAGAAATAAAAAAGAGACAAGATTGAGTTATTGTTTTACATGTTTAAAAACTACAATGGTTATACAAGTAGAAGGATGAGATAGCTTGTACTGGGAAGCGAGAGGCCGACCAAGAAGAAGATGGAAAAATTGCTGAAGGAAACACAAGAAAATAATAAAACTGAACGATGAGAACGAAACTGTTTATTTTAAAACTTACGGGTGTGGACATTTGCCCACAAAAAAGGCAGATGCTTCCCAAGCCAAATCCCAAGATGACCGGTAAAACCAGATCAAGTAATAAATTTACCAAACAAGATATATCACGAAGATGCAGGAGACAGAGCAAAGTGGAGGAATACGATCCGCAACGGATATCCTACTTAATTGGATAAAGCCAGAAGAAGAAAAATTGTACGTTAAGGTTTTGTACCACCAAAGAAGTGTTTGCGTAGCCTAATAAAACGTGTTTTTTTAATCCCAAAAACCTTTTCTTCTTATTACGCGACAAATCTTAAACTTCTTCCATTAGTGATATTTTATATTGATTTCCAATTTTAATAGTTAAACGTAGCTCGCTCTCCTATCAATAATTAAAGAAGGGCTCTACATTTGTGGGATTAATTGGTATTGAATATTTTTCTTCGCAGTTTTCATCTCATTTTGAACGAATATATGCAGTCTGGTTAAGCTGCTTTTGATCAAAAAGTCAATGTTTGTGTCAACTGCTAAGTCAGCAACAATGGCTCGGCAAAATGAGATGTTGATGTCCCCTTCGAAGGGCCGCGTGTTTAATGCTCGCTTGGGGTTTACGATTTTGAGCTCTTGGATGAGACGTTATATTGCAAGTCTGCAACGCGGTCAAGTGGGTTGGAACACTGTTAAAAGCGGTAATGATCTTGCGTTCAAGTCTCACGTTGGGTTCTCCGTTGTGTCTTTGGAATAGACACCGTAGAGCAATTTTCCTTGCTTGCAGTAGAAATGTACTTTGCCAGCTGAAATGGTAACTTTGAAGCCGATGCGAACGCAAAACGTTGTAATGATATTGACAGTTTTTCCTTTTCAACAAAACGCAGAAAAGCACATGTTTTGTAATGCAGATCAAAATAATCTGCATATGAAAAACTTTAAAACTTGCATCATGCATTCAATCCGAGAAGAGAGAGGCGCTAGAACCGAAGATGAAAAGGGAGGCTTCGAAAAAACCCTGTAACTAACGCACAGTGACGCAGTCGTGTTAGCATTGGCAACAGAGAGTATTTGATATACCACTTTTTATGTGTTTGTCGAAAAGAAATAACTGGCCAGAGATTCATCGCTGCCTGAAAAGAATTAAAAATGAGAGGGCAGCTCTCACAAGAGAGTGTAAGCGGAAACCTTTAAGAATAGTGCAAGCTTCTACTGAATAACTGCTACAGACTAAGCCTGCAGAAAAAGAAAGCGTGCGTGTCATAGAGCGAGCACATGACAAAAAAGCCATAGCCTCTCTTACCGAAGAAAATCGGTTATAGCAATCTACACTAATCACGAGATCATAATTTAAAGAGAATCAAGGTTAAAGAAAGAAGAGGATCACAGCAAAATTTCTGGTGAAGATGTAAAGATCCAGTAAAGAGGGAAAAAGGGTAGGCAGGTTACTAAATCTTCCATCGGAAAATAATAATTATGCGCAGATAAATGATGGCATCATGAAGAAATGAGCGTAGTATTTTGCTCAAAGATGATCCATTAAAGGTACTTTGAGATGAGTTCGTAGCTATTACAGCTACCAAAAGCAATCATGCACTAGAACTTTTGCAAATTTTTGGCCGCTCTCTTTTGTTTATTATGTGACCACAGTTCGATGTGTCAACTAGCGAAAGTGACAAAACGTAAAATCGGGTTAAGCGTTTAAAAACCTGCACTCTCGCCAATTTTTATCTGGTTCCAAGATGGCTATTACAAAAATCGTTTGTTGAACACTTTCTAGGTTTATCGGACAGCTATAGTTTAGATTACCGAAATGTGTTCAAATAAACATGCGCGCAAAAAAGCAAGCTAGGAACACTTACTAGACGCTTTCTACTAGGACACATTTTTTAGACAAGCAAAATATGCGAGCACAATAAGCAACTTAGAAGTGAAATGAGGAGAGTTACTTTTTAAACGGCGTCCTACACAACTAGTAAAAAGTATCTGCATTGAAAAAGGACGTTTTTGCATTATCTTCTGAACCATACAGAAAAAGCTTGAAACAAGTTTCGGCTTTCTTTTGTTAAATATTACCGCGTTGTTGTGCCAAAGACTTATTGGACTTTTTAACAATGTCATTTAGAAAAAACTTCGTCAAGTTGAATATTTTCTTCGAAGCTTTGAATTATGAAACGATTGATCAGAAAAAAGCATATGAGCTTCCTGGCTTGCTTGGTGAGATTCTATGGTTTATGCAGATCTACTATTAGTATTTAGGGAGCAAATGAGATCCTATTCAAACGCCCGTAGCAAATTACCTTGTTCAAACATTTGAAGATCATCCGCAAAGAATTGCATCGGCAATATGTGGTCTGATAAAAATTTGTGCTCAAGCTTTAATGTTAGTAGTAATGACAGCGGATAGCAGTTCTATCTTAATTCATTCTCTAAAGCAAAATTGTTGCAAGCGTTTTTTTGCAGCTGTAATCCACTACACCTTACACTCACAGGCGTTAAACAGATATTCCGATTGCGAGCCAGATTTTTAACTAAATTGCGACCCAGATTGTACTGCCTCAAAACATTGATATTTTCCAGGTGACATCGGTGGTCAAATGGGTCTCTTCATCGGAGCCAGTATTCTGACAGTGTTGGAAATATTTGATTATATTTATGAAGTATTCAAGGTAAGCAAAAGCAAGTTTCACAAAGGCGTAGGAAAATTTTACAAGATATTTGAAGGGATCGCCAGTTGTTTTGTGGAATGGACAAGGTGGTTTCTTGAGTTAATTGAACTGCAGACTTCTTTAGCAGAATATAGGGCGACATTGTTTGGTATGTTACATAATTGCTATTTATAGGAAAAAATATGGAGAAGAAAATTGAAGAAAAGATGGTTAAAAAAGAATTCAGAAAATCAAACTGAAATGGATGGTAAGATAAAAGTGAATACAAACTTTTGTTTCAAAATTTATTTTTGCTGTTGATATATGTTAAGTTTGGTTGTTAGTTAACTCAGTTTTTATGTTAATTCTACGATCATGAAAAAGTTTTCTTATGCTAAAACATAAAACGAAGGTTTCAAACATGGAGTCTGCAAAAATGTAGAAGTGTGTTTGCACGGGACAAAGGAGCCATTTCGGAGAGCACCCTTTTTTTGAAACAAAAACCCGCTTTGCCATTTTTCCATGACTGTGAGATGTTCTTTTTAGCCCTGTGATAAGAAAAGGTTCGAAACTTAGATATAAAACAACTTGTGTTTTGATGTTCTTTGCAACGGTAAGCTACGTGTAGTCTGTAATAGATGTTTATCTATTGACTGAGTTTCTACCGAAGTTCATTAGGAAAAGTATTTGGCTTCAGTTATATTTGTGGTTGTGTGCAATCAAACGTGAGCTGTACAAAAACTTGGTTTAATTCTTTGCCGGATCGGAGTTAACATAGAAACCTATTTGCAAGCCACACTAAGAAGCAAAGATATAGTGAGAAGCAGAATAGAAGGCGCGGTGCTGTCAGGTGATTAATATGTCTTCCGAAATTTCTGCAGTGGCAAAGCATGTAGAAATGGGCGCCATGGACATACGATTTAACAAAAGTTTTTTTTGTATTTAGTGTTTAAAGGATCCATGCAGCAAACACTATCTGAATGCAGTCCACAACAAGTAGAAAATTGTGTAATTCATAACGAGTGTCCCAGTTTCTCCGAGTTCAATGATGTGCGCAATCCACCGTTGCGCTTACGTGATCACACTGTAAACCAGAATTTAACGTTTTCCCAGCACTATGGAAATTCAATGACCGCTTTAACTGAAAATGGTGTTGAGAAATGGCCCGAGCCATCAAGCCAGTTTGTAGATGCTCCACGATTTGGAAAAGAAAAAATGGCGGCAAGCAATCGCGATTTACACACTGCTGTCTCCAATTCGTGGTTCACCGAGGATTTCAGAAAAACGTTTCCAACACCAGAAGCAGCCAGGACGCCGAAAGAAGCCGCATCAATGTTGACACCTGCAGCCGAAATGTTTTATCGGCCACTCTTTGGCGGTAGAGAGCTACAAGTGAGAAATGAATCTCCAATACCGATGTCTTCCCATGCGTTTCTGCATGATTATGTTCGGAAAGAAACGGACATACATTAATCAAACTGGGAAACTTCAATCTCAATCAAAATAACTTTATGTTAAGTTCTGTGACAGCAGTTAAAGGTTCTCTGGCAGTCATTATTTAATGTTGTCAGCTTATGGTGATTTATTTTATTTTATAGTCTAAATTATAAAACTTCGATTATCTAATAGTTTAGCATTGCTTTTGACGTCAAGAGACTTCCAGCAGGAACGCGCATGGCGCAACCTGCAGGCAAACGCGACCAGCCGAATGCTGTGATTTTTGAAGGAGCGCCGCTTGAGACACGAATTCATTGACGAATAGTTTAAGCGATATTAGCGCAACCTTTTTGTTCGTGTGCAATTAAATCAATTTGCTCTAATTAAGTAGCTAAAGAGAAATGCAAGCTCGATCCGTGGTCTTATCCGGTTAAGTACATTTGAGTCGACTCTGACAGAGGTTGTACGATGCACATCTTCAATCTACAATTCGGCGAACGCACAGAAAAAAAGACAGCAGTAAAAACGAGCCGATGTGATAATACATTGTTTTATTTGTCGTATATTAGTTTTATTGTTCTATTGCATTTACCACAGGTTGTTTCAATATTCGCATTTGTTTCTCGATATCAGTTTCAAAGCACTAGTTATTTGTGAAATGAAACGCTGTGCAGGGCAGAGTATTGGACTGGTGGGATTTTTTTATTGGACTTGACTAAGCAGTTTTAAAAATTTTGATGCCCACGATTGATTTAGTTAAATAATAATATGAATGGTAATTCTTGTACATCAGACATAACTAAGACTTGATATTACTAAATACACATGAATATTTTTCTTAATGGTGAAGGTGCATTTTCAACATTACTGTTTTATGTTGGACTTGCGCAATGAAATTAAATCAGAACTTGGCTAAAAATGTCTGCAGGTCAAATGACTTGGTGGAGTTATCAACGCTTCAGTTGATAGTGGCACACTGACAGACCAAGCACTTCACGGCAGCAATTCGTGCAGGTGGACTATTGTTTGATGGACCGGATAATAGTAGATGAATACGTTGACTAATGACGCAGTCCCTTAATTATACTGCACTTTCCGAACCAGCATGGGTTAGTCAACCTGCTCAACCGGCATTTGGGCACACAGCCTTATCAAGGTTAATCAGACTTTCACAATTTGTATTTCCGATTGCTTCGAATAAATTGCGGCTGGGTTGGCGGGGTGAATCCGGATACTTGCTTCGTCCCGCACCTTCATTTTATGGAAGAGAAGGTATTGGTGCAGCAGTCTGCTTATCTAACCTCACAGGTTACCACTGGCATTTAGAATTTCCTCGCTATACCAATGTAGAAGCCATTTTTCAAGAATGCCAACATACGGTATGTCAGTATTAACGCTACCAGTGTGAGTATTTAGCGACAAATTCCACACAACAATGCACAGTGGTTGATTTATTTCATCTCCAAAAGCATCGATAAAAATTTTGACTTTGTTATCAGAACGGAGGTTCAGGGGAAGGTTCGGACAGGAAAGAAAAATAAACAAAAGCAACAAAAGCCACCACCATGCCGGGGAGGAGGAATTGCCGAGCCTGAAAAGTAGAATTCCTTTACTAGAGCCACTCGCACAACAATTGCTACTGCTACCGTTGGTAACTTGTGGATGTTTTCAATTGAAACAGCTGTGATGTAGCATATGTTACAGGAAGACAAGCGTGATGTCACATTTGCTTCAAACAAATGCTACCCCATACATTTAGCAATAGCAACGCTGCAATTGTCCAAGCAAAACCACCCCAAACTTAGGATAGCAGACAGTAACGCAGCGCCAAAAATATCAGACCAATACTTGATGCCGTCACGCTGCCTCCCAACAAAAAGTGATAGTTCTGAAGATCAAGCACGCCGAACTCCTACGTCAATGGTTCTTAACCTGGGTTTGACCAACCCGTCCAGAGTTTCGACAAGGATTGGCTTGTGGAAAGAACCTTTTGTCTTTCTTTTAGACTTGTGACCTTTTTCTCATCACACTTCAAGGTACGTTTGACATGTCAGTGATTGAGGGGTTGCACGAACTTGGAAAAAATAGCGAAGGGTCCGCCGCGTTCGTACAGTCAACAAACAGCACCTCTGTCATTGTTCGCACTTTCAAGGAAACCCTATATCATTAGCACGTCCAATACACCTTAATTTCCAAAGTCAAAAGGTACAAACAGGTCATAAATTTTAAAAATGGGTCGTGTTAATCCTCGTCAAACTTATGTGAAAACAGGTTAAGATCCACTGATTAAGTGTTCCAAGTCGGTGGGACAGCAGATTTGAGATTTTAAATAACTCACTACTGAAGCTTGGTTCGTCGAAAATACCTCGCTCTCCGCTTCCGAGAAATTATCATCACTGTGACAACGCATGCAATCCCACTGCAAAGTAATCATGGTGTCAAAAAAGACGTGGTTGGAAAGACGTGCTTTTAGTTATCTACCACTAACCACCGGCCTTTTCTTTACACCGTGGCTATCGAGCCAGTCCTTTTCAATATTTCTTTGTGGTAATATTTCGGTAACGAGACAATAATGATTAAACTCTTCTTTTCCTTGAAGCAAAGGCACGGTGTGAAAGGGAACAGCTAGTCTCAATTAAGCAGGTAGCAACATGTGATAGGATGAATGAAAGCGGTAGCTTTTCGAAATAGTTACAAATATAATCTGGTATCCATACCACCAGGGTATTGCCGTACCACTACCCAAGAAAAAATAACGAACCACGAAATAGTGGTATGCACTCTGTGTCGACGGCAGTTTAAATGACGTGTGTGCGGTTTATGCAGACGTGCATGACATGCATAGCAATGCTTTTGCATAAAAATTTTTGGCAATTCTGCCTGCCAAGTTGCAATGCATGTGGCATAAAGCTATTAATATTAAGTGGTACGTAACCATTATTTTAAGCGAGTCTAAACAAAATGTTCTGCGTAAAAACGTAACAGCTTTCTGGAAATTGAAAAATAAACAAATATCAAAGAGAGGCATCCACCTTTCTTTTTTCGCTTTCCACCAATTTCCTCAGAGCATTGTTGGCAGTCCTCTGCTCTTCAAGGGACGACGAATATTCTCGTTTTTGTTCTTCTAATTTTTGAAGTTCTTCGACTATCGCTCCTTTTTCTTTCTCGGCCCTTTAAACAATAAAAAAATAATTATTTTAGCAGCAGGCAGCGATGATACAAGGCTAGATTAAATATCGTAAGGCTGGATCAAACGGGCAGGTTGGAAATGCGCTTCCGAGAGCTCGCGCTTTTTTAATTTAAGAAAGGAACATATACAGACTTGACTTGTGGAATGTGACGGTGGAAGCCACCAAGACTGCCTTAGTGGCAAACTGCTACAGCAAAGATAATAGAAGTTTTAAACTTTGCTCAGCACAGTTGGAAGCGCGCCTGGAACCTTCAACCCTGAAACCAAAAATGGAGCAGCAACCGAATTGAAGAATATAACGGCGATGAGTCAGTAACAAAGACAGAAAACGAAATGTCTGGAGATCGCACGTTACAATGTTATATATGTGGGTTCACGCAACAATAACTCGACGTAGCGATTTCATCATTCATAACGTAGTTAAGCTTGTTTCCAATCAACAATGTAATTTAATAAAAGAAACAAAGCGATCTGATGTCTACTGCGTCCAATCATTGCCGTGCAAACGCTGTTCAAGAGCTAACCAATTTTTGATGTCCAACAGATCAGCCCGCTTTATTGACACCATGCAGTCTTCCGGTTCCAATTGCTCGTCTCCGACTCCGGTTAATTTTGGAATAAAAATTGGATCCTGGTTTGTTCCGTTTGAATAATAAACTCCGCTTTCCGTATATTCCATTGATGGCGAGATCGCGGCCAGCCGCTCCAAGTTATCCATCTCGTCATGCAGTTGCAATCCAGATTCGACTGCACTGTTCACGGCGCTGTCGAATATGACGTCAGATACAAAATCACGACGCTTTTCGAGAGAGGAAAACTGGTTATTGCTCGCGTCATCTTTCGTAAATGCGTTCCCCTTATCTTGAAATTCGGCAGGGGGAGCTTCTCGCTGATTAGCCACAATCTTGGGACGGAGTGAGGGCCTCTGCAAATGGTGGCCAAAATTGGAAAGGGGCGCAGGTTTTAAATTTATCCTCTTTAGCCCGTCTCGGGTGGACCTTGCAGACCTTCCTCCAGGCGGACCGGGAATCCGTGATCCCTTTCGCAATCGTTCTGGCACAGCTGCCATTCTAAGACAAAACCCATTACTTAACAAGATTTAACAAAAGCTGTACTTGCGAGATGTTTTGCAGTTTAACCTCTGCTCCGAATTACACGGCTGAAGCTCGACTGATTACTGCATGCTACCAATGACGAAGCAAAGGTCAGCACTCGACTGCTTCCATCTGTGGCTGCTCATTCTGCATGTAAACGCTTATTATTTGGTTTCTTTTACTTCAAAAGCACTTACAGGTGCTTAGTTTTCAGGCAACGCTGGTGCAGCGCGAAACTGAAATCGTTCCTCACTGCTGGTTGCAGTTTGAGAACTCTGCTGGAAATCCAATCCAGATTTTTACCTCAAAGCCAGCATCCGTATATCACCTAATTAAAGCTAATTTAACCATTGATTAAAAGTTGGTTCTATCCTACTTTCCATTTTTTAAACAAAATGTTAAGTGGCACCGACAGACCTTGACATTCCCGCGTTACCACTTGGCGATTACCATTTCTGAGATTTGTGCTAGTTTCAAATAACACCATTTGAGAAAATCTGCTGATTTTCAAGCGACTTATTTTTGAGTTGTGCGCTCAGTTTGTCTTAGAAATCGTTTTTGTCTCAAAGTTTTATTGCTCAAAATGAGGACCTTACCTCAGATTTAGAGCAAAAAGATTTTTTTTCACAATGTGCTTATGTTTTAATCTACACAGGTGATACCGTAAATTACAAGCCGATGCAACTCCGCGCCAGTGCAGGTGTACGAGGAATTTCTTGTTTTCTTTTAAACCGCATATATAGACTACATTGGTAAGCGTATTTTCAAAAATAATGATACTCCAGGTAAAAAAATAAAAATGCTGTTTTATCGCAGACAATACCACTACAAAAATGACAAGGTAGGCCGGTTTAGCATCGGAAAACTTGTTTGTGTAGACAGCTAAGTTAATTCATCGGCTCAGCTGAACCTCCAGCTATCCTCTCACAGCCACCTTTCAATTTCACATGCAACCAGAGTATTACTTATTGTTTTATTAAAACTACGTGCACGAGAGCTGTTGTTGTTGTAGTTACTCCGCATCTTCCCTGGGATGGAGGCGCGGCAGGAAACGATGTTCCAAATTCACGTCACAAACCTAACTAAATTGGGCCAGGGGAAAAGAGGCAGCCCATTTCGAACCAGTCATGAACGCAATTTACTGACTGGTAGTGCCACCACCATCATCAAGGCGGACTGGCATTGCTGGGTACCCAAGAGTCGCCACTACGACATGGTTGGGTGAGCAGCTTCACTATTCTAACCCGGTAAAGCGCAGCTCGCTCTTAGTGTCAAAATAAAAAAATATCCTCGCGTGCTGTACAGCGCGTAGGTGGCGGAAAGAAGTCGATTGAACATTGCTATAATTCTCTTCTACTCACGTTGCTGCTAGGGTATAAACCACATCAAACTCGGTTGAGACTTCTTTCTCACTTTTTTTGCATTAGCATATTACACAACAATCGCATCTGCTCAACTCAACTTTTGCAGGGCACTTGTTCAAGAACCAAAAAATTTTGTTCAGTTATGATGTCACACGCATTTATTGATGATAACACAGCCGCCTTTATGAGGAAACAAAACAATGGTGGCCATGCGAAGAAAAAACATTAGCTAGATTCCATTCTTTGCTTGTAACACCAACAATCCCCGTTGGGAGTGATCAAATTTAGAAATAGACTTTTAATACTAATTCTCTTTTGCATGGTAAATGGAGATATGTTTCAGAATCGAAATTACCGAAGTAGCGGGTTTTACTGACGATCACTTAGTCGTATCAAATAATTAATGGTCACAAAAAAATTGGTGATGGCGCTGTTGTAAACTTGCTTCATAATAATCAACAAAAATTTAATGTGACGTTGCTGAACTGAACTCGCGCCTTAGTTCTCACTCTTTCTATTTCGTTTACTTATTTAGTATTTGATAGCTTGAGGTTGGAATACAACTATAGTGCGTTTTGCCTGAAACCGGGCCAGGTTTGCATTTGATTATCTGGCCTTTCGCTCCAAATGCCTAATAAATAACGTTGCAGTGGTTCTGTTATTGTTTTTTTGGAACACGGAATGTCTCGTGCTTAAACAAGCAGTTATTTTCTGTTGCACTAAGTTCAATCAATTTGGTTATATAAAGTAAACCCTCGGTAAATTTTTGTTTTTCCAATTTTATTTATTTGGAATTTATTTTAACTTAGTTTTTGAATTTCAGTTTGTTTGTCTTCAATAAAAGGTTTACTTAGGCTGTTAGGGTGAAGGAAAAGCGATGGCCCAGGAGTTCCTACTGGGCTCTTGTGGACAAGTTTTTGTCGTCTGAAAACTCTGTAACAGGTGTACAGTAGTCTTGTAACCGCTTTCCAAATTGACAATCGCTCACTGTAGGTAAGCCAAGGCTCCACAAGTAGTAATTTTAAATTGTGACCGCTGTTGTCAAAAAAAATCAGTAACAATGTTTGAATTCACATTGGTGGAGCAGCTCGGAGATTACTTTACCAGTTACAACTTTAAAATTATCACCGAAAGTGTTAAAGTCACAGTAAAAATTATCACTGAGTGATTATGTTGAATTGTCAGCAGCGGAGCAGTCGGCGATAATTTTTTGTCGATTTGAGTGATGATTGTGGTGATAATTTCTGAGACAATATATCAAAAAGTATAAATAAGTTACGGCTGAAACTATCACTGGAGAGCAATCTGCAAAAAGTGCTAAATTTTCTTTATGACGTAGCAAAGACAGAAATAGTGAAGCGTCCTGAAAACAGCTCAAGCAACTTAAGTTTACATTAAATGAGTTGGTTTACATTTTCAAAAAGTTTTATCATGGTCAAAATAAATCAGTGCGATTCAGAATAAGACGAAAAATTTGTGGAGGAAGGCAGGAAATAGCCCTGTATGTACGATAAGAGCGGCGCAACTCATGAAGACATAGTATGCAAGGATAAGGCATGGGCAAAAATAGATAAAACCTCGGAAAGGCAATCGGGAGTGCCTCTCATGACTGGGAATTATGGCTAAATAGATATAGCAGCAAAAAGAATTAGGAACAACCAGTTTGTCTGGGGTAAATACAGACCAAGTTGTAAAAGCAACAATGTGACTAGAACAATACAAACTTTTGCAATGGTATGATCCTCATATTCGCCCTATATTTTTTAAATCATATGTATTGCCACTGAAAAATAACAGCAATAACGTTGCTCCATTTCAAAGCGACGCTTACTCTGAAAATTCATGTGAAAAAAAGGAGGTAAAACTGAATCTGAATCTGAAGAAATTCAAGTTTCGTTTAACTACAATACAGAACGTACGCCTCATTCTAATCGTCAAAGAGATGAAAAATCAACTTGTGGAAAGTGCCGTAGCCAAGATGAGGTGTTCAACGAAATCGAAACGTTTCCCACATTGAAGAGCACGAATTCGAAAAAAGTTTCAGCGCGGATGATTTGTGTGGAAAAACTATCGCTGCAGGGTGTAAGATGTTTACGGAGCAAAAAACTGCTTGTTTAAGCACGAAATCACCTATGTCATTTTACAGGCATTAAAGGACGGAAGTATTCTAGTGATTGGATCACAAAAGCATTCTGGTGATTGGATACGTACGAAATTTCTCAATCTATGTTGCAACATCAACAAAATGTGATGCAAACTGAAATGGCACCAACGTTTTTTGGGCTTTAATTTCTTTCTTTTTATTATGTAGCTGTTTACCAGGCATCAAAATAGAACTATATATATCCTAACTCTCTTTGTTATGCTGATAAGCTGTAACCTCACAAACTACACACGTGATGCCTGCAAGTAATAGAGCTTGTGTAAGAGAGATGTTTATGTATCTATGTGCTTATGGTAGACCTGCTTCGGAGTTACCGATACTGACGGCACAATGCATTTCTACAGCAAGCAAGCATGGAAATTACAACAAAGTGCCTTTCCCAAGGAGAAAGCCACTGCCAGATTAACCATCAGGCAAACCATGCAGATGCCGGAGGCCTTGCATTTGATTAAGAAAAATCACTTCTCTTGGATATGACGTAATAAGTACTGTATTTAAATTGATGTTGAGTCTAAATTAAGGTGTTTGCCGCCAAAGTTGACAAATTATCGCTCTGAAAAATAAACACCAACTATAGGCGACGACAAAATAATTTGTGAGGTAACAACTTAACAGATGAACGAAGAGAAGCAAGATATTTTTACTTTAATTCTGTCTGTTTCGCAGACTTATTTTTGTTTCAATTGATGGTGTATTTAGTCTGGTGTTCGGTACTACTTGAAGATGTTTAATGCCTGAGATAATTGTGAAGATACTGCCTGAGGATTATCAAATGGTTTTTCCAAGGAGTAATCTTACTCGTCTCTGTTTCTTTCTGAGCATACTTTTCTACGCTTCCGTTTCGTTGCCAAGATTTTTTTGCAACTTAATCCATAAACAAAAAATGTAAGCAAAACATTGTTTGTTGTTTCAAAAGCAGCCAGCAATTTCTGGCAAAATAGTGGCAATGCCGAGTAACACATTACACACAAACGCTCAGATGCGGAAAATATAGCGTTTAAACGAAGTTAATAGCTCAAAGAACTTTCAATACAGCTACGTTGTTTCTGGCAAAATAGTCACAATACCGGTATAACATGATAAGATACAAAAGTTGAGATACGGTAAAAATACTGATAAAGTGAAGTTGCCAGCTTAAAGAACTATTGACAAAAGTTATTTTAACAGTGTAACAAGACCGAAATAAACCTTCAGGAACGGCAAACATAGTGAAGTTGCCAGCTCAAAGACCCTACGTCGCTGTTGACATATTCCAGAAGGCAATCTCCCATGTATATCGTTTTATCATTGCGGCATGACCCTTTGTCGTTGTTTTAACGACACTTCGTGAATTGCTGTCACCAACACTCAGGTATGATTTATCTTGTTGAGCTACCACTATCGAGAAATCCATGAGAATAACTTTGATTATTTATCGATTTGTCTCAAATAGTTATGCAGAGCTATGGTTTCCATCACGATATTTTCGACGTTTGATAGGATGGCGATAGTGCTGAAAATTCTCCAAGGTGCAACAAGGATGCCATAAGCATTTTCGATCAACAGGCGGGAAGAAAATGCCTATGCCCTATAGTTACAAACTGATTTTTTTTATCTAATTGTGATTTTTGTGTTCAATATCTGTGAGCCAGAATACGGTCTCATGGAATAAGTTTTAAGGGGAAATATTTTGCCATTAACAAGAAAACATGGCTTTGGATCGAATACAGAATGGAAAAGTGCTTGCAGGAAGAATCTTTGTAGTTTCTTCTTCCAAATGTTTACCCATCTGATTTTTGTGTAGTAAGCCACTATCGCAGTTGCTGCCGTATTAGCCAACATTACACATAATAAAGCAAGTTGGCGGTGCGAGCAGCAACTAATCACAAAAACACTCTATAGTTGTGATATAAGCTTCCAGTATTGTTTGGGCAACGGATACAAACATGTTGGCCATCAAGCGCACCAACTACTTTTCTTCAAAATGGCACAAGTACATCTCTTCAAAAGTGGTGGATGTCATTTCTCTTCAAAATGTTTAAAAATAACAAACCAGTCAACTGAATGACGCATATTTGCATAGATGGAAGCAAGAGCATCGCAAATCGCTCTACAAGTCTCCAGAATTATTTTGGACATAATTTGTCATCGAATTCTATATTGAAAATTTTATAAATGTGTGACTTTCCTGTTGCTAAGTGACGAAACGACAATGAAAGCCTTTGTTCTGGTGAAATTGGTTTTCTGTAGCTAGCTGTTTTGGTTACGCGAGGAGTAAGTAACTATAACCGCCAGGCACTCGTCCTCGCTGCTCAAACTGTCACTTTGCAAGTTGTACGCTAAACCTTGCTGAAAATCTTTCAATTGCATTAATCTAACTTGAAAATATCCAAGCGAATCCACTAGAGATAATTTCAAAATGACAATCTATTCTAGGGGACAATTGAAAATTACCACCAGCAAAGATAAAACCCGCTTCACTAGTGATAATTTTAGCAAAAACAAATTGTCACCGAGCAAATTATCACTGTCAGTGAAAATTACCACAGGTGGAGCAGCGCATTTCCCGTGTAAAAAGCCTGGTCCTCCAGTGGGAATATTTGCAAAAATATATTGTCGGTGTGAAAGTTACTGCTGTTAGTGAGAATTAAAAATTGCGGTTGGTCGAGCCTTAGCTTTAAGCAATTATCAATTTTTTGGTGCTATAAGTATTACGTGATCATTCCTATGCAGACCCAGCGAAAAAACAGCCAATCCGTTAAAATTTGTACTATTTTTTTCTTCGATTTGTACAAAATATGAGACGAGAGCTGCCAATTTCTTGCAAGTACGAGACTTCTTGATTTTGCAAGCTGTGTACAGTTTGTTAAACAAGATTTGTACATCTAACACTCTGTTTGAGATAACTTAAATTAGCTGCATCTTGTTTCTTCCCCCTTAATCTTGTATCAAGTGCATTTGTTTTCACTTAGGCAAGTCGTAAGTTGAAGATGTCAAAACCGCAAGTATTGCTCGTGCATTAAAGAAAAACAAAGAAATTGTAGCCAGATATCAACTTACAGTGTGTGCGAGTAAAAATTAAAACCAATTTTAAACTTTATTTAGTGTGTTTCAAGAGTCAACAAAACAGGATTGAAATGAGTCTAAAAAAAGGAGTCAGAACGCCGAGCATCCAGTAAAGAAAGTATAAAAATGGCACAACAGGTAAATGACAATTTGTAAGATCCATACTTGCTTTCTATAGAAATACTGACAGCCGCAGCAACGGGGATATTTCTTCACTCATTAAAATGCACTGTATTTTGTGTCAAGAGCGCCCTGCTAATACTGCAAGTTGATTGCAGCCTCATGGGAGGTCGACTCATCGGGTTACCTCTGCACTTCATGCAGAAAACTGAGGGCTTCACATTTTCTTCTGAATTCTTCATAAAACTGCATTTATTCATGAGCATATTTCTTAGACAATTCCTTTTATTGATTGAAAACCTTCTTGAGTATTTTTTAATTTTTTTTTGGTATTATTTATTAGGTTTCAATGCTTATGAATGCAAAATACTCACTCATTTACTTACTGGTCGAGCATTTTCAACACGGATTCGACTTTCTCCAGAGCTTTCTTCTCGCTTTGTTGCAGCAATTCAATCAGTTCAATCTGTTTGGCGCACGCCTGACGAAGACTAGTCGCTTCAGCAATGTACTTCGCTGCTGTATCGTGCTCCTCCATCAGTTTATCTGAAAAGTAACACTATTCAAAAGTAAGCAGAAAGCCAAAACAGAGCTTCATTTTCGGATATACCTTCGTTCGTAAGTAGTTTATTCTTGGTTGGTTGGTTTGCTCCCCTCTTCCTTGGGACAGAAGTACGGCGTAAACGGCAATCCAGGTTTCGGCCGTCAACCTAACTAAATTAGGCCAGGGGAAAAGAAGATTATTTCGAACCAGCCATGAATGTAAATTACTGACTGGTAGCCCCACCACCAACAAGGCGAACTGCCATTGGTGGGTACCCAAGAGACCCCTCTTATGGCATGCTGGGTGAGCAGCTTCACAATTCTAATCCGGTGATGCACGATAATTCTTGGTCGCTTTCATCATCAATACAACTTCTTTTTATTCCCGCTTACCAATGCAGTATTTGCGTAGTTCGTAACAAAACTTAAAGATATTTTTGTTGATCCTTCCATCTACTCGACACGCATCGTGCTCCGGCATTCCCTAATCTTTTCACTGCATAGCCGTTGTCAGACAATCGAAGGTTTTAACTAAGTAGCTCTCAGTGCAGTTTGTGGTACTCTTTATTTCAAGATGCAGACGAACAGAACTGAAACGACTTAACATCTCACCTTGCAAGGAAAGGATTTCGGTTTTAACTTCTTGCACTGTTTGCTCAGCTTTGCTTAACTGTGCTTGCAATGTCGCACATTTCTCTTCCTTCTCCAAAGACGCTGACTGTGAAGTCTCGAGTTTAGATCTCAGTGAAGGCAGGGATCGCGCACTTTCACGAGCAGCATTTAACTCGCCTGAAAAAGTTACAATTGCTATTTTGGAAACAGAAAAATACGAATAGTCAACACGAGATATTGGGCATTTGGGGTTTCAAAGCATTTATGCCGCTTGCGTCGCACATGCGAGTGGAAAACAGCATCTAAAAATTGAATGCCCGCTTACAAACCGAAACTGCATCAGGAAAAACATATGAATTACGGTGAGCATGCACCTCTTTACTGAAAATTCTAGTTTAAACCGGTATGCAAAGCTAGAGTGAAGTGTCTTGCTGTTTACACCGCTGGTTTCACCCTTTTAGCTACACTCGACACTAATCCTTCGAGACACTGAACCACTGGCACTGTAGTAAACCACCAATGTAGTGGCAGAAATACAATTATGGTACAAAATACAGTAGAGACGACCTCTCGTAACAGCCGCAATTAGAGTAGCTGGTGGTCAGCCTTATTGTACGTTAACTGTAAGGCAGCAGCTGTGAGGATTGAAACAACAAACCAGATCACAAGTACTAAATAAGCAGAATCCAGCAAAAGAGAAAGTGCATGACCACGAAGCAGGAGTGCACTGCACTGTCTCATTGCTAACAGTTCGGTGTTGCCCGGCCGCTTCTTCGAAATAAAAGCAGGGCGAAACACCATACAACCTCACAAGCAAAGCAACTCTCCACGGCTAGAACCAGAAGATAACGATTCTCGTTGTGACAAAATTCCACATATATCATGTAAGCAAAAAGAAAGTAATACGCGGAAATTCGCGGAATGTCTTTCATCGAATTGGATTCTACCAAACAGGCAAATTCCCAGGGCGGACTAGCGTTTTGGGTAAAGCTACAGTTAGGAATAGGATTGATTAGGGTTTGGTACAGCGTTAGAGCTAGGAATACGATTCGTGAAACTTCAGCCTTTTAGTAGTATCCCCGCTAGCGTGGACTGGAGACCGGAGAATTTCTAGATTGTTTTGTTCTATTGAAAACATGCTCGCCATTGCTCTCGCTTTTGGACGAAATGAAAACAATGTTTTAAATTACGCTCGTCGAGTGTGGGTGTATGCTCGTCAACACCTGTTGCAAATAATAACGACTTTTAGTTAGAGAAGGCCTTGCTTGTACGAAAACTTGATATATTCACCGTAAAACCGTAATATCCATCACATCACAACACTGCTAAACTTAGACAAAATTCCATTTATCTAATAATTGCATCTATATTGCATGGATCTGATAAATTCTACACCCCACCAATGCCTCGATTCAAGCAGAAAAAATAACTACGAAGAACCCGCGTCTAACTTCTCTTAATTTTAGTGAAGTGCGAAACGGTTATAACTAACAATATATATATAGCTAGGTTTGCCACTAAAAACTGTATTTACTAACCTTTTGTACTTTCATGTTTAAAGCCATTTCTATTTTGATGTGCTGCTAACATAACTTCTTGTTGCGCTTGCAATTATGCTAATGTTAAAAACTATCTTCATAAAACGCCTTTGGCCATTGTAAAGCAAAAAACGCTTTTTTTCTGTTTATAAACTTAACGGTAACCTCTAAACTAAAACTATCAGCATACGCGTCTGGCTAAGCGTTTGCAAAACACGGAAATGCTACGTACGTCCGCTTCATATAAAATGGGTGAACTAAAGACAGTGATGCGAGACAAAAGCGCAGTGAGGCAGAACAAGCATTTAAAATATTTTTGTAAAAACCCCTTTTCGCCCAGCGCATCGCATAGCAGTTGCGCTAAAAAAAGCGTGGGCAAAATCTTGCAGAGGGGAATAAATAAATTGTATAACTCCCACATGGAAAAAACTTAATTGACTGTGCGTTTTGTGACAGTTTGGATACGATATTCTCGATTTTCTAGGGTCTCGGGCGCCAATAGTTCTATAATTTCTATTCTCAACATATTACGGATGTACTTTAGCTTGGTAAACGTTTTCATGACAGTTCACAACAAATCGCAAGTCGCGCTGCATTTCTACAATAACTAGCTGTTTTAACTCTCCTCACCTCTCCAGGTCTACGCTCAACGCTGGTCCTGTTAGAGACATTCGAATGATATGCTCACAAGCACACTTCACTTGGTAATAAACACAAATAGTTGTTATCTATTATAAACTGCACGTTAAAGCATTGCCAACTTAAAACAATTCGTTTTCCTCGGCTCAACGTATCGACCTCTAAACAGCTTAATATCAATATTTGTTGTGAGAAACTAATGGAAGCAAGACGCAATTATGGGAATGAGAGCAGAGAGCCTAAGCTTCTCCCCATAATATGTGAAAACTTTTCTTGGTTCAGGAATTAGTTTTTTGCACTTGGAAGAACTTTTCAAAAAACCTCAACCTTGCATGACATGATATCGCACAAGTGTTAAGCATATGTTTGCTCGCTGATACACTGGTGACACTGCAAAGCTTGTAAGACCTTTCCAGACTACAAACTGCTTTCAAGTGAAATTGTACTTGCTTACCAGCAAAATAAATAAACTGTGTCCTCTTTGCCAACCAAAAAAACCCAAAATAAGCTGACAGAGTGAATTACCAATATTTCCTGAATCAAAAGAAAAGTGGTCAATGACGTTGATATGCACAACGTCAAAATTACTTCATCTTAGGACAGGCATTCACACAAACATGTGTTATTTAGTTAATACACTACATTTAAAGTATTAACTTAAATATTTTAGGTTTTCAGCGGCTACTGTGGTGCAGCTCTGATTTTTTGACCACATGCATCTCGGTTTAGGGCAATTTATTCGTCAACAAGGAAACAAAAATTTGCACATTCGTTAGCTAAGCAAATGCAGGTGGTGCGCGACAGACATACATCGCATCAGCAACAAACAACTTCGTGCAGCAACGGGCAATGACATAACGCGTTGTTTTTCAACTTAGTCAAGCTGCGATAGAAAGTTTAACTTAAATATATGCACTTCATTGCTTTGGTTGACACCCTTTTATCTCGAAAAATAATGACCTGCTGAGTGGCAATGCTTCTGTGACTATATCAAACCCATATGTGAAATCCATTAACTTTGCAGTAACGCGCAGTAGGTTTCAAATATTTTTAAATATAAGAAGAACTGTAAACGAAATGGCGTCCCTAATTTGCTCAGAGGAAATGCTTCGCGATCACAAATGCATCACATTGCCGAGTTAAACTTGGGCAAACCCAAAACCTAAGCCAAAAGTTTTCACCCACTTAAGCCAACCCTGTTCGCCAGGTTTTACGACAATCAGAAAACCGCATCCTTTCAAAAACTTATCCTTTCTTCCATCCCCTTAAAATATGCAGTGTTTACCTTGTAACACAGAGTTTTCCTCTTTGAGCAATGTTACTTGTCTCTTTTCTTCACGAAGTTCGTCTAAAAGTTTAAAATCATTAAATGAACTCCACATTCCATAATATTGAAAAACCTACCTTTCATTTTTTTTAATTTTGCTCTGAAGATGATGAAACCTTCAGAAGCAACGATCGAAGTGTCTGCAACAAAATAATATTAAAAGTGAAAATCAATCAATTCGGGGCACCACATATCAAGCTACTTCTTTTTTAACTTTCACAGAATGCAATAGAGATCAATTTTAGGTAAAACAAGCAAAGCGATCCAATCTTGCAACGAACGACTATGGACGTCCAAACGCAACTTATTTTTTAGCTGCCGTGGCCGGGCGGGATGTGTTTCGCATTTTGGAACGAAAGGCCCGGTGATCGAAACTCCTTGCATCGTATTACATATTCAAAATCTAGTTCGAAATGCATCGAAATTTATACAAAACCAGCACGCCTAAACCTGCAAAACGACAGAAAAAAAATATAATACCAACTAGCTTTTTCAACATCAAACAATAAGGCTTTATTTAATCATTTAAGATGATGGGACTCGTGGTCTGCCCAAGTTGAAAGTTGATACCCAGGTAAACGAAAACGACATCATAGTTTATCACGACTAGTAACGAATCACGAAGAGCATGGTAATGCTCGGCAACAAAGCATCACCCCTTGGCCAGTTTTAGTGCTCACCGCGTTTCATGTCTGATCTTGTTCTTGTACTACAATATTATCTTACCGGCTAGTATGCTGTCGTCATCCTTTTCATCAGCCGCATTACACATCGCAAGCACATTTTCTGCTTCAT
Organism: Trididemnum clinides; assembly: GCA_963675345.1. Lineage (NCBI taxonomy): Eukaryota > Metazoa > Chordata > Ascidiacea > Aplousobranchia > Didemnidae > Trididemnum > Trididemnum clinides. Next base: position 34,792,372 of record OY776285.1, on the reverse strand, counting down.
ACACAACAGCTCGCATCTTCTCTTCTCGTTCCATTAAATTCTCACGTTCGCTTAATGCGGCGCATAATTCTCTGCAAGCAATATAGAGAAAATAAGCAACAGCAAAGCTTCTGTCGATTTTACGTCTTTTTTCCCGTGATTCACAGGCTCAGACGTGATGATTTAGTACATGTCTATCACCACACACTCGCTTTCGAACCAGACTTTTTGTTGAAGCAATGTAACACTTCAAATTCCGGATGCCCTTCCTGACAAATAACAGTGGTGTTTTTATGGAATTTTGAACTTCAAACCCTATGGTTCCAAAGCTCGCAACAATACCACTTTACCACGGCGGCTACGTAGTCTTCTCAATTGCAATAGCGTTCGATCACAACGAACTACGACGCAGCAATTAAGGATCAGTTTTTTACAAGCTTGTCTTTTTTACAAATTGTCCCTTTAGTTTTTAGCATAAAAAACAACATGTTAGTAGTTCATCCGTTTGGAAGTGAGGAAAAGACGTTTCAATCGTTTTCAGAAACATTTTGTCTCAAATCGTACAAATCTTTTGATTAAGTCAAATAAAAATGTTATGAAGCAACATTCTTACATCTTACCTGTTTGTTTCGTTCAACGTAGTCACTTGCTTTTCTCGTTCTTCACGAAACATCTGAAATTTTTTCTCTACTTCATGCAGCTGATTTTCGATCGCTTTTTTCTCTCCTCGAACGCGAACCACCTCTGCTCCCGTCGCATCGAGCTTATCTATAAAATCAATCGTTAACATGTAGTGTTGCAATGCAAAGTTCTATCTAAAGCAGCAGCACATCTCCGTTTCCATTAGCATGATGTTTGAGCGCAATCAGAAGCACGCTTTATTTGATTACGTCGTCTTACATCGTGCTCAAAGTCTTCAGCCTTCTGTTTGGGAGCGAAGATTTCGTTTAAGAATTCCGTAGGTCGTTTTCGACAAATACAAAAGGCTATTAGGTAGGGTTTCAAACCCATACTATGCATTCTAAAACCTCCAAACTTTCACTATGCCGCAGAGACTGATATTTGAAAAAGAACACCGCGAAAGAATGGAATGTCAAAAAACTTTCAATGCTACCGATAAAGTGTATGTCTAACCGGCTGTTTTTGTACAGTATCTCACGTTTTTTCTTGTCACTAATGGTGACATATAGGAAAGGTTTTGAAACTCGACCTATGTGTTCGTGAGTTCACAACTTACTCTGCAAAATGAAACTACACAAAAATAGTCGATCACGCAACAATCTATTTATTCAGCACATGTACCCAATAAATCCGGTTATCCTTTATAATACAAATTTACAAAGTTAAAGTAAAAAAACCTAATCAACTTTCCAATAAAGGTACAAAATAATTCTAAAGCTAGCCTATATGTCAGGGGTGGCCAAACTGCGGCTCTTCAAGTCCTTGACTGCGGCTCTTTTGACTCATGTTGTATTTGGGTACAATGATGTAGTGTATGGGTGTGTAACCTGCTGTGCGACACGCTGAGTTTCGGAGCCAGTGGAAGGATCCAAATGCGTAATTTCGTGATTAGAAAATGGTCTCTCCAAAAAAAAAAGGTCATCACCCTCAATCTGGACGGAAAATGCGTCGATTCAAAAAAACTGAGAATTGTGTAGCGGCTCTTTCAATGTTGGCCTCCGTCGTTTTTGGCTCTTTATCACAGCAGGTGTGGCCGCCATTGCTATATGCCACAAGCAGCAGTTTAACATGCTACAACTCATATCGTGGAAAGGAATGTTACCTTGCATTCGCATTACACTCGAGTCGGATCGTATCAATGAGGTAAATGTTTACCACTGTCCACTGATCATCTGCTTTACGGGAAGCGATGCAAAGCCAGATCATATCAACAAAACAAAGGTAGCTTTGCGTAATTAAAAAAAGATCACATGTTTGCTTCATCTTTACAAAAAAGGATTCAAAATTATGTACACAACTGACAGTTAAAATTAAACAAAAATGCAACACTGGACTATTTGGGTAGATCTAACCATTATCTATCTGAACGCAATTTTTGTCATTTTTTAGCTGCGACGTTTTCTCTTTTAGCAGAAGGGTATTTCTAAACCACGACCAAGTAACCTTTGCTCAGATACACAAAAACCACACTATCAGATATTAAACCAAATTACAGTTCAACTCCAACCAAACGTTAAAAGCATTGTTAAGGCATTTTAAAGAAGTTGAATTACAACAAGGCAAAAAGCACAAGCTGCACTGAGTGTTGATATTGGCTTATTCACTTACAGTAAACAGAATAAGAACTGACGTACAGGAAAACGCCTCAAGGGAATATTTAGCTCTATGCGAATAAGTAGCAACTCTTGGTTAATATTAAAAACACTTTGCCAACGATCTGAAGTGAGCTTCACACCCTAACGAATATTCTTCCTGAAGGAGTTATACCTAATAGTTAGCATAACAGCATTTATCATTTCTCCCATCATCTTCCCAGACCAATATACATGTACCTTCCCTCATACCTTATTTTTTCTTTAGCTTTCCTTATCAATACGCCTTTAACCTATCTGGGACAACTGATCAGTCAGATATCGGTTCCCAAAGACGAAAACTTTAGTGACTACTCAAAACGTGCCCAGACATAATGACGACCCCGCAAACAAGAACCACACACGGAAAACGAGCCCGTGTAACCACGACCATCGCTAACAAGATAAAGTTGAAACCAATAACTCACCTTGCATTGTTTTCAAATCGCATTTCAAACTTGCTATTTTATTTTGATATTCTTGCTGCACGTTCAAATTGAAATCCACTGTGCTCATATTTGTAACTTCGCTTGCACTCATTCTTTCACGGGATGAGGGAAATTCCAGAAAATTCTCTACGGTTCATATATTGCAATTACCTTTTTCAAAGTAAAAAAACTTACATCAGGTGTAAGTCAAAGACTCGCTGGCTAATCAGAGTCTGATGTAAAGTATAAGACTCGTGGTAAATGTGCACCACATCAGCAATGTAAAATTTTATTCGAAAGCCATTAGATGAAAACATTACTTTGGCAGTTTAATTTAAACTATATTGGAGTTATTACTTCAAATCTAGAGTTGCTGCTGTATTAATTTCGACTTAGTTCACTTGATGTCGTACCCTTGCGCTGCCAAAAAAAAAACTTTTTTCCGAAAATCAGATCAGTTGCCTACTCTGTATGAAGTTTACCACATTTATGGTTTTGTTTCTTATCAGACTGACAACTACAACATTGTGGCAACGACATATATTTGTCAAAATTGCTGGTAATTGTTTTCTTGCTAATTTACTAGTTATGCAGCTCCACGGTAAAGATCTACTTATCTGACTGAAAACTACGCGCTGCAACAGTAGTAAAGGTAGACATACTGCATCCGCAACGTATAACCTTGTACAATACCGGGAAATGATCTACAACAACACTGCGTGCTTGCAATACCCAGGCTGCAACCTATAAAGCTGAAAAAAGCTATTTACTAAGTAATAAATCAATTATTATTCATAAAAAACCACGACTACTGACACCAGTTGCCATACGCCAGGCTTTTCGTTTTCTAATGGCTTATTCTGTCTATTTGCAAGCGATCTCATTTGGTACATTAAAACCATCTGCCAGCCAAAAAGCATTTTGCTTTCTTTTTTAACCTTGCCCTGCTCTGTGCAAAAGGTGAAAGCGCTCGTGCAACTAGCGGGACAAATAGGTTATATAAAGCGATCTACATTGCTCGCTCAATACATATAGATTTTCTTACACGGAGCGCTTCTGCTAAGTTGCTAAATTGCTCGATGAAAGAAGGCTTAAAATGCCTATTTCTTCCATCAGCTGGTTTTAATAGGCTGAGACATTTTTTGCGATATTTTTCAGTCAACCACGTCAGAGGTTTCTAATAGGGTGCATTACGACCTCAATCAAATTATTTTTCACATCAAGTTTTAAATAAAAAAGCCATCGCCTAACGAGATATTTTTGCTCACCACGTCTGATGATACTTCCCGAGTTTTAAATCTCGAACGATCTACTTTTATACCACACAGTAATACTGCAAAATTATTATAGCTGTCAGGACCTTACCAACACAATATCGATTCTAAGACCTAGCAAAGATCATATTTTTCAGGTAGTTGACCCTTTCACGGTCGCATTTGGTAAGACTGCCAAGCCATCCAAACAACAATAAATTATGAATTTTATAAAATGCTAAAACTTCAAAGTTCTAAATATGGTGATGCCTTACCAGCATTCTCAACTTCCCTCGATCCACACAGCATCTCATATGCCAACCATCCACAGGTCTCCCACACAAAATCAAATCTGCACTAGCATATTGTAGGCTAGTCCATCCACAATGTTTCCCGCATAAAGTCCAAATATGTCCTTCTGCGCAAATTTAGATCATGCCATCGATCCATTGCTGCATTACTGCATAAACCTCATATAAGTGCAACGGTCTCGACCTACATTACATGGGCACTTCAGATTTCTCAACCGCATTACGCTAGAATCACCATGCAGAAAAACATATGAGTATAATGTCAGCCTATTACAGTCAGCAAAATACAAAATAACACGGGACAAGGTTATTTGTTGTTGTTGTTGATTACCCAACCCCTTCCGAGGGATGGGGGCATGGCGGAAGACCATGCAGCCCCAGAAGCCGGGCAACTCCCCAGGGTCTGGACCAGAGGTCATAGAGAGACAGTGAGTCGCCAAAGAGTGAGCGGCGCAAAGAGTCCGTAGCTGGACAGTGCAGAATGAGATGAGAGGTGTCCTGGGACGAGTGTCCACAGGCGCTGCAAGAAGAATTCTCGATTCTGCCAATCCCAGAGAGATAGGAACCTAAAAGAAGGCTGTGTCCATTGCAGCAAAGACGAGAAAGAACACAGCGAGCATGACGAGGGAACAAAGTTTCTCAGTGGAAATTGAGGGAACCTGTGTGTCAAAATACTTTGAAGAGACAGTACGCCTCCAGTCCAAGAAAAGACGAGAGTGGATACGAGAGGTAAGAGGTGAGAGACTACAGGGGATCGCGGAGGGCACAAGCAGCGCTCCCCGTCTGGCAAGCTCATCGGCTGTGTCGTTCCCTGGGAGAAACGAGTGTCCGGGGACCCATTGTAGCCTGATAGAACAGGAGGAGAGAGAAGACAGTTCCTGCCAGATCTGCCACAGAGTTTGAGATAACAGGAAAGGTGGAGGAGAGGACAGGGTGGCGAGGACAGAGCGAGAGTCAGACAGGAGAAGAAGAGAAGAAAAATGGCAGACTTTATGGTGTTGCAGAGACCAGCAAAGAGCGTGCTGAATGGCACAGGCTTCAGCGGAAAAACTTGAACATACTGGGCCTGCCGAAAAGGAAAGAGTGGCCTCAGTGCCACAGAGACAGCAGTTGGCAAGAACGCTGGAGCTGCCCTTGCCAAAAGGAAAAGGAACAGAGCCGTCTGTCCAGAGTACCAGATCGTGAGGGGGAAGAGAGTAAAGGTGGGCGAGAGCCGCACCTTGGCAAGAGAGAGGGGGATTAGAGCGAGACCATGGAGAGGAAAGGGTGAACTCCACGGTGAAGGAAGGCAGATTCCAAGGAGGACAGGGAGGGCAAGCAAGAAGAGCCTCCCTAGAACAAGTAGAAGGAAGCATGAGCAGGTGAGTGGACGCAAGAGCTCTCCAGGACGATCTGCAGAGTCTTGGTTTCACTCCAAGTCTGGCCAAACCTGAAATAGGAAAGGAGGTTGGGAGATGAAGAGCCCGCTCATAAGATAAAAGAGTGAAATCAGTCAGGGTGACTCGTAGGAGAGGTAAAGAAGCCTTGGAGAGAAAAAAAGGGATAGGGGAGGACGAGAGGCAGCCGGTGATGGCGTGACTGGCCACTCGATGGAGGCGTTTCAATTTGGTAAGATTGGTAGCGCTTAGGAAAGGAAACCATCCGGGTGAAGCATAAGTGAAAAGGGACCGAAGAAAAGCTTTATACAGAAAAGAGAGGGACTCCTTAGAGGGGCCCCATGAGGAAGCAGAGATACAGCATAAGGCCTTGAGACGTGGAAAAAACTTGGCCTTCAGCGAAGATACATGCTTAGAAAAGGAAAGTGTGCAGTCGAAGGTAACCCCAAGAAAAGTTGGAGTGGGATTAAAATGGAGGCGGGAGCCAAGTAGGAGGAGGTTGGGCTGGAGGTTAGCCTGGTGGGGATCCACTGAGAAGAAGGAGGCCTCACATTTGCTCAGATTGAGAGGAAGACACCAGTACTCACACCAGCGCTTCAATCAAAACAGAGCTCCTTGTATGGCCTCCACCGCAGTGGAGACCGAGGGAAAGGAGGACCAAATGGCCAGATCGTCAGCGTAAAGAGAACAGCTGACGGAAGAAGGCAGAGAGGCAAGGAAATCATTAATGAAGAGAGAAAAGTACAGAGTCAAGAACGGATCCTTGCGGAACACCTCGACGGACTCGAAAGGAACGGCTTTTGTGATTTTGAAAGACCACAGAAGCGCGCCTATCAGAGAGGAAAGATTGAGTCCAATGAGCAAAGCAAGGAGGGAGGCCAGCCAAAATAAGTTTGTGGAAAAGGGCGGGATGCCAGACAGAGTCAAAAGCTTTAGAGAAATCAATAGTAGACAGGATCATCTGAGAGCCCGGCCTGGGTTTGTTAAACCCATCCGAAATGGACTGATAAAGGTACAGAATTTGATCAAGTGTAGACCGTCCAGGGCGGAAACCGGCCTGGCGGGGAGAGAGAATGGAATTAGACTCCAGAAAGAAAAGTAGACGGGATAGTATGATGCGTTCAAAAAGCTTTTATACGCAGGAGGTGAGAGAGATAGGCCAGAAGGAAGCAGGAGAGTTAAAAGGTTTTCCCATCTTATGCATGGGAATAATAGAAGATGTCTTCCAGATAGAAGGAAAGGAATGTGAAGACCAAGAAAGATTGAAGATGCAAAGAAGAAAATCCATGCCAGAGCGAGGAAGATGCTTTAGCATGGGATATGCAACTTTGTCTGGACCAGTGGCAGTGGATGAGGAGAGGTTGGAGGCAGCCGCAAGAAATTCAGCGGGAGAGAAGGGAGAGCAAAAGGACGAGTGAGACTCCACAGAGCACGTGGCTCAGCGGAGCTCAGTGAGGTAGCCTCTGGCTCTGCTACGCAGGGCCTTTGGCTGAGAAACGGAAAAGTGGGATCTCAGGTAAGCGGCATAAACCGAAGTCGATTCCCTGGGAGAAGAACAGTTAGGAAAGTTAGGAGAGGTGGAAGACGAGGAAGGAGAGCCAGCGATAGAGCAAACAAGAGAGTGCACAGATTTAGGATTAGATTTAGGTGAAAGAGAAGTGCAGGTCGTCTGCCATGCCTCCGCCTTGGCTTTGGCAATGACTGACGAGGCACGTCGAGAAGCGGAGATGTAAGCCTGGCGATCTTCATCACTTCTGTGAGCAGTAGCGAAAGCCCTGCGTTTTTCACTAACCGCTTCTTCCACCTCAGCAGACCACCAGGCTTAAGGAGGGCGTTTGATGCGACCGAAAGGAATGGAAGATTTGGCCACATTCAAAGTCAAAGAGGTAAAGAAAGCAGCAGCAGAGGAAAGAGAAAGAGACGAGTATTCCTCTGCTGAAAGACAGTGAGAGTCAAAGTAAGAGGCAAAGCCATCCCAGCGAGCTTTCTGAAAATTGAAGGAAGGGGGATGCTCGTTGGGGCGAAAGACCGGAGAGAGAGGGATAGATAGAAGAATTGGTAGATGGTCAGAACCCAGGTCCTGAAGCACCTCCCAGGAGCAAGAAAAAGCAAGAGTAGGAGCAAAGGAGATGTCAGGAGAGAAGCGACTGCCAGAGGAGCGATGGAGAAGAGTGGGTGTGTCAGGGTCATTAAGGGGGAGGAGGTCTGAGGAGATGACCCAGTCAAAGACTTCCTCCCTGCAGGGGTCCGAAGTACCGCTTGAGTCCCAAAGCGGGTGATGGCAATTGAAGTCCCCCAGAATGAAGAAATTTCTGGAGGAGAAAAGAATGGAGGGAGAGAAGGAATCGGTTCTGCCATCCGTTGGGGAGGAGCAAATAGGGGGGGCATACACATTAAGAAATAACACTGAGGAGGATTTGTTTAGAGAGATGTTGACCCCTACATAATCAGAGTAGGGATCGAGCGAAGAAAGAGAGGTGGTAGAAAGTTCAGAAAAGGATAGGCCCTGTCTGACGAAAATGACAACGCCGCCACTGGCATGCGTGGCATCACAAGAGAGAATGCCAGACCGGGAGTGGGTGCGACCAGAACGCAGAACAGAGAATCCAGGAATCCGGAAAGAGGAAGATGAGTTAAGATTGGATTCCTGAATGCAGATAAGGTCGACAGAATGGGATGAGAGAAAGTGAAGTAGTTCAGTGCTCCTGGCACAAAGACCTCCAGCATTCCATTGAAGAACCCTGAGGGAGTCAGGGGGAGGAGAGGAGGCAGGAGGTGCAGAAGTATAGCCAGGAGCAAGGGACGGTGGTGGGAGGGCAGGGGAAGGAGATGTAAGATGGGCAGATGGGGGATAAGAAGTTTGGAGACGAGGGTGGGGCAAGAGTGCAGCATTAGCAGATGGGGGGGCCGGATTCCACAGTGGAGGTATACGTGTCGGAGGAGTCTGAGGAGGGGGGAGTCACAGTGTTACAGCAGGGGGGGCAGCTCCAAGAGTGAGAGCTGCCAAGAGCTCTGAAATTAGATAAGGAAAGTTGTGAGCACCTTAGATGAGCCCATTTGGAGCATGTGCAGCATTGCACTGACTTGCCCCGCCAGGTCACATTTCCAGTGCATACGGAGCAAGGGAAGATGGGGCCATGGTTTGGATGAACGTTATCGCTCATCAGGAGAAGAAGAATGAGGAGACAAAGGAGGGCAAGAGTAGGGCAGGAGAGAAGAGAAAGTGAGAACAGGCAACCGATTTTAAAGATGCTGTGTGCTGCCGTTCTGCGATTGTTCAGGGGGCAGCATAGCAAAAAAATGAATGGGGAGTGCCCGGGGTAACTGGGACCCTTGGGAAAGCCAACAGCCATTTCGACCCAACCCAAACGGGGCCGGGGACCGCACCACCACGTTGAGGCGGCTGTTGATTGGTGCAGACAAGGTTATTTTGGGCTACTGATCCTCATCAACAGTAAACTGTTCATGCTTTTTACTAGTAACGTGAAACAAAGTTGTCCCGTGTTGTTATTTTGTGTTAAACTGGCTGTAATAGGCTGACATTATACTCATATGTTTTTCTGCATGGTGATTCTAGCGTAATGCGGTTGAGAAATCTGAAGTGCCCATGTAATGTAGGTCGAAACTGTTGCACTTATATGAGGCTTATGCAGTAATGCAGCAATGGATCGATGGCATGATCTAAATTTGCGCAGAAGGACATATTTGGACTTTATGCGGGAAACATTGTGGATGGACTAGCCTACAATATGCTAGTGCAGATTTGATTTTGTGTGGGAGACCTGTGGATGGTTGGCATACGAGATGCTGTGTGGATCGAGGGAAGTTGAGAATGCTGGTGAGGCATCACCATATTTAGAAACAATAAATTGATCCTCGTATAATGGCCTTTCACAGAGGGCTTTACATTTCACAAGCTTAAGCTATACAAAAACAATTCGTTAACACACTTCTGATTCCAGGATACTACAAGCAATCCAACAGTGATTTCGCCTGCAGTGAATTAGTACAACAAAATCAATTTACCGTACGATTCCACATTGTTACCTTGACTTCAAGTACAGCAAGTATTCTCTTTGTCAGCCAACCTTCCTCTGCTTATTCCTTAACCTCTGCAAAAGCAATGATTTTATAGTGAACCTACAGTTTTACTCACAAACATAAAGTACGTTTTTTAAACCATTAATTACCTGCATTTGCGTCAGGCTTGGACAAGCTTTCAAACAGAATGTTTTTTCCAAAAGAATATCAATGCAGTTTAAAAGAAACTTTGAACTCATTTCTATTTGATTTAAAATCAGGTAACACTTTCACCGCATGGTAGTGAGTAAACGGATAAAGCTTACCCATTCAACTAAAATCAAATTCATCTCAATAAGCTTTATCATAAATAGGCATTTATATGTATGTACTGGTATTTCATTTGGTTTCGTGGCACAGTCTCCATCAAACTTTTCAGATATATTCTCACACAAAATCACTTTCCACTAGGCTGCTACACATTTCTGCAATAAACAAAGAGTGTGATCGCAATAATGAGACGAATCAGAAAAGTATTTTTAAATTGTGGGTCCAGTTAAACCATCAATATAATTGCATTGCGCTATTATCAAAGGGTAACATATTTATACCATAAGGTTTTTGATAGCACTGCTACAAAATTTTGGCATAACACTCTACGATAATATCACACCAGCCTAAAAGAAGTTTGCGCCACAACATAAAAATTAAATTTGATTAAGCGAAAGCAGAATACAAGATATATTGTGCTAGTGAACACAAAAGCCACACAACATATTAACACCACAAGCAACGTCATACAGCATTAAACTTCATTAAATCTAAAAAAGCAATCAGTGACACTATGGTATGTACAATAACAGCGCCTATATTAAGACTGTTACAGAACGAGGATTGTCAGAGTCAAGTTCTCATATGTCAAAACTGTTACTAGCATGTTGTTTCTTCCAGGCGCTTAAATACCTTTGCATAGTAAATTTTACCTTTCATAGAAAATGACAAAACAATGACAACCCATTCAAGTTAATGAATGGTAAATAGAAAGTTGAAAAGATTGTAAACTCCCTTGCAGTTTTACAGTCAACAGTCACAAGCACATTTTGTTGCCATTGGCGAAAGACTAATATTATAATATACACAGACTTAAAGGCAAAATACCAGTTCTGTTTGGCTTGATTAGCTGAGAGTCTTTTGATCACAAGCTTTATGCTTGCTTTATCAGCCCACGCCACTAAAGTAATACAACCCTGTTTGAAACCAGTGGCATGCAGAGGCCTGGTGATGCCCGTGGCCAATTGCTTGATTGCATGCCCCCCCAAACTGTCAAGTACTGAAGAGTGTGACAAAGACAGACACTTGAAATACACAAAAGCTAGTGCTGAGAAAAAAATTTTAAAAAATAAAACCAAAATTTTTCAGAGTATATTTTTTTAATGTGTTAATTAAAAGCTAAGGCACACATTTACAAGAAAAATTCATCTGGTGAAGGGTATGCATTAAGGAACAAGACATTGCGTTTATGCATGCAAAGAATTATCAAACAGGCCCACCAAAATGATCTATTGTATATACAGGGTGGTGCATGAGTGTATTAACAGTAAAGTAAAAGACGCTACTCCTGATTGGAAGGACATCAAAATTTATTTTGAGAATATTAATATGTACAAATGGGTAAACTTACATTTATTTAGCACATGTGTTCAAAAGTAAAAAGTCAGTATACGCTGCGGCATGACCTAAAAAAATGACGAAGCAAATGCATAAATCATCAGACAATCAAAAGTAGACGGGTAGTTTGCAGCGACTTCTGCTAGCTAAACTGGCATGTAACTCATCAAGCTGATTCATATGTGAAGCCTAGCTAGTAAAAATGATTCTTGCAACCGATCGATGAAGACCTGCAGCTGCCTATGCAAAGCACAGGCAGCTAACTTAGGAAGAAGAATAACCAACACATCAGATTTAGTGGATACTTTAATGTTAATACACTTGTGCGCCACCCTGTATACAAGATGTGTTTGAAAAATATAGGGACTGTATGCTTTGCACAAACAACACTTGCAACAGTGATAAAAGCTTTGTTTTTTAAGATGGCACAATGTCTTGTGGTTGTAAAAATGTAGTTTCAGCATTCTGTGACAACCATATGATTTTTTACAGGCTTTTCTTGAAAGGTGCTTTACTGTAGTTCGTTTTGGGATAATTTATTTAGTAAATATTTTTTTCTTCTTTTGTTAACAAATAATGAGCATTGAACAAAGAATCAACTTGAAGTTTCTCGTTTGACTTGGAAAACTCCAACTGAAACATTCAATTTGCTTCAAGAAGTTTACGGAGATGCTATGATGTCAAGAACTCGGATTTTTGAGTGGCACAAGAGGTTCAGAGAGGATGTGGAAGATGATCCTAGGAGTGGAAGGCCAACAACAAGCAGAACAAACAAAAATGTTGAGCGTGTGAGAGAAAAAGTGTGCAGTGACTGCCGCCTTACTGTTAGAATGATAGCAGAATAGTTGAACATGAATAGTGAGAGGGTGTGGAGGATCATCACAGAAGATCTGGGGATGAGGAAGGTTTGTGCGAAAATGGTACCAAGGTTGCTGAATGATGGGCAAAAGGAAAATCGTGTGCAAGTGTGTCAAACATCCTGAAACAACTTGAAATTACACCAGATCTGCTGATTAGAGTTGTTACTGGTGATGAGTCGTTGATTTTCGAGTACGATCCACTTACCAAACAGCAGAGCCTTGAATGGAAGAGTGCATCCTCATCAAGACCCAAGAAAGCAAGGCTGTTCAAGTCCAAAATTAAGGTGATGCTGATTGTTTTCTTTGATGTTCATGGAATTGCTCATCTAGAATTCTTGCCACAGGGCCAAACCATTAACCAGAATGTTTACAAAGACATCTTACGTTTGATGCGTTCAGTAAGGGAGAAAAGAAGAGAATTGTGGGAGACAAAGTCATGGCTGCTTCATTATGACAATGCTCCTGCTCACAATGCCTTAAGCATTTGACAATTTCTTGCAGAAAATAACATTGCTGTGCTGGAGCAACCACCCTACTCGCCAGATCTGGCTCCCTGTGATTTTTTCTTGTTTCCTAAGCTCAAGGGAGTCATCAAAGGAACCCGTTTTCAAAACTCAAAAGCCATAACAACAGCCGTAACGAAGGAACTACGAGCGATCCCAATGGAATCTTTCCAGAAGTGCATAGAAGCATGACGGCAGAGATTAGAAAAGTGCATTCAAGCTCAAGGAGATTACTTTGAAGGGGACAACTTGTAATTTTTATGTGGCATTTCAAATAAAATAATTATTTACACAGTCCCGTTACTTTTCAAACATCCCTCTTATATAACTTCACAAGGCATAATAGGAGATAGATTTGTCTATTTTTTTCTATTAGAAATAAGATATGAAACTGTACAAGTGCAACCATGTAGTTTAATGCATTGCTGGCTTGCTGCCCTTAATATTTTTGTGAGCTATACAATAAAATGCTTTAAGAACATCGTTTAGTGAAAGCAGACAAAGAAGTAACTCTTTTTATTACACTAGAAAATGTGATGATGTGAACAAATCAATTAGACCAGGGGTGGGCAAACTACAGCCGACGGGCCGTATGCGACCTGCCAGAGCATTTTGTGCAGCCTACCAACATTTGTAGAAATTTCGATATATCTAACTTAATATGACAGGGATAGGCCACACTTATCATACTAAAGAGCCAAAAACGTTAGAAGCCATCATTGAATGAGCAGCTATGCAATTCTTGGTTTGAATTGATGCATTTTCCATCCAAATAGAGGATGATTACCTTTTTTTTGGACACTTATCATTTTCAAAGCCATGCGATACAACATTGCAAGAAGTTATCGCAAAATTTTAAGCTAATGCAAGCTCTTGCATTGTATAGACTATTACAAGATTTTAAGCGCTGGCTTGGTCAATGCAGCCTTTAGCCAACTCTTAAACGGTCAATGCAGCCCTCATCCAACTCTTAAACGGTCAATGTGGCCCTCCGACTAAAAAGTTTGCTCACCCCTGAATTAGACACTTACACTTTACGATTTCTCTTTCCCATATCAGCTCTCCTCTTGGAAAATATTTGAACTACCTCATTTTTCATACCTGCTGAAAGGAATTCCCTTTCGATGGTGATTAAAGCCAAACTTGTTAGGCATTCCGGAAGCATAGATGATCTTATACATGTTTTTATCAATTTCAACTTTGAAAATGACCTCTCATAGCTTGCAATTGAAAATCCAATGGTGAGCAGTAACCTATATGCAATACATAAAGTTGGGAAGACATCCCTCCCAAACTGCATTAAACATTCAAGAGCATGCTTAGGATTAGAGGAAACTGCATTTCCTCTAGCTCGAAGGAACATAATAAAGTCAAAGTTATTATATGTTTGGTTTTTGTGTGGTGCATAGCAAACTAATTGAAATTTTGTAAATAATAATTTCAGTGGAAAAGCTGACACTGCAGAAGATTTTCTACAAAAAATAATCACACCATGTCTCCCCAAGCACGATCATCTCAGATTCATGCAGCATGTGTCATTAGACTTATAATACGAAAAAGCATATATTTTTAATAATTTAATAAAATGTAATTTTTGTAGTTTTATTTTTTGATGTCCCCCTATCTTGGATGCCCGGGGCTGTTGCCCCATTCCCCTTTCTGCACGCCACTGTTTCAAACTACTCGCTAAATATGGCCCTGCCAAACAGCAGCAAAGATTTAGGCTTCAATTCAGCATTAGTGCCATAAAATATTCAAATACGTTCTTCAAAATGGAAAAAATATCCATTTAAAAAATAAAAGCCTTAGTAAAAATGGAAAAAAATTACTAAATGTCGATCAAAAGAAATCCTAAGACTTCTCAACACCACAATCCAACACCACTGTATTAAATGAGGAATGAAAATATAACAATAAGTGAAGATCATATTATTGGCACCATAGGGATGGGATCCATCCCGATTCTGAAGAAGTATAAAAACCTTAGTTTAATAAATCGTCCTCTCAGTATCAATTTCTTAGAAACTTCTAAAAGTTCCAGGTATCTTTTTGAAAAACTATTACTTTCCTAGCCCAATCACTGTCAAAGCCATCTAAATATTCAAATTTGCATGCAACACAGATCTGACATTGACAGGGTAAATTTTGCAATACAACAATGAAATTACATTTAGATGAAAAATTATCATTCAACATGCCAATGGAAAAATTTCTGGGAAAAGGAACGAGTATTTCTAAATAATTCAAACAAATTATTACATTTTATTGTTCTTTTCTAAAGCTAATAATAAAAGCAATTTAAATTTTGATCTGAAAGTATATGCTGTACAAGTAGTAGTCCATGTATTCATGGATACCAAAAAAATATTAGCAGCAGTTTAAAACTTTTTTTTGGCAATTGCTACAAGACATATACACATGTATCTACGCAATATTTC
This sequence comes from Trididemnum clinides, assembly GCA_963675345.1. Lineage (NCBI taxonomy): Eukaryota > Metazoa > Chordata > Ascidiacea > Aplousobranchia > Didemnidae > Trididemnum > Trididemnum clinides. The sequence continues at coordinate 34,777,224 of OY776285.1, read as the reverse complement.
TAACTAATATAATGTATAGAATATTACATAAAAAGATAAATCAAAACAAAGTAATTACAACAGATCCCAGCCAAGCCATAAAAAAGAAGAAAATGAAGGCATTAATGCTATTGGTAGTTTCAGATAAGTGTTGAAAGGCCTAGTTATCTGTTTCTTTGTTGCATGTAATTAACACTACATAAGACTAGAGTACATTTTATATCCACCACTATTGTCCACCAATTATCTTCACCAAGAGTTGAAAGAAAGAAACAAGTGAAAAATTGCCAATGCCATTTTCTAGCATAACTGCTTTTCATATCACAGTTAGAAACTGCCACACTAATGTCCAATATGCTCAAACTAAGTACTTTTTTCTACTGCACCATATTATTGCACAAAAGATTACTTGAAATTTAAGCATTAAAAACAACAGCTGTTTTCAATGTATCAATAACTCATTGTCATTAATTGCATAGATTTGTTAGTAAAGCAGTTAATACTATACTGAAATTTAAAGCAATATACAGATATGAATTAAATCAGTCATCCATAGACAGGCGAGCTGAAACTAATTTTTCAACTACAGAAGGATCAGCTAAAGTACTCGTATCTCCAAGATTATCAACATTACCAACTGCTACTCTGCGTAAAATTCTTCTCATGATTTTTCCAGATCTTGTTTTAGGCAATCCTTCAGTTATCAGTAGCTTTCGTGGTACAGCAAAAGATGCAATTTTTTGTCGTACTTCTTGCTGTAAGGCCTTTTTTAAAGTTGCATGATTCTGCTTAACATTTTCTTTTAATGTCACAAATGCAAATGATTCCTCTCCTTTAACGTCATGCGGTATACCAACTACAGCAGCTTCAGATACATCGGGATGCTCATCCAATACATCCTCAATTTCAGCAGTTCCTAATCGATGTCCACTAATGTTTATAACATCATCCATTCTTCCAGTAATTTGATAAAAGCCTTCTGCAGTTCTCCTTGCTTCATCACCAGAAAAATAAAACCCAGGGAAAGGGTTGTAATATGTGTCCAAGAACCGTTGATGGTCTCCATAAATAGTGCGAGCCATACCTGGCCATGGAGCTTTAATGCAGCATGCACCACTCACATTATTTTCTGTTATTTCACATTGGTCATGACCAACCAATGCTGGTTGAATTCCAAAAAATGGCCGCATGGGTGCTGCTGGCACTATTTTATCACTAGGTGCAGATGGTCGGGGTGTGATCACAATTCCACCAGTCTCTGTTTGCCACCATGTGTCAACCACATCACACTTTTTCTTGCCAACAACATTGTAATACCATTCCCAAGCTTCATTGTTGATGGGCTCTCCTACGCTACCCAGAACTCGAAGAGATGAAAGGTCATACTTTGTCACAAAGGAATTAGGATAACGAAGCAACATTCGAATTGCTGTTGGTGCACCATAAAACTGATTAATTTGAAGACGTTCAACCATTTCCCAATACCGACCTGGATCAGGATAAGTAGGAACACTTTCAAATAAAACTGTAGTTGCCCCATTGCACAATGGACCATACACCACGTAACTGTGACCTGTGATCCAGCCAATGTCAGCAACACAGCCAAAAATATCATTTTCAGTATAATTAAACACATACTTCTGAGTAATGCTGGCATATAGCAAGTAACCTGATTGACTATGAACAATGCCTTTAGGTTTTCCAGTGCTACCAGATGTATAAAGCATGAAAAGTGGGTCTTCACTATCCATTACTTCAGGTTCACTATGGCTATCAGCTTTAGCCAGCGCAGCATCCAGATCAATATCTTTATCTGTGCAAGGAACACTGTTTCCTGTTCTTCTTCCAACAAACACTCGTTTCACAGAAGGACATTTTAAAACAGCACTATCAACAGTTTTTTTCAGCTCTATTACCTTTCCTCCTCTCACAGCTTGATCACTAGTGATCACAGTCTCTGCATTTGCATCTTGAATTCTCTGTGCCAATGCATCAGCACTGAAACCAGCAAAAACAACGCTGTGGATGGCACCAATACGAGTGCAAGCAAGCATTGCTGCAACAGCTACAGGTGATACAGGCATGTATATTGCAACTCGATCACCTTTCTTAACACCAAATTCCTTTAAAACATTTGACATTTTACCCACCATTTCATGGAGATATTTGTATGATACTGATTCAGTTTGACCAGGTTCATCCTTTTCCCAGATTAAAGCAACTTTATTAGGTGTAAGCTTTGCATGCCGGTCAACACAATTAACAGAGATATTAATCTTGCCACCAAGAAACCATTTTATTTCACCAGTATTCATGTTGCAGTTTGAAACTGTTTCAAATGGCTTTATCCACTCCAATCGAGACTTTGCCAATGTTCCCCAAAATCGATCAGGTTGATTAATTGAAAATTTATATAAATCTTCATATGTACTTACACCATCAAATTCTGCAGATTCTGGCATGTGAGTAGTCAATTGAACTTCAGAATTCTGAGTAAAACATTTTGCTGTTGTTGATATGTGACGATAACACATTTTCTGAACAAACAACCCTTTCTGTACATTGCTAATCATTTTTACATCAAGTAAATAGTGTTAAGCTAAATTGCTAGAAGAAAACGGAAAAGAGTAGGCTATTGGCAACACTATTACACAACAATAGCAGAAATGGATAATAAAAACTTGTACCATTCATTAAACAAGACAGTAAGAAGCCGATGCAGCATAACTCTTTAAGTGGCAGAGATATAAGCCTGATGGAACTAACGAAATCGCGGACTCGAAACAGTCCGCGGACAGTCCGCGGAAAAAAGGCCTTAATCAATAGCATAAACAAAATGAAGTTAACCCGATCAAATAAAGTTAAACAAAAAAAAAATTTATTGAAAAAGCAAACAAATGCTCAAATGAAACAACCTACATGTATGACACCTTGCGCAAACTGTTGCTATGACAACAGAGAATGCTAAATCAATGCTGTATCAAATATGGCAAAGTTAGACAAAAAAATCTGAATTAAAATCATGTGACGGCTTGCGCATGCATAATCAACGTCATATGTCATAGCACAGTCAATGGAGTATCGGAAAACAGCGTTCAAATACGTGCACAAGCCGTTGCTATGGCAACAAAACATCCTCATGTATCGTTGGTTTGTATAAGAAATCCCTATTTGAATGCAAACTCCTCCTGATTTCGATCTTTGTGACGGCTTGTGCACGCACAACCAACGTTCCATATTATAGCACACTCAATGGAGTATCGGAAATCAGCGTTCAAGTACGTGCACAAGCCGTTGCTATGGCAACAAAACACCCTGAATTATAGTTTGTTTGTAAAGGAAATCCCTGTTTGGATGCATACTCCTCCTGATTTCGATCCCTGTGACGGCTTGTGCACGCATAATCAATGTCACATGTCATAGCACACTCGATGGAGTATCCGACAACAGCGTTCAAGTACGTGCACAAGCCGTTGCTATGGCAACAAAACACCCTGATATATCGTTGGTTTGTCGAAAAAACCCTATTTGGATGCACACTCCTCCTGATTTCGATCCCTGTGACGGCTTGTACACGCACAATCAATATCACAGGTCATTGCATGCTAAATGGAGTATCGGAAATCAGCGTTCAAGTACGTGCACAAGCCGTCGCTATGGCAACAAAACATCCTCATATATCGTTGGTTGTCGAAGAAATCCCTGTTTGGATGCACACTCGTCCTGATTTCGATCTTTGTAGCGGCTTGTGCACGCACAATCAATGTCACATGTCATAATACAGTCGATGGTGTACCAGAAATCAGCGTTCAAGTACGTTCACAAGCCGTTGCTATGGCAACAAAACACCCTGAATTATAAGTTGTTTGTAAAGGAAATCCCTGTTTGGATGCACACTCGTCCTGATTTCGATCCCTGTGACGGCTTGTGCACGCACAATCAATGTCACATATCATAGCACAGTCGATGGTGCACCGAAAAACAGCGTCCAAGTACGTGCACAAGCCGTTGCTATGGCAACAAAACACCCTGAATTATAGTTTGTTTGTAAAGGAAATCCCTGTTTGGATGCACACTCCTCCTGATTTCGATCCCTGTGACGGCTTGTGCACGCACAATCAACGTCATATGCCATAGCACAGTCGATGGTGTACCGGAAATCAGCGTTCAAGTACGTGCACAAGTCGTTGCTATGGCAACAAAACACCCTGAATTATAGTTTGTTTGTAAAGGAAATCCCTATTTGGATGCACACTCGTCCTGATTTCGATCCCTGTGACGGCTTGTGCACGCACAATCAACGTCACATATTATAGCACACTCAATGGAGTATCGGAAAACAGCGTTCAAGTACGTGCACAAGCCGTTGCTATGGCAACAAAACACCCTGAATTATAGTTTGTTTGTAAAGGAAATCCCTGTTTAGATGCACACTCCTCCTGATTTCGATCCCTGTGACGGCTTGTGCACGCATAATCAATGTCACATGTCATAGCACACTCAATGGAGTATCCGACAACAGCGTTCAAGTACGTGCACAAGCCGTTGCTATGGCAACAAAACACCCTGAGTTACAGTTTGTTTGTAAAGGAAATCCCTGTTTGGATGCACACTCGTCCTGATTTCGATCCCTGTGACGGCTTGTGCACGCACAATCAACGTCACATGCCATAGCATGATTATTGGAGTATTGGAAATCAGCGTTCAAGTACGTGCACAAGCCGTTGCTATGGCAACAAAACACCCTGAATTATAGTTTGTTTGTAAAGGAAATCCCTGTTTGGATGCATACTCCTCCTGATTTCGATCCCTGTGACGGCTTGTGCACGCATAATCAATGTCACATGTCATAGCACACTCAATGGAGTATCCGACAACAGCGTTCAAGTACGTGCACAAGCCGTTGCTATGGCAACAAAACACCCTGATATATCGTTGGTTTGTCGAAAAAACCCTATTTGGATGCACACTCCTCCTGATTTCGATCCCTGTGACGGCTTGTACACGCACAATCAATATCACAGGTCATTGCATGCTAAATGGAGTATCGGAAATCAGCGTTCAAGTACGTGCACAAGCCGTCGCTATGGCAACAAAACATCCTCATATATCGTTGGTTGTCGAAGAAATCCCTGTTTGGATGCACACTCTTCCTGATTTCGATCTTTGTAGCGGCTTGTGCACGCACAATCAATGTCACATGTCATAATACAGTCGATGGTGTACCAGAAATCAGCGTTCAAGTACGTTCACAAGCCGTTGCTATGGCAACAAAACACCCTGAATTATAAGTTGTTTGTAAAGGAAATCCCTGTTTGGATGCACACTCGTCCTGATTTCGATCCCTGTGACGGCTTGTGCACGCACAATCAATGTCACATGTCAGAGCACAGTCGATGGTGTACCGGAAAACAGCGTCCAAGTACGTGCACAAGCCGTTGCTATGGCAACAAAACACCCTGAATTATAGTTTGTTTGTAAAGGAAATCCCTGTTTGGATGCACACTCGTCCTGATTTCGATCCCTGTGACGGCTTGTGCACGCACAATCAACGTCACATGCCATAGCACAGTCGATGGTGTATCGGAAAACAGCGTCCAAGTACGTGCACAAACCGTTGCTATGGCAACAAAACACCCTGAATTATAAGTTGTTTGTAAAGAAAATCCGTATTTGGATGCACACTCTTCCTGATTTCGATCCCTGTGACGGCTTGTGCACGCACAATCAATGTCACATGTCATAGCACACTCAATGGAGTATCCGACAACAGCGTTCAAGATCGTGCACAAGCCGTTGCTATGGCAACAAAACACCCTGAATTATAGTTTGTTTGTAAAGGAAATCCCTGTTTAGATGCACACTCCTCCTGATTTCGATCCCTGTGACGGCTTGTGCACGTATAATCAATGTCACATGTCATAGCACAGTCGATGGTGTACCAGAAATCAGCGTTCAAGTACGTTCACAAGCCGTTGCTATGGCAACAAAACACCCTGAATTATAAGTTGTTTGTAAAGGAAATCCCTGTTTGGATGCACACTCCTCCTGATTTCGATCCCTGTGACGGCTTGTGCATGCATAATCAACGTCACATGCCATAGCATGATTATTGGAGTATCGGAAATCAGCGTTCAAGTACGTGCACAAGCCGTTGCTATGGCAACAAAACACCCTGATATATCGTTGATTGTCAAAGAAATCCCTGTTTGGATGCACACTCGTCCTGATTTCGATCCCTGTGACGGCTTGTGCATGCATAATCAATGTCACATGTCATAGCATGATTATTGGAGTATCGGAAATCAGCGTCCAAGTACGTGCACAAGCCGTTGCTATGGCAACAAAACACCCTGAATTATAGTTTGTTTGTAAAGGAAATCCCTGTTTGGATGCATACTCCTCCTGATTTCGATCCCTGTGACGGCTTGTGCACGCATAATCAATGTCACATGTCATAGCACACTCGATGGAGTATCCGACAACAGCGTTCAAGTACGTGCACAAGCCGTTGCTATGGCAACAAAACACCCTGATATATCGTTGGTTTGTCGAAAAAACCCTATTTGGATGCACACTCCTCCTGATTTCGATCCCTGTGACGGCTTGTACACGCACAATCAATATCACAGGTCATTGCATGCTAAATGGAGTATCGGAAATCAGCGTTCAAGTACGTGCACAAGCCGTCGCTATGGCAACAAAACATCCTCATATATCGTTGGTTGTCGAAGAAATCCCTGTTTGGATGCACACTCTTCCTGATTTCGATCTTTGTAGCGGCTTGTGCACGCACAATCAATGTCACATGTCATAATACAGTCGATGGTGTACCAGAAATCAGCGTTCAAGATCGTGCACAAGCCGTTGCTATGGCAACAAAACACCCTGAATTATAGTTTGTTTGTAAAGGAAATCCCTGTTTGGATGCACACTCGTCCTGATTTCGATCCCTGTGACGGCTTGTGCACGCACAATCAATGTCACATATCATAGCACAGTCGATGGTGCACCGAAAAACAGCGTCCAAGTACGTGCACAAGCCGTTGCTATGGCAACAAAACACCCTGAATTATAGTTTGTTTGTAAAGGAAATCCCTGTTTGGATGCACACTCCTCCTGATTTCGATCCCTGTGACGGCTTGTGCACGCACAATCAACGTCATATGCCATAGCACAGTCGATGGTGTACCGGAAATCAGCGTTCAAGTACGTGCACAAGTCGTTGCTATGGCAACAAAACACCCTGAATTATAGTTTGTTTGTAAAGGAAATCCCTATTTGGATGCACACTCGTCCTGATTTCGATCCCTGTGACGGCTTGTGCACGCACAATCAACGTCACATATTATAGCACACTCAATGGAGTATCGGAAAACAGCGTTCAAGTACGTGCACAAGCCGTTGCTATGGCAACAAAACACCCTGAATTATAGTTTGTTTGTAAAGGAAATCCCTGTTTAGATGCACACTCCTCCTGATTTCGATCCCTGTGACGGCTTGTGCACGCATAATCAATGTCACATGTCATAGCACACTCAATGGAGTATCCGACAACAGCGTTCAAGTACGTGCACAAGCCGTTGCTATGGCAACAAAACACCCTGAGTTACAGTTTGTTTGTAAAGGAAATCCCTGTTTGGATGCACACTCGTCCTGATTTCGATCCCTGTGACGGCTTGTGCACGCACAATCAACGTCACATGCCATAGCATGATTATTGGAGTATTGGAAATCAGCGTTCAAGTACGTGCACAAGCCGTTGCTATGGCAACAAAACACCCTGAATTATAGTTTGTTTGTAAAGGAAATCCCTGTTTGGATGCATACTCCTCCTGATTTCGATCCCTGTGACGGCTTGTGCACGCATAATCAATGTCACATGTCATAGCACACTCAATGGAGTATCCGACAACAGCGTTCAAGTACGTGCACAAGCCGTTGCTATGGCAACAAAACACCCTGATATATCGTTGGTTTGTCGAAAAAACCCTATTTGGATGCACACTCCTCCTGATTTCGATCCCTGTGACGGCTTGTACACGCACAATCAATATCACAGGTCATTGCATGCTAAATGGAGTATCGGAAATCAGCGTTCAAGTACGTGCACAAGCCGTCGCTATGGCAACAAAACATCCTCATATATCGTTGGTTGTCGAAGAAATCCCTGTTTGGATGCACACTCTTCCTGATTTCGATCTTTGTAGCGGCTTGTGCACGCACAATCAATGTCACATGTCATAATACAGTCGATGGTGTACCAGAAATCAGCGTTCAAGTACGTTCACAAGCCGTTGCTATGGCAACAAAACACCCTGAATTATAAGTTGTTTGTAAAGGAAATCCCTGTTTGGATGCACACTCGTCCTGATTTCGATCCCTGTGACGGCTTGTGCACGCACAATCAATGTCACATGTCAGAGCACAGTCGATGGTGTACCGGAAAACAGCGTCCAAGTACGTGCACAAGCCGTTGCTATGGCAACAAAACACCCTGAATTATAGTTTGTTTGTAAAGGAAATCCCTGTTTGGATGCACACTCCTCCTGATTTCGATCCCTGTGACGGCTTGTGCACGCACAATCAACGTCACATGCCATAGCACAGTCGATGGTGTATCGGAAAACAGCGTCCAAGTACGTGCACAAGCCGTTGCTATGGCAACAAAACACCCTGAATTATAAGTTGTTTGTAAAGAAAATCCGTATTTGGATGCACACTCTTCCTGATTTCGATCCCTGTGACGGCTTGTGCACGCACAATCAATGTCACATGTCATAGCACACTCAATGGAGTATCCGACAACAGCGTTCAAGATCGTGCACAAGCCGTTGCTATGGCAACAAAACACCCTGAATTATAGTTTGTTTGTAAAGGAAATCCCTGTTTAGATGCACACTCCTCCTGATTTCGATCCCTGTGACGGCTTGTGCACGTATAATCAATGTCACATGTCATAGCACAGTCGATGGTGTACCAGAAATCAGCGTTCAAGTACGTTCACAAGCCGTTGCTATGGCAACAAAACACCCTGAATTATAAGTTGTTTGTAAAGGAAATCCCTGTTTGGATGCACACTCCTCCTGATTTCGATCCCTGTGACGGCTTGTGCATGCATAATCAACGTCACATGCCATAGCATGATTATTGGAGTATCGGAAATCAGCGTTCAAGTACGTGCACAAGCCGTTGCTATGGCAACAAAACACCCTGATATATCGTTGATTGTCAAAGAAATCCCTGTTTGGATGCACACTCGTCCTGATTTCGATCCCTGTGACGGCTTGTGCATGCATAATCAATGTCACATGTCATAGCACACTCAATGGAGTATCCGACAACAGCGTTCAAGTACGTGCACAAGCCGTTGCTATGGCAACAAAACACCCTCATATATCGTTCGTTTGTCAAAAAAACCCTATTTGGATGCATACTCTTCCTGATTTCGATCCCTGTGACGGCTTGTGCACGCACAATCAATATCACATGTTATAGCACACTCGATGGAGTATCGGAAATCAGCGTTCAAGTACGTGCACAAGCCGTCGCTATGGCAACAAAACACCCCGAATTATATGTTGTTTGTAAAGGAAATCCCTATTTGGATGCACACTTTTCTTGATTTCGATCCCTGTGACGGCTTGTGCATGCACAATCAATGTCACATGTCATAATACAGTCGATGGAGTATCCGACAACAGCGTTCAAGTACGTGCACAAGCCGTTGCTATGGCAACAAAACACCCGGAATTACAAGTTCAAATTTTGTTATGTTAATTTGTTTACTAACCTTCATTTCTTGAAAGTTATAGGATTACAATTTCCCTAGCTTGTATCAAAAACTAGAAAGCTTTTTTTTGTCTTAGCCTCCGTGATGTTCCGAGTTATCGGAAGCGGTTGGCTAATTAGTTATCACAAAAGCAGAAAATATACACGCGGATTTATAGGATTAATTGCAACGTGGACAAGTATATGAAGTACATGAATCGGATGTTTCATGGGATGATGATATAGACAAACATTCTTTGTGGTACCAGTCTCTGCAGTCTCCGTTGCAAAAAATCATTTCTTTATTACTTGGTTTCTTGCAGCTACTTTGAAGTTCACATAAAGAATATCTTCCAATAAACAAAGAGGAAGAGACAGCTTTTACAAAGTTTTTAGATGATATAAATCCTCTCGGACTTTTGCGATTTACCACAAAATTCTCGCTCCATTTTGTCGCCGGGAAACTTGAACTCCGTTGCTTGGAATCAAGTTTTTCATGTTTTAATTTTTCTTCCGGTTCAGATATTATATTAGTTGCAATCCAATTTCTTGCATATTTAGAATCCAAATTGTTGCAATCAAAGAAGCAACCGTTGCATACCATAAAACTGTACATGCAAACATGCACTCCACAATCATAGCTATTCCTCTGAAGGTTCAGGTCTGTAGGTGCACTGATGTCCCAATCTTTTTCCTCAAACATTGACGTGGAATAAGAAACGTGCTGCGACTTGACATAATTTAAAATAGTTCTCAAGAGATTGCGGTTTATTCCGTGGAGAGAATCCAAATATACAATCAATTTTAGTTTTAAAACAACAATGGCCACCACCCAGTGCGAATTGTTTACGTTTAAAGGTATAATCCAAATATCATGATTCATAGGTTTTTGTTGATAAATCCAACTCCAAAACATAGATGGGCTGGTACATCCGCATTTCAACCATTCCACAAAATGAGTGCTGTAACTCAAAACTTTTACATAGTTTGAAGTTAAGTACTCGGAATAACTGCATTTTAGCAAAAATGAGTCAATTATTACATCATTTACCCATTTCTGGGGCAGCAGAGTAAACAGATCGTTGTTTTTCACAGCATATCCACCAACCATGCATATTGGTTTACTGCTATCGGTTATATTTATTGGAAATTGAAATCCTGTCCAGGGGGGGACTACAAAAGTTAATTCATCAGTATTTTCAATAGCGCTAGATGATGGCTTGTTTGCTGAAGTGATTACAGGTGACTGATTTTTCTTAGGCGTTGAAGTAAATAAAGGAAATGAATGTTTACTTTCTGACGCACTCTGAGAATCAGCAGCAGGGGTGTATTGAAATTCGGAGTTACTTCTCGGAAACTTTCTACCTGCTTTGTTTTTTCCTCGAGCATTTCGTTTCAAAACGCTCAAATTAAACATTTTTTTTCGCTTGTTAGTGGGCTTTCCTACAGCGATATTACAGGCTTCAATGTGCCTACATGACTTTGAACAGCCGCAGGAGCATTTTTCTGGATACAGTTGGACTGTATACAGTCGATTGTTTAGTCCTCGTACAAGAAAGCAATGCATAGCTGTATCCAGACTGACTCGCTGTTGCGAGCAAAAGTATTTTGCCATTCCTTCCACAGAGTACGATTCCTCTTTTACTTCAGAAGGCAACTTTTTCTTCTCATTTTTAACATACTCAGCAATATGATCTGGAGCAACAGCATCCGATGGAAATTCAACATCTTCGATATTACGTGCAAGTTTGGGATCCACCACATGCCAGTCGCCCATACCACAGTATCCACGTAACATTTCCCGGAGTTCAAAGTTTTGCAAAAAATAAACAGTGAGCATAAAATCATGCAACTTCGTTTCGGAATGTCCAATCGCTCTTTTCAATTGAGCATTAAAACTTTCTGCTGGGTTTGTGGTTGCTCCGCTACTTTTACTGTAAATATTTGCCTTTTCAAGCAGCCATCGACCGGATCGTTTGATTATTGAGATTTTTAAGTGACTTTCATAGTAATCGTAAAATGCTCTGGTCCATGTATCTTTAAGTTGTCTTTCTAAATCATTGAATTTTTCGTATGAAGCGCAGTTAAGAAGTGACCAAATGTGATTTCGATAGACTAAAAGATCGTCACTTTTAGCATTGTGACGATGTAGCCAAAATTTTACGTCATTTAAAAGATGATTCCAACAGTTAAAATGTTTCCAAGTGGGACAAATTTTTGCAATAGCATTTTCAATTGAAGCTTCGCGGTCAGTAATCAATGTGGCAATAGAAAACTGAAAATATTTTCTCACTGTTGAAAAAAACACTTCGTGCACCACTTGTCGCTTGCTATCGTGAACCATTATCAAGAGTGGTATGATAGGCTTTTCTATAAATTCGATTTGACGATATAATAAAGTACTGACAAAAAAGTCACCACAATTGAATGTCGTGTCATAACAAAAGTAAAATCCTTCACTCCGGTATAGCTTTTTTGCCTGCTGCATTAGTTGCGGTATGCCAAATATTATGTAGAAGTTTGGAAAAAGTTGAAAATCCAGTACAAAATCGGTTAGTGTATGCGCTATTTCATACGCTCCGTAAATATCATCATGGCTTACGCTACGTTTTTCGCCTTCATAGCGTTTCTTATCAGCAACTTGTTTTGTTGATTTGGGATGTTTCACTGGCATAACCGCGGATGGACAAGGTTTTGCAACAAGGCTCTTGTAAATTTGCTTGGGTTGTTCGGAAGATTTTCCTATTAATTTTAAAGTTGACGGCATAGTTCTTACGTGAGTCCGTTCTAAAAATTGCTTGCGATTCCCATGCGGTTTATGTTGTATTGCAGAGGTATCTCCTCGATAATGTACAACCACAAGAAGACTTTTCTTACGGGCAAACAAAAATGCTTTCTTATTGAAAGACCCACTTCCATTGGCAAGTCGGTAGTATCGCTTTTTCACCACATCTTTTTTTGTTTGAAATGTTTTGCTACCGGTACAGCGCCATGAAATGCCGTCACAACACCAATCTTCGTGGTGATCATCCGATGAAATTGGGTATTGAAATAAATATATTTCTCCGGATTGTGGTTTTACTGGTGGATCTTTTGAAAAATCTTCATCCTTGGCTGTTCTGAGCAATGTAAGAGCATCATAACTCGTAAGAACGTTATCAAAGTGTTTTTTATAGATTTTGTTTACGCTAACCAAGGACGGTAAATTTCGATGATGGCAAAGTTTATTATTTGTCTCAGTTTGAACAAACTTATGCGTTTCCTTAAATTCTTGAGGCACGACATTTACATTCTCACTGTTTTCATTTCGAAGTTTGATTTTCTTTGTTTTACTCATGTCCGGCAGGTTGTCTTCAAACAAATACTTTGGATCAGAAAGCGCAGAATGAAATGGACTACTGGGCAAACGAACATTTGTTGGGGCGACCTAAAGAAAACAGTAAAATGTTACCAAAACATAAACTACAGCATGATTAATACCTACTGTAGACCAGAAATTGATACCATTTTATCATTCGAGTAAATTGAAGACCTAAGAGAAAGCGCTACGGACTACCGCTTTGTCGCTCAGCAATGTAATTTACAAATTGACAGTTATGTTACTGCGAGTGATTTCCTGACGCATAAACTGACAAATGCAATGAAATCCGTGTTTACAAATTGATTGCTTCGGTTTCAGGTAAGATCGTCAGATGGGAGAAATAGTTCTCCAAAGGAAAACAATTAGGTGCAAACTACAAAATGAAGCTTTGTACTCTTTTGGATCTTAACTGCCTTACCTGCAGTTACGATCAAAAGTCGAAAAGGAGGTTTTCTAATTTCATTTGGAAATAGCATCGGCATATTTTACCAATTTCAGTAGTAAATAATGTGCCCTAAATGATATTGCAATCGCTGACAGTCTTCATTGTTTAAAGTATTGCTGCTGTTTATACTGCATTTATATAAAAATTAAAACAAAGATTCGTTTTGAGCAGACAACAAGGCCAATTTTTATACAAGTAATCAATCGCGACACTTTGCAACTGATTTCTGAGGAAGTGCTTTGCTTTTTAAGATCTTTGTTTTTCACTTTTCTCAAGAGCATCCAACAGCAAGTTGCTTTTTAAATATCTATTTTGCTAAGCGGCCACATCGGTTTGAAATTACATGGTGAGCAAAAAGTTTAAATGCCTTAAAAATTAAAGAATATAATAACGAAGCTCGCTCTAAACCTTTTTGGGACTTGTAGCAGAAATTTTGTAATCATTGTGGAGAGTTTTTGAATTTTCTTTCCTTTGGATAGACTCTTCATCACATTTGGTTAATTGAAATGGCGGAAGTTCTTCATCATCACTGGACAGTAAAAAAATTGTTGGAGAATTATTTACCATTGCGTGCTTTTCACCGATGGATTTCTAAAAATAGAGATTTGCGACAACAATCTCATCCATTTTTATTTTTAAGATAATAGTTTTGAGTGATGTATATTTGTAAGTTGTTCTCTTACCTCGACTGCAACCTCCACGCTTTGTTTTTTTTGGCTTGTTGAGGCATAAAATTGACATCACACTCATTTGTAACATTGCTCTTCTTTCTTCCGCTTACCTCTGGCAGGTCGTCATCAAACAAATACCCCGGATTAGAAAACTCATTGTTATTTTCATGACATAATTGTGATTGAAATGAAGCAAGCTCTTCATCATCACTTGACAGCACAGGGATTTTGGAAAATTTTTTGTTTGTTATGTGATTTTGGCCGATCAATTTCTGAAAATAAATTGAACCTATAATTGCATCTAATATTATCTTTGAAATATGTCAAAGCTTCTGCTTAACAACAAGAAACGACATGTAGCTGCACTCAAACAGCAGTCTGCCTCGTCGGCGGTAAGCTACCAATCTCAAATTTTCCAGGCAAGCTCTCTCAATGGTATCAATGCAACTTTGTATCTATTGTCACTTATTAAAGAAATAGTTTACCCAGACTCTCAGGACAATCGACAGTGGCGATAATAATCATTAACTCTTTTAAAATTTGGAGTTTTATCTAAATTGGAGTTGCTTAAAATAAAGTTTGGAGACCAAAGACCTCAAAAGTTCGCCGTACCTGACACTCCAAATGTATAGCACGTTTGCAATTTTCAAAGTCCCTTTTCACGCGAAAATACCATTTTTTTCGGTTGCGAGAGCAGTTTTTTTCTGAGTTTGCTTTGCATATTTCAGCCCATATTTCCAATTCATCGGCAGCGTAGGAGTTTTGAAGAATATCATCAACTTGTACGCTTCGACGCGCTATTATTTTTGCGATACTTTTTACCACCACTTCATTCATTGTGGAAAAATGGTAAGGCCTTTTTTAGGTTATTCGAAGGTTCTTAAATTTTCACAAACTCTAAAAACGTGATTTACACGCTGCAGCTAAATTCACTAAAAAACAGAATATAGCAGAGCATCTGTTTGGCAGTTTTGAGCCACCCGTGAGGAATAGCTCCTGTCACATCCCAACTAAGTCCATTATGTCATCAAATAATACAAAATGACAGCCTAACGCGTCCAATTGTAATGTAATTTTGAACGAACGACAATATAGCAATGGTTAACGCGACTTCGGGACGCCGACCAAAACTACAATCGCCTTTTTTGTGCAAAATTGCTCGCTTTCTCGAATGTGAAAAATTTTTTTATTTTTTCGGGCAAAGTAGCTCCGCTAAGAAGACTAGAAGCGCTTCAGCCTTTCTGGTTATATCCTTGCGGCTAACTACATATAATCTGATAGTTCAAAACTAACTTGGTCTAAAAATCTACTGCCTAATAATTTATACCCTTTGACTTGCACGTTTTTTCTCTCAATGATAATCTCTTTTAAAAACTATTTTTGTCGAATTTGATCCACCCATATTGATAGATTTCTTAATAAAGATTGATCATTGTAATTGGGAAACTTAGAAATTTACTCAACGGGTGGGAGTATAAAATATTTACGACTTATTTTCTATGCAAAGCGCTATTCGTGCCGTTACCATTTTATGGATCTTTTTTAATAATCAAACACGCAATATGAGTGGAGAATACTTTCAGCCATGCTGTGGCTTTTGTTTTGGTATGCAACTATCATGCATGTATGTGCGCAAGCATAAATCATTCGTAACAATGGACATTGGATATCATGTTAATAAAAATCATGGCTAGGCCTATTCTAGTATTTCTTCGTAAGATGCGCTTAAATGAAATTTTTTGGTTCACTTGTAGCACATCCGGGGAAAAATTTTTGTAGGAAAGAGGTCAGTTGTTCCACTAGCCTGTACAGTTTTACTACAAAACACAACTACGGTGGCTTCATAGCGTTTGGGTAAAAGACACATTACCGAAATCGTTCGAAGAAGAAAAATTTTCTAAAAAGTTTTGTCAAATAAATTTTGTTAAAAATTACATTCGCAATATAAAAAGCGCAGTTTATTCATTTTATTATCCTATCAGTGACGTCATAGTAGAGAATACAAGTTCGGCCCGTTGTTCCAGCTTCAATCATACCAGTAGCAGTGCTGAGATTAATAATGAAAAGTTAATGGTTCTTTGATATAACTAATTACTGTTCCAAAATCAAGTGTACTTTAAAAGGGGAATCAGTAACATTTTGATAGATAAATATATTCCCTGTTTTCCTCATTCATATTCTTTTACGGTTCCTTCCATCATCAAACAACTCAATTCTTATTTATTTGTGTAAAATTTTCATTTTGGTCCATCGATCCATTCATTTGCAACGGAATAAATGAAAACTTTATATGTAAATTCAATGACTAATGTAGAAAATAAATCATATGATACTTTAGTTACATGTAGACTTAAAAGCAATATTCTAGATTTTTATTTCGATTTTCTCTAAAACTTTGAATTCTATAATCTGTCATCGTCAAAACAACTTAATTCTTAATTCATTTGAGTAAAGTCAGTTAGTCTGTAAGTTACCATAATTTTGTTCCATCAAACCATTCATCACCTGTTGGGTAAATGAAAACTTTGTACACGAATCCAATGATTAACGGAGAAAAAAATCATGTGAGACTTCAGTTAAATTTAGGCTTATCAGCAGGATTCAACCACAGCGAAGTTTGCTTGTTGAACAAAAAAATTATAAAACAACGACTTCAAGTTAGAACAACACAGTACGGTACATTGTACAGTATAAACAAGCAAGTTGGGACAATTATTGCAATATTTCCCAAATACTATCGGTAAAAAGTACAAAAGGACAAAAAGTTCAAAATTGATACGCATTTCATTGACAGAAAAATTGATTTGAAGCTTGTTGATGTTCTCATTGCTTTGATCGCAAGTTGATCCGAAGTAGAAGACACTCGAAATCAAATCGTTTACACAACCTGTATCCAAAAATAGGCAGTATCAAGATGTCTGCATGAGCCATTATAATTAAAGGAAAAGGATTTGAGCGATCAAGGATCGCAATCAGGAGGAGTATCCATCCAAATAGGGGACTTTTTGTAAAACAAACTATAATTCAGGGTGTTTTGTTGCCATAGCAACGGCTTGTGCACGTACTTGAACAATGTTTTCCGGTGCACTATTGACTGTGCTATGAGATGCGACGTTGATTGTGCGTGCACAAGCCGTCACAGGGATCGAAATCAGGAGGAGTATCCATCCAAACAGGGATTTCCTTTACAAACAAACTATAATTCAGGGTGTTTTGTTGCCATAGCAACGGCTTGTGCACGTACTTGAACGCTGATTTCCGATACTCCAATAATCATGCTATGGCATGTGACGTTGATTGTGCGTGCACAAGCCGTCACAGGGATCGAAATCAGGAGGAGTGTGCATCCAAATAGGGATTTCCTTTACAAACAAACTATAATTCAGGGTGTTTTGTTGCCATAGCAACGGCTTGTGCACGATCTTGAACGCTGTTTTCCGATACTCCAATAATCGTGCTATGGCATGTGACGTTGATTGTGCGTGCACAAGCCGTCACAAAGATCGAAATCAGGAGGAGTATCCATCCAAACAGGGATTTCTTAGACAAACCAACGATATATGAGGGTGTTTTGTTGCCATAGCAACGGCTTGTGCACGTACTTGAACGATGTTTTCCGGTGCACCATCGACTGTTCTATGAGATGCGACGTTGATTGTGCGTGCACAAGCCGTCACAGGGATCGAAATCAGGACGAGTGTGCATCCAAATAGGGATTTCCTTTACAAACAACTTATAATTCAGGGTGTTTTGTTGCCATAGCAACGGCTTGTGCACGTACTTGGACGCTGATTTCCGATACTCCAATAATCATGCTATGGCATGTGATGTTGATTGTGCGTGCACAAGCCGTCACAGGGATCGAAATCAGGACGAGTGTGCATCCAAACAGGGATTTCCTTTACAAACAAACTATAATTCAGGGTGTTTTGTTGCCATAGCAACGGCTTGTGCACGATCTTGAACGCTGTTTTCCGATACTCCAATAATCGTGCTATGGCATGTGACGTTGATTGTGCGTGCACAAGCCGTCACAAAGATCGAAATCAGGAGGAGTATCCATCCAAACAGGGATTTCTTAGACAAACCAACGATATATGAGGGTGTTTTGTTGCCATAGCAACGGCTTGTGCACGTACTTGAACGATGTTTTCCGGTGCACCATCGACTGTTCTATGAGATGCGACGTTGATTGTGCGTGCACAAGCCGTCACAGGGATCGAAATCAGGACGAGTGTGCATCCAAACAGGGATTTCCTTTACAAACAAACTATAATTCAGGGTGTTTTGTTGCCATAGCAACGGCTTGTGCACGTACTTGGACGCTGATTTCCGATACTCCAATAATCATGCTATGGCATGTGACGTTGATTGTGCGTGCACAAGCCGTCACAGGGATCGAAATCAGGAGGAGTATCCATCCAAACAGGGATTTCCTTTACAAACAAACTATAATTCAGGGTGTTTTGTTGCCATAGCAACGGCTTGTGCACGTACTTGGACGCTGATTTCCGATACTCCAATAATTATGCTATGGCATGTGACGTTGATTGTGCGTGCACAAGCCGTCACAGGGATCGAAATCAGGACGAGTGTGCATCCAAATAGGGATTTCCTTTACAAACAACTTATAATTCAGGGTGTTTTGTTGCCATAGCAACGGCTTGTGCACGATCTTGAACGCTGATTTCCGATACTCCAATAATCATGCTATGGCATGTGACGTTGACTGTGCGTGCACAAGCCGTCACAAAGATCGAAATCAGGAGGAGTATCCATCCAAACAGGGATTTCTTAGACAAACCAACGATATATGAGGGTGTTTTGTTGCCATAGCAACGGCTTGTGCACGTACTTGAACGATGTTTTCCGGTGCACCATCGACTGTTCTATGAGATGCGACGTTGATTGTGCGTGCACAAGCCGTCACAGGGATCGAAATCAGGACGAGTGTGCATCTAAACAGGGATTTCCTTTACAAACAAACTATAATTCAGGGTGTTTTGTTGCCATAGCAACGGCTTGTGCACGTACTTGAACGCTGATTTCCGATACTCCAATAATCGTGCTATGGCATGTGACGTTGATTGTGCGTGCACAAGCCGTCACAGGGATCGAAATCAGGAGGAGTGTGCATCCAAATAGGGATTTCCTTTACAAACAAACTATAATTCAGGGTGTTTTGTTGCCATAGCAACGGCTTGTGCACGTACTTGAACACTGTTTTCCAATACTCCATTGAGTGTGCTATGACATGTGACATTGATTGTGCGTGCACAAGCCGTCACAGGGATCGAAATCAGGACGAGTGTGCATCCAAACAGGGATTTCCTTTACAAACAAACTATAATTCAGGGTGTTTTGTTGCCATAGTAACGGCTTGTGCACGTACTTGAACGCTGATTTCCGATACTCCATTGAGTGTGCTATAACCTGTGATATTGATTGTGCGTGCACAAGCCGTCACAAAGATCGAAATCAGGAGGAGTGTGCATCCAGATAGGGATTTCTTTCACAAACCAACGATATATGAGAGTAATTTGTTGCCATAGCAACGGCTTGTGCACGTACTTGAACGCTGTTGTCGGATACTCCATCAACTGTGCTATAACATGGAACGTTGGTTGTGCGTGCACAAGCCGTCACAAAGATCGAAATCAGGAGGAGTTTGCATTCAAATAGGGATTTTTTCGTTAAACCAACGATATATCAGGGTGTTTTGTTGCCATAGCAACGGCTTGTGCACGTACTTGAACGTTGATTTCCGATATTTCCTCGACTGTGCTATGACATGTGACGTTGATTATGCATGCACAAGCCGTCACATGATTTTAATTCAGATTTTTTTGTCTAACTTTGCAATATTTGATACAGTATTGATTTAGCATTCTCTGTTGTCATAGCAACAGTTTGCGCAAGGTGTCATACATGTAGGTTGTTTCATTTGAACATTTGTTTGCTGTTTCAATAAATTTTTCTTTTGTTTAACTTTATTTGATCGGGTTAACTTCATTTTGTTTATGCTATTGATTAAGGCCTTTTTTCCGCGGACTCGAAACAGTCCGCGGACAGTCGGCGGACTGTACGCGGACTATTTGAGTCCGCGATTTCGTTAGTTCCAAGCCTGATCTACACTAAGCATGGTAGGCATAGTAGACATAGCACAAGCATAATAAGCATAGTATAGGCATAGTAAAAGCATAGTAGGCATAGTAGACATAGTACCGGTACAAAGACAGTAGGGAGGTCTGCGACCGAAAACCAGTTGCACCAATATAAAGAAGCCTTACCACTTTCCTTTCAAAAATGTTAATTTTATGAGTTTAGATTTAAGCATTCAGGGGGTGCAATGAGATTTTACATTAAAAGCTCAAGTTATCATCACTATGCCTGTGCTATGCCTATTATGCCTACTATGCTTACTATGCCTACTGTGCCTATTTATAACTACCGGCGCGCCCAACAGCCGCATGAAAATGGTTGCAATAGACAACAGTACCGGTATAGTATGGCACAAATCGTCCAAGACAGGCGTTCTTAAACGAAGAGGACCAATGCCGTCGCCAGAGCAAACGAAGTAGTGGAGCACAAGCCGTAAGTGAGGAGAACTAAAATAAATTGAGTTTTTTGTTTTTTTTTTATTTAACATATTCATCCTCCATTCACGAGAGATCGAATTGTATCGCTATGTTTTTGGGCGGTATGTCCGCACTCGCTTGGGAGTTGCTATTTCCGAGGTGTTTGGGCCACCTGTCTTCCACATAAAGGTAAGGGCGTCCCGTTAAGTGCCTTGCCCAAGGACACAACAAGCGAGCTTGCCGGCTTGTTCTCCACAACCTCCCATAAATGCCGAGCGCCAAGCAGGGAAGCTATGGATACCATTTTTTAAAGTCTTTTGGTATGACTCGACAAGGGGAAAGAACCCCAGGTCTACCGACTGCAAAGCGGACCCTCTTACCACTACGCCTTTGCATATAAAAACTTGATTTTGCACGACTGTAAATTTTGTTCAATTTTGAAAATTTTCTATTTTTGTTTAAAAAAGACACAGATTTGCAGGTGTGCCGCGAGTCCTTTTGAAGTGCTTTTTGTTGTTACAAATTTTCTGCCAAAATTGAGAAAATGCTGTCATTACAGATCACGGCGAGAGAGGTATTGACTTTTTTTTGAAAATCAGCACCATCTGGGGCTGCATCACGCGATTGTCAAAGGTCGGTGCCCAGAAAAGTGGTGATCTCCAAAAAAAAGAAAGGTTATTGCCATCCTCGCTGTCGCCTGTGATGCCACTTGACATCAATTGGAACAGATTTCAGTGGCTGGTGTGCCGCGAAATTTGTTTAACTGATTTCCTGTCCAGGCAGACAAAAAAGTTTGAGAACTACTGCTGTAAGGTACCGCTACCGGTATTGAATGTTTTGAATGGTGTATGATGCGAACTCTCGTGATCTTAAAATAGATGTAAATGATAGTGTGTTGATGATTAGATAAATTTACCATATAGGCTAATGTAACTTGAGATTTTTGCCATACTTCATGACTCGATAGATCAGACCTGGGCAATTGTTTTGGCCTGCGGGCCGCATCGCGGTCATGGAAGCTAGCTGAGGGCTGCACTGAGGATTGAGGAGTCGATCGAGGGCCGCATTGATAGGGTTACCATAGGAAAATAAGGGTGACCTCCAAAAAAAAAGGTCAACACAGGCTTGGCTACCGTAATTAAACACCCAGGGGCTTGAAATTCACATAGATCGTGCAGCCAAGATGGTGATGACCTTTTTTTTTTGGAGGTCACCCCTATTTTCCTTTCGCTTCTTGCATGTCTAACCTTGCTTCGCGAATCAAGTCCAGATCCGCATCTCAGCGACTGTGCATGGAAGTTTCTACAAGTGTTGGCGGGCCGCACAAAATGCTCAGGCGGGCCGCATGTGACCCGCGGGCCGTAGTTTGCCCAGGTCTGCGATAGATTAAACGGTGTAAACTTGGGATGTGAGATGGTGTTTCAAACTCAAACCACCGAATTACCGGTATTGAAAAATTCAATATTATGCTAATATAGCTACGTTGGTCAAGTAATGACACATCAAGATACATATAGTTGTGCTGTTGGTAACCAATTAAACACGATTAAATGAGCAAAAAACAACATTGTCGAATTCTAAAATCATGAATTTTAGTATTCGACAATGTTTGGAACACAAAAGTGCAGAACCAATACGGTGAAACAAAGAACACCGAAAAGTTTAAAATAAAGTAAATCAATTGAGTTTAACTAAAATAACTGCAGTTTACGATTTGAGATGCTGAACTGTCGAAAGACATTTTCTTTCCGATCAGTTTTTATTTCTTTGTCAAGTCGTTTTCTAAAGTAAGTTGGACAAGATGGGCTTTGGGAGCGTGCTTTCATTGATTGCGTGCGATCTCGCATGGTAGTTTTCAGAACAGAACGAGAGTTCTCACACTTTGCGGTAGAGGCTCCGAGAGTGATTCCTAGTTTCAGTGCAAGATGTACAGTAGGCATCGCCTTAAGTGCTTCACTATGTTCAGAAAGGAGTTTGGTTGTTGTCGGCTTTGTCTTCTCATCATCGTTGAATTTTGCAACGTACGACTTAGCTACATCAAATTCTGCTTCTACACTTATGCGGTTTACCAAATCCAAAGAAGGCTGCATCATCTTTACATCTAAAAAGTTGCTATTATCAGGTTGAAGAGCAGAGATAGCAATGCATAGTTTTGTATTTTGATGGCTAAAACGCACGTCTATTTCACTGATGACTTGATTCAATGTGCTATAAAATAATCTACGCATTTCGTCTTTATTCATTTCATTATTTCTGGTTGTTTCTTCGACTGCATAGTCATGTAGCAATGCATTGTCACATCGTGTTTGTTTTCAATGAACATAAATTTGAGTAACGACCTCATCCCATATATTACAAAATTTCTCTTCTGTTCGAAAATTGTGAATGTTTTCAACACACGCGGCAACAAGTGTCATCCCAGTTGATAAGTCACTATTTTTAGTTGAAGAATATTGTTGGCTGCAGCAAACAAATTTAGAACCTATAGAGTGCAACATAAAAATTAGCCGTTTTACAACGGGATACCCTTAGTGGTTCTATTTTGCAGTCTTTTGGTAGTACTGCTTGGCCATACTAGGTAATTCACGTCAGGTCTCTACGACCACGGTAAGATATAGCCGTGCTTTCGTTGCCTTTTTCTTTTTTTGTGCTGGTCAGTTACAATAATATTCTCCTGCTACGCGTCGACTAGCAATTGGAATGTGACTTCACAATCGTTATTATTGCTGTACCCTATGGGAATTCCCAGTTTATCTTTGTAGACCATGACCATTACTGATACTAGTTAAGTGCAGTGTTGCCAGTTCTGCGTTTTCCCCGCGGAATTGGGCTAGTTTCGATTAGGCGTTACAGAAAAAATTTAGCAGTCGCGGGTTGCGGTTTTTTGGGCTTTTTTTATCGTCCCGTAACGCTATTTTGGGCTAGTTTTTGGAGTGACAACAAGTGTAAAAGTATAAGACAACGGTGTGTGATATGAAGGTTGTTACCATCGCAGGCGTATTCTGGTAAAAAAAGCAGCTCGAAAATAGGCTCAATTGGCAATAAATCGCATTATTTTTCAAACACCATGTTGATTTCACACCGTCTGGTAAGTGATGATTTTTTTGGGGGGGAAATTGTCGTCTAGCTCAAGGAAAAATTACGAAAACCGTGGGTCAAAACGACCACAGCAGTAGCGTTGGCCTGTTTTCTTTGAAAATCATGCTGAAGCACAAGCTGACTTGTCTATGGCCATCGATGGGAAACCAAACACTGTGCTGATGCCGGGCCTGGGCTGTTCCCCGACGGCCCTGTATGGACTATCTACATATTTTCGGCTATTTTTCAATGGGCAAGCGTTGGGCTATTTTGGGCTAGTTTTAAGATACTATTTGGGCTGGAAATTGGAAGAAAATCTGGCAACACTGGTTAAGTGTTAATGTAATGTGCGACAGTGTTTTTGTTTTGAGGTTTGTGCAATATATTGAGGTCATTAGAACTGGGATTGTTTTGTGACTTTATAGTTCGAAATGATTATTTTCCTTACGATCGTTTTAATATCCTGCGCTTAGCTAGCAGATTTTGAGGAAAAATGTAGATAGGCAGGACAATGTTTTTACTTTGTTTTTGCACAACACTACTTGCTAACTAGTAACGCCAGTAGTATATGTTGTATAGTGTGTGTATTACTTTGCTGTTGGCTATTAATAGCTATTTTCTGTCTTCACTGAAGTTATGTGATCTGGTTGTTATATGCCAATGGAGGATAATCAAAACTATAAGTTCCGAGTATCCGATTACCTCAAATAGGATCCTGAACCGGCAGGCATTGGTCTGGCCAGTTCACCTCCCAAGTTACGTGTGTTACAAGCACAATAACGCAAGCACTTTGTTTGGGTATAAACCAGTAAATTAATGTCTAATTAATCAGCTTCCAAATAGCACCAACAGCCAACGGGTAGTCCATATTGCCAACGCACTTTCATTCACTGCTTTTCACATTAACATAGCAAACTGGTGACCGGAGGCTGTTCTTGAAACATTACCTGTGATTGTTGGTTAGGATTCACCACTCGAAGGGGATGAATCTTCTATTATAGGTGTCACTGGCGGACGGCCAGGACCTTCCTCGCACTGTTCTCTATCCAACCACCAGTTTAAAATCAAACAGTAAAATCAATGGCTATATTGACAGAACAACAATAAAGAACTTCGAATAGACCAGTGCGAGATAATTGACTAGACTTTTATCCTCAACGATTGAACCAGCAACATTCAAAAACCAAAAAAAGGATTTAAAATCACTTCTTTTTCTTTATATACATAATTAGTAAGAGCCTGAAGCCACACGTTTTGTGTGCTTAGGTCAGAGTGTAGAAATAGATAATTGTAACAAAGTGAAGCGCGACTAAACAATACGTGCAATAAGACTCCTGTTCTCAGGGCTGCAGTTCGATTATCGGTGAGTAAAAAATGGGCATTGGTGCGATAACATTGCGGCCCCTTTGAAACAAGAACACAAGGTGAAGTTTCAAACAAAAAACATAATACATATAGAGCACCAAGGCGCTACAATAATAAGATTAACTAATATATTCAAGGAACAATGATGCTGTGGTCAGGTATACGAAGTCCTTTTTGATGGTAGTCCACCATCATCATTAACATTCATATAGACGGTGCAATAAATAAAGGAAAAGGTGACTAAACACATATGCTAAAGGCCAAGTCCGATTTTTCTGATATAAAATTACAGATTTTGAAGCATAAAAATGTCAATAATGCTCGGGAAATACGAATATAAAAACACAAGATAAAATATTATACAGGAGCAATTTTTGATATATCACGAAGGATGTATTCGATTTTATTTGTACCATCCCCGCAATCTTTCAACACAGCAACAGTTGCTCTACGGACTAACTCTTTTCCGTTGCGCCACTGAGGGTGCACCCGGTGCACACAGCCCAAGCGATAAGTCCCGCGCCTTGAGATGTCTTCAGCATCTCCAACCAGGACCAATTGGCCAGTGGAGATATTATTCTGAGTAACTCTCCATTTGTTTTTACCTCGTAGAGTAGGGAGGTAACCTTGCATCCAACAAAGCCAAAATTTATGAGCCCAAGGTTTATTGTAAAAGAAGTCACAACGCAGGTTCCCCCAGATCATGAAACGCACCTAGAGGTGTATTGGGGGCAAGACCTTGCCCCAGGAAAGACGAAGGAGTGATTACAGCCAAATCATTAGGTTTATCGCTAAGCGAAGTAAGCGGGCGATCGTTTACTATTCGCACCGCGTCTGAAGTGAAAGTCTGTATTTCAATAAGTGAAGGCTTACGTCGAGATTGATCTAAAACGCGATTAAAGGCGTCTTTAAATAACTTCACCATACTCTCCCAACTGCCTCCTTGACTAGGAGAGTATGGAGGGATTTCAACTCAATTAATGTTTCGCTTTCTAAGAGAATTACAAAATTCTGTCGAACCAAGCAACGAGGAAAGCCAATCAGCAGCAGCCCGAAACGTCGACCAATTATCCGAATAAACTGTGTCAACTGCTCCCCGAAGATTTGTAAACCTAGAAAACGCGAGCAAAAATTCATTCAAATCAAGACTAGTGACGATTTCCACGTGTATGCAACGAGTACATAAGCACGTGAACAGTAAACCCCAACATTTGCAATTACTACGATTTTGACGATAAAAATACGGTCCAAGATAATCTACGCCGCAATACTTGAAGGGTTTATTTGTGGGAGTTACTCGGCAAGCCGGTAGATCGGCCATGAGCTGTCGAACAGGTGTTGCTTTTCGCATTGCACATTTTGCACATTCCGTCAGGTAACGCTTCACGCTCGAAATTCCATACACAATCCAAAAACGCTGCCGCGTACGCATTAGCGTATAACATGGACCTGCATGTCCAGCTTTAGCGTGTTCATCGAAGATAATTAACCTAGTAAGTGGGTGTCTACTAGGGAGTATTAAAGGATGTTTAGTGTCTGTTGGGAGATCAGCGTTTTCAAGGCGACCCTCAACACGCAACATCAAGTCATTGTCCACACAGGGGCGCAAGTTTTGCAGAGTTTTTAATTCAGAGACACGACGGACGTGTTCTAAATCTGACAAGCTATTACCTAATTTTTTTTTTAATCAAATCATAAGCATCTGATGGCTTCTCCTGGAGAAGCTTAATTGCAGTCCCACAATGGTTTTTCTGAACAAATTTTACAACTTCCATGAAGGCGTTATCCAAGTAGTCTGCATTAAGTTTCGGTTTACAAAGGTTACGCTTTTGTGATTTGGCGACAATATACTGTTTGAAAGCAATTAGATAAGCCACACGCTTCTTTAATGTGTATAGATCGGGAGCACTTTCAATTATCCGATCCAGGCACGTGTTGCTTTTAAGAGACAAAAGATCTAAATTAATGCTGGCACTACGAACAACCACGGCGGGGCTCACGGGCTTGGGTTCCAAAGATCCCTGTAAAAGAAATGGAGGTCCTCTAAGCCACAATGCAAAGGAATCAGAGTTCCTTGCGCTGCCTTCGTGTGTACCAACATCAGCGGGATTTAAAGATCCTTGAACATAATTCCAGTCACAAGCCGAAGTCATAAGGTGTATTTTATCTACACAGCGTTTTACAAATCGCGGAAGACGAAGATCCGGGTTTACAATCCATTTAAGTGCAACTTGTGAATCTGTCCACAAGTGAAAGCTGCAAGACAAATGCTGTAACGATTTAGACACGGCGAAAACCAGTTCAGAACAAAGCCTAGCCGCTTCCAATTCTTTTCGAGAGATCGTCCAATTTGTCTGAGATAACAAAACCAGTTGCGACTTGCCATGCACGAAGGCGACGTTCGATCGTCACCCAATTAAGCGTCTCAGATAAATCACAGTAGTATGTAATATGTCTTTCGAGCCGGTTTTTGTTGCGCGCTTGTGGCGCCCTACGTCATTTTCGAACATGATTTCCGAACGTGTTGATACATGAGCTTGAAGTACATTGTAACAACTTGTAAATACAACGTGTAACAACTTGTAACAACTTGAAAACAAACGTCAAGACAACTTAAAACAAATGTCAATTCAACTTAAACAAATGTCAATTCAACTTGAAAAGAAATGTGAAGCTTGTAAATAGAACTTGAAATTGATTTGTTATAGGCACCCCTCTTGAGAATATCGTCGCTTCGATATTAACTGCATTTTTAAACATATGGTCCACAAGACAGTCCTTTGCTCGAGTTAGAAATCTATCATGGAAATATAAACATTTGGGCGTGAAAGTCTTGAACCAATCACAAGTCGATGCTGAATCCTAAAAATAACTGACTATCAACAAAGCCGACGCCAGCAGAAGTTAGAAAGCTCGGAGCTGATCACGTTTCTCTAACGTCAACTAAGGTCTTGAAAATTAGATATAAACAATTTTTAGCAATGAGCGAATAATTATTTTTATCTACATTACACCACTGCTTTTATTACACAATTGTTTGAAAAAATAAGACAAGTCCAGACAAGCATAATGATTCCTTTTTTGTGCTAGCTGCTGTGTATATAAACCGTGTTTTTTAGCAAGAAAATCAGAAGAAGAACAATGGAAAGCTACGGTGAGACACACACATCCATCGCTGATGAATTTGAAGAAAGAGCAGAAAATGTCGACATTACAACTACCCACCCCCACTCCTCATGTTACGAAGGGTTGATGGAACAAACAGATTTGTTGAGACGTGCAAGAAAACACCAAGAAGAAGCAAGAAAAATACGAAAAATCTTCCTCGACATTGACAAAGAAGGGAAATCAATACCTGCAGACGGTGACATGCTGAGAAAAGGCGTGCTGACTGTCTCAAGAGGAAAAGCTCTCTTTTCAACCGATCAGCTTATTCAAGTGTGTATACATATGTTTGAGGGTCTACCGTTTGTGGCGTTCAAAGGCCCAACAGACACCGGTCCTTATGTGGTGGTCGTTTTCTCAGCTGACTGTCAATACGGTGATGTCCGTGAAGTGAAAACAAGATTGGAAATTTTCAAAAAAGAGGCAGCTGTAGAAAGCTTCCTTATCAGATTTAAAGTGGAATCTATCTTTTCACCCGAGAAATATTTTCAACATCTCCAAGATCGATCATCCGGATTCATCGTTAGAAACGAAAACTGTGGTATCAGCAAGGAGCTAGCCACTCTTGTGAAAACCTTGAAAGAGGTGAAACACACAGTCGGAAAGAAAAAACGCTCTAGTAGCCTGCCTAGAAGTGCTGAACTTTATCAAAAGAAGAGAAAACCCTCTCCGCTAAACATAAAACAATAAATGTATGATTTTTAACGCATGTAATTGTCTTTAGATTGGAGTAAAATTTGTTTAAAAAATGCTGTGCCCTTACTTTGAATCTGAAAAATCGCGGATCTCCACCTTCACAGACAATTGGCCTCACCGAGTCGATAATTTAAACCCTGAGCGAATGGCTAAAGCTGGATTTTTATACAGAGGTAGTGATGATCGAGTCATATGTTATTTTTGCGGGCTATGTCTTTATCAGTGGTCGGATCAGGACATTCCAGAAATTGAACACGCGAAATACTGATCATCGTGTGCCTATCTAGAGAGAACGTTTGGAGTTGAATTCATTAACCAACACAGCAACTTCCGCATTCCAGAAGAGGAGTTTTTGTCGGGAACTCGATTTGGGTTTGCTACTCCTGAAGAAGCAGCAGATCCAACCATTGTGAGAAACCCTCCAATTAAAAATGAAGAACCGAACATAACCCCCCTAACTGAAGCAAAAGAGTGTGACACATCTCAAGAACTTGTGTGTAAAGTGTGTTTCGACTCGAGAATTAATGCTTTAACTATGCCTTGTGGACATTGTTTTGGATGTCTGACCTGTACAGCGAAGCTTTATTCAAAGGAATGCCCCATATGTTGCGTGATTATTCTGGATGTAAATCGTATTTATATTGTATAATAAAAACACTCGATTGTATTCAATTCTGTTTATTACAATGTAAAACAGTTACATTTTCAGTAAATTCTGAATAAAGCGCTCAACAGTTTTATCGTTTAAACTAACATTATTGGAAAAATGAGTCAATATCTCAGATAGAGAGCAACCACGCGAGCGAAATAAGATGTAGTACACGGTATAATGTCCACAGACTTCAGATATCAAACTCTGTAGGGTCTTCGATTTGCATGTCCAGGATGAGGAGTGTGAATCTAAAAAATCCGTCAAATAATTGGATGTAGACCATAGCTATCGAAAAACTCAGCAGATCTTGGATTGTTGAAAAACATAGCAACCCAGTGCTCTCCAGGGGCAGTGCTTGGATTGGTGTTAACAACATAACTCCCAGGATACTCCACAGTAGGTAGCTGATCTTTAGGATAAACGCCTTTAAAAATCTTTTTTGTGCAGGAGTCATTTTTTAATATCCTCTCAATCTGCAGTGTATCCATCAGTAATCAGTTGAAACATTTCTACAGTATCTCTATCGATTTGAAGTAGGTTGTCAAATTCTGCATGAATGATGACATTCATTGTTTCTGTAGGAGGAGTAGAGAAGTGCAACTCCAGACAAATGTTTCCAGTTTTTACCAACTGGAAATGAGAACAGGAAGCGGGCATATCCGGTTTAAGGTCTATTGCATACAAAGAATGACCAGCAGGGTAGGAATCGCGAGAGATTCTGTTTCCGGAGTCGTTGTAGTAAAGACCGGAGTCAGTAAAGAGCGACAAAAAACTTCGAATATAGCGGTTTTGACTGTAGTTTAATTGCAGAGGATTAGACAGTATTTGCTCCCCATCTCTGTACAAAGAAACAAAATTGACTGAGCAGTGTTTGAAGTTGAAAGGATTCTTTCCAATAGCTCCGTTGAAGGCTTCATTTTCAACCAAACCGAAGACTATCCGCTGCGGTAACTGTCCTAGAAAAAGATTCTCTTTCGAGATTGAATAAATACCACGCGGGACTGTAAAGCTTTTTACCTCTACTCTGCAAATAGGATATTTTGCAGAGCTATTTTGTAAAGCCCGAATATGACTGAGCTGTACCGGGTCACTAGGCACCGCTTTCCGGCAATAAAGTAAAACGTTTGTAAGCTCAATCATGTAGTCTCCTGAGCCCATCAAACAAAAAACATCTTTTGATCTGTTCAACCGCAACTTCACCTCCACTCCGCTTAAGAGATAGCGGCTCTGGAAGCATAAATCTAGATGGAGTTTACCAATCATGTCTAGTTCTTTGCTGCCAGCTGCTAACTCTTTCCGTTTTTGGAAACCTTTATTTGCATTTGTTAAAGAGTCAAATCTGCTTGCTGTGTCTCCATACCAAAAAAACAACTTAACTGAGATTTTTTGGCTTCCTCCCCAAAACTTAAAAGCGTTTCGATATAAGCTCGATAAGGGTATGTGTTAGACGCTTGGGTGACTAAAACCCCATTCAAATATAAATCACATTGAGACCATAAAGCGTGTAAGAAATTGCACACAGGAGCAACATTGCTATCATTTGCTAAAAGTGTTCCGTCTTGTTTTTTAATCTTCGCGCGAACATGCAGTAAAGTATTTGAAAGATCGATGTAGGAGCTGTTTTCTCCTGCAATGAGGAATTCAATAAGCCCAATATTTGATAAAATAGAGACAGGATTGTATTGAATGTATTTTCCTTTCTCCAAAGAAGTTTGAGAGGGAGGGACAGAGAATAAATCCAACTTCTCTTTAATCGATTCGCACGACTCTGTATGAATCAGACTTGCCATCTTAACTGAATATGTCTGTCTTGGCTCTTTTCGCTTTTGAAGAGGATTTCTTTTTTCTTTTTGTGTTTTTTTTAATTCTTTTCCGTTCCCCCGGAAACGTGGTTACTTTTCGTAGTAAATTAGAACCAGTCTCTTTTGTTCTGTTCAGAGCAGCTTGTTTGAGGTTCTTACCTTCCAGAATATCAGAAACAAAGTTGGTTCTGCTTTTCAAAACCTCCTTTCCTATGGATTTAGCTCCTCGCTTCACAAGAAGTAAAACCGATCGTCCTAAAGAGGCAAAGTTGTTTCCTAACCCATACCCTAGCTGCCTTTGCGAGCCGGAGAAATATCCTTTTCCGGTCTGGGAGAGATAATAATTTTTATACACTTGAGGGTTACAGCAATACCGTGGTCTCATGTTGTTAACGTTCTCCAACAAGGTCTGTGAAAGTAATGTGCAAGTACAAGATGTTGTTTTCTTTTGACCGGCCTATAGTTAATTTTTTCAAGCGTTGTTCTCATCACGTATTCGTTGTAAGGATCTCTGATTGTTTTGAGATTTGACTAGCGCTCAGAGTTTGATAAAGAGCATTCTTTCTTCTTTTGATTACTGGCGATGGTAGTAGATATCCTAAACAGCTAGATAACAGCAAAATCCAGAGATTAATGTTCTCGTTTCCAGTAGTGATGTTGTAGATGCTAAACCCAACCACAAAATAAATTGAGATAATCTGCGAGAAAAACACAATTTCGCTTTTAGGGATGTCTTTACCACAAAAAGACCAATCACCCATAATTTATAAGATCTTTCTCTGTAATCCAAGAATTATATTTTTCTGGGTACCCCGACCAACTCACTAAAAATTCCACTCTTCTGCGTCTCTTACGCTTCTTTAAAATGCTGTCGATTTCATAAATTTTATTATCTTTTATAGACAACTGCAACTCTTTTTCATAAAACGTTCCCATAATCGGTTCACCGCTAAGATCTTTTAATCTATAATACGGTGGGTTTCCGGGAAGAGCTTTCTGTACGATGAATAATTCCTTTGACCAGTTTTGTTCATAACCTTTTCGAAAAAGATTTTTTATCAAACTCAGGCATACAAAATCGTTTTCAGATAATTTCGGTTTCTTTTTCTCTGCATCTCCGTATTGTCGAATCCACAGTGTTTGCTGATCTTCATGTCTAGCAGCTGAAGGAGTGGTTTTTATTGTTCTGTGATAGCTGTTATTGTAAGAAAACATCAAGTCATCCAACACATCAATGTATTTGAATGTATTATTGGCTTTAAAATATCGCCACAGCTTCGTTTTCAAAGTCCTAATTAATCTTTCAGCAAGAGCTGCTTTTTATATGTCTGAAAAAGTGAAATGTTTTGTTGTCTCAACCATTTTTCTAACGCTTTGTTGGTAAGTTTGGTTCCGCAGTCGGTTTGCAGATAAACAGGATTGGGAGCACGACGGTAAATATTTTCAAAAGCTTGAATAACAGCTGTCGATTTTTTACTTTTCACCGGTTCACAATAAGCGAATCTGCTAAAAACGTCTATGACAATGAGAAGAAATTGATTTCCGTCGTTGCTCTTTTTCAAAAGCGAAAAATCTGCTAGATCAGCCTGATGTTGAAAGTCTGAATAAGGGGCGATTGTTTTCCTTCTTTGATATTTTTTTCTTGCTGGTTTAAAAAGCGAATACACATCCTGAGTTTCCAACCACTTTTTTACCGTTTTTTTTAAAGCTTTTTGAAATTTAACAACTCCAGAAAAGGATTGAGGTTTTTTTAAAGAATAGTAACTAGCAAACTCTCCCATAACCAATCTTAGAGCTGGTGGACTGTTTTTGGTTTTATACCGTTTCACCTTCTTTTATAACTGACTCAGTTTCTTCCTTCGAAAATGGAGGGTAACAATGACCCGCCCCTTACGAAACCGAATCGAGTTCCCTTGGTCGTCATTAAGATTAATTTGAATTTCTGAGAAAGATTTTTTCATTACTGGTTGGTATTGCAATTTGTCGTATCTTTTGCTAATAATGGAGCTGGACTTCCCCTCGGTTGATATGGTCGCTAATAAGGGCGCAAGCGTGTGGCCCACAATACGATTCTCAATGACGTCACAATAAACGTAAATGTTGTTTATTGGATTCATATTCACCACGCGATCAGAGCGAAAAATACCAACATTATGGAAAGTACTCTCTGCAAACCCCAACATTTCGGTTAGAAAAGGGGCTAAATGAACCAAAACCGATGGCCTCGCCACTCCATCGTTATCTATCCTAGTAGGGGCGGAGGAGTTATTTCTTATATTCAATTGAACTAATTGTGAATTATCATTATACCGCAAATCTAATAAAAAATCGATTGGGTTTGTCAAAGTGCCACTCTTTATGAGCTCCTCATTCTTCGCTTGGAAATCATGCTTCATTTGATTCAGCAATAAACGGATTAATTGTTTTGGTTCTTGGTAATACCCAGATGGTAGTTTTGTTTTAATGTGGATCTCACCCCGCTCATAGATCATCCAATAGTTCGTTGTATCAACATTATACCACGAATGATTGAACTGAATTTCCGCCAACTCCACCTCCCAAGACCCTGGAAGTTGTAACTCTTTGGGTAAATGAACAATGTAGTCCGAAATCTTGTTTTCTGGGTAATAATCAGGCGAAGAATTGCTAGGTAAAGTTACATGCATCTTGAGATGGTGAGTAGTTTCAGTGTCACACAACAAATGGTAACATTTTTCTATAGAGGGAATTTATATCTCAAAAATTTTTTCCTTAACATTTGTTTCAAGTGAGATAGGTTTTGATTGACACTACATTTGTTATGACACAAAAACATTTCTCTCTCATCTATACTTCACATAACAGGTGAGTGGCTACAAACATGTTTTGAAATGAAGTAAATTATTCAGAGAACAACACAGATGAGTTGCAATGATAAAAGACAATTCAAACTGTTAACACTCCTAGACACAAAAAAGTATTAGGAGAACAAATTAGGGTAATGCAGTTTCTCTGCTACATTTGCAATGATGAAATTTTCAGACATCTTACAATTCCAAAACACAAAAATCACTAAGAAAACAGATTATTTGTGATGCAGTTACTTTGCAATGACAAAAGACAATTCAAAAAACTGTTACTACTCCTAGACACATAAACTAAGAGAGTAAATTAGGGATAAAGCAGTTTCTCTGCTACATTTGCAATAATGAAATTGTCAAAACATTCACAATTTTCCAACACCAAATGTAAAACTCTCTCCCTCAGTAAATTAGGGGTAATACAATTTCTCTGCTACATTTGCAATGATGAAATTTTCAAAAATATTCACTATTCTCCAACACCAAATGCAAACTCCCTATTACTCGACAACAAACATGTTTGAAATGAAGCAAATGACTTATAGAACATCACAGATGATAAAAGACAACTGAACTATTACAACCCATGGAAACACAAAAATTATTAAGAGAGCATTGCAGTTCATACTTTCTCTGTATCCTCATTGAAGAGTTTTTTCAAAGCAGAGATAACTTCATTCCTGATCAGGTACATACAACCGAATTTTGTTTTCTTCAGGATCTTTCTTGGTTGAGTAAATTCTTTTACTGCAATGATTCTTTTTGTGTGCACAGTTGAAAGTAGCATATTACCATGGCTGTAGCAGTTTTGTGAATTTCTTTGACATTGTTTAAAATCAAATTAATGTTACTAGAATCTAAAACAAACAGCTGTTAATATTGTTGCAAAAACCAAGGTTTGAAGCTTGACATAACTCTGTAATTCCAACAGCTAAACTGAATCAACACAATTCCAAAAAAGAGCTAGCGGCAACCCCACCTTTTACTAGAACATTCGCTAGCTTTTCTTTTTCAACACGTTTTGACAGCTACAATTAAAATCTATCGGTAGCGTGTTTTATTATATTTGTTCAGGGTTTAAATCTTCGACATAATAGGGTTGAATTTCTTCGAAATCTTAGGTACTTGGCCTAACAACCGTGTTCTCTACACTCAGAAATATTGTGAAGAATCACAAACTCTCCCAAACTAGGGATTGAAACTGCTCGGAGCCGGGTGAAGATTTGGTCTCTTTTTTTATTTTGTCTGTTATTAGTTTTTTAATACTGCTTTGAAGAATAGGAGTTTCATCAAAAATTAATTCTCTTCTTGAATTCCATGAAGCAGAGCTGTTGTTCTCAATCGATTCTAAAAGCTTCTTGGCTTGAATTTGATTTTTCTTGGTGAATCCTTTCAAAATATCTTTTGCTGGGATAGGTTTTTCTTCCTCCTCCAACACCAACCGCAGATTTATGGTTCTTTCTTTTAGTGATAAATATTTTTGAAGAACTTGGTTGTATTGCTTGATCTTCTCACTTTCCTCCAGATCAGATTTCAAAATTTGACTCATTTCTTCATCAAGTTTAGACATCTCTTTCTGCATTGGTTTTCTGTAAGAGTTAGGGTCTACTAAAATCATTTTCTTCATTTCTTCACAAGAGAACCTACAATTCCAGCAAGGGTGGGAACGATGGCAGATAACAGAGCAGTTAAGAATCCGCCTCTTTGGATTAACTTCTGCTTTCGGTTGACACTGATAGGCTTTGTCAGCTTTTGAAGAGTTTCTTTATATGGCTCAAGTCTTTTTTTCTGTTGTTTTGTTATCTGAATATTACCTTTTAAAAGATTATGACAACAATCCGCTAAACAATGAATAAAATCCGGTGGAGAGTTATTGATTACTGCTTTTACAAATTTAGGTTTTGCTTTGTGGAGTAGTTTCAAAGTTGGGTAGTTCTTTTATAGTCTCGTTGTCATGTCAAGACATATACAAACTGCTGATCTTCTGCGAATATACCAGTGCAAATTCGAAGCTGATCTGAGGTTTCAGAGCGGAAATCGAATAGAATGTGTCCGTGGGCTTTTTTTGTAGTGTCTGCAAAGATGGTTTTGATTTCTTTGGTATGTTTTCCAAACGACTGTTCCGCAAAAAATGAGAGTTGTGCGCTATCACAAGGATTTTTAAACAGAACCACAATCTGAGAGTTTAGGGAGATTGTTCTTATCCCTCGGAAAAAAAGATTCTGCACGAGATAAAAGACTGTCAATTTCAGATGATGGCTCCCTCTAGTGAAGAACTTGGTCACGAGTTCAAGATTCTGACCCATCAAATCGTCTATACTAAAATGGTCGACCGCCCATCAAAATAGTCGAAGTCAGGGATACCCTGAATAAACTCTGCTTCGATCTGGTCATACGCTTTTTGCCATATACCACAACACCAAACAATTTGTTCTGGCGGGGGGCTCATCAAGCAATCAAGGTTTTTAATAAATTTACTCACAAAAAACGTTTTCCCACAATTACTGGGGCCACAGACCATGAAAGTTGTAGAATTTGAAAGATGGAACATTTTGAAATATTGAAGACAGTGCAAAGGTTTTAGTATTTATAACCCTAATCTTTTTTTTTTCAAAAGCTGTACTCACTACGAGGAGTTTGTAGGCTCACAAACAGGGTTGTGTTTGCTTCTAACAGTTATATAAATTGAACTGTTATAGCTTCTATCTAATCTTTTTTCAACAGCTGTGTTAGTTACGCAGGAAATCTGTAACGCTTTTTCTGTAGAGACAACTACCGGAAAACGTGTATGCTATAAAAAGTGCTATCACAATCTCCATAATCACAAAATCAAGCAAAAACGTGAGTAAAGATGACAGAAGTACGCTGTTATTTTCGCTAACTGTTTTATTTTACAGAATGTTTCAGAGTACGTTTTGTTTGAAAAATTTTTCAACTTTACAGGGGGTGAAGAATCACCGCCGCGTGAATCATTTCTTAATTTTTTATCGGTAAGTATTTGTATAAAGTTTCAACCCTAGTCAAACCAAGAATTCAAATATTTTTCAGATGCCCCCTTTGTGGGCAAAAGTATAAAACAAAAAATGGCTACTGGAGGCATTTTCTCTGGTGTTATATTCAGAGAGGTGGAAGTGTAGATATCTCTTTTGTTAATATCACAGTAAGTTTCCCTTCTGGTATCGTTTTCGACTACTTACATCTATTTCAGTTGCGATGGGTGTTTTATTCAGACTACAGAGTTCAACAACTAGACTGTGGCGTTTGACTAATTTCAGTTGCGATGAGTGTTTTATTCAGACTACAGAGCTCAACAACTAGACTGTGGCGTTTGACTAATGATGTCTTTTTTTATTTCAGATCTGACGACGGTGTTTTTATGGTGTTGTTTGTGTATTAAGCAGAGAATAAAAAACTGTCAAAAACATCTCAACAATACTTGCATAAGACTGCTTCAGTTATCGCTTGCAAATGCGCGTGACGTCATCGGTTTAGATCGCCTAGTAAGTATGAAGCGATTCAATAAGAGCGGCATCACGCTTCGCTGACTCGTTTTATCAGCAAACGCGTATTTTACTACAACTAAGAGTGGCGTCACGCTTCATCAGCCGATGCGTATTTTACTACGACTAAGAATGGCGTCGCACTTCACTGATTCACTTTATCAACAAACACCTATTTTACTATAGCTAGAGGTTACTTCAGGTCGTTCTCGATTAGCAGAATAGATTGTATTTCAACAAGAGTGAATAAGACACAAATTCAACAATTAACAGTAAAACAGAAGCAGGTGAAAAGCAATTTCAAAACAAGTTATAAGTCAAGCGGAATGGTTGAAATCTCGTCTCCCAGAGCTTTCCGTAAAAAAACCCTAATCCACTTCTTTTTTGAGTATAGGTGAAAACTTGGTGGTTTTTACAAACAAAATCTTTGTTGACCCCTACCCCACTGCGTTTTGTTTCAAGAACATCTAAATAGGTGTCAAAGTTAAATTGATTTAATTTTGTAGACAGACCTTTGCAAGCTTTTTTAGTCGTCTGATTGGAGTCGTTTTCAATTCCCTGAAGAATCTTTTTCTCTGTAATATAAGTTTTTGGTGCCAAAGCCAGCATCTGACTCCCAAAGAACTCCAGTTTCATTAACCCCGGGGTCCGGCGGTCAAATACTTCACGAGCCTTGCAACAATCTGCTTGTATCCATTCTAGATTTTGAACCCAGGCCTTGATGAATTCTTTTTTGTGGTGTTCACAAGCTAGACTAGGGAAAAAATAGTCGTAGTTTTCAAAAAACTCCTCTCTCAGCTCTGGTTTAACCACATCATCCAGAGAGTTGCTACAAAGAGAAAGATATAATGAATCAGTATCCATTTCAATAAATTCGTAGCAGTCATCCGGAATATATTTTTTGATACAGTCATAAACAAACTCCCAGAGCTGGGCACCGCAAATTTGCACTCAATTCCACAATCGCATATTCCGCAAAACTGCAAGAGGTGTTCCGCAACCGCAAATCCGCAAGTTTGCGATAGGTTTGCGGCGACTTTTCACACTTTCGCAACCGCAAATGCACATTGCACTTCCACAAACTTAGACCGCAATATTTATTATGATTTTGTCTTCGTGATGACCTTTTTTACTTTCGAAGATCAAATTTTGCCATCGACCAGACGTTGACCTCCAAAAAAAAAAAAAAAGGTCATCAACTCCCGGTCGTTCACCTCCAACCCAGAAGAAAAGAGTGTCCACTTTTTCCGAGCAGTTTTGCTGTGGATCAGGCAACACTGCCTGTTGGTTTGTAGATCTGCGGTAAATTCCAATTTTTCACCGCAAATCCGCAAATATTTGCAGTAGGAAATTAGGTTTGCAAATCCGCAAATAGAAACTTGAGTCCGCAATTTGCGGATTTGCAGACCGATTTGCAGAAGTGCCCACCTCTGCAAACTCCAGCATCTTCAATTTTGCCCAGGAGTAAACAAACATGCCAATTTGAATCGGAAGATCGAATATGACGTGTTTTTTAAGGCTTTTTACCTCATAGAGATCGTTGTCCACCAAATCTAGATTCACAAACCGGGGGGAGTTTATGGCTTTATCTACAGTGGACTGATCGTGATAGGAAATTTTTCGAAATCGGTCTTTTCTCACCAGAGACAAAGAATAGCCACTATTGCCAACTAACTTCCACGTTTCAGCCAACATTTTTCTGGAGGAGTCAAAATCCCCACCTCTCCTTCCGTCGCACACATCCAAACCAAACTTTTCAAAAGGTTTTTCAGGGTTGTATTCAACAAACTCATAAACTTTGGTAATTACTAACCCATGATCAAGATACCATTTTGCTAAAGGTGTGGTCAGTAGGATTTTCTCGCCAAAATAACTAGATATCAGCATCCTTCTTGGTTTTTCTAAGAGCTCGTTCTCCTCCGCAAATCTCTTTATCAGCTCTCCAATGTCCTCTCTTCCAACCATAGCATTTTTGAAGATAGGAGGAAATTCGTTAAAGAACTGTTTCAGATGGTTAGGAGTGTAATTATCTGCTAAAACAAAACCGAACAACTCACCACTTTGAACCCCCTTTAAAATTTTTTGAAAGGATAGGCAGCGTCTAGGTCTGACAAATTTCAAGGTTTTGGTGAAGGAGATCACATCCTCCTCCAAAGATAACTGCTTCCACTGACATTCCCAAATGAATCAAACACGAAAACCGCAATCCTCCAGTAGTTTTATTTTCTCTTCAGTTTTTTGATGCAGTTCTTGGAAAGTTTTACCATTTACTGTGTTAACTCCTCCTGGGGTTTGGCATATTTCACAGCCGTGCCACCAGCAGCCAAAAAATTCAAAAACCTCTTTACTCTCTTCACAAAACCCATCCACCGGAAGATTTCTGGAGGTTAGACGACGCTCGCCTACATTGAAATCGTGCTCGATAAATTTACCCTCAGTCGCAGCAACCCAGCTTAACCACTGATAGGAAGCTAATCCAAATTTGTGCGGAGTCTTTGGTTGGTACCTCTCCTCTTCCTTATATCTCACGAAAATATCCCACCGGAAGTGACTGAGATATGGCCCATAGATATAGGGAATTCACATCATACCCCATGATGGTTTGGCAGATTTTTGGGTTGGGGTATAAGTGGCTTTTAATGAAAGTTTCATTTTTGATTGCCAACCGTTTAAAGACTATACTTGGCCCGCCCACAAGCTGATCCAACATGAGCTGATGAAGATCTGCATTTTTCTTGTCAATCAACGAGAAGAAGCAATCTAATGGAGTTTGATTAAATAAGTACCTCTTTGTTATTCCGCTGACAGAAAAAGCTTGCTTAAATAAGTCCAAACCTTTGCTTTGATAAAACCCCACGCATTTTTTGACCACTTCAACAAAGGGTTGTACATCCAGATTATTATAATAGAGCAATAAATCACGAAGGGATGTCCAGTTCTCCTCCCGCCATTTTCTGACTACTACTTGGTATTCAGTCTCCGTGATGTTGGTTTCTTTTAGATTGCTATAGATCGTTTCATGATTGGGGAAGGTGTGGTTTAGCTTTTCAAGACTATCCACATACTCGTAGGGAAAGAAAAATTTAGTCTGACTGACATCATAGGCTTTGATAAATTTGTTATAGGAAAATCCAGGAGCAATGTAGTTTTTTTATGTCCAGAAACCTCAACATTTCTGTCTTAATACACATAAAATGGTTGTTTCTTTTGATCACAAAATCTAATTTTGGTAAAAGCACTCGAATAAGCTGTTTTTTAATTAAATTAAGGTCATAAAATCTGGAGTTGAAACCAAGAACAATGTGGTTTTTCAAGAATTTTTCAAAATTCAACTTTAGCTTTTCGCTTTTGACGTTTTCACTGGCAGACAGAAAATCAAATACATATTGATATTTGGCTTTCAATAAATCGAACGCTGCAGATGCCATTTGCTCTAAATATTCAATTACCTTCTGAACCAATTTAAGAGAATCACCATCAGAAATGTAGCAGGTTGGGGATCTGAAACCGGGAATGTTTGAGCAAAGAGAGCAGATGAGAGGGATATGTTTGGCTTGATGTTCAAGAGGAGAAGTATTGGGGGGTAGATTTTCCTTTGAAAAGATGCATTCGAAATCATAAACCAAGAAATAAGGGTAAAATCGATCACTTTTGGGGACAGGAATACCAAGCTCTAGCAATTCTTCAAAAATAGTTGGGGTAAGTCAGAAAACTCCTCCTTTATACGTGTACTTCACTTGCCCTTGGCAGTGCTTAATATGCTGATTGTAATTCTTTTGATGATACCATAAAACATCGCATTTGACACATTGAAAAACTTTGCAGTACTTCTCAAAATGAAAAATGTAGCTAAAATGGTTTTCGAAAAGATTTAGCTTCATAGTTTTAGGATAAATTTTTCGCGAATTTTGTAAAAGTCGGCAAACTGGGTCATTTTCAAATTCTGTTAGCTCATACACCAACACATTAATTTTGAAGAGATCCTCCACAAAAAAGAGATCATGTAAAGAAACTCCTTCAAAGTTGGAGGGGTTGTTAATCTGCTGCTTCTGACAGTACAAACGAAATTTTGTTTGAGTGTCAGCTTCTAAATTATTCAAGTGAAAACCACAAAATAAGCTTAAACAACGAGAAATGCACAAACGATCTTAATACAATTGACCTGTGTTTTTATCCGCAATTAAGTTATGCACACCCTGATTATGTACAAGAAAAGGAGGCAGTGTAACAGATTGACCAATTACAGTTTTTCTCAGTTTGTTCACATAAAAAGTAACATTGGTGGTAGACAAATATCGCCACTTTGTGTTAGGTCTTTCAAATTTTTCAAGAACATCAAAGTCTGAGACAGTCTCTAAAAAACGTGACAATTCCTCGCTGTTGCTAATTAATTTTGCGGTATTCAAAACACAATGATTGTTATAAGACGGGTGAAAAAAACGCAAAGCATCACTTTCAATATTCTTCAAAATGTACCCAAAACTGAAATTAATTTTAAATCGTGAATTTTGATTGTTCATGATAGTCTTATGAATTTGGTCTAATAAATCATTAATGTTGGAATTGAGAAAAAAATTGTAGATATCTTGTACAGGTCTAACAACGCTTCTCGTCCGAATTTGAGACCATTTCTCCATAACAAAACTCCTGTTGAGAAAGAAAGCATTAGAACAGTCTAAGGAAGAATCTGGGAAATACTTACCTTAACTCCTCATTTTCAATCGCTGGTGGTTCTTCTTCCTCCGCGGATTGCCTTGGAATGCTACATAAAACATGCAATGAACACAGCGCAATGCTGAGAAATTTTGTATTCACCGACCTGGAATCAGCTCTTCTTTTCTGTGGTCTTGGCGCCGGACTGCTTCTCTTCTCTGCGGATTGGTTTGGAATGCTAAATAAAGCATACATTAAACACAGTGCAATGCTGAGAAATTTCAATTCACTTAACTGGAGTCGGTTCTTTTTTTCTGTGGTTTTGACTTCGAGCCACTTTTCTCTGCGCAGTGATGTCTCGCTAGCTCAAGGGAGTTTGAGAAGTCGACACCACTTAGACGGCAAATGCAGCATTTTTGTTGATGTCTCTTCATAGCATCTTTGCGATTAAATTTTTTGAAGCACTTCTCGCACTGCACCTCAGAATTTTGGTGAACAGCTTCGATGTGTCTTTTAAGATCCCTCGCTCTCGTGAAGGTCTTACCACAAATCTCACAAATTTTCTCCATTTTTGAATGTGTGTTTTGATTTCTGTTTGGGGTTTTTATAGCCAACACCATATGGTGAAACGAGAAAGTTTTTGAGAATTGT
The DNA here is from genome assembly GCA_963675345.1 of Trididemnum clinides. Classification (NCBI taxonomy): domain Eukaryota; kingdom Metazoa; phylum Chordata; class Ascidiacea; order Aplousobranchia; family Didemnidae; genus Trididemnum; species Trididemnum clinides. The sequence continues at coordinate 34,734,017 of OY776285.1, read as the reverse complement.
GCAATAAAAGCAGTGGTGTAATGTAGATAAAAATAATCATTCGCTCATTGCTAAAAATTGTTTATATCTAATTTTCAAGACCTTAGTTGACGTTAGAGAAACGTGATCACCTCCGAGCTTTCTAACTTCCGCTGGCGTCGGCTTTTGTTGATAGTCAGTTACTTTTAGGATTCAGCATCGACTTGTGATTGGTTCAAGACTTTCACGCCCAAATATTTATATTTCCATGATAGATTTCTAACTCGAGCAAAGGACTGTCTTGTGGACCATATGTTCAAAAATGCAGTTAATATCGAAGCGACGGTATTCTCAAGAGAGGTGCCTATAACAAATCAATTTCAAGTTCTATTTACAAGTTTCACATTTCTTTTCAAGTTGAATTGACATTTGTTTAAGTTGAATTGACATTTGTTTTAAGTTGTCTTGACGTTTGTTTTCAAGTTGTTACAAGTTGTTACACGTTGTATATACAAGTTGGTACACATTGTATTTACAAGTTGTTACAATGTACTTCAAGCTCATGTATCAACACGTTTGGAAATGACGTAGGGCGCCACAAGCGCGCAACAAAAACCGGCTCGAAAGACATATTACATACTACTGACCACACAGGACAAGGCATCATTTGAAGCATCACTAAACCCATGGAGCTGAAAGCTAACGCTTTCATCATCTCTGGTCTCGGTTTCGGCCTCTCATAAACAGTAGCGGGGGATCAAAACCTCTGAAATAGGCCGTAAAAGACAAAGCCACGCCCTCCAATCGATCATCATGTCCTCCGGAAGCTCGTCTTCCCAGCCAATACCAGCACAGGTAGCTCGGTGAAGAATTAACTTGCCTCCAAAGAGATAAGGAGCAATAAAACCCAGTGGGTCAAAGTGGCCAGCAAAAAAGCGCAGCATTCCGCGACGACTGAGTCTAGCTGGTATAGTCAAATTTTTATTACAATGAACCTTGAGGCAGTCCTTTTCCACGTCCCATATTAGGCCCAATGCTTTAGAGTCTGGCATAGGGTTTGAACCAAGGTCAATTTCTCGGATATTAGAGCCGAGATCGCATTTGGGAATACTCAGCAAAACTGGCTTAGCCAAGTGATTCGCTGACCACTTACGCAGTCTGAAGCCTCTGCTTTCAAACAGTGACTTAGACTCTCGAGAAATAACCTCAATATCAGACAGGGATTCGGCAGTAATGAGTAAGTCATCCATATATCGATTGTTTACGATAGCTTCCAAAGTCAGTCGACCTGCTTTGGTAGGATTTTCATCAGTTAAACGCTGTATTGCATGAAGAGCAACGTAAGGACTGGAGTTTATCCCCCAGACATGTCTACAAAACCGAAATATTTCGGTTTCACCAAGTTTTATGTCGTTATCCTTAAACCAGACCAAACGAAAGAGAACCCGCTGGTCTTCTGGAATAGAAATTTGAAAGAAACATTTACTTAAGTCGGCCATAAACGCAAATTTACCCAAACGAAAACGAGTCAAAACGTCAGTCAACCTATTCAAAAGATTGGCGCCGGGCAAAACAGCATGGTTAAGACACATTCCCTTAAATGTGGCTGCACCATCATATACAACACGAGATTTTTCTTGTTTTGTCACAAAGAAAGACAAATACCAAGTAGGCCCATCAACTTTTATCTTCTGCACATGCGTCAACCAACCCTCAGCAAGCAACTCTTGAAATGTGTCTGTAAGGGTTCGGTTTAAAATAGGATCGCCTAGAGCTTTCCGACGCAAAGACATTGTACGCTCTAAAGCATTTGAAAAGTTATTGGGAATCTTTTTAACAATATCCGATCTCAAAGGAACCGGAATCTCGTAACGACCATCTTCTACTTTGACGTTAGGTTCCACCAACAAACACGCAAGCTCGTCACTCCTAGAGGGTTGAGTCTCCTCGTTCTCCAATTCAACTTGTCGCAAAGCCGCCTTTAGCTCAATAATTTCTTGTCTAAGTTGTTCACATTCGTTTGTGTCACAATCAACGTTTACTCTTGCTTTTAAGACCTGGTGCGAATCCGATCTCTCCCCAACGCGACCACCGCTGGCTATAGGACCCAGTCGAGTCAGAACGTAGTTAGGTTCACTCGCATTTACACCCTCTCTTTCCTCCAAAACAGTGAGCAACTCTTCATTAGTTTGTCCTATCAAAATGTCAATCATTTGCCGTTGAGGAATAGTGGGAATTTTAACCCCTTCAAAATGCCTAAGTTTTTGCGTATTTACGGCATGAGACAAAACGTTCTCATCATCAATAAAGTCCGGGACAACCAAAGCGTTTTTTATAGCAAAAGTTTCTTTATTTGAAAGTGATTCAATTTCAAAGTTTGTAAGACCACCACTGCGCATAGTTTGTTCAGCTAAGGTGCGAATGGTTATTGCATGATCCGTTTTAGTAGCGAGCCCAAGCTCGTCCCTCAAGCTCTTTGAGATCAATGTAACCTGAGAAACAGTATCATGCTGTGCATATGCCAAAGTAGACTTGCCCGTCACAGGGTTTATAACCCTTACGGCACTCGTACGAAGCATCACCAAATCGTTACTAAAGGTCAGTTTTCTCACAACTGTTTGTTCAGCGTCTGTCTGCTTCTTCCCAGCGTCGGGTGTCACCGAAGTCTGGCAATGCCCAGCGCTGGTGGCCCCAAGGTTTACCGAGTCTGACCTAACATATAGGTCATGCAAGGAGGTAGAATGCTTAGGGCCAAAATGTGGCCCGCATAAGCGACATTTCAACGTAGAATTACATTCTCTAGAGAAATGTCCCAAAGAAAGACAATTAAAACATCTAGCAGCATCAATAACAGTTTTGCGCTTTTGCTCAGGAGTTTTGCTTTTAAATTGTTCACAACCAGTTAAAAAATGTTTTGAACGCGGGTCGTTGCATACAAAACACACCGGGGGAGGTTTAGTAGAATGTTGAGTTTTACTACAGCTACGCGAGCTTTCGCCAACGGTCTCTGCTGAGCGAGCGCCAGGACGTTCTCCGATTACAGCGACTTGTCTTACGCGAAGAGCCGTATGTTCGTTGCTAGGCCCACTTGCTCTATCTTTATCGTCAGATTTGAAAAACGACGCGAATGGTTGTGCTATTCACCTTCATCAAAAAAACTTTACTGCTTTGTTTGCAAACTTTTTGCGTTTGATTCTGAAAAAATCATGCTGGCATCAGTTGGTTATGGCGACTGGAAGCATGCACCACGCGACCTGGCCAGGCACGAATCTTCTAACAAACACCTAAGTTATCTTTCAACATATATCTCTCGAAAAGCAAAAAAAGTTAGCATTTGCAAAGATTTGAAACAACAAAAAGAATCTGACAGAAAATATTGGTGTAAAGCATTGGTTCGAGTTTTAAGTGTGATAAAATTCCTATCATCGAGAGGGCTGGTCTTCCGCGGAAGTAGTGAGTTGGTTGGTTCTCCACAAAACGGTAACTTCCTCGGAATGTTGGAGTTGTTGGCAAAATACGATACTTTCCCTGCTGAGCATATTCAAAAGAGAGTGAACAAAGGCAAAGGACATGTTTTGTATTTCTCATCAACTGTAAGCGAGGAATTCTGTGACGTAATTGGAACAAATTGTTAAATATTATCATTTCTGAAATAAAACAAGCAAAGTATTATTCAGTGTCCGTGAACTCAACACCCGACATCACAAATGTTGACCAGTTAACAATAATTTTTTGGTATGTTCTACCTGATGGTCCCGTGGAACGATTTGTCAAGTTTATACCCACCCGTGGACACACTGGTCACCAATTGGCTGATTTACTTTTCGAGTTTATAGAAGACAATGGGATCAGTTTAAAAGACCTCAGAGGGCAATCTTATGACAACGCTTCTAACATGAGCGGAAAATACAAAGGTATGCAAGCTATAATAATAGAACGCAGCCACCAAGCGGAATATATTCCTTGTGTAGCACATTCCTTGAATCTTGTAGGAAAATGTGCTGCTGAGTGTTGCCAATCCGCGGTCCGTTTTTTCATGTTTGTTTAGAAACTCTATGTGTTCTTTTCAGCTTCAACACACAGGTGGAATCTCCTTACTGATGCACTGAAACCACTTCAATGTCCAACAATTAAGCCTTTGTCTGATACACGTTGGGAGGTGCGATATGATGCTCTACATGCACTAAGAAAAGGTTACCAAGCGGTTCTTTAAGTTTTGAAGGCAATGTGTGATGACAATGATGAAAAATATCAAGCTAAAGAAACAGCCAGGGATTTTTTTCATCAATGGAAAAGCTTGAAACTAGTATTTTACTCGAGGTATGGTCGTGTATAATGGAACGGTTTCACAAGACCAGTCAGGCTGTGCAGGATAGCAAAATGACTTTGAATAGGGCAACGAATTTGCTTCAGGGTCTACATGACTTTATTTAATTTCTAAGACCCCAATTTCAAAAACTCGAAGGAAGAGGTCAACTATTAAGTGGCTGTCATCATTACACTGAAGAAATTTCAAGAAAGAAAAGAAGGAAAGTAAGGTTGGATAGCGAAGGTGAATCTAAAGACACATCACTTGATCTGTCGAGCAGATTTGAAGTAGACTGATATTTGCCGATTATTGGCCAAATTCTTTCGTCTATGAAAACCCGAATAGAAGCTTACGACCGTCTTCAAAGAAAATTTTCGTTTCTGATAGAATTGAACACCATGTCTAACTGCAAAATTGAAGCAAGTGCGAAAACGTTACTTCAATATTATTCAGATGATCTTGTTAACGTGATTTATGTGCCCTGTCATTGGTTTAGTTGTTTTTGTCCTTTTAGTAAAGTAACTGTTAATGTTCGTGATGTCAGAGTTGTTCGGAAGCTTTCGCCTTGTAATCTAAGCTATTGTGTTTGCCGCCTCATTTAATATATTTTCATTTGTAATCAGTGAGGAATAGGGATGTTTTTGTAGTATGTGATGACTAATGAATTGTTTTTATATTTCCCAAATTGTTTTCTATTACGTTTGACCCTTAATGGAAAAAACCGTAAGTTTGGTACAGTGAATCATTTATAAATTAACACGGCAAGTTGCTTTCTCTTTACTTCACGCCTGTTATTCTCGTTTCTTGTTAACGGTTATGTGACAATTTTGTTGATTGATCTCATATCTATTTGTGGATATAAATAGGCCTATTGACTGTTTATGAGCTCACTCTACTTTGGCAATGTTTAGTATGGGCAGGGCCGGATTAAGGCGGGGGCTGATGGGGCTGCAGCCCCAGGCCCACCCAAAAATAGGCCCACCACTATGCCAAGTCAACGAAGTCTAAAAGGTTACTCATACGATCACTTTCAAAAAATAGTGAAGGTGTAATTTAGAAATATCATGGGCAAGGCGTTCTCCATTAGAGACCTTGTCATCGTGCAAAGCACAAGCGAAACTGTGTCATGGTAGGAGATACTATTTTATTTGTGTTTTCGTTGGATAAAACATTGTAACCAAAATGTAAACACATTTTGATGTCTTAATACAAAATATAACATTATTCCGTAACAATGGCTTTTTCTAAGACTCTGACACGTTCAATTGTTGCCAGTTATTTCGAAGTTTTGAAAAAAATTCAGACAGGTTTACGCTGGGTAAGAAAAGTGAAGCTAGAACAAGTTTAAATAAAAGCTAGCATATTTTCTATAGTCCGGTATTTGAAGAAGGAAGCAGATAAAGTTTTACCAATTAAAAAAAAATGAAGAAGTATAAAAGCGGTTGGGAAAAGGAGAAATCTAGAAGAGAAGCAGAAGATAAACTGAAAAAAGTTGTAGCAAAATCAAAAAAAAGTGACTGAGTTTTTTCATATAAGCGAACCAAAAAGCAACATTGTAGAAACGACGTCCAGTAATGCAACCGCTTTGTGTTCATCTTCGAATGACTGTATTGCAGAACCAGAGCCAAATATAAAAATTGTTTCATCGGAACCAAATTTACAAACCAAGTCATCGAATGTTGCTGAGGATGAAGTGCATAAGGTAAAAGAAACTATTCAACTCGACATGGATGTTGGATGCTGGGGAGTAATTTCAGACCATCTGAGAGATTACTGCTGCCAAGTAGGAAGTTTAGAGTTTCAACATCTTAATGCAGATTTTTCTACTTCAGAGACATGTTTTACCGGCGATAAATTCAAACGTCGTTGTTCTAAAGCGCTATTTTGGCGAGAACAATTGAATGGCGAAAAAGTAAAACGCGAATGGTTGTGCTATTCACCTTCATCAAAAAAACTTTACTGCTTTGTTTGCAAACTTTTTGCGTTTGATTCTGAAAAAATCATGCTGGCATCAGTTGGTTATGGCGACTGGAAGCATGCACCACGCGACCTGGCCAGGCACGAATCTTCTAACAAACACCTAAGTTATCTTTCAACATATATCTCTCGAAAAGCAAAAAAAGTTAGCATTTGCAAAGATTTGAAACAACAAAAAGAATCTGACAGAAAATATTGGTGTAAAGCATTGGTTCGAGTTTTAAGTGTGATAAAATTCCTATCATCGAGAGGGCTGGTCTTCCGCGGAAGTAGTGAGTTGGTTGGTTCTCCACAAAACGGTAACTTCCTCGGAATGTTGGAGTTGTTGGCAGAATACGATACTTTCCCTGCTGAGCATATTCAAAAGAGAGTGAACAAAGGCAAAGGACATGTTTTGTATTTCTCATCAACTGTATGCGAGGAATTCTGTGACGTAATTGGAACAAATTGTTAAATATTATCATTTCTGAAATAAAACAAGCAAAGTATTATTCAGTGTCCGTGAACTCAACACCCGACATCACAAATGTTGACCAGTTAACAATAATTTTTTGGTATGTTCTACCTGATGGTCCCGTGGAACGATTTGTCAAGTTTATACCCACCCGTGGACACACTGGTCACCAATTGGCTGATTTACTTTTCGAGTTTATAGAAGACAATGGGATCAGTTTAAAAGACCTCAGAGGGCAATCTTATGACAACGCTTCTAACATGAGCGGAAAATACAAAGGTATGCAAGCTATAATAATAGAACGCAGCCACCAAGCGGAATATATTCCTTGTGTAGCACATTCCTTGAATCTTGTAGGAAAATGTGCTGCTGAGTGTTGCCAATCCGCGGTCCGTTTTTTCATGTTTGTTTAGAAACTCTATGTGTTCTTTTCAGCTTCAACACACAGGTGGAATCTCCTTACTGATGCACTGAAACCACTTCAATGTCCAACAATTAAGCCTTTGTCTGATACACGTTGGGAGGTGCGATATGATGCTCTACATGCACTAAGAAAAGGTTACCAAGCGGTTCTTTAAGTTTTGAAGGCAATGTGTGATGACAATGATGAAAAATATCAAGCTAAAGAAACAGCCAGGGATTTTTTTCATCAATGGAAAAGCTTGAAACTAGTATTTTACTCGAGGTATGGTCGTGTATAATGGAACGGTTTCACAAGACCAGTCAGGCTGTGCAGGATAGCAAAATGACTTTGAATAGGGCAACGAATTTGCTTCAGGGTCTACATGACTTTATTTAATTTCTAAGACCCCAATTTCAAAAACTCAAAGGAAGAGGTCAACTATTAAGTGGCTGTCATCATTACACTGAAGAAATTTCAAGAAAGAAAAGAAGGAAAGTAAGGTTGGATAGCGAAGGTGAATCTGAAGACACATCACCTGATCCATCGAGCAGATTTGAAGTAGACTGATATTTGCCGATCATTGGCCAAATTCTTTCGTCTATGAAAACCCGAATAGAAGCTTACGACCGTCTTCAAAGAAAATTTTCGTTTCTGATGGAATTGAACACCATGTCTGACCGTAAAATTGAAGCAAGTGCGAAAATGCTACTTCAATATTATCCAAATGATTTGGAGGAGTCATTGCCTGAGGAGATGATTAATTTCTCTACACTGATAAAACAACACCATTTTAACAGCGAATGTAAAGAAATTCAGATGTTTAGGTTAATAAATGAAAATGAATTCATGCATGCATTTCCTAACGTATGTGTTGTTTTCAGGCTGTACCTTTGTCTGATGATTTCTAATTGCTCGGGCGAGCGCTCATTTTCAGTTCTAAAAAGAGTAAAGAATCAACTGCGTTCGTCTATGGGCCAGAAAAGGTTGAATTCCTTAGCTCTGCTCTGTATTGAAAACGAACTTTTGGAAAAAATAGACACCGATGACATTATTAAGAGCTTTGCGTTGTCTAAATCCAGAAAATGTGTCATTTGAATGTGTGCACACTAAGTAAATACTTTATTTGTTTTCCGTTTCAATTGTGGCCAGTTTTTAGTACAAAGAATAGAATGAAAAATAGGCCTCTGGTTATTCCAGAGCCCCAGGCCCATAAAAGCTTAATCCGTCACTGAGTATGGGGTGGTAGCAAATAGAAAACGTAATATTTTATCACCAACTAATGCGAGTGGCAAGTTGTTTATGTATTTTTAACAGCGCTTGTCTGTGTCTTAGATCAACCGGGAAACAATAAACAGCTTGTATTGTCAGCTAATGCTAACCTTAATACAATAATATATGCTTGTTTCGCATTCGCTTGATATCTTTATTTGCATGGATTGTATTTTTTGGGAAATTTTTCAGTAGTCTTTAATATCTTGTAACAACTAGAGCCAGATACACCTAGCGTGTCGCAATTGGTGCATGTGGTACCGCTAATTTGTGAGCAAATTTCTGTTCTCCTTTAATACAGTCTTCGATGTTCTGCAAGTTGGTGTGTGCTCGTGCGTCGAGGACCTCTGGTGAGCAAGACAGCTGGAGACAGGATCTCCCAAATAGAAGCAGCAGTGAAACGGCCAGTATAGCTGTTCCTCATTGCAACAGATCTGGAGGAGTCATTGCCTGAGGAGATGATTAATTTCTCTACACTGATAAAACAACACCATTTTAACAGCGAATGCAAAGAAATTCAGATGTTTAGGTTAATAAATGAAAATGAATTCATGCATGCATTTCCTAACGTATGTGTTGTTTTCAGGCTGTACCTTTGTCTCATGATTTCTAATTGCTCGGGCGAGCGCTCATTTTCAGTTCTAAAAAGAGTAAAGAATCAACTGCGTTTGTCTATGGGCCAGAAAAGGTTAAATTAAAAACGAACTTTTGGAAAAAATAGACACCGATGACATTATTAAGAGCTTTGCGTTGTCTAAATCCAGAAAATGTGTCATTTGAATGTGTGCACACTAAGTAAATACTTTATTTGTTTTCCGTTTCAATTGTGGTCAGTTTTTAGTACAACGAATAAAATGAAAAATAGGCCTCTGATTATGATAAAGCCCCAGGCCTATAAAAAACTTAATCTGTCACTGCTATGCACCACAATAGGTAGACTGCTTATCATCTGTCTGTTACTGTAAATATGGAGGCATCACATACAACGTCAAATGCCTTTGCCAAACAATACCTATTGAAGTTGCTGGCTTGTTCCCACAATACCTTTGTCATGATGATCGCCAAGTAAGAAAATTGTGAATACCATTTTTCAAGCCTTGTCAGGGAAAATGAATTCAGGTCTGTGAAGCAGATAGTCTCGAAACCACTCATACTTCCAAAATATTATATTTATTAAATATTATAAGCCATCACGTTGGTCATAACATTGAAATGGGTTGTGATATGAGGTTCTCTTAAGATCTAAGACAAGCCATTTAATTGCTTCTATCTTAATCTGGGAGCCAAGCAGTCTACTCGCCATTATGGTGACCCAGCAGTATAACAAGACTGACAAACACAGCAAAAGCTTATAGACTTAATTGTCACTACCAACAAATTATTTAAAACTGAGACAATAAAAATGATTATTTACTCAACCCTCGTTTTTTATGGGTTTAACAAACCCAGGCCGGGCTCTCGAACGATCCTGTCTACTATCGATTTCTCTAAAGCTTTTGACTCTGTCTGGCATCCCGCCCTTTTCCACAAACTTATTTTGGCTCGCCTCCCTCCTTGCTTTGCTCGTTGGACTCAACCTTTCCTTTCTGATAGGCGCGCGTGTGTGGTTTTTCAAAATCACAAAAGTCGCTCCTTTCGAGTCCGTCGAGGTGTTCCGCAAGGATCCGTTCTTGGCCCTGTACTTTTCTCTCTCTTCATTAATGATTTCCTTGCCTCTCTGCCTTCTTCCGTCAGCTGCTCTCTTTACGCTGACGATCTGGCCATTTGGTCCTCCTCCCCCTCGGTCTCCACTGCGGTGGAGGCCATACAAGGAGCTCTGTTTCGATTGGAGCACTAGTCTGAGTACTGATGTCTTCCTCTCAATCCGAGCAAATGTGAGGCCTCCTTCTTCTCAGTGGATCCCCACCAGGCTAACCTCCAGCCCAACCTCCTCCTACTTGGCTCCCGCCTCCGTTTTAATCCCACTCCAACTTTTCTTGGGGTTACCTTCGACCGCACTCTTTCCTTTTCTAAGCGTATTTCTTCGCTGAAGGCCAAAATTTTCCCACGTCTCAAGGCCCTACACTGTATCTCTGCTTCCTCATGGGGCCCCTCTAAGGAGTCCCTCTCTGTTCTGTATAAATCTTTTCTTCGGTCCCTTTTCACTTACGCTTCACCCGGATGGTTTCCTTTCCTAAGTGCTACCATTCTTACCAAATTGAAACGCCTCCATCGAGTGGCCAGTCGCGCCATCACCGGCTGCCTCTCGTCCTCCCCTATCCCTTTTTTTCTCTCCAAGGCTTCTTTACCTCTCCTACGAGTCACCCTGACTGATTTCACTCTTTTATCTTATGAGCGGGCTCTTCATCTCCCAACCTCCTTTCCTATTTCAGGTTTGGCCAGACTTGGAGTGAAACCAAGACTCTGCAGATCGTCCTGGAGAGCTCTTGCGTCCACTCACCTGCTCATGCTTCCTTCTACTTGTTCTAGGGAGGCTCTTCTTGCTTGCCCTCCCTGTCCTCCTTGGAATCTGCCTTCCTTCACCGTGGAGTTCACCCTTTCCTCTCCATGGTCTCGCTCTGATCCCCCTCTCTCTCGCCAAGGTGCGGCTCTCGCCCACCTTTACTCTCTTCCACCTCACGATCTGGTACTCTGGACAGACGGCTCTGTTCCTTTTCCTTTTGGCAAGGGCAGCTCCAGCGTTCTTGCCAACTGCTGTCTCTGTGGCACTGAGGCCACTCTTTCCTTTTTGGCAGGCCCAGTATGTTCAAGTTTTTCCGCTGAAGCCTGCGCCATTCAGCACGCTCTTTGCTCGTCTCGGCAGCACGAACAAGTCTGCCATTTCTCTTCTCTTCTCCTACTATCTGACTCTCGCTCTGTCCTCGCCAATCTGTCCTCTCCTCCATCTTTCCTCTTATCTCAAATTTTGTGGCAGATCTGGCAGGAACTGTCTTCTCTCTCCTCCTGTTCTATCAGGCTACAATGGATCCCCGGACATTCGTTTCTCCCTGGGAATGACGCCGCTGATGAACTGGCCAGACGGGGAGCGCTACTTGCGCCCTCCGCAATCCCCTGTAGTCTCTCACCTCTTACCTCTCGTATCCACTCTTCTCTTTTCTCGGACTGGAGGCGTACTGTCTCATCGAAGTTCTTTGACACACAGGTTCCCTCGATTTCCACCGAGGAACTTGCGCTCCCTCTTCATGGCTCACTGTGTTCTTTCTCGTCTTCGCTGCAACAAACATAGCCTTCTTTTAGATTCTTATCTTTCTAGAATTGGCAAAATCGAGAATCCTTCCTGCAGCGCCTGTGGACACTCGTCCCAGGACACCTCTCATCTCATTTGCACTGTCCAGCTACGGACTCTTTGTACCGCTCACTCTTTGGCGACTCACTGTCTCTTTACGACCTCAGGTTCAGACCCTGGAGAGTTGCCCGGCTTCTGGGACTCCATGGTCTTCCGCCATGCCCCCATCACTCGGAAGGGGTCGGGTAAACAACAACAACAACAACCCTCGTTTTTTCGGGCTAAATGGTGTGGGAGCAGGTCCTGATAATGAAAAACTCCGGATAACACAAATGTACTCACTGTACCGTATACAATGCAAATCAAATAAAATAGCTATCCTTAACATTATGTTCAAAATACACTTGATCTTTATTCATCCTGGCTAAATGGTGCAGAAACGGGTCTAGCAAAATCAAATAGTCCGCCTAACACAAACGTATACAGTTAATGCCAATAAAATGAAATAACCGTTCTGAAAAAGATAGTAGACAACAACACTACAATTTTGTTTATCTTAAAATATTTGCAATGTTTTACACTATTTAAATGGTTGCGGCTTGGGATGCAGAATAGCAAAGTGGAGAGAAATCGGTGACTTATGTTTCACGGCCATCGTTTGGATCAACCGATGTCCGAATGAACAAGGTCCGGATAAACGAGCGTGGAATGTATAGCAATACATACCTCGTAAAGTATCTTTGCAATGAACAGGAAACTTTGTTCCTGCACCTTTCGAAGCAGTCTTGATGCCTCTTAAGATTTTCTATTTATGTGCCTTGAAGTACTCATTTCTCGCAGATGCAATGTTATATATGCTGAAAAGAATTAAGAACAGCTTTTTCTCGGAGATGCAATGTTATATATGCTGAAAAGAATTAAGAACAGCTGTTACTATAGCCACATGATCAGTCCACTTGTGCTCAAGAAGACGTTTCAACTTTTCACCACTATAGTAAAGTGCAACTCGGGGCTTCCAAAAAAATATAAAGCCTACCAGAAAAGTGCAAAAATCATTGATCGCTTGTTCAATTGAGTGCACCACTACAAGGTGCAATTGATGGTTTAGGCAGTGCACATAAGGAAACTTTGTTTTCTCGTTCCTGCAATAGATGCTGAACTCCTACACAGTGTCCTGCCATTACAGATGCACCATCATAGACTTGACTAAGTATCTTTGATGAAGTCAGTCCGGTTTTAGTAAGTTCCACCAAAATCACATCAATAATTGATTTAGCATCACCCGAATCAGTGCTTAATAAAACCAAAAAACGTTCCACTACTTTCAGATTCTTTGAAAGTAGAATCATTCCTCTACTTTCAAAAATGCTCGTTAAAAAACAATAATCATGGAAATTTTTCCCCACCAGTTGGGTCCTTGGTGCCATCAACTTTGATTGTATACTACGAATACCAAATTTCTTGCTTAATACCCTCGGTTAATACTGAGCAAATAGTTGCAATAAGTTCATTTAGCTTATAGGGACTGGTTTCCGTTGAATTTCGTAGAATAGTTTTAATGATTGCACGCAAACGCTGATTTTTTTTGAACAGTTTAACCCTCATACGTGGTACAAATCCCCAAACAACGAAGATTTGCGCACAAGTGCCCGGGAGGAAACTCCAGGGCCTTTGCTCCTTCTTCTAACACAACGACTAAATATAAACTTCTTTATTGCAGGAACTCAACAAAAGAAAATTCAAATCCAAAAATGCAGTTAAATTAAATTCCAAATCGATAAAAAGAAAGAGCGAAAATTTCACCGAGGGCTTCTTCAAATTACAACGGAATGCAGAAACAATATTCAACTTCATGCAGCAACAAAATTAAGCAACTGACTAAAAATCCAAAGCGTTACTATTTACTTGCTGTTTGAAACGAGAGGCCAGCGAATTAGAAAGCAAATTTCGTCCGGTTTTAGGCAAAAAACACCCGAGTTGCATTCCAATCTCTAGCTGCCAAACGCCAAACAGAAAATACAAGGCGTGGGAGCACAAAAGGGCACCAGTTCAGTTCAGCCACAAGAATCAAAAAAAATTTTATTTTTTTTCTTTCCGCAGCCTATTCTGTAACAATACGTTGATTACGTTTTGTAACGTTAAAGTTGATTGGGGTCACATTTGACCCCACGCTTAAAATTGCTTTAATTATGATTTTAAGCAATGCTGAATGTTTGTCACAAATATCAATCAAAGAAGCTATAAAAATATCAAAGCAATTCTTTTTGCATAATCTTAGTACAGTGTCGATATTCAAACATAAAAAATAGCATAGGCCAATTTTTCTCGTCAAATAATCTCTAGTGAATTTCTAAGAAATTTGAAGATAAGTGTGATTTATGATAGGATTAGAACTTGATCTAAGTTGATATTTTAAGTATTTTGATTCACAAACATGTTGTTACATGAATCTAAACTGCATGTGATTCAAAGAATCTCATTGGGTAAAAAAGTTGGTTACTTAAAGGCCAGAGAAGAGGGCCAACGGGGCGACAGCCCCGGGCATCCAAGATAGGGGGGCATCAAAAAATAAAACTACAAAAATTACATTTTATTAAATTATTAAAAATATATGCTTTTTCGTATTATAAGTCTAATAACACATGCTGCATGGATATGATAGAATGTTGCTTGGGGAGACATGGTGTGATTATGTTTCGTAGAAAATCTTCTGCAGTGTCAGCTTTTCTACTGAAATTATTAGCCTATTTACAAAATTTCAATTAGTTTGCTATGCACCACACAAAAACCAAATATATAATTACCTTTGGCTTTGTTATGTTCCTTCGAGCTAGAGGAAATGCAGTTTCCTCTAATCCTAAGCATGCTCTTGAATGTTTAATGCAGTTTGGGAGGGATGTCTTCCCAACTTTATGTATTGCATATAGATTACTGCTCACCATTAGATTTTCAATTGCAAGCTATGAGAGGTCATTTTCAAAGTTGAAATTGATAAAAACATGTATAAGATCATCTATGCTTCCGGAACGCCTAACAAGTTTGGCTTTAATCACCATCGAAAGAGAATGAACCGACGCGATGGCGTAGTGGTTAGAGTGTCCGCTTCGCAGTCGATAGACCTGGTGTTCGTTCCCCTTGTCGAGTCATACCAAAAGATTTTGAAAAATGGTATTCAGAGCTTCCCTGCCTAGCACTCGGCATTTAGTGGAGGTTGTGGAGAACAAGCCGGCAAGCTTGCTTGATGTGTCCTTGGGCAAGGCACTTAACGGGACGCCCCATCTTTATGTGGAAGACAGGTGACCCGGAAATAGCAACTCCCAAGTGAGTGCGGGCTTACCGTCAAAAAAATAGTGATACATCGCTTTCTCGTGAATGGAGGATAAATATGGCAAAAAAAAAAGATTCCTTTCAGCAGATATGAAAAATGAGGTAGTTCAAATATTTTCCAATAGGAGAGCTGATATGATAAAGAGAAATCGTAAAGTGTAAGTGTCTAATTGATTTGTTGACTTCATCACATTTTCTAGTTTAATAAAAAGAGTTACTTCTTCGTATGCTTTCACCAAACATTTCCTTAAAAACATTTTTATTGCATAGCTCACAAAAATGTTAAGGGCAGCAATCCAGTAAAGCATCAAACTATATGGTTGCACTTAAACAATTTCATATATTACTTCTAATAGAAAAAATAGACAAATCTACCTCCTGTTATGCCTCACAAAGTAATATATATACTCGCCGACTTTGCCGGCGTCGCCCGGCAAAGGCCCTCCATCGGTAATGTCCGGGTTTAGTATTTCGGTGTAACGGCCAAGCCGGTTTACCCATCCGGCTTTTGTGTGAGCAGTAGCGAAAAGTAAATGAATTTTATCCACTTTCACAATTCTTCTACACGAAATTGTGATCATCATATTCTCTTAATCATGACCGGCAATGCTCACAAAGAATCTTGCCACAAATTATTGTTAATACTTGTGAGGGAGCAGGGATTGTACTTAATCAAAACTGATTGTAGAGGCAAAATGGTGGTTGCTTTCACAATTAAAGAAAAAACTATTTAATGGTAAGCCTATTTTGCCAATTGGTTCAGCCCCTTTCTCGCTTATATTTGTGATATTATGTTCCTAATTCGGCTGCGCTATTGGTCTTATTTCCGGCATAGCGACAAAAGCGGCTATTCTTTTCTCTATATTCATTTTACCAACTGATATGTTTATGGTTTTATATTGATTTTTTCTCAAACTTGGGATTTTGTTACAATGACGAAGAGTATAGACACAAATACCATAACAGGCAGCATATCAGCATAAGAAAAAGTCCTTGCTTTATAGTATATATGACGGCGTCACCCGCAGAGACCCCGTCAGTAACGTCGGGATTGAGAGTGTCGGTTTAGCCGGCCAAGCCAGCTTTACCTTTCAGGTTCTTGCATGAAGAGTTACCAAACATTTATGTGTTTTCTGTACATAAGATGTTTACGAATTTTTGTGCTCCATTTCCTGATAGAATATCTCATTTCAAGATCCTGGCTATGCCTTAGGTC
Source organism: Trididemnum clinides (assembly GCA_963675345.1). Taxonomy (NCBI): domain Eukaryota; kingdom Metazoa; phylum Chordata; class Ascidiacea; order Aplousobranchia; family Didemnidae; genus Trididemnum; species Trididemnum clinides. The sequence goes on along the minus strand of OY776285.1, from coordinate 34,717,878 downwards.
TATGTGCTCTGTTCATTGCTAACACGAACCCAAGGGAGCCTTGCGTTTCCCGTAGTTTGGAAGTAAGGATTACATTTTTGATATTAAACTATTCTAAAGCAAAAGGGCGAAAATGTCTTTCGTGTGGTGCGATGTGACACAGTGACGCTGTTTTCTTTTGATTTCCCCTTAAACTTTCTCAAGTCCTTGATGGCTACGCATTATGTAGCATGTTCTTTTTTCCCTGCTTGACGAGGGAAATTTAAAGTTCCTGGAAAGTTTAAAGTTTCTTTGTTTTTCCTCAAATGTTTGGTTTGACCCCGGTAGCTCTATAAAGCTATTATAAAGCAAATTACCAATAATATCTTCCATGTGGTGCAATTTAACACAGTGACGTTGTTAATTTAGATTTCGCCTCAAACTTTCTCAAGTCCCTGCTGGCTACGCATGATGATTCATTTTGTTTTTCCTTGCTTAGGTATGCTCATGGAAGTTAAATAAGTTCTTGCTTTTCCCAAATTTTCAGGTTTGATTCTGGTGGCCTACCAGAAAGCTATTATCAGCTATTATCAAGCAAAATAGAAAAAATGTTTCTCCTAGGTATGATGCGATTTTACTCCGGCAGGCCATACTATCACCCGCGCCCATTTAAAACGTATCAATTAGAGCAGCTCCGCCAGCTTCACCGTACAAACATTTCTGAGAGCCACAACGAAATGTTTTACTGTATATAAGCCATAGGTCCTATACATGTAATGGTGATCATGTCGGTTTATTAATCAAGACTGGAAGTATTCAAAAAAAAGAACGATGACGCAAACTACCATTCGTAATTTTTAAAGGAGTAAGGGGGGGGGGAGATGAAACATATTCAGAATTGATGGTGTCGTCCAAATGGTGGTCGTTTTGACCCATAAAGAAAAGAGCTGTTTGGTGATAGACATGTTCGACGATTTGGTGGGCCTGTTTTCGTACTAACATTTGTGACATTAAGATTTTTGCCTGCGCTGTTTGCTTTAATTCAGCCATAGCATGAAAAGGGGTCCCGCCTTTCCTTTAAGTCATACAACCTATCGCAATAGGCGCCTATTGAGCTCTTTTCGAACAAAATCATTTCCTCTTAATCCACAGTTATAGATTGATGCTATTATTGTTTAATTTTGATCTTCTATCAAGTTTGGGATTTTATTGCATTTAACTTTGCCCCTAATCCACACCTCCCTACTGTTAAATGAAGATTAGTGTTTTGTACCTATAGGCCTATCCTTGCAATTACAAATATCGGTAATGGGCTTTACCACTTATGTTTTCTATTAAAATGATAAAAGATAATTTTGCTGCGTGCAGCTGTTTCCCATGAACAATGGTAAGCATTGCGATGCCATTTAACATTATGACCTCACAATACGTTTTGAACCATTATTATTATTGGGATTACTACTTACCACTTCTTCGTCACTGCAGGCGAATAAATATGAATTAACGTCTCTGACTGCGTGCATGTTCCTTGGCCCTGACATAAGCGCCGCCGTGCAAAGAGCAAACTAACCCGAAATGAAGCACTCACAGTTAAGTTATAGCAGTAGCGGGAACTCCCATCAATAATGTTGAGGTTAAGAACATTAAATCAGCTGGCTGCTGCGACAGCCTTGCCCAACTGCAAAGGAAATTACTTCAACATTTAGATCATATGTGGCTCGACCCCTACATCTTGTTGCAAACAATAAAAAAAGGACCATCTTTACCCCCATCGTCTTTTTCTTGAGTGATCACCAAGTGTTTTGATTGGAGTTGGCAACATTTTTAAATTTGTAGACTTTGAGTCTTTAGAATATTTTGATTGATAATGCCAAAGGTTCATGCTATCGACAAAGAATAGACAAAATGAACCAAAGGACTTTGCTTTTCTTGGAATTGCAATTTTGTGTGTTTTTAACCGGTAGACTAAATTTCATAAACATTTGGAGACTTCAGTTTTTGATGGATTTATTTGAAAACGTCGACAGACAATGCAAAAAGCCATGCTTGTGAGGAAAAGTAGTCAAAATGTACCCAAGAACAAACTTTGTTTGACAATTGCAAGTTTGTTAGCTCTAGTAGGATGATTGTACAACTAAAAATGAAAGATCATGTATGGCAACCAAGTTTTGATCAGCTATTATAAACTAATCCTTAGCCTCAAGTAATTGGAGTTATATATTGCTGGAAAGCAAATTTCCTGAGCTTTCAAAGGATAGTAATTGTTAGTACTTCATTATTACGTTTTTGTATTAAAGTCACCTATTTTTACAGAGCTCAACATTTTTGGGAGGGGTAAAAAGTTACACCACAGGTCTTAAAGTTTGGTTTTTTCAGAATAGAAACTAAGATTAATTGTATATATTATACACTCTCGGAATTGCCTTGAAAAAACCTTTAATTTGTTCAATAAAGTTTGAAAATCAGTTGAGAAATGAGGTCACAAATCAATTTTTTAATAAATTGATTTTGCAAAAATGTTGCAATTTTTGAAAACATCTTGATATTATAATCTGCGGTAGCGAACATTGTGTTAATCATACCAGATATATTATGAAGTCATAGAGCCAGTTAAACGTGCAAGCGAAATAGAGAAGAAAATATGCTTGGAGGGCTGATAGTGCTTTAATAAAGAAGTGCTCGTAGCATTGTCAAATAAACATTAATTGTTGTAAAGTTGTTTTTATCGAAAGCAGCTTATTAATATCTCCTAAAAGAACGTTTAATCGCGCTTCTGCGATGAGTACATTTTGAGGGAGAACAAAAATCAAATTGTGCAATGAATCGTTGTTTGTGACGTCATTTTAGACCCCAAACAAATGAAAGTTTTTGAAATGTGGTAAATCGGAAGTAGGTTTTTTGTTTGAGCAAAAAGCGGTTGTCCTCTGTCAAGTAATGCAAAATCTAAAAAAATTATTTTGGTTATGACGTCACGAATCCCCTTATGACACTTACCAGGGGATAGTGATCAATCGTACCAAGTTTGGGGATGCTTGTACCTGTAGCAGTTTCAGAGAAGTTAAAAGAGACAGAAGAACAAACACACAGCCAGACAGACAAAATTGCGCTTTATGTATTAGATATATATAATATATCATTTTGGTGGGCCTATTTGATAATTATTTGCATGCATAAACGCAATGTCTTGTTCCTCAATGCATACCTTTCATCAGATGATTTTTTCTTATAACTGTATGCCTTAGCCTTTAATTAACACAGTAAAACAAAATATACTCTTCAAAAAGTTTTAGTTTAATGTTTCGAAATTTTTTTCTCAACACCATATTTTACGTGTTTCAAGTGTCTGTCTTTGTAACATTCTTGAGTACTTGACAGTTTTGGGAGGGGGGCATACAATCAAGCAGTTGTCCCGGGCATCACCAGACCTCTGCACTCCTCTGCTTAGAGGTTAAATACAATAAGCACTAAACTGAATCAATTGACCACACCAATTCTGCTCAGTGTAAGAAAACACGGGTTTATACCAGGAAACTGAAACAGTTCTTGAACACAACAAGAACAAACTTGCAATGAAATTTCGTACGAACAAGGACTTCAGTTCACATACATAAAATAGGAATGAGAAACTAGGTCGTACAAGAAACTACTTTTTAAAAAAGCTGCTGTAAAAATTCTGATAGGTAAACAATGGTCATCCCAGAAAGCACATTTCTATTTCTCTCAGCCATTGTTTTTTCTAAAAGACCTAAAAAAAATTGCTGGAAAAAAAGAAAATAATTAGGCAGTTATCAAAAAATATGAAATGTAACAACTGAAGAATACAGTGTAAGACATATCGTAATATTACATATTGGGGTCAATTTTGACCCCAATTAAAGTTTATGGTATATTTTTTGAAAGCATAATATAATCTATTTGAATAAGATTTGATAATTTGAATAAGTCGTTTATTTGTAATGTTTTTATTGTTATTTGAGTAAAACTGAATTTGTTCTGTGGAATAATGATTATTCTGAACTCCATCCTATGGTATCTCTACAATCGCATGGACTGCTTGAAGACTGACGTTTTGATCAGTGTAATTACTCAGTTTTACTCTGACAAAGAAGTTGAAAAAGCAAAGAAAGTTCTTTTTCAAAACTTTACTTCTCATAGAATCATAAAGAGAAAAGGTGAAAATAAAACTGAAATGAACCTGAAAGATATGCTGGAACTGCTGCATGTAACCTCCTCAAACCCTCAACCTGAAGTAGCATTTGCTACAGCATCTTGTAACTTCCCTCCACTTGATTTCAAAAACATTGACAGTGGTATCATCATTTCCAACTTACAAACTTTGAAAAATGAAGTGAGAGACTTGCAACAAGAGTCAGTCTCTAACAAAACACTTTCTAATCAACTAGCTGAATTGCTAAGTATGGTTTTAGAACTGTCAGCTTTAGCCAAAAGAAAACCAGTTACTGAACAAACAACTGGTACCGGTAGGCCTTTTGGTCCTTACCAGCCTTCAACTGACAACTTGCAAACATCCGCAACTAACGATGATAAATCTAAGAAGAAAAGCTCAATGTCATATTCCAAAGCAGTACAACAGCAGCCTGATTATCCTAATTCTGGCTCTGTTTCCACAACTGTTGAGGCTAGCTCTTCTGACGTAAAACACACCAAACCTAAACCTACTGAAACAGATAACTGCTGATGATGGTTGGTATGTTTACCGATCATGAAGACGAAGGCCCAAAAACCCTCATGAAGGTAAACTAAAAGGTTCTAACTTGCAGCCAGTTGCCAAACTTAGTAGACCTGCAGAAGTGTTTTTATCTAGGCTCAGACCAGAAACTTCCTGTGAGGAGGTACAACACTTTGTACAATCCCAGTTTTCTACTGCAACCTCAATCACTTGTACTCAGTTGAAATCAAAATTTGACTCTTATTCTTCTTTTCATCTCACAATTCAAGGAACATCGTTCAGTGACTCAATTAACCTAAATAATTGGCCTGAAGGAGTTTTAGTTAAAAGATTTTATTACAAATCGGGCACTGATAATGTGTCGAATTCACAAAAAAGTGAAAGATCTATTCAGTCACCTTCACAGATCTAACAGCAGTATCCTACAATTGCAGAAGTATTAAAAACTCTATACCTGATGTTCAAAAACTGTGCAATGTTTATGACATAATATTTCTGCAAGAAACTTGGCTTACCAAGCAAAACTTGGATTACCTCTCCAGCATTAGTGATGATCATTATGCTTATGGCTATACACCTACTGACAATTATGACGGCTTTAGAAAGGGAAGACCTCCTGGGGGTACAGCTGTCCTTTGGAGAAAAAATCTGCCAGCCACACGAATCACAAGTCATAGTGGTTCAATCATTGGTTTGAAACTAGACAATGATGCTAGTCAAATTCTACTTTTAAATGTGTATCTTCCATACTGATGCCCTGAAAATTTTGATGCATATCAAACTTACTTAGGTGAACTAAGTTCTTTCTGTAACATTAATGCTGCCTTGGAAATATTTATATTGGGTGATTTCAATGCTGGAAAGGGTAATCAATTCTGGAAAATACTTATGGATTTCTGTGAAGATAAAAACTTTATTATTTCTGATGACAGTTTACTGCCTGATAGCTCGTTTACATATATTAGCGATAGTCACAACTCTACCTCATAGATAGACCATTGTGTTACATCTGCTATGGCACATCGCCTTATAATTAATATAGAAGTCCTACTAGAGTACATCTGCTCTGATCATTATCCTTTACTTGTCAAGATAAGTTACAGTTCTGCTATAAATCACCACAGCAACATACGTGATCAAAAATCATCTGACTATAAACATATCAATTGGAAAAATTTGACCCCTAGAAAAAAGGCTGAATATTACCAATCCACTAAATCATATTTATCTAATTTATTGCTACCGTTGGAGGTTATTAATTGCAATAATGCTGGGTGTAATGATTCAGCTCATTTGGAGAGTATATCGACATACTGTCAGGGCATCATTAACAGCCTACAAGCTTCTCTACCCTTGCAAGTATACAACTCTCGGCGCAACCCGCGTATACCTAACTGGTCTGCAGTCTTGAAAAACTCTCATAAAAAAGCCAAAACTAGCTACCTGACTTGGATCAATTCCTCAAAGCCTAAAACTGGTCCAGTATTTGAACTCATGAAAAAACACAAAAAAGAATTTAAAAAGTTATTCCGACAGCATAAAAAGAAACTGAGAAAACAAGCTGCCGATACCTTGGCATGTAGTTTTATTGACAATCATCCAACAAACCAATTTTGGAAAAATATTGATATTCAGTCATCTCCTAAAACAACTGCACTGCCTGCAACGATCAATGGAGTCTCTGGCACACAAAATATTGTTAATATGTGGGAAAATCATTACCAACAATTACTTAACTCTACTAACAGCAGTAAGTCATCTGATCTGAGTACCACTCATTTGAAAAGCAAAACAATGGGACCACACAATAAAACTGACAAATTTGATGAGGTGAAAAAGTTCTTATGTACGGTAGATTTAGCCCGGTCTCTATCTCAGAAACTCAAACCAGACTGTGCTGGAGGACTTGATGGCTTATCAGCAAATCACATTATGTTTGCACATGAAATAATATATCTTCATATTAGCATATTTTTCAACCTTTGTCTTGTTCATAGCTACCTACCTGCTGCATGCACTAATTCAGTTATCACACCTATAACGAAAAACAAACATGGTAATGTCTCTGCCATCTCCAACTACAGGCCTATTGCTCTACCCACTGTAACTTCAAAGTATTTTGAGCATTACATATTATTTATTACCAGTAATTTCTTGTCGAGTGTGGATAACCAATTTGGCTTTAAGCCTGCACATATTACCGACATGTGCCACTTTTTATTAAAACAAGCCATTTCGCAATACAATACTCATGGAAGTCTAGTATTTGTTGCCTCTAAAGCATTTGATAAAGTTAATCATTTTATTTTGTTTAAAAAACTTACTGAATGCAATGTTCCTGAGATTTTTGTAAAACTCTTAGCTCACTGGTATTCCAGTCAACTTCTTTTGAGAGCATACTACAAATTTGATTGGGGTTATCCCATGATGTTTACTTCGAAAAAGGTTCGTGCTGCATAGAGATGGGTTATTCTGAACAATTAAATCTTGTTTCTAAATTAATCTTTGCTAATACTTAAAACTGCAAGCGACTTTAATAAATAATAAACATTTCAAATTTCAAACGTTTTCGACCTTTTCAAGAATTAAAATCTGTAAATGCAATGTAATAATTTCAAATAATGAAGATATACAGTGTGTCCAAAAAATAGGTACCGTTCAAAATATCTACGTATTTTCCGTCTTTTTTTTCACAATAAGTCGGTACTTTTCAAAAAATCCACGTATTACTTTGGAATATCAAGTTCGTTGGATAGCCTCTTTATTCATCTTTGGCATCTTTCTCCACATCAGCGATTGCATCTTCCGTTCGGTTGGTCTTCCACTTCTTGGTCTGTCAAACAAGCTACCAGTCTCCAATAACTTGGTACTCCGAGCCTCTTTGCTAATACTTAAAACTGCAAGCGACTTTAATAAATAATAAACATTTCAAATTTCAAACGTTTTTAATAAAGATTAATTTAGAAATAAGATTTAATTGTTCAGAATAACCCATCTCTATGCAGCATGAACCTTTTTCGAAGTAAACATCATTGGATAACCCCAATCAAATTTGTAGTATGCTCTCAAAAAGTTTAGTAAAAAGTTACTTTCTCAGCTGTAAGAACAATATCTGTGAAGGTAATATTATCAATTACTCTTAGATTAATGGCCGCGAGTTGTAAACTGGGAAGTTTTCTCATACACAAAATTGATGTAACCTGGATGTTATGCAACAATATGTTAGAGACAATCACTAGAAAGATATCAATTTGCAGTGCAAATAAAACAAAATAGGAAATGTAAAGTAGTAATAGAATAATTTAGGTGTGAATTGAAGACAGGTGGTTTTTGAAATTAGGTGTAGTGGCGATATAAGTTTATGTCTATAAGTTTGCAGCTGGTACACCGTATAGAAACCACCACAAAAAGTTAGTTTGATTTTTAGTTGCATAAAATAACTTGTAAGATAATCAAAAATTGATGTTGTTTCCGTAATCTGTAGTGTCAAATATTAGATTGGATACCTAAACTTTTTAGAGTAGTTGAGGTAAAGTTGTATTTTACTGCTATGTACAGAGGTAATAATGTGAATATACAGTAAAGAAATTTAAGTTTGAAAACACTATAAGATAGAATTTTTTGAATAAACATACAGCAAAAGTATTACATAGTGCAAAAATAATGTGTGATGATTGAAAAATATTAGTCCGCTTATTGACCACTAAACTGTTTTGTGGTAAAATCGAAAACCAGTACATTGAGCGTGCACAATGTATCTTAGTGGTCTTCAACTGAAATATTTCGCAAGGGTGTCAGATAAAAATCTTTTGTTGTCTCAACGTGTTCAATATTGTTGTCTCAAGGTGAGAATTTAACAAATGAATAAATCTGAAAGAAATGTTAAAGTCTCCCACTGCATTTTCAACCAATGAATATTAGCTTTTAAAATTTTGGTATGAATTCAAGTGTATTGACGTAAAAAGTTTAATGTGGTGAAGCAAATTAGAAAAAACTACATATTTCCAAACATTTGCCAAGTTATTTAATCTTCATTCAGCGTTACCAATATTTCTAGTCTCTTTAAAACTTTTGTTTGTTTTGTTGTCTTTACATGTTGCACTCGACATGCTCGCAAGCTTTAAAGAATCTCCAAATGTTGGAGCCAGAATCAGATTTGAAAAACCTTCAAAAATTAATATACATAGGTCTCTGTCATAAGCGTAAAAATATGTAATTCCATGTTGTCTAGGAGGAAGAAAATATGATTTTATCAATTGCCCTTATAAACTATTGCAGGTCTAAAGCTTACGGTTTTCATGAATATCTTACTTTAGCACATCAGAACTGATACAGCGCCTAAAACAATAACTATCAGCGACCCCTCAAGAAGTATGAGTAGGTAAGAAAGGAAAGGAAATTGTGATTTTGAAACTGGAGACTTGTTGCGAAGCACTGTAACTAGATAAATCTGTAATATTTTTTCAAGAAAATTTTAAAATCATTATTTCCCACAGACGTTAAATGCATGACATCAAAGACAGTTGCTTCACTTAATAGAAAAATTTCTGGGATTTCAACAAGTGGTCAGTTAGCTCAGTCGGTTATAGTGTCGTGTTAATGTCGCGGGTTCGAGCCCCGTACTGGCCATTACTGCCTCGATAGCTCAGTTGGAAGAGCGTTAGACTGAAGATCTAAAGATCCCCGGTTTAAACCCGGGTCTGGGCATTTATTTTGTACGAGTGTGGTGATGACAGCAGCATAATAGTTTTGAAGTGTCCCAAATAGGTATTGTGATTGGAAAAATAAACCGCACTGTGCAGATTTCTACCTAATTTTGCAGAGATGATGAAATTTTATGTCTGTTGGCGGTGATAAGCCTGAGTTTTTTCTTGTCTGTAAACTATGAAAAGTTTTGAATTCTTGCGCCAGATCTGGGGCTTCTTGTGCGCATCTGGAGTTGATGAAAAACATTTGTCTAGACTTTAACACTCCTCCAACAGAAGCAATGTCGTAATTCATGCAGAATTTGACAACCTACTTCAAGTCGATAGAGATAGAAACGTCTCGATTGATTTTCTGATGGACACACTACAGATTGAGAGGAATGACTCCTGTGCAAAAAGATTTTTAAGGGTGTTTATCCTAAAGATCAGCTACCTACTGTGGAGTATCCTGGGAGTTATGTTGTTAACACCGATCCGAGCACTGCTCCTGGAGAACACTGGGTTGCTATGTTCTTCAACAATTCAAGATCTGCTGAGTTTTTCGATAGCTATGGTCTACATCCAATTGTTTATGGTTTGACAGATTTTTTAGATTCTCACTCCTCATCCTGGGACTACAACTCAAAAACCTTACAGAGTTTGATATCTGAAGTCTGTGGACATTATACCGTGTACTACATCTTATTTCGCTCACGTGGTTGCTTTCTATCTGAGATATTGACTCATTTCTCCAGTAATATTAGTTTAAACGATAAAACTGTTGAGCGCTTTATTCAGAATTTACTGAAAATGTAACTGTTTTACGTTGAAATAAATAGAATTGAATACAATCGAGTGTTTTTATTATACAATATAAATACGATTTACATCCAAAATAACCACGCGACATATGGGGCATTCCTTTGAATAAAGCTTTACCGAGCAGTTCAGACATCCAAAACAGTGCCCACAAGGCATTGTCAGAGCATTAATTCGAGCGTCGAAGCACACTTTGCATACAAGTTCTTGAGATGTGTCACACTCTTTTGCTTCAGATAGGGGGATTAGATTCGGTTCTTCATTTTCTACTGGAGGGTTTCTCGCAAGTGTTGGATCTGCTGCTTCTTCAGGGGTAGCAAACCCGAATCGAGTTCCCGACAAAAACTCCTTGTCAATATCGAGGAAGATTTTTCGTATTTTTCTTGCTTCTTCTTGGTGTTTTCTTGCACTCCTCAACAAATCTGTTTGTTCCATCAACCCGTCGTAGCACAAGGAGTAGGGATGAGTCGTTGAAACGTCGACATTTTCTGTTCTCTCTTCAAATTCGTCAGCCATTGATGTGTGTGTCTCGTCGCAGCTTTCCATTGTTCTTCTTCTAATTTTCTCGCAAACCATACGGCTTTTATAGAGAAATGTTAACAAAGAAAAAAGAAAAATCACTATTCTTGCCTAGACCTGCCTTGTTCTTTCCAACAATTGTGCAATGAAAACTTGTGATGTAGTACATATAAAAACACCCGCTGGTTCGTGATTGGTCGAATAAGAGGTAAGAATGTTTATGATTTTTAAAGACGTAATCATCTCCGTACGGTCTATGCTTCCGCTGGCGTCAGATTTTTTGTTGATAGTAAACCGTTTTTGAAGTTCTACATCGACTGTGATTGGTTAAAGATTTGCTGACGTGATGTTGATGTTTCCGTTTGCATCAGATTTTTGTTGATAGTAACCTTAGCTGATTTCTTGACTTTGAAAAATATGAATTTTATGTTGGTGGCTTAAGAATTTGATAGTTTTTACTTAAAACAGTGTTATAACAGGATACAATTTTGGTTTTCTAGTTGTCGTATGAAAAGATATTGTAAATTGGATGCATGGTGAATGTTTACAAGTAAAATTTTAACAATTATTGAAGCAGTCTCCAAACACAACAAAGGCTCAATCTTCTTGGTTTAATAATATTTAGTAGTGATTAAAAACTGCTGAATTGAAACAAGCTTCTTTGTTGTGATCTTTTCAAAATGTTTCCACCGCTGTACTAAAAATTTAACTACCTCACTGTCATATGTGAAACAAATCTACATTTCACTCAAAGGTCTGGTCAAACTACTGAAATCTTCTTCCAAGAAAGTGTGAAACTAACATCTAACGGTAAAATTTTGATTGAAAATGTGTCAAATTTGATATTGTTTCTTTCACCAAACTCTTCTGGAAGCAGTTTCGCAATGTCATTGCATGTGATTTTTCTTCAACAAACCTGATGATCTAGAAAATTGTATATTATTTTCTTCTGTAAGCCTACAACTAGTGATGAACGAGCAGATTTTCTCCTTCAACATCTGTCTTTCGCCATACTGGTAGCTACATCTATAATCCCTTAGCATTGTATCTGACGCTAGTTCCAAAATCTATACCCCTCCAAAATTTATCTGCCGTAGTTTTTCAAAACTGCTGGTGGTAGTAAAGTTATTTTTCTTATGTATGTTTTCAGCTAGTGATAGACATGCAAAATTTTCCCTCAAACATCTGTCTTTCATGACAGTGGTAATTACATCTATATTCCTCCAAGATTGTATTGTAATAAGACTGAATCCATTACCTGCCTAGTTCTACTGAAATAGATGTAAATTAATTCAAGCCAACTGCAGAAATATAACAAGTAAAGGGAAATACCCCCAATAAACACATCTAGAAGAGTAAAGAAACAACATTCTAGGGAATCAAAAGGAGAAATCAATCAGAGGCTATACGATTTTATAAAAAAATTTCAAGAAGTGAATGATTAATGCTTACGCTCGAAAGGAAGTTGTTCGTGATTTAGTATCAAAGGCTTCAGTCACGACGTAAAAGTTAGTGTTTCCGCTTTACAAAACTGTGTTTACAGTAAGACAAAAGATCGTTAACGAGTTGAAAAGTGAAATCAATTGACAAACTTTTGAACTGGGGGTATTCTGAAGTGAGGGTACAACAAATTAGGTCATTTTCAAAAATAAATGAAATCATTTCTAAAAAGAAATAAAACCATTTCCAAAAACAAGTAACATTTTCAAAGCGTTCCTAAAAAGAACTCAAACAAATAAAACCATTCCTAAAAACAAATATACCTAATCATTCCTAAATACAAGAAACAGCATTTTCAAAAAACAAATCAAACAAATAAAATCATTTCCAAAAACAAATATAATCATTCCTAAAAACAAGAAACAACATTTTCAAAAACAAATAAAGCCATTCCTAAAAAGAACTCAAACAAATAAAAAGAATTCAAACAAAGATTCAGCATCGACTTGTGATTGGTTCAAGATTTTCACGCCCAAATGTTTATATTTCCGTGATAGATTTCTAACTCGAGCAAAGGACTGCCTTACGAACCATATGTTTAAAAATGCAGTTAATATCGAAGCGACGGTATTCTCAAGAGGGGTGCCTATAACAAATCAATTTCAAGTTCTATTTACAAGTTTCACATTTCTTTTCAAGCTGTATTCACATTTGTTTAAGTTGTATTACCATTTGTTTTCAAGTTGTCTTGGTAAGGTTACCATTTGTTTTCAAGTTGTTATTTACAAGTTGTTACAAGTTGGTACACGTTGTCTAGTATCTACAAGCTGTTACAATGTACTTCAAGTTCATGTATCAACACGTTCGGAAATGACATATCAGCACGTTCGGAAATCACGTAGCCGCACGTTCGGAAATGACGTAGGGCGCCACAACGCCACCGCAACGCCACCACAAAAAAGGGGTTGAAAGTCGTATTATATACTACTTACTTTTTGTGGAAAAAGGATTCAAAAGCCATCCCAAAATGTTCAAATATGTGATATTTCTCTTGTTTCTGTTTATATTAATGTCGACTTTGATTCAGATGATAATTTTTTTACGGATTCTAATTTTATCTTTGAATGTGATGCTATTGACGGTAAATCAAATAATCATAATCACTTTCTTTATTTTGGCAATTGGTTTACCTCCATTCCACTGATGCGTCACTTAGCTACAAGAGGGATATGATGTTGTAAAACGGTTCGCGTGAATGGCATATCATAAATAAAAAAAAGGAAAAGCCCTTGACAAAGATCTAATAAAAAAAGGAAGAGGTGCTTATGAAGAAATAAGATCAACTGGAGACCCAATTGAAGTTACATATGTAAAATAGTGTGACAATAAAATTCTAAATATCGTTTCGACATTTGCTAAGTCAAGATCTCCTACTATAGAATCACAATTTGATTATATACAACGAAAAAAATTGATATTGAATGCCCCAACATCATTAAACTTTACAATATATCTACGGGAGGTGTTGATTTGGCTGACTGTTTCATTGAACTTTACCGAATTAACATCAGGACAAAAAAGTATTAGTTTTAATTAATTTTTCCACATGATGGATATGGTCATTGTAAGCAGTTGGACTTTATACAAACGTGATGCAATCAATCTAAAATTGTCTAAATCTGAAATTCTTGTTTAGCTCCGTTTAAATTAAAAGAGACAAATTGCTTAATGAAAAAAAACAGAGCTTTTGGGGAGACAAAGGAGGAAAACCATTTCTGCTGATGAAAGATGGTATATCTAAACGACAAAGACCTTGTCAAACTCTTCCAGATCTGGCAATACGGTTTGATATTGTTGGTCATTGGCCAGAAATTAAAGATAGCAGAAAAATGTGTAAATATCCAGGCTGCAATGGAAAAACCAATGTATATTGTTCAAAATGTGACATAAGCTAATGCTTGAATAGCACTAACAATTGTTTTAAAAACTTTCATACCAAATAAATCAAAGACATTTATGTAATTCTTAATCATTTTCAAGGACTGATACCTGCATACTATGTTTCTCTGCATACTATAAGACATTTAACTTGTAACATCACTTGGTATAGTTTTTGCTGGGAACTACTTTTTGTGATGTTTTGTTTAGTTTTATTTTGATTTTCTCGCATGACTTTGTTAGTTTGCTTGTGGTCATTAAAATACGTGCATTCAAAAGTGGCATCTTCTTTCCCAAATGGACGAATTCGTCAATCAAAAAAATCTAAAAAAAATTTTTTTAATTTAAATTGTAATAATGATTCAAGTCAAGCTACAAACTCAAAAGACAAAAAAAAATTTTTAGTTTAAGAAAATAATTTGGTCCGTAAATGCTCGAAATCGCTGCCGATACTTTGTAATTGTGTAATAAGTAGGACAAGTCAAATACATAAGGTGGCAAGGATTGCACCCCAAATATTTCAAACGCTTTGAAATATTCTACAACCTAATGACATCCACACCATGTTAGGGTTAGAATTAGCTCGGTGTCTCCCGAGCTAATTCTAACCCTAACATGGTGTGGATGTCATTAGGTTTACTCGCTTGGACCTATCGCCGACACCGTTTTAGAATTGCATCTAGAGTTAACTCCCTCATATAAAATTAGTGTTCTTGACCTTTGGTTAGCTCCCTCCGACCTCTTTCAAATAAAATTAGTGTTCTTAGACCTATGGTTAGCTCCCTCAAAACAAAATTAATAGACCTAGGGTTAACTCCCTTGCATAGGGTTAGAGCTACAATTAGGATTAAGGCAAAGTCAAGCTCCTCGGCCAGACCCCCCGAAATGGCGATCAAATGAGTCATCCTATACTACTTATAAGCAGCTGTCAGGGGGGCATGGCGCCCCTGGCACCCCCGTAGCAGCGGCACTGGGGTGCGTCCTTTTTGGAAAGCGTGGAGAGTTTGGTCGAGAACTGCTCCTATAAGCAGGGTTCGGCCTTGACCTAATTTTGCCCTTGCTGCAATGACCGTCAGAATTATCAGAAACACAAATCTAGTTCCGATAAATAAATTGTTTTGTTATTCAACATTCGAATCACAATATAGTCGCTGTATGATTTCACCGTGCTGACTTTATAATTTTCACCCTAACGATCGACGACAACGTCGAAATAGGAAATGAGTACTCGTTGACAAAAGGAGAGCCGAAACGGTAAAGCCGCTCATTATGAGAAGAACGGCGGCCTCGAACGATTGGTGGCCGTGCTCAATCGACGGGCCGATGGCGCGAAGCTACCATCCACCGGATTATGGTTGAGCGCCTCAAAGCCGGAATCCGTGCCGAAGTAACCGCGGCTCTCCACCGCAAAGCAAAGTCGTAGCATTCTTCAACCGGAGAAAACCAATGGCCGTTTGCGCGCCTCGGTGCAGAAACTTTTGTCGCTGGGCCATTCGCAACAGCAAGCCGCGGACGAGCATCGACGAACCAGAGATCTTTGGCGCACTGACCGGCGCGATGACGTAGTGGTTAGAGCGTCCGCTTCACAGTCGGTAGACTTGGGGTTCATTTCCCAAGTCGAGTCATACCAAAAGACTTTGAAAAATGGTATTCACAGCTTCCCTGCTTGGCGCTCAGCACAATAGGGATAGTGTGAAGAACAAGCCGGCAAGCTTGCTTGTTGTGTCCTTGGGCAAGACACTTAACGAGATGCCTCCGTCTTCATGTGGCAGACACGTGGCGGGGCCAAGCAGTCTACTCGTCTTGGTGGTCCAGACCAACTGAAGACTTGCAAACAGAGCATGAGCTCTCACGCAGTGTATGTACAACTTGCTGCATAATGTTCAGAACAAACTGTTCAAACGACAAAGAAAACCATGCTGAACATAATAATTGTGCAATGGTAATTCGCATTCGTCGGGATAAAAAAAGAAGCGAACAAGGCATAGCCTGCTTTAATGTGGAAGGCAGGTGGCCCAGATACCACAAAAGTGGCAACTCCCAAGCGAGTGCGGACGTCCCGTCCAAAATATAGCGATACAATTCGCTTTCTCGTAAATGGAGAATAAACATGGATAATACATAAATATATGAAATAAGTGGTGAAGAATGGTTACATAGTATGATGAGAAAAATTGAGACGTACACTATGAGAATGGTGAGAAAAAGACCATTGAGACATACAACACAGAATGTAATGAATGGCTTAGCATATGGAATAATCTGGATTATACGTGCACATGTTGGAAAAAATGATTGCTAAAGAAGATTGACGGTTTGCGGGTGTTAAAATTCGTATGATTCCAAATAAGGCTAATTAGCCGAATTAAAAAGAGAATAAATTTGCAGAAATTTATTTCAAAAATGACACATCAGATCTTCTAAAGGGGAACTAAACACGCATTAACCGCGTGCGAGAATGGAAAATCACTGGTAGAAAAATATGTTACAACTTTAAAACAGCTGCAGAGACAAAACAATTGCCAGAACTAAACAACTCCAGTATAATAAACTTTGCATGTGATGTGAAACAACACAATATCGATGAGGTTACTTGAATGCTCTGTCACAACTTTGATATGCTTTCAATTGAAGCATTTGGTAAATTTAACCGATAAAAGTTTGTTTAGTTTTAAAATGCCTGTGGTGAAAGCAAGGCAAATGAGACATTGCCAGGAACTCGAGAAACTTGGATACATATGGTAGTTATGTGCAACCCCCATAATTTTTTTTTATAAACTGCGTCTCAAAAAAAACAATAGTTTTCCTTGGGAACGAGATTTGGATGTGCAAGAAATATAACTTTTTATTGTCGTACTGTTCTCACAACTATCCATTAGATAAACCCAGCTTGACTGGGGGAACCGATATTGTGAACCTCGACATTATTGATGGCTAGTAAATAGATATGTATATGTAAACTTCCATGTGTTATTTGTCCTCTTTCCTGTAGTTATGCAGACTGGCGTCAAGCTTCGTTTCCATGATCACACTCATCAGATGATACGTGCACCGGACATACAAAATTTTGCTCTTGCAACTTTTCCCACAACAAATCTGTCCGTTATCCAAGAATAGATTTTATTATAATGAATAACAGAGCAATGCGGATGTTATGCATGTGAGAGAGAATTGTTCTTAGGTACACTGTATGCCAGGGGTGGGCTAAGGTTTCATTAGAAGAGCCACGTGCGTAAATGTAGAACTACGGCAGAGCTACAAATTCCGTTTGAAGTGTTAATACAAATACAATAAACAAAACAAGCTTTACTCAAAACGATTTTATAGAAACCAATATAACAATATTACAGTTTTTGCACAATTTTATTACAGTTTTTACACAATTTTGCCAGCATTTGATCAACTGTGGATTTCCATTCTATTAGCTAGCTTCTGAAAATTTGGGCGATATGATTTCCAGGCGGTGCGAATTAATTCGATCATGTATTCATTTGTTAGGCTTGCTCGATATTTTGATTTTACCAATTTCATCACTGAGAATAAAGATTCACAGCAATATGTAGTGCCAAAAACAGAAAGCAGTCGTGCACTGGTCTTTTTAAGTTTTGGATATTTTCGCTCCGTAACCTGTTGCCAGAACTCCACTGTAGAGTGGCACTTATTAAAATTTTTTAAAGCCAGATCGCCATGCAACTTGGTCAGTTCCATTTCTGCTGTGGATACGTCTGTGATGAAAGGTTGACAAACTAGACAGCCATCATTGATTACATCGATGTCAAATGGATTTACAAAGAACGTAAAGCAGGGCTTAAGCTCCTGCAAATCGTCAAATCTTGCTTGAAGCTCTTCCAGCATTCCTTGCAATTTATCTTTATATTCTTCCACTTTGGGATTTGTTATTACTTCTGTAAATGCATTCGTAGTCATTTTGAGGTGGGGAAAATGATGGAAAGTTTTTTGACATGATGTCTCTTTGAAAAACTTTAATTTTGTTCTGGAAACTAAAGACGATTTGAGCAAGGTCTGACATGATCTTTTCAGTACTTTGGAGAGCTAAATTCAGAATTTGTAGATGCTTCACTATATAAGTGAGAAACATCAGGTCTTGTATCCATGCATTATTTTTTAGCTGAGGATAACATTTTATCTTTTTGTCAAGAAAAAGATTGATAGGCTTCAACAAATCCACAAACCTACTCAGTACATTACTTGTGGACAGCCATCTTGCAACGCAGTATGAAGAAACATCACTTGGCGCATCTTCCAACTCCAACTCTTCTAGAAAGTTATGGAATTGTGATTTTTCCCGTTCACGCGTATAAAATTTACTATTTCGAGGACAGTTTTATGACATCGTCATACCCAAAGTATTTTGCTGCAAGATGTTCACGATGGTTGATGAAATATATTGGAAGGAACTCTGGAAAGTTAGGATCGCACTTCATAAGTTTAATTAATCCGACACGTTTACCCACCATTGCTGGTGCACCATCACTCGCAACACTGACAAGTTTATTAAGAGGTACATGAAGCCTTGTTAAAGCTTTGTGAGTGGATTTTTAATGTCAACTCCACGAGTTGTTTCTCTTATTGCCACCAAGCCCAACAACTCTTCTTTGATGGTAAGATCAGATGGAACGTATTGAACAAATATCGCTAATTGGGGATTGTCTTGTATGTCTGTTGATTTATCAATAGCAATACTAAATGCAAGGGAACTTTTCAAGTCGCTTTGCATTGTAACTGCAATATCTGCACTTATCTGAGAAATGTGCCTTTGTGTAGTTTGGCGCGAACACGGCATTTTCGCTATTAAGCGCTAAAGCTTTTCGTTATTAGGATCCAAAAGTTCGATCCCATCAGTTATATTTTTCTTCACAAATTCACAGACAGAATATGAGTGTTTAGAACGAGCAGTGTTCTAAGACATAAGAAAAGAACCTTCAGTCGTCGCATCAGATTCCTTACTGAATACTTTCACAAACCGCTGTTGACTTGCAAGCGCAGATTTTAACACAGTTAACTTGCTTTTTCTTACTTCCGATTTTGGTGGAAACTTGCTCGAAAAGATGTCGTGATTCGCTTCATGATGGCGTTTTACATTAATGCTTTGTTTTGATCGAGCAACTTATGGCAAATTAGAAACAAAGGTTTATTTTCATGAACAGTAAATGCATAATCTTCTTCCCAATCTACATTAAAAGCTCTGTTTTCCACTTCATATTTTCATTTCTTTGTATTCGCTGATGTCATCTGACTTTGTTTCGCAGTGTATTTGATATACTTGTGACTTCGACTTCGGTATAGTTAACTGACTGTTTGAAATAGCACACTACTGTAAATTAAACCTACAGTACACTTCTGAGTTTGACCTATATTCCTACCTCACACTTGTTTGTTTGTGGTTACCCCTCCTCTTCCTCGGGATGGAGGTGCAGCATTCCGTCAACCTAATTGAAATTAGGCTAGAGGAATGACGGCAGCCCATTGCGAACCAGTCTTGAGTGGCTGGTAGCCCCAACACCAACAAGGCGACTGCCAGTGGTGGGTACCCAAGAGTCGTCTTTTACGTCATGCTGGGTGAACAACTTCACAATTGTAACCCGGTGAAGTACGGGTGGGCCACCTGTCTGCCAAATAAAGGTGGGGGCGTCCCGTTAAGTGCCTTGCCCAAGGACACAACAAGCAAGCTTGCCGGCTTGTTTTCCACACTATCTCTTTTTTATGATGAGCGCCAAGCAGGGAAGCTGTGAATACCATTTTTTAAAGTCTTTTGGTATGACTCGACTTAGGGAATGAACCCCAAGCCTACCGACTGCGCAGTGGACGCTCTCACCACTACACCATCGCGCCGGTACGTCACACTTCGCACTGCAATGCTTACAATAAACGAATGAATGATTTCTACGCTATAATCCGACTTAGCACCTGCTGTTCTTAAAAATCTTCTTTTGATCAAATTCCAAGTTGAATAACAGTTTATTAAGAACTAGCAGATTTACCCGTCGTTGATCGGGTAAAATGTAAAGACTGATTAAATTTTTACATTGAATAACCATATTTTAACTCTTTCGATCCCGCGCAATGTTTGAAGAAAATGATGTATTGATGTAGACAAGAGAACGTATCGTAGCGTTGCGGTAACTAAAACACAAAAATAAACGAACTCAAATTAACACTAGCGGCGAAGCAGTAAGCAAGCGACTGGTCAAAATAACCAACCTGACGATGTGGCGAGTCAAATAATTAAATTCCAAACTCCAAAGTTTCAAAGCTGAATACAAAATGGAATTAATAAAATACAGCTTATGTCAACTAACACCAAATGGGAATTATTAAGGTAAAGACCAGGAATTGGCAAATCGAAAACATAATAACGGGAATATTATTGGCAGAGGTGGGCACTTTCGCAAATCGGTCCGCAAATCCGCAAATTGCGAACTCAAGTTTCTATTTGCGGATTTGCGAACCTAATTTCCTACCGCAAATATTTGCGAATTTGCGGTGAAAAATTGAAATTTACCGCAAATCCGCAAAGCATAAAGCAGTGTTGCCTGATCCGCGGTAAAATCGCTTGGAAAAAGTGGACGCCCTTATTTTCTGGGCAGGAGTTTAACGTCCGGGAGTTGATGACCTTTTTTTTTTTGGAGGTCAACGTCTGGTCGATGGCAAAATTTGACCTTCAAAAATAAAAAAGGTCATCACGAAGACAAAATAACAGTAAATAATGTGGTCTAAGTTTGCGGAAGTGCAATGTGCATTTGCGGTTGCGGAAGTGCGAAAAGTCACCGCAAACCTATCGCAAACTTGCGGATTTGCGGTTGTGGAACACCTCATGCAGTTTTGAGGAATTTGCGGTTGCGGAAATTGAGTGCAAATTTGCGGTGCCCAGCTCTGATTTCTGGCAAAGATATCATAAAGTAGGCGAAGATTGGCAACAAGTTCAGAGGCAATAAATACAGGGCTAACATCTAGCAATAACCAAACCAAGCGATAACTACAGCTACCGGTTTTCTTCATACCGGTACAAAATGTCAGGCTACTTGCTAACCAACCAAAACTTAACAAAAATGATAAGCTCAACGTGAAACATAAATATCAGACGAATATAAACATCGCTCATCTTAAAACAACCAAATTCGACTTATCCAAGATACCAAAATACTTAGTGGCTTGACTAGCCAGTAACCAAGCTTAAAAAGGAAACCAGTCAATTAACAACAATACAAAACCAAGCAAATAGTGTTGCCAATTACAAATAAACATTAAATCGGAGATGTATATTCGTAACACTTGGTGAATACTAAACAAGCTATTACAATTAGATAGCTATGAAACAAACTATCATGTGTAACAATACATATATCAATAACAATTGTACATTGTTAAATTACGATATTATTGTTCAAAAGAAGAGCTGCAAACGAAAGGTCGGCGAGCCTCACTTTGCCCACCGTTTCTGTATGCTGCTCTATATTTGATTCTGGTTTGGCAAAGCGCTAAAAAGCGTGTTGGACCGGCAGACTGCATTCTGTAATCACTTCAGTTCTTTTTGTATGGTCCAAGTAAGACGCAATAAATAATTCTGCAAACGCAAGTTGGTGATTGATCATCTAACTACCATCCACGTCATTCGCGACAGCATAGCCAAAACACTTCGTTTAGGTCTAGTAGGAACTATCGTTCACAATAGAAAAGTTGCACGCACGTGATCAAACGTCATCAAAATCCGCATTCAAAAAAAGTGGCTGACCACTTTCAGGGTTTTTGCATTGAATTGAATAGGAGTGATATCGATTTTGCAAATCAAATGGATAAACGTGACAGTTATTGAATGAACGTTAAATATGTTGTTTTAATGATGTTAAGGAATGAATCTGAAGTCAAAGTAAGGTAATAGGTGCTAAGGTTTGCTTGTTGTTACCAATAGTTTGGCTAATTTTATGGGCTAAACATGCAGGCTTATTCGTAGCCAGCTTCTGTGAAGGTTTCATATTAGATTAATCAGCGTGTTTGGGAATGCTGAATTTAAATTAATTGTAATGTGCAACTTATAGAGTATATTTGAATGCACAAGCACATTGAAATGTTGTAAATTTAAATTATACTGTAGCCTAAATGACATGGCAGACTTCTGCACGGTTTGTCATATCTTGGATTAAATATTAATGGACAAAATCAGTAACTTTTTGAAATTTTTGTCAATAGTACTTGCATACGAGTTGTATTGATATATTAGATGTAATTTTGTGACCTTAATTACTCCTTAACCATTTTTTGGCTGCTGCCTAGGCTGCTGGACCAAGGATAATTGAAAACTTAGGGTACCAATTCATTTACTCATGTGTATGAGCTCATGCTCTATTTGCCATGTCTTTCGTCAGACTGGGCCACCACGACGAGTAGACTGTTCGGCCCCATCGCCTGTTTGCCACATAAAGTTGGAGGCATCCCGTTAAGTGTCTTGCCCAAGGACAAAACAAACAAGCTTGCCGACAAGCTTACGGTACAGGTGGAAATGATCAGATAATGGTTGTTTTTGGTAATGTACCGACGAGTATCTAATTGGTATAGAGTTATTTTTAACTGAGGAGTAATGATATTTAGATGGCACTTTTCTTAGGGGCAATTTTTTTAAATTGGCACACAGTACTAAGTTTAGACTAGCCAGCTGAAAGATTTAATCTCAACAAAATTTTGAATAAATTTATTTTTGATTAACCCTTTGAACCCTAAAGGCCGGATTTCCGGCCAAACGTGAAAATGTACAATAAGGATCATATCTGCACCTGCAAAGGCTATTTCAATGTTATTACACTGATTTTGAAGTTGGTTTGAGAGCTGCAGGCGATTCATAATCCCAAAACGAAAAAAAAAACAAAATGATTTTTTTTGAAAATTTTTGACTGGAAATCTCGGGTCGGAGAGCTTTTAAATGTGGGAATGTCGGGTTCAAAGGGTTATTTATTTGTTTCCAAGAATCCAACTAGCAATCATTCATTCCAATTTTTAATGAATTTCTCATCAGTTTTCAGAATAACCCCAAAAGTTGGTGTTCGCTCTATACCTTTCCAGCATAAATTATAACGTTTGGCCAGCCACTTTTTTTGGCGTTAAAGGTATGACGTCATATGCAACCTTTCTATTTGTTTGATTTTCGGATCAATTTTTCGCAAATTTACTCGGTTTGATTTGGAGAATGAAGTGAGATGTCGATGCATAAAACAAAGCAGTTTGTGGATATCAAGCCTAACTTAGTAGTTTGGGAAAAAGATCTCGGTTCTACAAACCTAAAAAAATGAAATTTCTATCTGTGTCTAAATAGATATCGATATTAAATAAGGCGTATTTGTTTTAATCACTACTTGGTTGTTCAGTTTTGGTTTTGATTAAGTAGGTTGCTAACATGGTTGGCGATGGAGCTAAAAGCTTACTTGACAGTGCTATAGGTGTTGGTGATGCTGTTCTAATTGATCCTTTGAGTGAAGACTCCTTTCTAGAAAATCTTCAAATAAGATTTCAACATGACAAAATATATGTGAGTATCTTATGTAGTTATTTTTTATTGCAGTCAAATGCTGATAGCTTCTGGTAATATTGGAACTCCAGAAAACGATTTGCTGGTTGCAGCTGTGAGTAAAATCTGTGAATTTAACAACTTGCAAAAAAACCTAGTTAATATAGAGGAAGTGGCTATTTTACCGTCAATGGCATTTCACCATTGGAGGCTATTTTGCTTTCACTATTCATGTATTTAAATGGCCATATTTGCTGCAATTCTTGCAGTGATGCTGTGGTGTAGTGAATGGTGCAGCTGCCTTGAAATGCGATGTTTACAGGTTTGAATTTTCACTGGCAGGATACTTAGACAAAAGCAATGTACACTGGAGAGGGGGCCTGGTATGTGAATATAAAGGGGAGTGTGCACCAGATTTTGAGGAGGACACTAATATCAGAATTTAAAAAGTAGGAACAGTAGAAATTAACACTAAAAGACAGAAATGGAGGAAAATTGGTTATATTCTCTTCCTTCTAAAATAGATTAAATTGTTTTCCATTGATTCTAATTAGACTAGCATAATTTGCGGCACTATATCAAAATGCAGAAATTGACAAAAAGCATTGCCGAGAATTGGATTTGACTAAAGCACAAAAATTTTGCAGAATTGTTAATCAGGGTAAGGACTAGAATCGGAGTTAGGTTTAGTTACAGTGAGAACTAGGGTTAGGATTAATCTGCCGACTAAGTTGTATCTTAACTTTTGTCATATCATACCTTTTTGCATTTTTTTATTAGGCAGTGGCTATTTCGCCGTTGATGGCAATTTGCCCTTGAAATCTATTTTGCTGTAATCATTCACGTGTGTTTATATAGCCAAATTTGCTATTATTACACTAGTGATACTGTGGTGTAGTGGATAGAGTGCTGGTCTTGAAATACCATGGTTGCAGGTTTGAATCTCAGCTGGCAGGGCTTTAAAAGAAAGGCAGTGTACACTGAAGGGGCAGGCTCGGTATGTAAATGTATGGGGCAGTGTACACTGGAAGGGAGTGTACAGGGTGGGAGATAGAGAGCTGGGGGTGCAAAATTTTTTTAATTGGTTTTTAAAATTGACCAATCAGAAACGACCAAAAGTCACATGTTTAGTACGTCATTAAGATTGACCAATCACAAATAACTCACAGCAAAATAGTCTCTGAGGGTAAATTGCTGTTGACGGCAAAATAGCCACTGCCTTTTTATTATTTTCCATGCTTTCTAACTCAAATTAGATTTATTTCCTGCTTTATCAACTGGTAATAACTGAGCTGTTTACACTTCTTTTTGTTTTTTTGCATTTTTGATTATTTTCATCTTTTCCAACATATTTTAAAGAAAGCACTCATTTTGTTAATGACAAAAATCATCCATCAGCAAATTTTCCACACGCAATTGTAGTGTCTTTTATAGGCACATTTATTTCAATCTATTCAACGTTGCCATAGCGTAATGGTTAGTATTGCTGCATTTGAATGTGACAAGTGAGAGTCCAATTTTTCACTAAATTTTTTTGGAATTGGGGTTAAATTCTCTGGAAGGGAAAACACAAAAATATGGAAATCTGAAGCATGGAAACGCACCAATTAAATTGTAAACAAAAAATCGAAAAAATACAAAAAATTAAGAAAATGCTTACTTTAACTCAATTTGATTATTAAATTTTGCACAAAGTGGGGTTATACTTTTAGTTTTATTGACTTTAGTAAACTTCCATTTTTCTGCAGTTTCTGTATTTTTTAAGTTGGTAGTTCTTTCATAAATCAGTAATTCCTTTTTTTTTAGAAAAAATTTTCTTATTTCTGTAATTTTATATTTAAAATAGATTACGTATTTCTGTGGTTTCAGTAATTTGCTTTTTAATTTTTCCATATTTCTGTATATTAGTGTCATCCTTTGGAAGATGTATAGCAGTAGAATTTTTTTTTTTTCTTGATTTATGTAACAACAATGTACACAAGAGGAGATTCAGTTGTATAAAACAAAAGGGGAGTAAAGCTCAGAATGAAATTTTTGTCAAGTCACATTTTTAATTGTTGTAGAAATTGGCTAATCACAGGTGACAAATAGCAAAATAGTTTACAAAGGTAAAATCTCAATGGCTAAACAGCTATCTATTTTTAACCTACCTTTCAGCTTTTTTGTTGCAGTTGCAATTTAAAAATTGTGAAGAGTTGGTTAAGAGTAGAATTTCTGCTTTAAGAGTAGGTTAAGATTTGAATTTCAGCTGACTCTACCATAGATTTCTTGATCACAAGATATTTGCGTATGATGTAAAGCTTTTACTGAAAAAATAATGATTGAAATTAGAACAGAACCAACAATTTTTGGTGCACCTAAGAATCAGTCACATTACTTAAAATGTGAAATTTGAGACTATTGAAGCATGGAAATGCAAAGAGAATTTTAAAGTTAGATTTAAGGTTAGCATTGGAATTGGGGTTAGGGTTAGATTTTAGGTTAGTTACATTTAGGATTGTGGATAGTTCAAGCAATGCAGTTAATTTTTCAGTAGACTTCAATTTTTTAACTCAATCATAAAATTTGTTGCATAAGATTTATTTTAAATTTTGAGCTCAACTTCATTCAGGAAAAAACTGGAAATACTGCTAAACCACAAAAATTTCACTGACTAACCTGATTCTAACCCTAATGCTGATCTGCAATTCTACATAATTTACCTTGTTTTAGTAGTATTCAAAATTCCATATTTTTTATATTGCCACGACTTGCATTGTGTTTAGCCATTAATGATTTAGCCCAGGGGTAGGCAAACTTTTTGGCCAGAGGGCCGCATTGACCATTTCGAGGGTGGTCGAGGGCCAGGGCTTGTTGTCTCGTACAGCTGCATGCTATAGAAGAAATTGCATTAGATCACAATTTTGCAAAATCTTCTGGCAGTGTGGTATCTCAGCACGCAAAATCGGTGGTGTCTCTAAAAGAAAAAAAAAAAAAGGTCTTCATCTTTTTGTAGACGATAACTGCCTGATTGGGGGCAATTGTAGGCTCTGACGCATTTTCCGTCTAAGGTACAGGCGATTACCATTTTTTTAAGGACACCGTCGCTTTTGCGCCTTGTCAATCCCCTTGTCGTATTTATTTCCAAATGGCAAAGTTTCAAAAAGTGTTTGCGGGCCACACAGAATGCTCTCGAGGGCTGCATGCGGCCCGTGGGCCGTAGTTTGCCCACCCCTGATTTAGCCCATGATCTTTTAGCAGTAATTTATACAAACTGAATAACTGTTTTCCAGACCTTCATTGGAAGTGTGGTTGTTTCTATTAATCCATACAAACCTCTGCA
Organism: Trididemnum clinides; assembly: GCA_963675345.1. Lineage (NCBI taxonomy): Eukaryota > Metazoa > Chordata > Ascidiacea > Aplousobranchia > Didemnidae > Trididemnum > Trididemnum clinides. Next base: position 34,690,990 of record OY776285.1, on the reverse strand, counting down.
AATATATGATTCTTCAACAGTTGAATTATATCGAGGAAGAAACTTATATGAACTTCCACCACACATGCAAGTTGTATTCACAATTTTTATCACTACAATATACTATATAAGTGCATCTAAAATAACTAACGTATTGTGCATTACTTACCGTATATAGTCGTGTATAGGTCTCACTTTTTTACCAGAAAAATTGAGCCCAAATTTTTGGTGCGACCTATAACACTGAACACAAATGCAACACCAGTACTCTTGTCAACCCTTTTTATGTATAGTATGTTTACATTATGCAATCTGATAACATGATATTTGTAAATAAATTTTCGAAAAAAAGATGAATATTTGATAGCTTTTTTGTGTTAGAATGAGCCGTGTAACTTACCATATTACAGTGTGATTTATAGACTATCAACCACAAATTCCCACTTTGACAGGTACAAACTAGGGGTATGACCTATAAGCAAGTATTTGCAGTATTAGAGCATGTCATGTTTTTTAAAGGCTTTGTGTTCATTTAGTGATAAAGACTTGTTATAAGCACAAACAAAACATAGTGATTGAGTTCAGAGAGAGTTTAGCTGCCTGGAATCAAATTTGAAATTTAAGCGATATTTACTATATTAAACAAATTTTGACCTAAATAAACATAATATGAGAAGGTACCAAAAAAGCTGGAATATGGTGAGTGCACCAAGCATAGGCATACAAGTTGGGAGTTGGGGACTCTATCCTCCCTAGGCTGTTTTCAACACCCTAGTCCTTTATAATTTTTAAAAGTTGACTGAAATGGGAAAACTCACTATCCAAAAGTTGAATTTTTGATAGCAGTTATTAGGATAGAATAATTTCAAAAGATTGGAGCTACATGACTCAAGTCTTTCTTTACCCTGCCGTAAAATACAAAGTGTCATGCCCATGTTTTCAAGAAAATGTTGAAATGTTGTAAACTACATTGAAGGGAAGTGAAAGGATGCCAAGGTAATTGCATCTTATTTGAATTAATTTTGAGACAGTAATTGCCTGGAAATTTCTATAGTGATTTATCTATTCTTTTTTTAAAGAGTTTTCCTCATCGTAAAGTATTTTTATTACAACTGTTTGTGTAGTTTTGCCATTTCTAATCTTGCCTACTCATCAATGAAAAATTATGGTCGTGATCAATGCATCCTTATTACTGGAGAATCAGGCTCTGGCAAGACTGAAGCGAGCAAGCTTGTCATGAAATATGTTTCAGCCGTCAGTAGTCGATCATCCGATGTAGAAAGAATCAAACAGCAGTTGCTTCAGTCTAACCCGGTTTTGGAAGGTAGGCCCATCACTTAAACGCATCAAACGCAGGCCCACTTATCAAACGCCAATTCTTAAATGATTTCAACAAATCTTTTACCTTCCTTTAAAAATGGAGTAGCTTCATTTTTCTAAAGAGTGTTTGCTTCAATTTGTTCATTTCCTTGTTACAAGTCCTAAACATTTGTATTGCATTGACTAGATTTAATAAGTTGATTGTTGTAGTTAAAGGTACCGGTATTTAATGTTTTTTAAAGTTTAAGCTGACAATTTATTTTACAGCGTTTGGAAATGCTAAAACCAATCGCAATGACAATTCCAGTCGATTTGTGAGTGGTTGTGTTTATTCTAGTTGAAGCAATATGCATTTATGTTATTCCTTTGGTTTTATGTCTGCCACGCAACACCTGCTTTTGCAATAAGTCTTGCTTAGCAAGTGAGCACAAAACTTACAGGTGTCTCTCCTGGAGAATATTAATGACATTTAAGCAGTAGTTAATAGAAAACTGAAGCTCAGAACGTTGGCATTGTGCCACAATAGTTTTTCGGTTATAACTTTGATTTTTAATACGCTTTGCATAGATTGATAATTTTAGTTTGTTTGTGAATTTGAAATCCCGATGTTTTCTCTTAGCATGCTCATTTAAAATACCGATGTTTTCTATTAGCAATGTGCAATTCAATGCTTTTTTAAGTTACAGTAAATACAGGGTGGCCACAAAGTCACGCACCAATGTTAATTAAAAAAGTTATAGTAGTAACATTTATTCAAATTCAAAGTTCTTTACAAGGATCACAAATGCTCGATATGCTTGCCGTTTGCAGCTATGCACTAGCCAATACGAAATTCAAAGTTCCTGTAGACACGATTCAGTATCAGATTCAGTAACATTGGTGCGTGACTTTGTGGCCACCCTGTATATGTGCTGCATAATCACAACGTGGGGAATTCTGCATAATCAGAAGCTGGGAAAGGTGCTAGTTGGTGGACCAATTTCCCGATTGGATAATGTCGAATTAGGACCTTGGGTCACTTCTCTTTTATCATTTTTTTTGTACACTTGAATTAACACCTTAATCAAAATGCTGTTACTTGCTTATTTGTTTTTTATATTTATTGTGCAATTTTTATTAAAAATCTTTTTATCAGGGAAAGTACATGGACATTGAATTTGACTTTAAAGGAGATCCAGTGGGAGGCGTTATTACAAATTGTGAGTTTTTTCGTTTGAAAGTCTTACGAATAAACCGTCAAAAAACTTAGTCAGATATTTCTACTTTAGTTGAATAAACATTTCTCGTTACTCGTATTGTAAAGCATCAAACAATGGAGATCTGTTCAAAGTCTTCGGAAGCTTAATCTAGAAGTGATACTGCAGCTTAATCTAGAATGAGTGACACTGCTGCTTAATCTTGAAGTACCACTATGGCGTATATACGCAACACACTGCACTATGAGTTGTACTAGGCATATTTAACAGTGTTTTAGCGTCTAAACAAACTGGATACTTTTTCTCACAGATTTGCTAGAAAAGTCTCGAGTTGTCAGACAAGCAGTTGGAGAAAGAAATTTTCATATTTTTTATCTTTTAATGTGTGGGGCACCGGCTGCAACATTGGGTGAGTGGGAAATTGATTTTGTGTATGTGTGTGCCGTGGAATAAGGCACTGCTGATGATGTTTTAACTACAACGGTTCTACTGGATTGTTGGTTGTGGACAGTAATGAAACGTAGCACGGATGGAATCCCAGTTAATTATATGACCTGTTTTATGAAACCGACTCGTACATTAAAATATACAGTACAAAGTGACCTGAATGTTGTTGTGAACTTTTAATCTAAAATTGAGTCTGGTCTGTTAGTGTCTTTCACAAACACGAGAAATTTGGTTGGAAGTGTCATTCTGAAAGGAACATCACTGCAGAAGCGGTGCAACCAATGCTTTTTGCACTAAACTAAAGTGATTACATTTCAACAGAGAAATTAAAGTTATCTGGCAGTGCTAACAGCTTCAATTACATGAAGAAGGGAGAGTGTTTACGAACAGATGCTGAATCCTATAAAAATGTCATGGTGAGATTATTTCACTTCATATATTAAGCCGAACGGAGATGGCATTGTCCAACTCTTTTGTTGACGAAGGCAAGTTACAAAAGCTTTGATGACAGTAAAGATTTATGTTGATGATTTTTCGAAAACATTAAAATTTTTCACGTTGCAGAGGCTTTGGCTCTCCTTTCAACGGCTCTCTACTCCTAAATCCGACCTTAGGGGTTGTTTCATTAATGTATCAAAATATTATGAGTGGGAATGAACATTTACCATATGAGTTGCTGTTTGTTGGCATGCCGCTACTAAACCCTAAAATAAATTTTAAAAGAGTTAATTCTTAACTTTTATAACACAACAGTCTTGTTTCGGATTTCAGTGTGCAAAGTTTGAATATCAAAACCTGTCTTAACCACATCATAGACTTTCATCATTATGACTATTTGCAATATCAAGAACTACGTGCTTATCAAAGGCTTTTGTAAAAGCAGACGGTTAGTGATAGACATGCAGTACGTGAGCTACATAATGAGCAAAAATGATAGAAAACAACGTCTGATTGAAACTCTATCACTATTCAGGAAGCGTTTGATGTTATTGGGTTTTCTCAAAACGAAGTCAACGAAATCCTGCAGCTGGTAGCAGCAATATTAAAGCTCGGAAATGTCAAGTTCAAGTCCTCACACGTTAAAGATGGAATGGAGCATTGTGTAGTGGAGAATCCAGCAGGCGAGTACATCACTTTGCTTTGATATACGTTATTCCTGAGTTGTTGTATTTTTGTGTCTTAAAAAACCTGAAATTACTTCCAAACTTATACCTGGAGAGCGAGTGAGTGAAAGTCAGGTTTTAAAAATAAAAGTCAGTTGAATGTCTTTCTTTATGTACTCTCAACAAAGCTAATTTAAATTCTAAAACAGTTTTGTCGGTCTGGCAGATTGATATTGCAGGCTGTAGTGGGCCGATAATTTGTCAAATGCTTAATATTAATAGCATTTAATTATCTACCTACGACTTTAAGCTGTATGCTCCATTATAATTATTTGTTAATGGCTGTAGTTTGATGTATGTGCAATGCCTTTGCTTACATTTTTCATTTATCCTGACATTTCCTGCAAAAAGGTGAAGGTGGTATTTGCCAAGCTAATTGGTATACAAATTGTTGAATGACTTAAATTATTTCCAAATGTATTTCACATTTTTACATTACTGCAGTCAATTTTGTTCTCATGCACATAAAATAGGATTTTGCGTAGCACAGAAATTTATATCTAAGGTCATTTTGCCATCAAATAAAAACGATCATTGAAATAAGTGTAAGAAAGACCTCGTTATACGTGACGTTACAAGCAAAGTTGGTAGAGTTGATCAATATTGTGTCTGGAGAGCAGCTTTAAGGAAATAGTATGGCGAATTTTTGGTGTGGAATTTTGACCTCATTTTAGCCTAAAATGATAAAAGTCTACAATAATATTTGGAATTGATGATGGCACGTTCGAGTTTCTCTTCTTTCCGTGTCATAACAATGCCTTCCACTTTTTTTGCATTCTCCTTAGTTGAGCATAGCCTTTGCGTATCTTCTTCCCCATTTTTAGTATCTTTTTCAAGAATTTCAAAGCGATTTCGCAGCTCTGATTGTAAGTTTTTTTCCCTCTGAATGATGTTTTTAATGTCAAGCTTGGACGTTGATGTTCTTGTTATAATGCTTTTTTTGGTCTAATTGAAAACTGCTTATATCATACGAACAGGTTGGGCGCAAAAATCAAGTGTAGCCTAAAATTAGGTTATGCGCTGCTTAAGTTGTCCTTTCTACATAGTTAGAATTTTAGTCTATTTTGTGTACGCGTTATTTTACCTAGTAAATTGTGTACGTCTTATTCATAGAGCACAATTCGGTGTGTACACGTGTACGTATGTACGTGTTCTTTGACTACTCCAAAACTGTTGGGTTTACGAACATCAAACTTGGCACGATTGATCACCTCTCCGGGCGGGTGTCACTAGGGGCTTCATGACGTTATGATGACTTCATAATAAAAAGTATTTTTGACTTAGACAAAAGCCAACACCCAACTTACCAACCTGCAAAATATTTCATTCTTTTGGAGTCCAAAATGACGTCAGGTTTATTGCTTCATTGCACCATTTGTTCTCTATATTTTCTCAATGACTACTGAATGTAGAAACGCGATTCAAAGCTTTTTTTCAAGATATTAACAGTACTTTTGATAAAAAAAAAACTATAACGATATAAGCTGAGTTGACAATGCAATAACAGATTCTTTATTTAAGCATTTTCAGTCTTCTACGCATGCTTCTTGTTTTTTTTCTGCAAGCTTCAAACTCGCTCTATAATGTCATACCGCTGCTTAACACGATCAACTCAATCTTTCGGTGCCAGAGATCATCATATGATCACTTTTTTGAAAATTGCAAAGCTTGCAAAATTAGTGTATTTAAAAACTGGTTTGTGATCTCATTTCTCCATCGATTTTCAAAATTTGTTTAGCAAATTAAAAATTATTTTAAGGTAATTTCGATAATATATGACATGAACCTGTAGTAGTTGTTTTTATATTAAAAAATCAAACTTAGGATTTGTAGTATAACTTTTTATACCCCCCAAAATAAATGAAAGGTGATAGGCTGAGTAAACATTGGTAAGTGTAAAATATAAAGGTTATGATAAGATATTAATTAATAGTGTTATCTGAAAGCTGAGCAAATTTGCTTCCCTGCAATATGTAACTCTAATTAGTTAGGGCTAAAGATTAGTTTATATCGGATGACAAAAGAATAATTGCCATACATCATTTTCCATTCATATTATAGTTAAACAATTATCCTGCTAGATCCAAGAAATTTGCGATTTTTATAAAAAGTAAGCTCTTTGGTACATTTTGACTGTTTTTCGTTGAAAGCATGAGTCCTTGGCATTCTTTTTCTGAATTTGCTATTGTAATAACTTAAGGGCGAATCTTTGGTTTCGGGTTGGTTTGCTCTTTGCCTGGCTGCGTGCATGCCACGACCAAACAAGATGCACCCTGCCTGAGGCATTTGCTCATACAGATATGCCTACAGTTGTGAAAAAGTTGTAGGTAGAGGTCGTAATATTTAATTGCTTATCTTGAAAATACTTATCACTCATCTTGGCACTCTGCCACTACTTTCATGCTCTTTCAAGCGCTTGCTGAACTGAAGAAGTAATTGTTTGTGAAATTTTGGGACGCCTAGGGTGACTGCAGGGCAAGTAAGACGTTGCCAGGGATTCGAGAAACTTGGGAGATGTGTAGTGGCTATGAGTGACCCTTCATAATGTTTTTTTAATCGATTGGATTTCGGAAGACGATTTGGAAATGAGATTTGACAATGTCAAAAGACATTATCCATTGCGTTAAGCCGGCTGAACTGATAATCTTTAACTCTGACATTCCTCAGGGGAACTTTGTGGGCGACGCCGGCATAGTAGCAGGCAGCAGCTGCGCTTCATTTTCACAATAATGACACATTGCAGTATTTTCACACCGCTACGCATAAAAACATGTTTTTCGCTAATGAAATGGCAAATTCACATGCTTTTGTAGAATTTTGGAGCTGAGAAATGTAAGGAAAAAGAAAAGATTGATCACATTTCTTTTAAATGTAAGCAACCTTCACTGGTTTTCTTTAACCCTAAAATCTAAAATGACGTCACAGCTCACTCTTGGTTGCAAAATTGTCCTCTGTGTTTTCTCAAAAACTACTTCACTATAGAAACGCAATTAAAAGCTTTTTCGGGAAATAGTAATAAAGTTGTTTCGATAAACAAATTTACAACGATTTGAGCTGAAGTGACGATTCAACGAGCAATTCTTTTTTCAAGCATTTTAGGCACTCTAAAACATGCGTCTTCTCTTTTTTCGTGAACGTGTCAAACTCGCTTTATGCTGTCTACCGCTACAGTGAAAAAACGCTACAGTGAAAAAAGCGGCAGACCATAGCTGCACGTAACCTATTTATTCACTGTTATTTCGAAAACAAACAGGTGATATGCTGCCTGTTAAAGAATAGTAATACGTTGCGGTATTATCATATAGTAAGTCAAAAAACCTGGTTTTTAGTAATATAATTGCAAATTATAATACTTTTATTCAGTCGTGCCCAAAGTCTGATTGATATTAACCTCTTCCATGCTCGTCGCTCAGCACAAAAAAGATAGTATGCAGAACAAGCCAGCAAGCTTGCTTGTTGTGTCCTTCGCAAGGCACATAACTGGATGCTTCCATCTTTATGTGGCAAACAGGTGGTGGGGCCAAGCAGTCTACCCATCGTGGTGGCCCAGCCCAACGAAAGACATACAAACAGACCATGAGCTCATACGCATGAATGAATGAGTTAACCTCTAACACATATTAATCAAAGGTAGCCAAGTTAAACAAATTGACAATTTTTCATGTGAAATCTTACAAGAATCATAACAAATATTCGCATCTTTACCACAATAACCTTGTCCATGGATTATATACTCTTGAACCATAACCTAACCTACTGTAATACCTTAGCTGAAAGTGCTTGACTTTGGGTTGATTTGCACTTGTCCTATCTGCGATTATGCCTGCCCCAAGCAATATACGCGCAGCCAGCAAAATTAATCTCATAAATTGGCATACAATTACAATAAGTAGTATGCTAAATATTTAACAGCTTATTTCAAAAATTGCCCAACAAACACTTTGGCGCGTCTTTGCCCCACAACTTTACATTCGCGCTTTCATGCAAGTGCTGAAATACACGGATTAAAGTTTATGAAATGATTGCCTGTTTCGGTTGTGAACAAGCAATTCCAGAGCATTAGCTAAACACAGGGCAAATACTGTAAGACGTTGTTGGGGACTTTACAAACTAGGAGAAATATAGTTGCTAAGGGCAGATCCCTCCTTATGTTTTGCTACTCAATTCGCATTTAAAAGCACGATACTTTTGATTTTGAAACAACAATTGCCTATACCAAAACACATCATCTTTTTATTACTATTCTTACGGCTACTCATTGGGTAAAGCCAGCCCAGCTGGTTTTACAGATATTCTAAATCAGACATTGCTGATGGGGGCCCTGCTATAGTAATAACTTAACTGTGAGTGCTTCACTTCGCGCAAGTTTACTCTTTTCCTAGATTCGTTTATATCAGGACCATACAACGTGCGTGCAGCCGCAAGCTTTAGGTCGTACAAATAGGCATAAAATTGTGGAAAATGGCTTTCTGAAAATACATCTCAATCACGTTGGCGCCCTCCCACAACTTTGAAATTATGCATTTCATTCACGTAATATAATAAACGTTTGTAAAATCTTTGGCTTTTTCAGCTGTGAGCAAGCTCAGTTCTTAACTACCTCTATGCTGGCAACCGGGCAAGCAAGATGGTGTGATTACCCCTCCTCTTCCTCGGGATGTAGGTAAGGCATGAACGGCAATTCACGTTCATGCCGTCAACCTAATTGAAATTAGGCTGGGGAAAAGATGGCAGCCCATTTCGAACCAGTCATGATTGACTGGTAGCCCCAAGGTGAACTGCCATTGGTGGGTACCCAAGAGTCGTCTTTTACGTCATGCTGGGTGAACAACTTCACAATTGTAACCCGGTAAAGTACGGGTGGGCCACCTGTCTGGCATATAAAGGTGGAGGCGTCCCGTTAAGTGTCTTGCCCAAGGACACAACAAGCAAGCTTGCCGGCTTGTTTTCCACACTATCTCTTTTTTATGCTGAGCACCAAGCAGGAAAGCTGTGAATACCATTTTTTAAAGTCTTTTGGTATGACTCGACTTAGGGAATGAACCCTAAGCCTTTTACCGACTGCAAAGAGCACGCTCTCACCATTACACCATCGCGCTGGTTAAGCAAGACGTCGCCAGAGACTTTTGAAACTTGTTCCCAACCCTCTGTAATTTTCTTTTACTCGATTTTCGTAAAAAACGGTACTTCTGTTTCAAAATGAGAATACGTCAAAGAACATTAACTTTTTGTTAGTGTTCTCGCAACTTCTTCCTCCCCCTCAGTCCCCACTGCGATGGAGGCCATACAAGGAGCTCTGTTTTGATTGGAGCACTGGTGTGAGTACTGGTGTCTTCCTTTCAATCCGAGCAAATATGAGGCCTCCTTCTCAGTGGATCCCCACCAAGCTAACCTTCAATCCAATCTCCTCTTACTTGGACACGCACTCTTTCTTTTTTCTATACATGTAGTTCTTTCTTCATCTCAAGGCCTTACGCTGTATCTCTGCTTCCTCATGGGGATTATGTTTCACTTGGATGGTTTCCTTTCTTAAGCGTTACCAATATCACCGAATTGGAACACCTCCACCGAGTGGCTAGTAACACCATCACCAGCTGCCTCTCGTCCTCCCCTATCTCACTTTTTTCTCCAAGGCTTCTTTACCTCCCCTTTGAGTCACCCTGACTCATTTCACTTTTTCATCTTATGAGCGGGCTCTTCATCTTGAACCTCCTTTCCTATTTCAGGTTTGGCCAGACTAGGAGTGAGACCAAGACTCTGGAGAGCTTTTGCGTCCACTCATCTGCTCATACCTCCTTGTACTTCCTCTAGAAAGGCTTTTCTTGGTTGCCCTCTTTTTCCTCTTGGAATCTGCCTTTCTTCACTGCAGAGTCCGCACTTTCCTTTCCATGCTCTAGCTCTGATCCTCCTCTCTCTCACCAAGGTGCCGCTCTCGCCCACCTTGACTCTTCCCCCTAATGATCTGGTACTCTGGACTGACAGCTCTGTTCCTTTTCCTCTTGGAAAAAGCGGCTCCGGCATACTTGCCAACTGCTCTCTCTATGGCACCGAGGCCACTCTTTCGTTTTCAGCAGGCCCAGTATGTTCAAGTTTTTCTGCTGAAGCCTGTGCCTTTCTGCACGCTCTTTTCTGGTCTCGGCAGCACCAACAAGTCTGCCATTTCTCTTCTCTTACTATCTGATTCTCGTTCTGTCCTCACCACTTTGTCCTCTCTTCCATCTTTCCTTTTACTTGAAACTCTGTGGCAGATCTGGCAGGAACTGTCTTCTCTCTCCTGTTCTATCAGGCTACAATAGGTCCCTGGACACTCGCTTCTCCTGAGGAATGACATGACTGATGAGCTGGCCAGACGGGGAGCGCTACTTGTTCCCTCTGCAATCCCTTGTAGTCTTTCACCTCTTATCTCTCGTATCCACTCTTCTCTTATCTCAGACTGGAGGTGTACTCTCTCATCAAAATTCTTTGACACGCAGGTTACCTCGATTTCCATCGAGGAACTTGTCACGCTTGCTGTGTTCTCTCTCGTCTATGCTGCAATGGACACAGCCCTCTGTTGAGTTCTTATCTCTCTAGGATTGGAAAAATCAAGAATCCTTGCTGCAACGCCTGCGGACACTCGTCCCAGGACACCTCTCATCTCATTCTGCAATGTCCAGCTACAGACTCTTTGCGCCGCTCACTCTTTGGCGACTCTCTCTCTCTCTACGACATCTGGTCCAGGCCCTGGGGAGTTGTCTGGCTTCTGGGGCTTCATGGTCTTCCGCCATGCCCCCATCTCTCAGAAAGGGTCAGTTAATCAATAACAGCATTGTTTCTACATAACTGGCACGATGGTGTAGTGGTGAGAGCGTCCGTATCGCAGTCGGTAGATCTGGGGTTCGTTGCCTAAGTCGAGTCATACCAAAAGACTTTAAAAAATGGTATTCTCAGCTTCCTAGCTTGGCGCTCATCATAAAAAAGAGATAGTGTGGAAAACAAGCCGGCAAGCTTGCTTGTTGTGTCCTTGGGCAAGACACTTAACGGGACGCCTCCACCTTTATGTGGCAGACAGGTGGCCCGCCCGTACTTCACTGGATTACAATTGTGAAGTTGTTCACCCAGCATGTCGTAAAAGACGACTCTTGGGTACCCACCAATGGCAGTTCACCTTGTTGGTGTTGGGGCTACCAGTCACTCAAGATTGGTTTGAAATGGGCTGCCGTCTTTCCTCTAGCCTAATTTCAATCCGGCTGACTTACCTCCATCCCGAAGAAGAGGAGGGGTAACCACAAACAAAGAAACGTTTCCACAGACTTTAGAAACTTTGGGAAATAAAACGACTGTTCGCAACCACCCATGATGTTTTTCTACTCAATTCCCTTAAAAAAACACGGTAGTTTTGATTTTAGAACAAGAATTGGCCATGTGAAAAATATTAACTTTTCGTTACTGTTTTCACAACTACCCACTCATTGAACCAGAGCAGCCAGCAGAACCGATAATCTTAACTTCGACATTACTAATGGAAGCGCTGCCCCTGCTGTTTTAGTAACTTAACTTCAGGTTAGTTTGCTTTTTGCCTGGCTATGTTTTTGCCGAGACCAACCAACATACGCACAAACATGGGCTTTAGGTTATTCAAGCAGTCCTACAGTTACCAAAAAAGCTGTAAGTACTGGGCCTGCATTTTAACAGCTTGTTGCTAAAATGCAATTCAATCACTTTAGCGCCTTCCCACAAGTTTGAATTTAGGCATTTTAAATACTTCATCAAATGAACGCTTAAACGCTTGTAAAATTGTGGGTTGTTTCAATTGTGAAGCTAGTCCAGTTTCAAACACGCCTATGCTGCAAACAGTTTAAACAAGACGTTTCCAGGGACTCCACAAACTTTGGAAAAAATATAACCTCTCGGCGCAACCCCTTACAATGTTTTGTTTTATCAATTTCCTTTCAAAAGCGGTACTTTTGATTTTGTGACGACAACTGTCTATGTAAGAAATAACATCAGTGATTGGGTGCAGCCGGCTGAACTAATACCTTTAACCCTGGCATTTGTAAAGGTGGCCCTGTGGGCAACGCTGGCAGAGCCGGCTAGTATTATAATATGACAAGAAAAAACCTCGAAAGATGAATTGTGATTTGAAATTGTTTGAGTAGCCGTCGCTATTCAAACAAGATTTCTGGTTTCCTCAAAATATGTGGAAAAGTCTACATTTCTTACAGAAGTAACCTTAAAAGAGGTGTTGTTAAATATGTATGTATGGTTTGATTTGTCGTTTTGAATTTTTAACAGTAATGATTTGTATTATTCGTTTTCAATATTTTTCCTTGCAAGTTCTAAGAAAACTAATAATGGATGAGATGCTTTTTGTTGAACTAGCTTTCTTATATCAGTGGTTCAAAGCGTGATAGCCGGCTGTGCTGTGTGATCAACTTTCTCGAAATGCTCCAGTTGCTATTTTTGTGGAGCAGTTATGTTCGTCTTGCTGAAGTATGATCTAAATCTGGATCGCCCTTGACATTTTGATGTAACTCAAAGGCAAATTTCGAACATTTGTGGCGTGGTGTCAGCGAAATTGGTTTTTGTGAGAATGAAATTTTGCAAACCAGCAAAATGTTCTTTTTTTACTCAAATACCAAGTAGAAAAGCAATTGAGATGTAGATTTAGGTTGATTCCTGTTCTGTAAAGATAGAGTCGCTCTGTATCTAGTTCTAGTAAGTCCCGTTCTGTTTTCAAATGAATGTTGAGTAATTTAAGCTATAAACTGATGAAAATTTGTAAGATGCGTGGTTGCGACAGAAAATAGTCCAATTACGTCATGGCCGACATAATAAAAACGGAAATTGATTGTTAATCGTCAAGAAACGTTTAATGGTGGAGCAAGGTTCTTACTATGCACTAATTTTTCCAATCATTGACGGCATGCAGATAAAGCTACCTTTTTAAGTTCTTTGTTAATAGAAATCTGATACAACGCAGATGGTTAGCGTTTATAGCATGAACTTTATGAGTCGTACATAACAACCAGAGACGTAGCAGCCGCCCCCCAAACCCCCCAATTGGGGGGGCCCAGGCCAACTTTGGGGGCCCAAGTTAGTCTGAAATTGCTTTTTGGCTACGTGACTATTTTCAGTTCAGCAGACTTGTTTACAACCGATTTAAACTGTAGGAAGAAATTGGCTTGTGACATCATAAGTGAATGCAACGTCATTTTATCTCGCAGAATCTAGAATATTTCGATTGATTTTCTGGTAGAATCTTGAATATTCGATTGACGTAACAATGCCGTTGTTACGCAACAATCATAGAATGGTCTGGATTTCTGTTTGGCTATAAATACCGGGACAATATATACACTGCAGAGTGCAGACAAAGTATTTTATTGACATTGTATAGAATGAAACGTTCAAAAAGTGGTGCTCAAAAGAGAAAAGAAGCAGCCACTGCTCGAGATGCTGTAGCGAAATTGCCCAAGATGACAGATTTTTTCAAGATTACTGAGCAGAGTAGACCTGGCACTAGTACCGAGAGGGATGAAGAAAACTATAGTGTACAAGAAAAAGAAGACTATGACGATCAGCATCAAAGTGATTGTGAATTTCCAGAAAATGTAAGTTGTGATTTACCTGCCAATACGCAACCTTCAATATCAAAAATAACTGGATCTCAATTTACCCCTATCCCTGATGACCCATGTAAATGGCCTGAAAGTATTTCTGATGCTCAACGATGTGATATAGTAAAGCGTGGACCACATGAACTAATAATGAATTTTCCATATAATAACACAACTCTAAGGTGACGTTTTTCCTCCAACCATTATAAACGTGTGTTACCTAATGGTGAAAGTGTTTCACGGTCGTGGCTAGTTTATTCTGGGGAATCAGATCAAGTTTTTTGCTTTTGTTGTAAGCTATTTGGAAAAACACTAAGCCCCTTTTGTAGTGGTATAAATACATGGAAGGGTTTTTCGAAAAAACTGAAAGACCATGAAAACGGCATTTCCCACCAAGAATGCTGCAGTCAATGGATGTTGCTAGCTGAAGGGATAAGAAATTCATCCACTATCGACAAACGCGAGATGAATATTTTTTTCAATAAAAGACGTTTTTGGAGAAATGTTTTAGAGAGACTTATCGACATTGCCTTGTTTCTATCGGAAAGGAATCTTGCTTTTAGAGGATCTGAAGAAGTTTTAGGATCTCCTCACAATGGAAATTTTCTGGGTATATTTGAGCTTTTGGCAAGAAGAGATCCGATCCTAAAAGAGCTTCAAGACAGAATCAAGAATAAAAACACTAAAGATCACTATTTGAGTCCTACCATACAAAATGAACTAATTGAATTGCTAGCGACAGAAGTTGAAAAAGAAAATTTACAGCAATTGAAATTGGCAAAATATTTTTCTATAATTTTGGACTGCACTCCTGTTATGTTATGTCAGACAGATATGTCACATCATGAACAAATGTCTGTCATTCTCCGTTATGTACTATGTAATGAAGAAGCTGCTGTTGTTAAAGAAACATTTTTTGGCTACTTGAGAATAAGTGACAGTACTGGGAAAGGCTTGTTGGACGCTATCTTAGAAAAAGCTACCGAACTGCAACTCGAATTGTCTGATTGTCGAGGTCAGTCATATGATAATGGTGCTAACATGAAAGGAAAACATTCTGGGGTCCAAGCAAGAATGCTAGACATCAATCCCAAAGCTGTTTACGTGCCCTGTGCAAACCATACCCTTAACTTAGTTGTTGTTGACAGTGCTAATTCATCGACGGAAGCATTGACATTTTTTGGAGTACTTACAAGGTTGTATGTGCTGTTTTCTTCCTCTGCTCAGCGTTGGGAAATTTTGAAGAAACATGTGGAGCTGTCCATAAAGTCACAATCTGATACTCGTTGGGAAAGCAGAATTAAATGCATCAAACCTCTTCGATACAATTTAAAAGAGGTGTTGCTGGCACTGGAAGACTTGGAAGCCATTTTCATAGAAAGAAAAGATGGAAGAGCTGCCTCAGAAACAAAATCGTTGATAGCTCATTTATCAAAATGGAGTTTTTTTTTTGTCGGTGTTTATTTGGTATGATATCCTATTCCAAGTCAATAAAGCAAGCAAGATTCTTCAATCGTATGGAGTCTCCCTTCATACAATGGAAACGGAAATCCAGGCAACTGAAAAGTTTTTGCAAAACTATCGCACAACGGGTTATGACAGTGCCGCAACATCTGCTGTTGAAATAGCACAGGAATTGGATATTGATCCTTCTTTTCCTCCGTCAAGAAGTGGAAAGAAAAGAAGATTGTTTGATTACCAAGGTGAAGAGGAACAACGAGCTACTCCTGAACTGAAATTTAAAAGCAACTTTTTCTATCCATTAGTAGACCAGGCTATTATGTCAATAAAGGAGCGCTTTAATTTGTTACGTGAGGTTTCTTCCGCCTTTTCGTTTTTGTACACACGAGACAAACTTTTGCTTGTGCAACAAGAAAATGCTCTTCTTACTTGCTGTAAAGAGTTCCAAAAAAAGTTCGGTGACATTGATTCTGATGAAATGAGCGCTGAGCTACAGCGGTTTGTTTTAATTTTACAAAAAAAACGCAATCTCAAAACGGCTCAAGACTTTCTGAACTATCTTCTAAAGACTCATTTATTTGAATTGTATCCGAATGTGTACATCGCACTTCGAATCTTACTAACTTGCCCCGTGACTGTTGCCAGCGCTGAAAGAAGCTTCAGCAAATTGAAACTGATCAAAACTTTTAATAGAACGTCTATGACAGACAGTAGGCTATCTTCATTAGCCATGTTGTCAATCGAAAATGACTGCGCCCGATCTCTTGATTATGACAATGTCATAACAGCATTTGCGAACAAAAAGGTTCGCTCCAGACTATTTAAATGATACTGTGTTTTTATAACTTTTTCATGTTTTTCAGTGTCATTGCTTTCGTTTCGCAGTGTCTGCATAAATGTCCTACTGAACTCTGGCATCGGTGCCGAATTTTTTATGACTTGCACCTTCGGTATCGGCATGCTTTATTCTGACATTAGCCTGTTTACTTATGTACAAATTGTGGTGTATTTTCTTAATGCAGCTTTTTAATTTTACACCTCTAAAGTGATATGACCTGTGCGCAGGGGCTCTTGCGCTTACTTTGGGGGGGGCCCAAAGTTGGAGTGCTACGGGACTGATAACAACGTCTAACTTTATGTGCAACCCCCTGCAGCTTATTTTCTCGTAAGTTTCGTAAGCTTTACTTATAAACCTTCCTTGCAATATCGTGTACAAATAACAGCGATTTCATGTATATACGTTGTTGCCTTCATCTCTCTTCTTGAGACGAACACGGCCAGTGACGCCGAGTACGGGGTGCTGAACCCCCAAAAAAATTTTACTGTGGATCAGCGCCCCGTTAATTAAATAAAACATATTTGGTTATAAATGAAGTCTGTTTTGTTACCCAAGCTTACTACTTTAATATATAGTTAATTGAAATCGCGATATGAAATCATTGGCAATTTTCAAAAATAGTTTGGTGTTTCACCTGCTGATCTAATCGGTAACCGCTCGTTATGCGAATTATTACGTCACTAAAATGTGATGTTTGAGTTTCGCCCACCCAAAAATTTTTTTAAAACCGGCGCCTATGGACACGGCATAAAACAGTAGCTCAGATTCGGCTAGTGGTTTCCTGGCAATTGAAGATTTTTACGAACGTAGTATACCCATAGCTGTCGACTTCCAGGTGAGAAAGTTTGATTTTAGATGTATAATCTTTCCACCATTACAGCAACTCAATTTTTCAACAGAGGTTTTTTGAACAAGCAAGGTTATTTGATATACTGTGCCAGACAGAGTATCTAAAATTTACCGTCAATTCAAACGCCTAATGTGTGCATTGTGTGGATAAGTTGAGCTTAATATTAACTTTCTTGTTTGCTTTCATGCAGAAGTGGCAGAAATTTGCGAGCTCCTATCGGTTGAAACATCAGTTCTTATCAGTGCATTGACGGAACGCAGAGTGGTGACTAAACAAGACACAGTAACCGTCAACCTATCGGCCAATGAAGTAAGCTTTAAGATAAGTTTTTATTTAAATTAATCATTTTTTTGTTCTTAGCATTTATTCTCATTTGTAGAGCAGCTTGTGTTTAGACCCGCCTGCACCGCCGGCACTATTACATCTTCAACTAGGAGCAGTAGCCAACCGGAGAAGTTGCTACTTAGTTGACGTCTCCAAGGATACAACTCTGAATCCACGTTTTATCCTAATATTGAATTAACCAATCATTCTATTGTAAGAGTAGGCCCATGTCACAGGAAGTTGTCTTCATTGCAAGCAGTTTTAAACCCACGACTAAGATAGCAAGGCGTATGCTACGTTGAAAATGCCCATAACATGGCTGCTGTGCGCCATCTTGATATTTTTTTAACTTTATATGGATGTGCATTGCGTATACTTAATGAGCGTCATGCACTCGTGTCGCAGAATCGTGACTTTCTAGGGCATCTTGCAATCGATTACATGCGTCAAACGATTGGCTTCGATTACTCACCAACAGACATACAGAAGCTTACACCTGTAGTAGTAATTTATTAGGTTGGAATCGCTTTCAAAAACATTTTCCTGTTTTATAACATATTCATGACCAGAAAACAGATGTTTGAACACAATCCTGATACAATAATACAAACAAATAGATACTATGATACAAACACAATGCAAAAGAAAAAATGAAAGTTGATATTACGTCATTTTTTCCCGCGTTTCGCAGGCTCAGACGTGCTGATTCGATGTATGTTTACCACTACACACTCGCTTTCGAACCAGGCTTTTTGCGGGAGCAATGTAGCACTTTAAATTCCGGATGCCCTTCCTGATGAATACCAATGGTATTTCTGTTGAGTTTTAAATATGTTTGAAAAAAAATGTAATATGTTGTCACACTATTTTTCTGTTAAGGTGATGTATGTCTGCCATTGTCGTACGTAACTAGCTGCTTTTGCATCAAACTTTGATTTGCAAGCGAGCTTTTATATTCCTGATGTCTTCCGGAACCTTACGCAGAAACGATGGTAATGTGTTTAATGAATCCGAAAACCACTCGCTCGCTAATCAGTGTCTAATGCAAAAGCCAAGCGTTATCAGTAGACAATGTTTTTGCTGCATGTAATCTATGTACCAAAAAATTTTAACCTTAGAAACATTGTAGTGACGTTCCAGTTGTTTTGCAGGCATCATACAGCAGAGATGCTTTGTGCAAAGAAATCTATGACCGACTCTTTACCTGGTTGGTGGCTCGCATTAACAGCAGTATCAGAGCGAGTCCTCTGCAGCACAAGCAGTGTCGAGTCATGGGCGTGCTTGACATCTATGGCTTCGAAGTGTTCGATGTAAGCATTATTGCTGCTTTGATAATTTTCTTGTGATTTGTCTGTTCTAACTCAGTTGATGCGAAGAAAAACAAGAATACATTGTTAAGTTCAAAAACTTATTCAAGATTGATTGATTTTATTTTTTCGCTTTTCGCCGTCTTAGACGTACTGATTCAGTGTATATCAACCACTACAGCTACCGAACCGGATTTTCTGTTAGAGGAACGCAATACTGGAAATTCCGGATATCTTTCTTGACAATACCAATGGTTTTCTGATGAGGTTTCGAACTGTAAACCTTTTTTCCGAAGTCCGAAACGATTATCGTGGTACAGCCGTGCTTTACCTAATTAGAATAGTGAAGCTGCTCACCCCGCATATTGTAAAACTTGTGGGTATCCACCAATGGTAGTCCGCCTTGTTGGTCGTGGAGCTACCAGTCAGTAATTTGCATTCATGACTGGTTCGAAATGGGCCGCCACTCTTCCTGTGGCCAAATTTAATTAGGTTTGCGGAATGATCTGGAAAATCGTTTTATGCTGTGCCTCCATCTCACGGAAGAAGAGGGGTAACCACAACAACAACAACGTTACCGCTCTGCCACGGTGGGTTCAAGAAAAGCATCAGTAATTTAAAAACTGGCTTGCTAATCAAAATCTGATGCGGTGGTTAGTAGCATACACTGCATTAGTAGCATGTATCTCTGTAAGGCGTGGGTAGAATGATGTAAATAGTGGTAAATGCTTCCTATCGGTCAACAGAACAATGGCTTCGAGCAGTTTATGATCAATTACTGCAATGAAAAACTGCAACAAATTTTCATTGAATTAACATTGAAAGAAGAACAGGAAGAATACGTGAAGGAGGGAATTGAATGGCTTCATATCGAGTACTTTAACAACGCAATCATCTGTCAACTGATAGAAAGCGTAAGTCGATTGTACTGTAGCTTATGCACCGATCCAGTCTTTGGAATCCAAATTTAAGCCTGTTTTTTACTACTTTTAAAGTGTGTAAGTAAAAAATTGATCATGTCGAAAATAATTTTGATGATGTTTGGGAGAGCAATATGGTTAGAAATTTTAGTGTTGGTGTGGGTCACAACCTCTCTTCTCAATGATCTCTTTTTAACATTAATTAAACTGCAAGTGACAAGATACTCGTAAATTGTCGGCTAATTGATCTTGCTCAGAAATCATGTTTTCGAACTAAGATACATCTTGTATTATATTCCCGCTTGCTGACAAATTCGTGAGCATGTGATAAATGGCAGACAATCAGACGTAAATTGTTTCAGCAACTTCTGCTGTATCTTCGTATAGTGCGAATAAAAATGCCTTTGTTTTCTTGTAGGCTCACACCGGTATCTTGTCAATGCTCGATGAAGAGTGCCTACGCCCTGGTGACGTCACCGATCAGACTTTTCTTGCCAAGCTTGAAGCAGCATATGGCGGTCACGAACACTTTGAAAGTCGAAATGATTCTAGGTTTCTTACAGACAAGTCCTTGCCACACGAAGCGTTCAGAATTCAGCATTATGCCGGCAAGGTTCGTGATCAGTCCTTATCAGTGCAACATGATTAATCGCTTGACGTCACTGTGCATTCGACAAAAGTAATTGTAGGTCGAATCATACGTGTGCAAATTAGGCCACAAATTTCACTTTACAATACTAGCTGTCTGTTCCAGTAGTTTCCCATTAGCATTTAACAGCCTTGCTTATTTTGTTTGCTCAGCCTTTTCTTATAAATCAGTAGTTTTCTGTGTAATTGTTGGCTGAGATTTGCGACTTTCTATTTTATTTAATTGAGGAAGGGATGTAACTTTTAGAATTCATAAAACGATACTACATGGCAACACTAAACTACTTTTCTTTTTTGATGATTTATTTACATATTTACACCCACTCTAAGCTGAAGGTTTTTGGCTTACATCAAGCCCTTGTCAGACCATCTATAATCTCTAGCATTAGAGTCTAATGATGATATGGAACTATAACTTGAAAACATTAATATACGCTTAGGCCTTACATTGCCTCAGCGAATCAGATTATAAAAAGAAATTTGAGGTTAGAGCGACGTATACCTGTAACCAAATACTATGGATTGTGACGAAAAAGACAAATGATGACGAGAAAACGACTAAATGATAACAAATGATCTCACGAAATAGCGGCAAATACATAGATTGATAGATTGTGACCGAATAAGACAAATTAAATTCAAATATTTTTAGCAAAAAGGAACATCCATTTGCATATAGCTGTACTAAGGAGTGGTATGTTTTGTTTAATTAAGAGAACTCCATGAAGTTTTGCGTTATATTCAGATGAATATTTTTTTTAAAACCGTAAATAACGAGTACTAATTATTTTCGATTTTAGAACAAGATGTACACTGTTGCAAATGATTATTAGTGGTACTCCTTCGTCATCATTTGTCTTTTTTTCACAAACCATAGTATATGATTACCGGTATACGTCGCTCTGACCTCAAATTTTTATTTACATTCTGACTTGCTGAGGTAATGTAAGGCCTAAGCCTATATTAATGTTTTCAAATTTTAGTTCCATATCATAATTAGATTTTAATACTAGATATTGTAGATGCTTTGACAAGGGTTTGATGTAACCTTCAGCTTCGAGTGTATGTAAATAAATTATCAAAAAAGAAAAGTAGTTTAGTGTTGCTATGTGGTATCGCTTTATGGATTCTACTTTATAAGTTTGGCGTTTTCAGTATTTTAGCAATTGCTGTCTTGGCCAGTTTTAACTCTTCACCTACATGTCATAAAAAAGGATTATAAACTGCCCACTTATGGAAGGCTGTCTCGTCCGCTATGAGGTTATCTGCCTACATTTATGACAGATTTGAAATGGATTGCTGCGTTTCGCACCCGATGAGCTATTGCTTGCTTAAAATATCCGTACAAAGAAATATCAAAATTTCAAAACCCAGAGTGGTAATTTTTAAAGTAAGACTGTCTAAAAAAAAATCTGGAGATCACGAAGTTTACACCAACCAACCGAAGCTGAACGCGAGTTGTTTTATGCACGACATTAAAGTTTCCGTTACCTCTTGAGTTCCGTTACCGGAGAGTGAGAATATTACCAGTTGACCATTTTACCACATCAAATTATTTGATGTAACGACTTTTGCGTTACAGGTGACCTATCTCGTCGAAAAGTTTATTGACAAGAACAACAATGCTCTGTACCGGAGTCTATCGGTGGCTGCGTTCACGTCCAAACAGCAGTTACTGGGCGGATTGAAGGGCTTATTTCCAGAGGGCGATCCCTCATTAGCCATGCTGAAGCGGGCCCCTACTATTGCAACACAGTTTAAAGCATCAATGAATGCACTAATGAAGAATTTGCTTGCTAAGAATCCCAACTACATCAGGTTGGTGCAGCGTGATGTTATATAAGATTGTACGACTTCAGTTTTAACAAAAATGGTGTAAGTAATGCTTTATTTTGTGCAATGTACAGTATAGATGAGATTATTGATACAGTGTAGAATTTCCTCGAACTACTTCTTTTTCGTGTCGCTTTTATTACCAAGCGAGGTTTTCTATACAAAGTGTCGTTAGGAAAAATGAAAAAGTTTCTACCGTGAGTAAACACTATAGTAGCCTCTCAATTAACAATGTGTACTGCAGATGCATCAAACCGAACAACGTGAAGCGTTCAGCCGTATTTACTGCCGATCTTGTTCGTCATCAAGTCCGATATCTTGGCTTGCTTGAGAACGTTCGAGTGCGAAGAGCTGGATACGCGTATAGGCAGATATATGAGGAGTGTGTAAAAAGGTAGGCGACTCTTGATATGTTTATGATAATGATGATGACTCTTCCTTGGAGTGAAAGCACAATGTGAAACGGAACATTAAAACCTGACGCTGTAAAATCAATCAAGTAGGAACATGCTGATAAGGTTAAGGAAAGCGGCAGTCATTACGAACCAGTCATCGACATAGGTTTGTCTTTTCTAAGAAACGGTAGCGCCACCACCTATAAGGCTGCCTATCATTGGTGGGTGACCAAAAGTTGCCTTTCGTTGCTCTTGGAATAGCAGCTTCACTATTTTAGTCTGGTGAAGCCTAGATGCCGGCATGCTTGCGGTGTAGAATGTGCGGCGATTTTGCATTCGGTATTCTCTATTTACCACGTACGTCATGCTGGTTTGTTTGAAACGAAGTCTTGCAAAGAATTCGGGTAGCGCCTTCCTTCCAAACAAGTAGCGCATACTAAAGTTAACAGAAAATAAATTATAAAATAAGCTCTGATATTTTGGATAGTTACATTCTTTCTACCCTCTCCCCTTTTCTTCTTTTAAAAAGTATTCTGAATACAATTAAACTTTGCTTAATCAGATACAAGATGTTGTCTACCTCTACGTGGCCGTTATGGACGGGCACACCCAAGGAAGGAATGCGGAGAATTTTGAATGACACAAAGACGGTTGGCACTGAATATGAATTCGGGAAAACTAAGTTGTTTATCAGAAACCCACGCACTGTGAGTTGCTAATTGAAGTAGATTGTTATAAATGCCATTTGAAATATGACTGCAGCTAGGAGTAAGCGTTGAGCAGTGATTGGCATCACACATTACTTTAAATCGCTGAGGATCCAGGCATAAGGTGAAGTGTAACATTCAGGTTTAGATGTCGCTCCACAAATCCAATCAAGCAAGTAGGAACTGGTTGCCGGGTTAGGGGAATCGAGCCGATCATAAATGTTGGCTGTAGTTCTATTTCTATCACGCGTAGTGGCATTAGTGTGGCAGCCAATAGTCGCATCATTACTTGTTAATGAAGAAGTCAAGCACAGAAAGTTCAACTGTCAAAATAATAAATGAAACTTCTTCGAGTTTTTGTTAACAAAAAGATTAGTCCGTTGCTTATCAAAGATATGTTTTTACAGTTGTTTGACCTTGAGCAACTTCGCTCCGACAAACTCCATGACATTGCCACCATCATACAGAAATCATGGCGTGGTTTTTATTTATGGAAAAAGTTTCAAATTATGAGGAAAGCGCAGATCATGCTTAGCAAAAACATCAAAAAATATCAGGTAGCCTTTTATTTTCGACGAAAGCCAATAGCGTTGTTCGAAAAATTTGAAGGATTTTTGTAGAAACCTGTACAATCTGAGTTTGCAAACATTTTTTTTTCTGAGCTCGTCTTGACATTTTAATTTTTCAACTAATTTCGCTGTGGTGTAGTAATAATTTTTTTGGACTTTGGAACAAGACTTAGAGTTCGTTACTTCATGAAGCACCAATGGTATTCGTCAGCAAGGGCATCCGCAATTTAAAGTGTTGCGCTGCTCCAATAAAAAGTGTGGTCTGAAAGGAAATGTGTAGTAGCAGCATTTACCGATTCAGCACGTCTGAGCCTGCGAAAACACTGGGAAAAAAGACGTAATAGCGCCTATTTATGACTAGTGTTAAGACTCTGGGCCTGTCGATCGCGGGCATGATGCAAGAATATTGTGTTGGTGAGAATTCGGTTTGTATCAAAAACTGACTGAAATCATACGGTACGATAATGGAAACAATTTTGTGTTAACGTCTTCTAATGTGCAATATAATAATACGCAAGTAGTTGACAACTCAAAAACAATAATAATATTTTTCATTGTTTGATTCTTGAACAAGACTGTTCTTGATGATGATGCGAAGTAATTGCATTACTTCATAATTTTTATGCCCTTGCAGGCACAACAAAAGTACATCAATCTTAAACTTGCTACAATCGTCTTCCAAAGATACATCAGAGGATGGAAGGTGAGGGTTTGTTTGCAAACGCAAGTGCTACACATTCGTGTACTCTATCTCGGCAACTTACACAGTTTCGCTGTGTAGAGAGCCTGCTTCAAGTCGAACTCTCTTGAGTTCAGCTCTCAATATGTTATGTCGCATGTGGTATAACTGAGCGAAATCATCATAGCACACTGCAACGACATGTGCGGTAATTATTAGCAGTAAACGGCGCAATGCCATACGACAATCTGTGATCAACACGTATTCGATAAGTTGGTAATTTCGAGTATATGAGTGTAAATACTCATACCTTGGAAGTCAGCAAGTGCAGCTTGAAGTTCGGGCCGGGCCGTATGAGACGGACCCCATCGCACTTTTTTTAATCGAGTAAAAACAATTTAAAATGAAAAAGAAGCACTCTTTTAAGCAATGAGTGAAAACTTGCACATTTTCATATGGCTCGAATTAGAAACTACCGCTGGTGAAAACGTTCAAGTTTTCACTTATTTCTCAAAAGAGTGCAGTTAATCGGTCCTCTAAAGCTATATTCCAGGGGTGGCCAACCTTGCTGTACCAAAGAGTCAAAAACGATAGAGGCCATCAACTGAAAGAGCCACTACTCAATTCTTTATTTGAATTGACACATTTTCCGTCCAAATAGAGGTGACCTTTTTTTTTTGAGATCGCTCTTCAAAATACTGAAACTGCTAGATTTTTCATCCCAACGGTAATGAAGACCAGTTTTGTTTTTTTTTCGGATATCATTTTTAAAGACGATATTATGCATGTGCGGCCTTTTACCGGCCACAAACCTCAACGTGCCGCACCGCAGTTTACACATCCCTACACTTCATTGCTTTACATAAAGCAAAATGAGTCAAAAGAGCCGCGGCTTGGCCACCTCTGCTATATTCAAAGCTATTTTGATATTTTATACCATTAAAAAACTGTTTAAATTATGTTTTAAATAGCAGAGGAGGTTTTTTTAATTTTCTTATCCCGAAGCTATTACAATCCTTGTTGTTAGGCGTATGGGCGTAGGACGGGACTTGTGACTTGATAACAACCTATCATTTTCAGGCACGGTGTCTGTTGCGAGCACACAAGCTTCACAAGCGTCGTTGTCAAGCTGTCACCACCATCGCCTCTCATTGGAAGGGTCATATCACCAGAGTGGAGTATCGCAAGTTCTTCAAGGCAAATGCAAGCAAAGTGATAGGAAAAATGATGGACAAATATGTGGTGGGTAGTTGAGCGTGCTAGTACATATGCATCTCAGAATATTGAAAATAGAAGATTGCAAAGTTTTGAAAAAATCAACAACTCTTTACTCTTAGAGCATACTGAGACATATTGGTTTTACACTGAAACCATGTTGCATCATATTTTAATCAAAAACGGCTAATTGTGCATTTTTTCTCTTTGGCTGACAGTGTTGTCAAAAGTTTGAGGTTAGAATAGGTTAGATTTTAAAAAATCTTTTGCTGAAAAACGCTAGATTTAAAAAATTATGCTTAAAAAAGACTATCTCTTTAAGCCATTATGGCAACAACATGAAACATATATTGATTTTTTGGCAAAGAGTAACCTTTATTAGTAACGCTTTTACTTTGGGTTTATTTTCCTGACAATAGTTTGTTATTAGGGCGAAACAGAGGATTCGTTGGCACATTTGTAAGGCTATTAATACAACTGCAGAATATGACAGCAGTTCTCAATATGTGCAGTATTATGTTAGACCCAAATGACAAGTAAATGCAAAGAGACTAAAAATAAAAAAACAATTTATGATAAGCCGTGTGGGCCCGATCATTGGCTTAAGGTGTAAGCGTGGTGACTGATTATTATGAAAAGACAGCTTAGCTACTTACACGGCAGACTATAAGCTTAAGCCAAACTCTAAAAACTCCTTAAGTCTACTGAAAATGTAGTGTACAAAACCTAAGTTATATTAAACCTCCTTACTTTTGACATTGCGCAATTATTTGGTGCTTTCACCACCGTAGCAAACTTTTTTGTTTTTCAGACCCGTCCTACCTCAAATGACTAGGCAATCAGAAACAATTTAAGACTTATAGTTTGTAATCTCGCTTTACTACAGATGGTAAAATTGCCACTGCTTGTGATACAAGTACTAAAAAATGATCTTATTGATCAATGCGATGCTGGCACGAGATAAGTGTCTTCAAAGTTGGTTGTTGTTACCTCACCCCTTCCGAGGGATGGGGGCATGGCGGAAGACCATGGAGCCCCAGAAGCCGGGCAACTCCTCAGGGCCTGGACCAGAAGTCGCAGAGAGAGAGAGGGAGTCGCCAAAGAGCGAGTGGTGCAAAGAGTCCGTAGCTGGACATTGCAGAATGAGATGAGAGGTGTTCTGGGACGAGTGTCCACAGGCGCTGCAGGAAGGAATCTCGATTCTGCCAATCCTAGAGAGATAAGAACCTAACAGAAGGCTGTGTCCATTGCAAAAAAGACGAGAGAAAACACAGCGAGCATGACGAGGGAGCACAAGTTCCTCAGTGGAAACCGAGGGAACCTGTGTGTCAAAGAATTTAGATAAGACTGTATGCCTACAGTCCGAGAAAAGAGAAGAGTGGATACGAGAGGTCAAAGGAGATAAACTACAAGAGATTGCAGGGAGCAGAAGCGGCACTCCACATCTGGCCAGCTCATCAGCTGCGTCGTTCCCCGGGAGAAATGAGTGTCTGGGGACCCGTTGTAGCCTGATAGTACGGGAGGAAAGAGAAGATAATTCCTGCCAGATGTGTCAGAGAGTTTGAGGTAAAAAGTAAGATGGAGAAAAGGACTGAGTGAGAATAGGAGAGAAAGATAAGAAAAGAGAAATTGTAGACTTGTTGGTGCTACCGAGACCAGCGGAGAGCCTGCAGGCTGGCGCAGGCTTCAGCGGAAAAACTTGAGCCTATTGGGCTTGCCGAAAAGGAAAGAGTGGTCTCAGTGCCAGTGAGCAGTTGGCAAGGACATCAGATCCGCTTTTGCTAAAAGGAAAAGGAACACAGTCATCTGTCCAGATCATCAGATCGTGAGGTGGAAGAGAATCAGGGTGAGCAAGAGCGGCACTTTGAAGAGAGAGAGGGGATTAGAGTGGGAGCATGGGGAAGAAAGGGTGGATTCCACAGTGAAGGAAGGCAGGTTCTAGAAAGAAAAGAGGGAGAGCAAGCAAAGAGAGCCTCCCTAAGAGAAAGCGTGAGTGAACGAAAAAGTTCTCCAGCAGGGTCTGGTGAGTTTTGGGGTTTCGCACCAAGTCTGGCCAAATCTGAGATGGAAAAAGAGGTTGGGAGACGAAGGGCCCGCTCATAAGATGACAGAGCAAAATGAGTCAAGGTGACTCATAGGAGGGGTAGAGACATCTCAGAGAGAAGAAGTGGGATAGGGGAGGACCAGAGGCAGCAGGTGATGGCACGACTGGTCGTTCGGTGAAGACGTTTCAATTTGGTAAAGTTGGTAACGCTAAGAAAAGGAACCCATCCCGGTGAAGCATATGTGAAAACGGGTCGAAGAAAAGCTTTATACAGAAGAGAAAGTGGCTCACCGCTTGGGAAAGGCGTTCTAGTTTGGTAAAATTGGTATCGCTAAGAAAAGGAAACGATCTGGGTGAAGCATAAGTGAGAAGGGGTCAAAGAAAAGCTTTATACTAAAGGGAGAGAGACTCCTTATAGGAGCCCCATGAGGAAACAGAGATGCAGCGTAATGCCTTGAGACCAGGTAAGAACTTCACCAATCAACAGCCACCTCAACGTGGTGGTGCGGTCCCCGACCCCATTTGAGTTGGATCGAAATGGCTGTTGGTCTTCCCATGGGTCCCACTTACCCTGAGCACTCCCCTTCATTTTTTGCTATGCTGCCCCCTAAACGATCTCAGTAGGGCAGCACACAGCTTCTTTAAAATCGATCGCCTGTTTTTCTTTCTCTTTTCTCCTGCCCTTCTTTGTCTCCTCATTTTTCTCCTTCTCTTGATAAGTGGTAACGTTCATCCAAACCCTGGCCCCATCTTTCCTAGTTTAGTGTGCAGTGGAAATGTGACACGGCGAGGCAAGTCAGTGCAATGCTGCACCTGCTCCAAATGGGTCCATCTAAGGTGCTCACAACTTTTCCTGTCCAAATTCAGAGCTCTTGGCAGCTCTTACTCTTGGAGCTGCCCCCCTGCCGTAACACTGTGACTCCCTCCTCGGACTCCTCCGACATGTATACCTCCACTGTACAATCTGGCACCCCTCGGCTAATGCTGCACTCCTGTCCCACCCTCATCTTCAGACCTCTTATTCCTTATCTGCCCATTCTATATCTTCTCCCTCTGCCCTCACCACCGTCCCTTGCTCCTGACTGTCCTTCTATGCCTCCTCTCCCCCTGACTCTCTCAGGGTTCTTCAATGGCATGCTGGAGGTCTTCAAGCCAGGAGCACTGAACTACTTCACTTTCTCTCGTCCCATCCTGTCGAACTTATCTGCATCCAGGAATTCAATCTTAACTCATCTTCCTTTTTCCAGATTTCTGGATTCTCTGCTTTATGTTTTGATCGCACCCACTCCCGGTCTGGCATTCTTTCTTGTGATGCCACGCACACTAGCGGCAGTGTCATCATTTTCGTCAGGCAGGGCTTATCTTTGAACTTTCTACCTCCACTCTTTCTTCACTTGATCCTTACTCTGATTATGTAGGGGTCTCTCTAAACAACTCCTCCTCGGTGTCATTTCTTGATGTTTATGCTCCCCCCCTATCTGCTCCTCCCGACGGATGGCAGAACCGACTCCTTTTCTCCCTCCATTCTTGCCTCCTCCAGAAATCTCTTCATTCTAGGGGACTTCAATTGCCATCACCACCTCTGGGACTCAAGAGATACTTCCTACCCTTGTGGGGAGGAAGTATTCAACTGGATCATCTCCTCTGACCTCCTCCCCCTTAATGACTCTGACACACCCACCCTTCTCCATCGCTCCTCTGGCAGTTGCTCCTTCCCTGGCATCTCCTTTGCTCCCTCTTGCCCTTTCTTGCTCCTGGGAGGTGCTTCAGGACCTGGGTTCTGACCACCTACCAATTCTTCTATCTGTCCCTATCTCTCTCTGGTCTTTTGCCCCAATGAGCATTCCCTTTTCTTCAACTTTCAGAACGCTGGGATGACTTTGCCTCCTACTTTGACTGTCACTGTCCATCTGCAGAGGAATACTCGTCTCTTTCTATTTCCTTTGCTGCTGTTCTCTTTACCTCTCTGACACTGAATGCGGTCAAATCTTCCATTCTTTTCGGCTGCATCAAACGCCATCCTATAGCCTGGTGGTCTATTGAGGTGGAAGGTGCGGTTAGTGAAAGACTCAAGGCTTTTGCTGCCACTCACAGAAGTGATGAAGATCGCCAGGCTTACATTTCCGCTTCTCCACGCACCTCGTCAGTCATTGCCAAGGCCGAGGCTGAGGCATGGCAGACGACTTGCTCTTCTCTTTCACCTAGGTTTAACCCTAAATCTGTGTACTCTCTTCTTCGCTCTATCGCTGGCTCTCCTTCCTGGTCTTCCTCCTCTCTTAACTTCCCCAATTGTTCTTCTCCCAGGAAATCGGCTTCGGTCTTCGCCGCTTACCTGAGATTCCACTTTTCTGTTTCTCAGCCAAAGTTCCTGTGTAGCAGAGCCAGAGGCTACCTCTCTGAGCTTTGCGTTGCCACATGCCCAGAGGAGTCTCACTTGTCCTTTGCTCTCTTTTCGCTCCTGCTGAATTCCTTGCGGCTGCCTCCAACCTTTCCTTCTCCACTGCCACTGGCCCAGACAAAGTTGCCTATCCCATGCTGAAGCATCTTCCTCGCTCTGGAATGGATCTTCTTCTTCACATCTTCAATCTCTCCTGGACTTTGCATTCCTTTCCTTCCATCTGGAAGACATCTTCTATTATTCCCATCCACAAGACTGGAAAGCCTCTCGATTCTCATGCTTCCTTCCGGCCTATCTCTCTCACCTCCTGCGTCTCAAAGCTTTTTGAACGCATCATTCTATCTCGTCTACACTTCTTTCTGAAATCTAACTCCATTCTCTCTCCCTGGCAGGCCGGTTTCTGCCCTGGACGGTCTACTCTAGATCAAATTCTGTACCTTCCTCAGTCCATTTCTGATGGGTTTACCAAACCCAGGCCTGGCTCTCGAACGATTCTCTCTACTATTGATTTCTCGAAAGCTTTTGACTCTGTCTGGCATCCCACCCTTTTCCATAAACTCATTTCGGCTGGCCTCCCTCCTTGCTTTGCTCATTGGACTCAATCTTTCCTTTCTGATTGGTGTGCTTGCATGGTTTTTCAAAATCATAAAAGTCGCTCCTGTCAATTCCATCGAGGTGTTCCGCAAGGATCCGTTTTTGGCCCTGTTCTTTTCTCTCTCTTCATCAATGATCTTTCAGCTTCTCTACCTTCTTCTGTCAGTTGCTCTCTTTATGCTGACGATCTGGCCATTTGGTCCTCCTCCCCCTCGGTCCCCACCGCGATGGAGGCCGTACAAGGAGCTCTGTTTTGATTGGAACACTGGTGTGAGCACTGGTGTCTTCCTTTCAATCCGAGTAAATGTGAGGCCTCCTTCTCAGTGGATCCCCACCAAGCTAACCTTCAGCCCAATCTCCTCTTACTTGGACACCCACCTCCATTTCAATTGCACTCCAACCTTTCTTGGGGTCACCTTTGACCGCACTCTTTCTTTTTTCTAAACATGTATTTTCACTGAAGGCCAAGTTCTTTCTTCACCTCAAGGCCTTACCCTGTATCTCTGCTTCCTCATGGGGCCCTCTAAGGAGTCCCTCTCTGTTCTGTATAAATCTTTTCTTCGACCCCTTCTCACTTATGCTTCACCCGAAAGGTTCTTTCTTAAGCGTTACCAATATCACCAAATTGGAACACCTCCATCGAGCAGCCAGTCACGCCATCACCGGCTGGCTCTCGTCCTCCCCTATCTCACTTTTTCTCTCCGAGGCTTTTCTACCACCCCTACGAGTCACCCTGACTCATTTCACTTTTTCATCTTATGAGCGGGCTCTTCATCTTGAACCTCCTTTCCTATTTCAGGTTTGGCCAGACTAGAAGTGAAATTAAGACTGCAGATATTTCTGAAGAACTTTTGCGTCAATTCACCTGCTCATACTGTCATGTACATTTATGACTAACACTGTATATATATAACCTTTATTTAAGTAAGGCTCTAGTAAACTAAAACACAGCACATCTACATTAAATGGAAATGAAATAAAGTAAATTGTTAACAGTCCTTGACTTATTTGACAGACTTTGAAACAGAATGCTTCGACCACTTCAACTCCATTACTTTACAATAGACAGTTTAAATTACGCAACACGCAAACACTTAATTACACAAAACACCTCTAAGCAATTTTAAATGAACGATTTGGCACAGCAAAATTGTGCAATTGAATTGGAGTGGTTCTGAGTTCAAGTCCTGCGTTCAATTCTCAGAAGCGTTAAACATATAATATATAACACATACTTCCTTCTACTTCTCCTAGGGAGGCTCTCCTTGCTTGCCCTCCCTTTCCCCCTTGCAATTTTCCTTTCTTCACTGTGGAGTCCACCCTTTCCTCTTCATGCTCCCACTCTGATCCTCCTCCCTCTCGCCAAGGTGCAGCTCTCGCCCACCTTGACTCTCTCCTCCCTCATGATCTGGTACTCTGGACAGACGGCTCTGTTCCTTTTCTCTTTGGCAAGGGCGGCTCTGGCGTACTTACCAACTGCTTTCTCTGTGGCACTGAGGCCACTCTTTCATTTTCGGCAGGCCCAGTATGTTCAAGTTTTTCTGCTGAAGCCTGCGCCATTCTGCACGCTCTTTTCTGGTCTCGGCAGCACCAACAAGTCTGCCATTTCTCCTCTTTTCTCCTACTATCTAACTTTCGTTCTTTCCTCTTATCTCAAACTCTGCCAGGAACTGTCTTCTCTCTCCTCCTGTTCTATCAGGCTACAATGGGTCCCCGGACACTCATTTCTCCCAGGGATCGACGTGGCTGATGAGCTGGCCAGACGGAGAGCGCTACTTGCACCCTCTGCAATCTCTTGTGTTTTCTCTTCTCTTATCTCTCGTATCCACTCTTTTCTTGTCTCAGACTGTAGGCGTACTGCCTCATCTAAATTCTTCAATACACAGGTTCCCTCGGTTTCCAGCGGGGAACTTGTGCTCTCTTGTCATACTGTGTTTTCTCTTGTCTGCGCTGCAACAGACACAGCCTTCTGTTAGGTTCTTATCTCTCTAGAATTGGAAGAATGGAGAATCCTTGGTTCTGCGCCTGCGGACACCCGTCCCAGGACATCTCTCATCTCATTCTGCACTGTTCATCTACGGACTCTTTGGGCCACTCACTCTTTGGCAATTCCTGTCTCCCTACAACCTCTGATTTAGGCCCTGGGGTTGTCCGGCTTCTGGGGCTCCATGGTCTTCCGCTATGCCCCCATCCCTCAGAAGGGGTCAGGTAATCAACAACAACAATAGGTAAGAACTTGGCCTTCAGCAAAGATACATGTTTAGAAAAGTAAAGAGTGCGATCAAAGGTGACCCTAAGGAAAGTTGGAGTGGAATTCAAAGGGAGGAAGAAGTTGAATAAAAAGAAGTGGAGTTAGAGGTTAGCTTGGTGGGAATGCATTGAGAAGAAAGAGCCCTCATATTTTCTCGGATTGACCGGAAGACTGCAGTACGCAGACCAGTGCTTCAGTCAATCAGAGCTCCTTATGTCACTTCCATTGCAGCAGGAATCGAGAGGAAGGAGGACCTAATGGCCAGGTCGTGAGCATAAAGAGAACAGCTGAAGGAAAAAGGCAGAAAAGCAGGAAGATCGTTGATGAAAAGATAGAGGGGTACAGAGCCAAGAGCGGATCCTTGCAAAACACCTCGACGGACTCGTAAGGATCGACTTTTGTGATTTTGAAAAACCACGTAAGGATTCAATCCAATGAGCAAGACAAGGAGGGATGCTGGCCAAAACAAGTTTTTGAAAAAGGGCAGGTTGCCAGACAAAATCGAAAGCCTTAGAGTAGTCGATTATAGCAAGAATGGTCGGAGTGCCAGTTTTGGGTTTTTAAATCCATTTCAAACCCAATAAACTGAGAAAGAAACGGAATTTGATCGAGAGTAGACGTCCAGGGTGGAAACTGGCCTGGCGGAAAGAGAGAATGGAGTTAGATTCCAGAAAGAAGAGTAGACGCGATAGAATGATTTGTTCAAAGAGCTTTGAGATGCAGGAGGTGAGGGAGATAGGCCGGAAGGAAGCAGGAGAATCAAGAGACTTTTCTGTCTTATGGCTGGGAATAATAGAAGATGTCAAAGATTTGAAATGTGAAGACGAAAATCCATGCCAAAGAAAGGAAGGTGATTTAGCATGGGATAGACAACTTTGTCTGGGCCATTGGTAGTGGACAAGAAGCCGCAAGAAACTCAGTGAGGGAGAAGGGGGATCAGGAAGAGGAATGAGACTCTTCAGGGTTCGTGGCTTGGTGGAGCTCGGACAGGTAGCCTCTGGCTCTGCTACTCAAGGCATTAGGCTCGGAAACAGAAAAGTGTGATCTCAG
Source organism: Trididemnum clinides (assembly GCA_963675345.1). Classification (NCBI taxonomy): domain Eukaryota; kingdom Metazoa; phylum Chordata; class Ascidiacea; order Aplousobranchia; family Didemnidae; genus Trididemnum; species Trididemnum clinides. The sequence goes on along the minus strand of OY776285.1, from coordinate 34,657,203 downwards.
GTAGTCGGGGAAGACGAAGCCGACTTACTGTGAGAACAGTTAGGGAAATTAGAAGAGGAGGAAGAAGAGCCACTGACAGAATGACAGAGAGATTGCATTGATTTAGGGTCAGATTTAGGAGAGAGAGGGAAAGATGATTTTGGTGATGACAGATGAGGCATGTCGGGAGGAAGAAATGTACGCCTGACAATCTTCATCAGCTCTATAAACGGCAACAAAAGCCTTACGTCTTTCGCTTACCACTTCTTCCACTTCAGGATACCACCAGGCTTGAGGTTGGCGTTTGACACGGCCAAAAGGATCGGAAAATTTGGCCGCATCAGTGCCTGGGAAGTAAAGAGAGCAGCAGCAGAGAAAGAGAGGAGCATTCCTCTGCAAAAGGACAGTAAGAGATAAGCATAAGGCAAAGTCATCCCAACGAGCTTTCTGAAAATTGAGGAAAGGGGGTCGTACGTTGGGGTAGAAGAGTGTAGAAAGAAGGACGGTAAGTAGAATTGGTAGATAATCAAAGCCCAAGTCCTAAAGCACCTCCTAGGAGCAAGAGAGGAGTGAACAAGGGAAATGACAGATGAGGAGTGGCTGCCAGAGGATTGATAGAGAAGAACTGGCGTGTCAAGGGTCATTGAGAGGTCAGAGGAGATAAACCAATCAAATACTTCCTTCCCACTTGGGTCAGAGGTACCTTTTGAGTCCCAGAAGGAGTAATGGCAATTGAGGTCCCCCAGAATGAAGAGATTTCTGGAGAAGAAAGAATGGAGGGGGAAGGAGTTGACGCTGCTATCCGTCAAAAAAAGTGAATATCTGGAGCATATACATTAAATAAATAGAGTGAGGAGGAGTTGTGAGCTCTACATAGTCAGAATAGCAGTCAAGCAAACAGAGAGAGAGGAGGTAGAAAGTTTAGAGAAGGATAGGTCCTGCCTAACGAAAATGAGGATGCTACCGCTAGTGTGCAAGTCATTGGGAAACAAATGCCATACCGGGAGTGAGAGCGATCAGATGGTAGAGCAGAAAATCCCGGGATATGGAAGAGGAAGATGAGTTAAGGTTGGATTCCTGGATACAGATAAGATCCACTGGATAAGACGAGATAAAATGGACTAATTCAGACCTTCGCATTTCATTGAAAAACTCTGAGCGAGTCAGGGTAAGAAGAGGAAGCAGGAGGTATAAGAAAACAGCCAGAAACATGAGAGGGTAGGGAAGATGAAGAGGGAGGAGATACGAAGTGGGCAGAAGGAGGGTAGGAGGTTTGAAGACGTGGGTAGAGCAGAAGCGCTGGATTGACAGAGAGGAGCCAAATGGACCAGGTTGAACAGTGGAGATATACAAGCTGAAGGAGCCCGAAAAGAAAGACCCACTGTGGTAAGTGTATGACTTCCAGAAGAAGCAAGGATGCACCTACGAGGACACTTCTAGAGTGAGAGTTGCCTAGAGTTTTGAATCTAGAGAAGGAGAGTAGAGAGCACTTTAAATGGATCCATTTGAAGCAGGTGTAGCATTGCACCGACCAACCCTTCCAGGTCACATTACCAGCGCACAGTGGACAGGGAAAGATGGGCCAGGGTTAGGATAGTCGTTGCCGCTCATCAGGAGAAGGAGAATGGAGAATGAAAACACGGGCAAGAGAGAGGCAGAAGAAGAGAGAAAACAGTCGACCGATTTTAGAGAGGCTAAGTGCTGCCCTTCTGCGGTCGTTCAGAGGGCAGCACGGAAAAAAAAGGTTTGTATGAGGGGAGTGCTCAGGGTAACTGGGACCCACGGTAAGGACAACAGTTATTTCGACCCAACACAAACGGAGTCGCTGACCACACCATCACATTGAGGCGGCTATTGATAGGTGCAGTCAAAGCTGGTTACATGACATTATTGGTTGCCTGTAATTTCGACACAGAGCTACTCCATTTCATTTGATGGCAACACGAAAAAACTTTTCAGACTCTCGCAAACCAAAAGTTACATTTTCGATTTATTCACATGTTATTAAACATTTTCAATCTCATCCGATACAACTTGATTGTATTTTAGTATGTATGATTGCACTTAACCCGAATGGATAACACACTTTTTCCGTTTTGCTGATTCAGTTAGGTAATTTAAAGGGTTACGATTAAGATTAGGGTAGTGAGGCAAAATTGGCACTCGCAATCTTAACCGCAATGATAGACAAAGTTTTCCACACGTTGCTATTTCAGCTTGGTGGTTTCGAGGATTAGAGTTGAAGCTGTATGACGAAATTATTAGCAACTTTATAACATGAACCATTGCTTGTCAAGATTAAGTGTCATCACCACCAGATTACAAGTGTTCATTTATCTACTGGTCTTAGTGACTAATTTTGGGTCGATATACTCCTTCTTACTCAGCCCAAACTCTATAGCCTTGTCTTATCAAAAGTATGTGTAGTGTATTGTCACGGGCAGATAACTAAGATGTTGTAGGCTTGCATATATTAATTATCTATTTACCTAAGGTATGTTGCTTAAACTTTTTATTGTGCAGAGAAAACCTTGGTTTTGATAAGTTTAACTAGTTAGCGGAATAGCTAAAGCTTATAAACTGATTAAGTAAAATATTTGATTTAAAGTTGACGTTTATTTAATAGCATAGAATAGTAATGTAAAGTTACTAGACCCAAAATTTATTAGGTCTTGTGAATTTAGGCCAAAATGAAAAACAGTATAACACGTGAATGCTCACTGTTTTTTATATCTGTTGTTTGGTTAAAACTTGATGCATTAATTACCACTTTCACCGTAAAAGGAGTAAACCAAGACAGCAAAAAAAATCAGTCATGCAATAAGCAGCAGCCAGTTGTGTAAAAAAGATTGAGAAATAGGTTTTTGAACCAAAAACTTGAAACTAACGGTAGAAAAGGCTACATGATGCTAGGTTTTAGAAAATAGGCTAGAGGCTAAATGCAAAAGAAAATCTGAACAACAAAAAAGGCTAAATCTATCCTTTAAAAAGATTGGCAACACTGTTGGCAGAACTTTAACGAGCTGGTTTAACTTGTTCTTGCTACTATCTACTTGCATTTATTAAGACTTTTACTGAACCATCATAACACTCCTACTCACATTTATTATGACCTTTACTTAACCATCATAACACTAAATTCCAGATGCCTTTGACGAATATGGCAGGTGTTTTTATAAAGTTTCAAACTTTTGGTCTTTTGTTTCGACGTTGAGGTCCTTTACCACTATACCGCAGCCGTAGTTTAAAATAGAAAGAATATAGAAATATTATTGTATTTATAACTACAAAAACAGAGTAATAAAAGAATATATAAATGAAATATATAATGTAAATGGTTTTAGAATGAAACCAAAGCGTCTTTTTATGCATGTGATATTTACTTTTGTTGGGATTTTGTTCATTCAGTTTACCATTGAGTTATTTAAGCAGGTGTGGTGGTGTTCTAATTTGGAAAGCTCATACTTCATGGTTTAGACCAGGGGTGCACAACGCAGGGCACGCGTGCCCAATGTGGCACGCCATAAGCGCGAACGTGGCACGCGAACGGTTTGGTAAAAAGTAATTCTTGTATTTATGATAAATCGTAATAACTCACGTTTATATCGAAATAAATTTAAATTACCATATTTATTCTCACATTGCTAGCTCGTGGCCATGCTATCAGAAGGTATTAGCTGAAAATAAGTAAGTAGGCTAGCCTACGGTAGAGAGCGGTTGGTTAGGTAAAACTTGATTTTTCTATTTAGCGTGAATCGCAGTAAAGCGCGTTTGTTTTGCAATAATTTAAATCGGCAAGTTTATATTCACAAATACCTAGCTCCTGGTTCTGTCACAAACAGAAATTAACAATTATTGTGCGGCAACTGAAAGTAACTAAGCAGCCTACTGCAGAGTTAGTATTAATGTCTGATTTGACGACATTTTGTTAACCCCTTTGCATTCTTCTGTTGCTAGGAAGGTTAGTAGGTTACCATTAGCTTTCTTAAAACTTTAGTAGTAATACTAACTCTGAAAAGTTTATATTCGCACTGATTGTAGCAATGAGCAAAACCTTTCACTGCAAAAGAAAAAGAGATGAAACCGCTCGTGAATTTCAAGACTCGTGGACGACCGACTATCTCTTTATCGAATGGAAGCAGAAGCCCTTGTGCTTGGTTTGTGGTGCAACGCTTTCTATTTCAAAAGCCTTCAATGTGAAGAGACACTATGATGCGCTACATCAACACAAATATGATAAAACTGTCGGAAAGCTGAGAGAAGATTCGGTGGAAAAGCTAAGAAATTCTCTGGGAGTGCAACAGAGCGTATTTAAAAAGTCTATCGAGGAAAATGAAAACGCTGTCACCGCATCTTATGTTGTAGCAGAAAAAGTTGCTCTCTTTTCGAGGGCATTCACAGATGGCGAGTATGCTCGAGAATGCATTCAAGACGTAGCAAAGCTGATGGTTCCTAAGCAAGCACACCTTTTTGAAAAAATCAGCTTTTCAAAAACGACCATTGCTAGAAGAATTGAAGAAATTGGCGAAAATATTTCTGAGCAACTACAATCGAAAGCAGATACATTCGAATATTTTTCACTGGCTTTTGATGAAAGCTATGATATGAGTGATACTCCGCAATTATCAGTTTTTATCCGTGCTGTAGCAAAAGACTTCTCTGTTCATGGAGATCTTGTTGGACTTATTCCTCTTCATGACATGACACGTGATATTGATATAAAAGAAGCTGTGCTAAATGCGCTTCACTATAAAATTCCAAATTAATCACTGTCCAAATTAGTTAGATTGACGACAGATAGGGCAGCTTCTATGACTGGTAAAGAAAATGGTGCGGTGGCGCTCTTGAAGAAGTACTTGCAAGAATCTGATTTCACCCAGGACGTTATTACTCTTCATTGCTTCATTCACCAAGAGTCTCTTTGTGCTCAAAGTATAAAGATGACCTATGTTATGGACGTTGTTGTGAAATGTGTGAATGAAATTCGGGCAAAAGGATTGAAACATCGCCAATTCGAGTCATTCTTGTTGGAGATGAATACACAATGCAAAGACTTGGTGTATCATTCTCAGGTTCGCTGGTTAAGCCGAGCGAAGATTTTGCAGCGTTTTCTTAGCCTTCTTGAAGAAGTTAAAATATTTTTACAGGAAAAGAGTCCGACATTGAAAACCAAAAGTGGTGCGACGTCTTGACGCTCTTACGTGACAATACTTGGTTGATGGATCTTACTTTTTTGATAGACATTACAGAGCACATGAACAACCTGTGTATCAGAATGCAAGGACTTAACCAACTGCTCTCAGAGTTATTAAATACAGTGGATGCTTTTCAAAGTAAACTGGAACTGTTTCAGAAACAATTGTCAACTGGCAGCATGATCCAGTTTGAAAGTATGTCTTTGTTTTTGGAAAAAACAAAGGCAGACTCGGTTCCTGACTTCGAGAAGTATGCCATAATATCTGGGGACCTTCGTGAAAACTTCAAAACGTTTTCAAGATCTTAATGGCCGGACAACGCAAATGAAATTGTTTCAAAGACCATTCAGTGTGGATGTTGAATATATTGATGACGCAGACACTAAACTGGAACTTCTGGACTTGAGGTCAAACCAAGTTTTGCATGACGTTTTCCAACAAAATTCATTGCTTGAGTTTTACTCTCGCCTCGAAGAAGAGAAGTATCCAGTTTTGTTGAGAAATGCACAAATCTGGATTTGTCAATTTGCTAGCACCTGCTGTTTTGAACAGGCATTCTCAATCATGAAAATGAACAAATCTCAGCTATGAACTCGGTTAACAGATGAACATTTAGATTCGGTGATGCGCATCGCTATTTCTCCCTTGAAGCCCAACATTTCAAATTTGGTCTATCAAAAACGTTTTCAAAGCAATAGTTTTTCAGGACATGAAATTGTTTCAAAATAGTTATTCGTTGTTATGTGTTTAACGGAAGATCGTTTACAATACCAAGAATTCGAAAGTGGCGTGGTACATGACAAGATTATTTTGAAAAATTTGGCACGTATCCTCATTTGAGTTGTGCACCCCTGGTTTAAACCATTCGTAAATTTCAAAAAAGGCATCTGGAATTAAAAATTTTTCTTGCTAATCAAAATGTAGTGCCAAAGCAGGTGGTTAGTAAAGACATTCACCGCATCAGCTGCGTACAACCCGGAAAAATAACATTAAAACTATTTTTGCATGGTTAAAAGCCCTAATTTGAATTTGATCTTGCAGGTTCACCTTTACTTGACTGATCTAGCCGCTAACCTTCCTTCCACGTCCCCAACTAGCAAAGAATGGCCCAAGTGCAAGTTTTCATTTGCTGCTGAAGCTCATGTCATACTACAAAAGTTGTTCCATGCTTGGAGAGTATGTGCTCTGTCGGAAATTTGAATTATGCTGCGTCACACTGCACTGCATTGGTGTTCATGTTCGAAATGATTAGATCAGGGGTTCTCAACCTTTATTAAATCATTTACCCTTTGTAAATTTCAGAAGTAAAATTTAACCCCCAAATTTTTTTTATATTTTCACTTCTACAAATGTCTATTGTTACTGGTAAAAGTGTTAATTTTTTGCTGACAAAATTTACCCCCAAGGCAGGTCAAATTTACCCCCGGTTGAGAACCCCTGGATTAGATGAATGAATTAAATTATTTTTGTAGTAGCTTGTTAAACCTGCCAGTAATTTGTGAACGCATGCCCAAAATCGCATTGTGTAACAAAAGTAGAGATTGATTTAACACAAAAAGAAATATCTTTACAACTCAGTGCAGTAATTAAATCTTGTGTAAACATTACATTGTTTTTCAGTGTGCCAAGTACAGAAACTCGTTGTCTTCTGAAAAAAAACATCAACTGAAAGAAAAGTTAGAAGCTTCAACAATATTCAATGGTGGGCGCTATTTGTGCGAAATGAACTGCACATGCCCTAGCAAAGCAATGCATTTTGATAACATTCTACGTTTGTGATGTGATGTATGTCTACCGCGATATCCACCTGTTAGTACATCAAGCTTTGATAAACAAGGAGGCTTTTAAATTTTTGTTGCTTTTTCTTGGAACTCAGAAGTCTAGAACACTATGTTGAGTAACAAAATCGTTAAAAAAAGAATCGTAGTAGAAAGCTTGGCAATGATAAAAACAAGAATATTTTCACTAAAAGATCAAAAAAAAATTTGTCGCCGGTTTGTTTAACCAATTTCATATAAGAGACACTATCAGTGACATCGTGATAATAGTTTAACGCTTGATCTATTTCGATTTCTCTTTATTAAACTATGGACCGATTTTTACTTTTTTCGTACTTTTGTTAAAATTGTTCTTGTAATTAGGCAAGAAATCATTGTATAAAACATCATTACCACAAGCGTTTGTTGGTGAGCACATACAACTCGGTGGCAATGAAAAATGGAAGAAAATAGCGAGTGAAAACGGGGAAGATCAAATATTGTTTGCTGACAATGGATTTAAAATCAATCGTGCCGATGGAAAAGTAAGAAAAATGTAATGTTGTGCGTAAAAATTAAAATGCTGCCACCAGGCGTTGTTGCTACCTCATTCCTTCCGAGCGATGGGGGCATGGCGGAAGACCAGGAGTCCCAGAAGCCGGGCAACTCCCCAGGGCCTAAACCAGAGGTCGTAGAGAGAAAAGAGAGTCGTTAAAGAGCGAGCCGCACCAAGAGTTCGTAGCTGGACAATGCAAATTGAGACGAAAGGTGACCTGGGACGGGTGTCCGCAGGTGCTGCAAGGGTTCTCAATTCTGCCAATCCTAGAGAGATACGAGGTTAACAGAAGGCTGTGTCCGTTGCAGCGAAGACCAGGGGACACAAGTTCCTCGGTGGAAATCGGAGTAACCTGTGTGCGGTATTAATCAACAGCCGCCTCAAGGTGGTCATGCGGTCCCTGACCCTGTTTGGGTTGGGTCGAAATGGCTGTTGGCTTCCCTGAGGGTCCCAGTTACTTCGGGCACTCTCCGCCATCAGAAATTCGATGTAACAATAGTCGTAAGCAGAAAATCAATTTGCTTAAATTTTGCGCATCTACAGACAAAATATCACGACGTTGATACAGTAACTTGCGCAAAAACTGTTTTTAATCGAGTGTCTGTAATTTAAATGGTCGCTAAGTCTTAAAGTTAGTTCAGTATTGGGCAGGAGATGCATCAGGATATAGAGGTCGCTTGCTAATCAAAATCTAATGGCAAATTAGGCGGTTACTAACATACTTTTATCTCACCAGAAACGTATAACGAAACTTAACTAAATATAAATAACAGGCATTGTTTGTAGAGTGATTTTTTATGCAAATGATATCGCTTTTTTGACGAATTGTGGTTAAACTGGACATTTTGCTATTCTTAACAATCTGGTAAACACTACATAAAAAATGAATTTGTTTCACCGTTTTGTGATGATGTTATTTTTACAGTTAGTCGCCGGGATGGTCGCACTTACAAAACAAAGCCTTATTGTCTTGGATGAGAAGTATCGGTTGAAAAATCGCACCCTTGTTAAAGACATCAAGAAATTATCCTTCTCTCCATACCACGATGGATTGACGGTCGTGAATGCGCAACCTCAGGTCAGTGTGCTTCTCACGTGCACACACGTAGTTAATTCAAGTTCAGCAACAGAATGCGTCGAAAATTCTGTTAGTCCCAAGCTAGTCCCAACTCTTTTTTTTTTATAGACAGACCGTAAAGATTGTAGCGGAGAGAAATGTTGAATGTAAATACATGTTGGTTGGATTAAGTACTGGTATACGAATGATGTTCTCGAAAATACAGTACACTTCAACTGCACCGCGCTAGCGGTTATGATCGGAGACATCTTTGTGCGTGAAAGATGTTTCTGCTCTTTTAGGTTTTAGAGGTTCCTTGCAGTAAACCGTTTGCGTTTTGCTCAATTTTATAAACCATTTTTCCTCGGGTAACCTATTTCGTTGAGTGTAAGCTATCTTTTTTCTAATTGCGTACAAATTTTTCATTTAGGATACCAAAAACCACAAGGGTGATCTGATCTTAAGCATCGCGCACCCTGTTGAATTTGCCACAAAGCTATCGCTGCTAATCAAACCATCTGGTGGAGGACTAAATTGTTTCATAGCAGACAAGTGAGTAGTATATATTGCGGTTTCATATGTTATAGGGTTAGATGCTGCAGTTGTATTGCAATATGTCTTCACTGACCACTTGCTTTATCATCGAACTTTGATCTTCAAGAGAGTTTAAATTCCGAATAGGTAACTCTTCTGACGATTTACGTTATGAGCGTTAAGTATTAGCTGGTAGAATTTGAGTATTTGTTTTCAATAAATCCCTGATCGTAATATTTTCATTCCAGAATCGATGCGCAATGTAAAGTGACAATACAAATTTCATTCACCCCGCAGAATGGAGTTGAAGACAACGGCCCTGTTGTGAAAAAAGTCAAGAATGCTTTAATGGTTACTGTGCCTCAATAAGCTTGTTCCTGTCTCAAAATTATCACTTGTTAAAAGAAGCTTGTGCCGTTGCCAACGACTGTACATCTGTTTTTTTTCCGCTGTGCTGCGCTATGAAAGATGCAATTTACCCATGTTTAGACGTGCGCACTGCTCGTGCAAAGGTCTGTAGCAGATAGCATTTAGCTTTTATAGCAAGCTTGATAAATTTGATTTGCTGTGTAACAAGTAGTCTACTTCGGATTTTGCTGGAAGGTTGTGAATATAGTAGGGGACAGCGCGTTTTGTTTTTTGTTTAATTGCTAAAAATGTCACAGAAAGTGCGGCGGCGTTCTGCTTGCCCTGAATACCCCAAACGCCTCAGAACGTTACTATTTGTAAGTGCCGAATTTCACTTGATTTGTCTTGCTTGCCAGTCTGTTAATATTTTCAATTACCGGCAGTAGAAGCAGTTAAATCTTTCTTCGAAATGAAGAGATTATCATAGCATAAGACAAAGACTCTCATTCTGGAAAAATCATTTCCTAAAAAATGGGTGTGCAACTGTACATTTTGGTGGTAAGCCATTTTCTACCAATCAAAAATCTGGTTTTGTGTACTGTATTAAGTTACCTGCACTATATTGGTTGATACTGTTAATAGTCAAAAGAGTTGAAGTTCCATTTTGTATTGATTGCGTCTGATAAGTGTCGATAATGCTTTCATATATACAAATTTATTGTCAGTTATTTGTTTACCTTGTACGTAAATACTTTGCCACTTTCCATCTTCATTCATGTATTGTGCATAAATGCAGTATTGCTTGAGATTTAACCAACTGTCATTGAGATTTTCCATCATGCATTGTTTTGTAAACGACAAAATTTGATAAAATCAATGTATTTTTCATGAACTATTTGCGATATTTTTTTTATCTGTATTAGATTAAATACACTAGCTGTAACTTGGTTACCAGTGCCATTTTTTTCATGTGCGTAAAAGCTGAACCCAAGTAGAGCTTTCGTGACTGCCTCTACAAAACGAATTCGGCTACGAATATTTGAGTAGTTATTTGATTAGAATGATTGACGTAATGAATGAAGCCAAGACATTTGTTTTGTGATTGTTGTATAATTTGCACAGGGTAAATCAAAAATACTTTAGAGTTTCTTCAAGTCGAGAGTTTGAGCCAATGCTATCTATATTTTCATGCAAGCAATGTTTATTGAAAAAAAAAATCAACATTGTGTGAAGCGTAATTTAAGCAAAATTACCTCCCTTGGAAAAATATATAAACTCTCGACTAAATCTAATCCCAACGTTGCAATTTGTATATCTGCAAATTTTGCTAAGTACTAGTACGCGATGCCGCACGAGGGTATTCCCAAACCTTGCAAACAGTGTTTTGTACTTGGGTAAGCGATGTTCTGCATCAATTCTTTTAAGTTCTTTAATTGTGTCCTTATTTTGTAGCACGTAACTGCCTTTCCAAAGACTGTCATTAATCATTGAGTCTCACTGTACTTAATCATTTTGTTTTTACCTAGTTCATAATACTAGTGGTTGCAATCACTCCGTAATTTCTTAAGCAAGATTTTTTCAAAGCCCGATTTCGGCTTTCTTGCTGTGTATGCATGAGCCAAAACGTTAGTGTTGCTTGTATTTGCCCAAAAGCACAGCTTTATGGTGAAGTTTTCTTGGGCTTTCGCTTGTTGAAGTTACGCTGTTGCTAATCCGATACCTGTAAATAACTGCATTCTAACTTTGGTACTGCAATTAGCATGTAGTTAATACTTTTTTGTACTTCTTTCTACCGCAAGTTGGCGACCATGATAGGCGCTTTCAGGCAATTATATTTTCGCAACTGCTGTAGCAATAATACGTCAAAACCTAAAATTTTTAGCTTTGTTCTGCTGTTGTTGCCAGACGCAACTATTAATCAACGTTGTGGAATCCACTGAATAATGCTATTAGAATCGGCTTGTTACTTTTTATTGCTACCGTTGTATATTCTTCGTTTGTGTAGTCTACATTGGATTTTGTACAGCATTGTAATACAGCCGTGACATGGGCTACCTACCATGTATTATATGCATCATTTATTTTCCTTTGTATGCCTTTTGATAGTAATGCATTACAAAAAAACAATTTGGTAATTTCTTAGTCGATTATAATCAAGAAAAATTGTTTCATGAAAGTTTGTTGAGTTTTTAATTTAGTTAATTTGCTCATATCTACAGAATAATATTCAATGGGCACATCGATGTTAGGTTGTTGTTGCACCGGCGCGATGGTGTAGTGGTGAGACGTCCGCATCGCAGTCGGTAGATCTGGGGTTCATTCCCTAAGTCGAGTCATACCAAAAGACTTTGAAAAATGGTATTCACAGCTTTCCTGCTTGGCGCTCAGCATAAAAAAGGGATAGTGTGGAGAACAGGCCGGCAAGCTTGCTTGTTGTGTCCTTGGGCAAGGCACTTAACGGGACGCCTCCACCTTTATGTGGCAGAGAGGTGGCCCACCCGTTCTTCACCGGGTTACAATTGTGAAGTTGCTAACCCAGCATGTCGTAAAAGACGACTTTTGGGTACCTACCAGTGGCAGTCCGCCTTGTTGGTGGTGAGGCTACCAGTCACTTAAGACTGGTTCGAAATGAGCTGCCGTCTTTCCCCCTAGCCTAATTTCAATTAGGTTGATGGCATGAACCTGAATTGCCGTTCATGCCGTACCACCATCCCGAGGAAGAGGAGGGGTAACCACAAACAAACAATGTTAGGTTGTGCTTTTAGAAAAGAGGTCTTACACTAATTCCTCCTTTGCAGCAAAGACGAGAAAGGAATCCGGGAGCATGACGAGGTAACACAAGTTTCTCAGTTGATACTTAGGGGACTTGTGTGTCAAAAAACTTTGATGGGAAAGTGCGCGTCTGATCCATAAGAAAAAAATTACAAGGAAGGACCAAAGCAGCGCACCACTTGTTTCCAGTTCATTAAGCGTGTAGTAACCGGATATACCGAGTAACTGGGACGCGTTCCAGCCTGATTGTAAAAGAAAACCGATGGTTTCTGACAAATGTGCGAGACCAGGCGCGGATTAGCCCGGCGGGAATTCGGGAGTTTCCCGGTGGGCCGGTCCAGCGATTCACTGGGCTGCCTCAAAACTAACTTTAGGAAGCTAACAAATGATCAAGAATATGAACCAGTTCCATACATAATGATTTCACAATTATTTTTTGGTGATAGTATTTTTGTATAGCCTATCTATAATTTTCTTATTGTGATTTGTGACTGTCGTGACCTGACGTAAAATAATAAATAAAGCGTCAATGGTAACTTCTCTCCCTAATTTGCAGTACTATGACGTAAATAAAGAGTATCAGGGAACTGATATCGCGTATGCAACATAGTTGTTTACCATCTATTCTCCTGGCCTCTCTAAATTTTAACTAATGGGAAAAGAAACAACAAAAAAGCGGAAAGGTGGAGCTGAGAAAGAGCGTGAAAGAAACAAAAAGAAATTGCTGCTAAATGTATGAAAATTCAGGAAGCATTTGCAAGAGCAAGCACCTTAATGGAAAGCCAAGCAAGAGTTAATCCCGCTTTGCTATTAGAACATCAAGATCAGCATCAGTCTGTAAGTTATATCATGATGTACCAATATCAGATTTAGTAAATCGAAATTGCTCTGACATATCTATTCCGCCAGTATCAGAAAGCGAAGTCCAGACTGTATATACTGATGAATCAGAACCAAAGATCCTCAGCGAAGATAATCCTGAAGTATGTTCTGCTCCCCTAACGCAAGTTTTAAAAAGTCAATGTCAGCAGTCTGTAATTCTCGATCCAGCAATATAATACAGTGAAGACTATTCTGCAATATCCGCTCAAGTTTTAGAAGTTCAACGAGATCAGTCTATAATTTCTTCTGTGACAGCGTACCAGCATTCGTGGTTTGTAAAATCGAAACGAGATAAACTAACCGAATATTTCGAGTTTCACCCATATCAACCTGAAACAACCAAAATCAACGCTACAAATGTGTACTTCCGACCCGATGGAGTTTGTTTGCAGCAATTATGGCTCTCGCATTGTAAAGAAAAAGAAGCTCTATTTGGCAATCTTTGCATTGCACATAGTACTACTACTAGTAGCAATCAGAACCCCAGCAAATTTCTAACGGGTTTCAATTCGTGGAAACACATTTAGCAACGAATTGATGAACACAAAAATTCTCCAAAACACAAGGCATGTGTTGAAGCTCACATACGATTCAGCAGTAATAAGATAGTGGTATACCTACTTACTGTCACTCAAACATCATTACACAATAAACAGATTGTGTAAAAGAAGGCAAATTCTCGACAAAGTCGTCTCCATTGTGAAAATGATTGGAAAACGGGGAACGAGCTATAGGGGGACAGGGAGTTCGGAAGCGGTGTCTACTTTATGTGATGAAAAAGTTGATTACGAAACATTTTTAGAGACTGTACTTCTTCCTGCGAAGTACTACAACATTCTAAAGTGTCATTTGGAAAATGTTATTAAAAAATGTTTGCAAAACAAACCCGACAAGCATAGCGTAACCGTGCTAACAGAAATACATTTATCTCCAAAACTGTTGTCATTGCTATTATATCTAGCCCAGTGAAAGAAGAAATTTCAAACTCGGTTGGAGAAGCAGGCATTTACTCAGTTCAAGTCGATTCAACTCTACAGTAGATATAACTTCAACCGACAAATGTTCAGTTATTTTACGCTTTGTTAGGGAAAACGTCGGAGAACGACTTCTTGCCGTTGTTGACACTCATTCAGCTACTGGAGCAGACCTGTGCAATTTGTTGAAAGAAGTTTTGCAAAAGCAAAACATAGACGTTTTCAAATGCATCCCCGACACTACAGACGGAGCATCAAACATGTCGGGACAATACAATCGATTTACAGCTTTTTTACAGCTCCTGGTCACATTCACACATGGTGCTATGCCCACGTTCTCAACTTGGTTCTCTGATGTTACTACGACTAATCATGCATCCATATCTCTATTTATATTAGTTCAAAAGGTTGGAGTGTTCTTTCGGGAATCATATTTGCGAATGGACATGTGGAAAGAGCAGATGAGCCAAAGACATGGTCATGATATTCAGAGTAGGTTAAATTTGATTGGAGCAACTAGATGGTGGTCTAAGTACGTCTTCGAAAAATTTTCGGCACATTTAAAGATGATTCCAGCGGCATGTTCTGCGATGTAATTGAAGTTCTATAGTGTGTTTCTACTTCTGAAAAGTTAAGTGTTAGACGCGGTTTGATGCCAGCGTCATGTTAGATAGTATGATTCCATACCAATATGTTTTGACAGCCATTACTTATCTACGCACCATGGAGATAGCCTCTGCACTTTCAAAGTACTTGCAGATCTCTGGACCGGATTTCATTAATGCTTTTAATGTAGTGGAAGCTACAAAAAAGAATATTCAACAGATCCATCGCGATTTCACAATGGTTGTAACAAAAACTGACCATTTTGTTCAACATGCCAATGAAGTTTTGGAAGAACGTGGATGTGATGTCTTGATTGAAAGCAGCTTTCCTGCTAAATAGGTTGGAAAGAGAAAAATAAGCCCTTGGATGAATGTCTTTCAGACTCAATGAAAAAGTTTGAGGTCGATGTACGTAACAGAATTCTAGATCAAGTGATTCAAAGTTTTCATAGAAGATTTTCTACGCATAAAAAGGTATATGCTGACTTAGGCTACTTCGATCCCAAACGCTTTTCTGAAATAATTCTCCATGGGATTCCTATCTCAGCTGTGAATATGGTATGTAACTTTTTGCCAAATAAAAATTCAGATTCTCCTGTTTAGCAAGATCTTCGGCAAGAGCTCTTGGATTTCGCATCAAAATGGCCGGCATTAAAAAACATCTTACCTGAGCACTGCACTGAATTAGATTAAGCAGGTGATCATTTTTTGATTTTATTATTGATAAACTATTTACAGGTTAATGTTTTGATCTTTTATCTCACTGTATGATACAACCGTAGCCTATAATTATTTGATTTCTATTTTCCATACCGATGGAAATGTTATTACTTGATCAAAATTTCGTTCTGATATTATCATCAGCACTTGTCACAGGTCTACTGTGCTGATACTAAGAAATTTTCTTTCATACTACTTAAATTTTAATTTGTTTTTTGAAAAACAGATGACGAAGATGTGAGATCGGAGGAAACCCCCAACATTCGAAAGTGTCGATGCCAAAATCGTTTTCTATGCTGTTATACTGCGATTCGGAGATACAGAATGTACTGCAGAAGTTATCCTCTTCCATATCAGGCATACAAAGCAATCCTTACTCTTTCCGTTACACAAGTTGGTTGTGAAAGAACCTTTAGCAAGCTGAAATATGTAAAGAATTGTTTAAGAAATCAGCTAAGCGAAGATCGCTTGGATTCCCTTCTTTTGATGTGCGTCAAATGAGACGTTTTGTTACGCATTTCGAACCATACGATCGTTGACGAACTGGCAAAAATGAACGCAGAAATGCGAAGACTGTTGCTCTATAAATAGTGTTTGATAATGTTTGTTTGTTAATTTTAAATATTCTTTTTTGATATGGGCTAAATATGTTGTATCGATAGTTTGTGAGATGAATCGTGCAACGTTTTAGCAAGATTTGCAATTAGTTGTCAGATTTTATTTCAAAGTTTCCGGGCTGGTTAAATTTGCTAATCCGCCCCTGCAGAAGACTGGAGTACATGGAAGTATTACGATAGTCTATGAGAAGAAAAAGAGAAGTGGTTGACTTTGGTGTTGTCAAGACAAGCGTAGGGCTTGCAGAATGGTGCAGGCCTCAGCAAAAAAGCTTGAACAAACGACTGCTTGCAAAACAGGAAATGGGGGCTTTAACGCCAAAAGTGAGCAAATGGTAAAAACCCCATAACCGGAAAGAGAACAGGGCCATCAGCCCTAATCAGAAAAACATGACGTAGGAGAGAGTCCAAGTAATCGGGAGCCTACCCATTGGCGACAAAAAGGATTGGCAGAGCCAGAATGTGGAGTAGAAAAGTAAGTTCCACACCAAAAAAAAGCGAGTCCCAAAAAAGGCTCTCTTGCAGGAATAAGGAAAGAGTAAGAGTGGGTTAATTGCCGTAAATTCTTCAGGAAAAACTGTAAAACCTTGGTTTTACTTCAAATTAACTCCATTCAAAAATAGGAAAATAAGATGATTGGCGAAGATCCCGTATTTAAAAAAATTGGTCAAAATAACTTGCAAGGCAGAGAGGACAAGGTTAAGTATTGCAAATAATAAAAGCCCCCTCCCATAATTTGACGAGACCAAGCCTGGACGCGTTTCGTCCTTTTGGACTCATCAAGACGAAAGACGAAACGAAACGTGTCCAGGCTTGGTCTCGTCAAGTTGCACGATTCATCTCACAAACTATCGATACAACATATTTAGCCCATATCAAAAAAGAATATTTAAAATTAACAAACAAACATTATCAAACACTATTTATAGAGCAACAGTCTTCGCATTTCTGGCGTTTCATTTTTGCCAGTCGTCAACGATCGTATGGTTCGAAATGCGTAACAAAACGTCTCATTTGACGCACATCAAAAGAAGGGAATCCAAGCGATCTTCGCTTAGCTGATTTCTTAAACAATTCTTTACATATTTCAGCTTGCTAAAGGTTCTTTCACAACCAACTTGTGTAACGGAAAGAGGTAAGGATTGCTTTGTATGCCTGATATGGAAGAGGATAACTTCTGCAGTACATTCTGTATCTCCGAATCGCAGTATAACAGCATAGAAAACGATTTTGGCATCGACACTTTCGAATGTTGGGGGTTCCTCCGATCTCACATCTTCGTCATCTGTTTTCAAAAAAACAAATTAAAATTTAAGTAGTATGAAAGAAAATTTCTTAGTATCAGCACAGTAGACCTGTGACAAGTGCTGATTGATAATATCAGAACGAAATTTTGATCAAGTAATAACATTTCCATCGGTATGGAAATAGAAATCAAATAATTATAGGCTTACGGTTGTATCATACTGTGAGATAAAAGATCAAAACATTAACCTGTAAATAGTTTATCAATAATAAAATCAAAAAATGATCACCTGCTTAATCTAATTTCAGTGCAGTGCTCAGGTAAGATGTTTTTTAATGCGGCCATTTTGATGCGAAATCCAAGAGCTCTTGCCGAAGATCTTGCTAAACAGGAGAATCTGAAATTTTATATTTGCAAAAAGTTACATACCATATCACAGCTGAGATAGGAATCCCATGGAAAATTATTTCAGAAAAGCGTTTGGATCGAAGTAGCCTAAGTCAGCATATACCTTTTTATGCGTAGAAAATCTTCTATGAAACTTTGAATCACTTGATCTAGAATTCTGTTACGTACATCGACCTCAAACTTTTTCATTGAGTTCTGAAAGACATTCATCCAAGGGCTTATTTTTCTCTTTCCAACCTATTTAGCAGGAAAGCTGCTTTCAATCAAGACATCACATCCACGTTCTTCCAAAACTTCATTGGCATGTTGAACAAAATGGTCAGTTTTTGTTACAACCATTGTGAAATCGCGATGGATCTGTTGCATATTCTTTTTTGTAGCTTCCACTACATTAAAAAGCATTAATGAAATCCGGTCCAGAGATCTGCAAGTACTTTGAAAGTGCAGAGGCTATCTCCATGGTGCGTAGATAAGTAATGGCTGTCAAAACATATTGGTATGGAATCATACTATCTAACATGACGCTGGCATCAACCGCGTCTAACACTTAACTTTTCAGAAGTAGAAACACACTATAGAACTTCAATTACATCGCAGAACATGCCGTCTGGAATCATCTTTAAATGTGCCGAAAATTTTTCGAAGACGTACTTAGACCACCATCTAGTTGCTCCAATCAAATTTAACCTACTCTGAATATCATGACCATGTCTTTGGCTCATCTGCTCTTTCCACATGTCCATTCGCAATATGATTCCCGAAAGAACACTCCAACCTTTTGAACTAATATAAATAGAGATATGGATGCATGATTAGTCGTAGTAACATCAGAGAACCAAGTGAGAACGTGGGCAATAGCACCATGTGTGAATGTGACCAGGAGCTGTTAAAAAGCTGTAAATCGATTGTATTGTCCCGACATGTTTGATGCTCCGTCTGTAGTGTCGGGGATGCATTTGAAAACGTCTATGTTTTGTCTTTTGCAAAACTTCTTTCAACAAATTGCACAGGTCTGCTCCAGTAGCTGAATGAGTGTCAACAACGGCAAGAAGTCGTTCTCCGACGTTTTCCCTAACAAAGCGTAAAATAACTGAACATTTGTCGGTTGAAGTTATATCTACTGTAGAGTTGAATCGACTTGAACTGAGTAAATGCTGCTTCTCCAACCGAGTTTGAAATTTCTTCTTTCACTGGGCTAGATATAATAGCAATGACAACAGTTTTGGAGATAAATGTATTTCTGTTAGCACGGTTACGCTATGCCTGTCGGGTTTGTTTTGCAAACATTTTTTAATAACATTTTCCAAATGACAACTTTAGAATGTTGTAGTACTTCGCAGGAAGAAGTACAGTCTCCTAAAAATGTTTCGTAATCAACTTTTTCATCACATAAAGTAGACACCCGCTTCGAACTCCCTGTCCCCCTATAGCTCGTTCCCGTTTTTCCAATCATTTTCACAATGGAGACGACTTTGTCGAGAATTTGCCTTCTTTTACACAATCTGTTTATTGTGTAATGATGTTTGAGTGACAGTAAGTAGGTATACCACTATCTTATTACTGCTGAATCGTATGTGAGCTTCAACACATGCCTTGTGTTTTGGAGAATTTTTGTGTTCATCAATTCGTTGCTAAATGTGTTTCCACGAATTGAAACCCGTTAGAAATTTGCTGGGGTTCTGATTGCTACTAGTAGTAGTACTATGTGCAATGCAAAGATTGCCAAATAGAGCTTCTTTTTCTTTACAATGCGAGAGCCATAATTGCTGCAAACAAACTCCATCGGGTCGGAAGTACACCTTTGTAGCGTTGATTTTGGTTGTTTCAGGTTGATATGGGTGAAACTCGAAATATTCGGTTAGTTTATCTCGTTTCGATTTTACAAACCACGAATGCTGGGTACGCTGTCACAGAAGAAATTATAGACTGATCTCGTTGAACTTCTAAAACTTGAGCGGATATTGCAGAATAGTCTTCACTGTATTATATGCTGGATCGAGAATTACAGACTGCTGACATTGACTTTTTAAAACTTGCGTTAGGGGAGCAGAACATACTTCAGGATTATCTTCGCTGAGATCTTTGGTTCTGATTCATCAGTATATACAGTCCTGGACTTCGCTTTCTGATACTGGCGGAATAGATATGTCAGAGCAATTTCGATTTACTAAATCTGATATTGGTACATCATGATATAACTTACAGACTGATGCTGATCTGATGTTCTAATAGCAAAGCGGGATTAACTCTTGCTTGGCTTTCCATAAGGTGCTTGCTCTTGCAAATGCTTCCTGAATTTTCATACATTTAGCAGCAATTTCTTTTTGTTTCTTTCACGCTCTTCTCAGCTCCACCTTTCCGCTTTTTTGTTGTTTCTTTTTCAATTAGTTTAAAATTTAGAGAGGCCAGGAGAATAGATGGTAAACAACTATGTTGCATACGCGATATCAGTTCCCTGATACTCTTTATTTACGTCATAGTACTGCAAATTAGGGAGAGAAGTTCCATTGACGCTTTATTTATTATTTTACGTCAGGTCACGACAGTCACAAATCACAATAAGAAAATTATAGATAGGCTATACAAAAATACTATCACCAAAAAATAATTGTGAAATCATTATGTATGGAACTGGTTCATATTC